>OX377621.1:61980943-63180943 GCA_947397865.1 Polietes domitor | reverse complement strand
GCGAAGAAAACAGAGGTTGATGGCAGTAATTCGAAATCTAATAGTGTCAATAAGGATGCAACTGAAGATGAAGTAAAAGAAGGTGCAGTTGCTAACAAACATGATGGAGCCGAAGTAAACATTGAAAAGAAAAAGGGCGAAATATGTACAGCGTATGGTGGCAAAGATGTGATTGCAATGGAAATAAATGCTGAAGAATTAAAAGATCAGGAAAACTCGGAACAAAGTGACGAAAATGAAAATACTACTACTACCACAACTATGGCTGGTGGCAAATTAAAAGCGGATGGAACTGAACGTAATGCTGAAAAAGAAAAAGGGCAGCTAATTAATGATGAGAAAGGAAATAATAAAGTTGACAAAGGAGGAGCTGAAGAAGAAGTAGACCACAACATGTCTGAACTACTGAATATGGAAGGTAATGTTGAACTAGAAGACGAAAAATTAGTGGAACTAATTATTGAACCAGATGTAGAAATGGAAACAATTGACGAAGCTGAAGAGGTGGGTATAGACAGAATGGAAAATACTACTACAGCATTAATTATAAACGATGTACCGCCACAAAGCCCTTCAGACGCAAAATCCACTCTCGCTGAACAAGAAAGCAGCAAGGGAAACGTCACACCATACACTGAAATAGGTGAAGGTCATACTAATGATTCCCACAAATTAAATAATACGAAAAATATTGACGATCGACTTTTACCAACCCGCGAAATAAATGAAATTCAAACTAAAATCGTAGTAAAATCCCCCGTAACAAAAAAATCCTCAACTAATGAGGACAAAGTCTTAATTCCAACGAAAGGCGATGTTGTTACTGAATCCATAGAAAAACAAGAACTGCAACGAAACGACGATATTACAAAAGTTATATCCGATGAAAAACTAGAGGCAGACTCAAGCGAAACAATGGACGACACACATATCACTTCACAAGTATTCAATATGCCTCTGTTGGACTCTGAAGAAAGTAATCCAACGAATGAAAGCAGCACGGGTGGGAGCACCAAATTGAAAAAAATATGTCTGACAAAACCTCTGAAAGTATTAATACGCAAACTACGGCCATCGGATTTGGTGAATTTGCGACAGCCCAAAGTTCGCGTAAAACGTATAAAAAATGCTGAAGTTTTCATGGATCAATGCAAAGCAATACGAAAACGTTTTCACAGAAAAGGTACTCTTATAATACAAATATTTTTATAAAAAAGATAAAAGATAATTCCCTTTTTCAGTTTATATCGATGTCGATGAAAGTTCGGACAACAGCCTTCTGTCAAATTCCAGCTCATCCGATGCATATCGTCCACCCAAGGGCAGTAGGACCAAACCCCCCTTGAAACGCCACACGCTGAGGAAAGTTCGTACCTCAGAGTCCGATTGTGACTCCATTAAATCGCAACTGATCCTGAAAAATCGGCGTTTAAGTACACCGAATGGTTCCTCAAATCACTCCAACAATTCGGCACGTTCCACATCTCGCACTCCAACGGCTAATTTGATCGTAACCCCTCGCAGTGCCAGTGGCTTGAAGTTGCGCATCTCGCATGCCGATCAACAATCCAGAATATTGCATGGCAAACAAGGTCTATCGACAGTAGACGAAATTATACAATTGTCATCGTCGTCCAACGATACGAATACAATGGATTCCATCCCCGAAGTAATTGAAATTGTAGAAGTAGGCGATCCCCTATTTGAGGAAGAAATCGTTATATAGTGTGGATGTAGTATTTTTCTTCAAAATATCCTTGCCACGTCAGGGCACCACGTGCGAAGGGAAAGCTATGTTCTGACCATATTTGTTCCGTTCGAGTTCCTATGTTCTGGCGACATTTATGGTACTTGGTACGTCCGAACATTTAGCTTTCCTTGATACTGAAATAATATTCAAGTCACCTGACAAATAACATGATAGTCGTCTCATCGTATCTTGGTTTTGCAATTGCATCCTCTGAGGGTGGAGGTTAGAGATACGTTGGTGCACCCGACTGAAACTATTTTTACATGCTAATTTCCTCTTTTCACATAAAACTGTAAATATTTGCCATACATGAAAACGACCCCCTCCTTCTTTTTGTCACTAATAGTAACGAATGTCAATCTGTGTTTGCGTTCAATTTTTGTTTGTTTATTAGTAAGTCAGTGTAATTTTAAGTTAATACCTATAATTAAATAAATTTAAAGTAATCATAAGAACAACAACATACTTGTTTTAAATGAGAAAAGAAATAATGTGTTATTTGCATTTAGGGAATAAACACGACAGTGGGGCGTATGTGTCAACTTCTGAAGAATTTTTAGTCATTAAATCAGAAATTTTGCCGATAGAGGTTTTAATTTAATAGATGACATATTGTACATTTCACTACACTAGAGCGGTCGGAGCAATTTAAAAAAAATGCACTGGTGTTTTCACATCTCCTACTGACCCGGTTTGCTCAAATTTTTTCATAAAAATCCTGAATAACTTTAATGCGTTGCTCGATTGTGTGTCTTTCCATGGTTCAAATTGAGTTAGTCTGAAATTGAGAAATGTCAAATGAAATGCAGAAAAAAACTTGACGTTTAGGTGTGGTTCACATTCAACATCGGCCCTTACAACTTAACCACGCTTTACATATATTAACAACACTTTGTAGAATAAAGTTTATTATAAGGCATTTTATTATTACTGAAAGATATTGCCATTTTAATGATACATACGCATGTTGTTCTAAGCTAATATAAAAGGTAATTCAAGTTTAAGTTATGAACCCTTATTTCTCATCTTTTTTTATATTTTAATTAACAGCCGTCATTTTAGCAGACTGCAAACTCTTTAGCAGTGTGGAATGCTGATACAAGATTGCAGAAAAACTGCTGTTATTGCAGAAAAACTGCTGTTATTGCAGAAAAACGGCTGTAATAGCAGAAAAGTGTCAGCTGATAGGCAGCATACAAACGCTGCTGTTAATAACAGACTTTTTTCTCTAAGTGTAGCTATTTATTATTTACAAAAACCAAAAAGTTTTCAGTTGTCACTATGAAACAAACAAAAATTACTATAAACGTCCAATAATTCGACTAAACCGACTAATTCGACCGATTTGACCTATTTTCACAAGAAATGTTTCTGTTAATCCAAATTTGTTTAAATTTACGGTTTTTATACCGGTAAATGTCAAATAGATAGCAAATTTGTATGGTGGCTATATCTAAATCTGAACCGATTTGCTTCAAATTAAATAGCATCCGTCTTCGGCATGCAAAAATAGTTTGTGACAAGAATAGATGGACAGACGGACATTGTTAAATCGATTCAAAAAGTGATTCTATGTCGGTCGGTATAATAAACGATGGGTCTATCTCGCCTCTTTTTGGGCGTTACAAACAAATGCACAAAGTCATTATACCCTGTGGTGTACACTGAAAGAAAAACGTTCGTAACCGAAACGAATTTCTACGTTGCAGCAACGAATTTCATTCATTGAAAGTCAGCCAACGTCAGCGTTGGTTATTATAACCTATAGGGTATAATTACAAGGGAAAACATGATTTTAAGAGGTATTTTCAGGAAATATTTTTTTATTTGTATAACTGTACATTAGGCTGTAACACCCAAAAGGAAACGAGATAGACCCATTGTTAATTATACCGATCGACTTAGAACCATCTATTCCTGTAATCACGATACAGGTCGCAATTGTAGACAGAACCAAATGAAACTTTGCACAACGAAGTTTTTCGGTATAACGACGAACGCTATTTAATTTGAAGAAAATCGGTTCAGATTCAGATATAGCCCCCATACGAATTTCACTCCCGATTTTACTCTTTTCACTCTAGATACCACATATTACAACAGATTTTCTTTAAAATTGACAAATCATCTTATATTTCAACTATAAACATCTGTGGTAAAAATGTGTTAGATCGGTTCAAATTTATATATAGCCCCCATACAAATTTCGCTCCCGATTTGACTTTTTCCGCTCTAGAGACCACATATTTCACTTGATTTGCTTCAAATTACCTAGCTTTACCTTATCTACTAGAAACATATGTGTTGAAAATGTATTAAATCGGTTCAGATTTAGATATAGCCCCCATACAAGTTTCGCTCCCGATTTGACTTTTTCCGCTCTAGAAACCACATATTGTATCAGATTGTCTTCAGATTTGGCAAAACATCTTATATTTAAACTAGGAACACCTATGGTGAAAATAAGTCAGATCGGTTCAGATTTATATATAGCTCCCATACAAATTTCGCTCCCGATTTGACTTTTTCTGCTCTAGAAGCCACATATTTTAACAGATCCTCATCAAATTAGGCGAAATATCTTATATTTGTTCTAAAGAGTGATTTTTTGAGGTTAGGATTTTCATGCATTAGTATTTGACAGATCACGTGGGATTTCAGACATGGTGTCAAAGAGAAAGATGCTCAGTATGCTTTGACATTTCATCATGAATCGTCTTACAAACGAACAACGCTTGCAAATTATTGAATTTTATTATCATAATGCGTGCTCTGTTAAGAAAGTTCATTGCGCGCTTCCATTTTATGGTCAGTTTAATCGACCCACTGAAGCGGCTATTCGGGCTATTGTGACTAAATTTCGCACCAAATTTACATTGTTGGACATTAAACCACCAACACGCTTACGTAGAGTGCGAACTGAAGAAAATATCGCAGCTGTATCGGCCAGTGTTAATGATGACCACCAATTTTCGATTCGTCGCCGTTCGCACCAATTGGGTCTCTGTTACTCAAAAACGTGGAAATGCCAAAATTGGACTAAGCGGATGGACCACCTAAGACGCAGCCGCGGTCAACATTTAAATGAAATTATCTTCAAAAAGTAAATGTCATGGACCAATCTAACGTTTCAAATAAAGAACCGATGAGATTTTGCAAATTTTATGCGTTTTTTTTTTTTTAAAAGTTATCAAGCTCTTAAAAAATCACCCTTTATAAAGAGCCATGGCGCAGACTGGTCAGATCGGTTCAGATTTATATATAGCTCCCACACAAATTTCACTCCCGATTTCACTTTTTCCACTATATATGTTATCAGATCTTCTTCATATCTTTCAAAATATCTCATATTTCAACTGGAAACACCAATGGTGAAAATGGGTCATCGGTTCATATTTACATATAGCTCCCATACAAATTTCGACCCAAAAATGTCCCATACAAATTTCGGATAGACCAGAAACCACCAATTTGAAGCACCAAAATGAGCTTAACACGTTATATTTGAACTGGATGAACTTATTGTGAAAGTTAGTCACTATATTCCATGTTTGGATATAGCACCGATATAAATATTTCCGATTTGACAAATTGGACCAGGTAATATTAGCCTATGATTAGGAACATACAAAAATTCTTCCCGTTTTCACTTTTTTACCGAGTTGAATTGTATTCGGATAGAAAGTGGAGTGTATCATATAGTCGGGCCCGCCAGACTTTAGCCTTCCTTATTTGTTTTTTTACAAAATGTTTCCAAGAAATACGAGTTTTTAGCTATTACTTTGAAAAAGCGCAAAAAACCAATCTAAATGTCCAATAATACGACCAATGAGTTATTCTATGGCAAGGTTCTATTTTTTCAGAAAAAAATTGTGGATAAAAAGGGTACGTAAAAAAATACAGGGGAAAATATGATTTTAGAGGTGTTTTCCGGAGCGTTTAGCTCACAGAATGCTTGACTCAGTGGTGAAATATTTTGCAGATCATCATTAAACAATCCAATCTTCATTTGTGAGAGCAGATACAATCTGCTTTCTTTTTTCCAGCACAAAATTTGCTCTTTCAGCAGAGAGTATGATTTTATTTTACCCCATTTTGTATCTTCGTCTATTGCATGATGCAGCTCCAGCCGTTTGGTCTGGGCAGTGATCAACCAGTCAATAATTTAAATCAAATTTAAATGCTCTTAAATTTCCTATAAATTTGTTTGTATTAATTCTATAATACAAATATAAAATAAAATAATATAAAAAAGAAAAGGTTGCTAATCAAAATAATCAATTGGCAACGGGCAATTTAAATGTCCTTGACAAAACAAAACGAACCAAACGCCACCTCAACGAATTGTGGCACATGAACAAATGACGACAACGATGATGATGCGACCGATGATGGTGATTGTGAATAAGTCCTGAAATCCTATTAAAAATTCATATCACTCAAATGTCCTTGTCATCCTTGTTAGTTAAGGCCATTGTCATGCGGTGTCATAAAATATTGCCCAAAAAGTAAATAATCCTACACGCAAAAATCCAAAAACCAAACAAAATAAACAATCAATGGATGGGTGAATGGATGGATGACAGGAATGGAAATTTGTTTGTTTACATGTCGTCTGTCTACGGCAGGACAACCAAGCACAATGTATTTGAACAAATTCGGATAAAAGTCAAAGGCAAATGGAAAGGGTCTGACTTATTTGGGTGATGAAATTTGTGGAAACCAAGAGCAAAAGTGTATATTTCTTTGTAAGATTTGAAGGACTCAATTTATCACTGAATGTGGCAACGCTGTGACTAAACTTAAACCGTATGCCTATTTATTATTTGCTTTCATGGTTTATTTATTTAATTTTTATATTTTTAAAAATCATATCTTTTATTAAATTACTTTAATTGTAATCCCGATCCATATGGTGGTGTGGGACTTAAATTGTCCCTCATATATATACTTGTTCCTTTTACTCCTGTAAGGGCATTTTTATAGACCTTTGAATCGTTTTATGAATAGATTTTCAGTCACTAGTCTAGCTTCCCTGACAGCTGCCTAGCAAAAATCCTATCACTCTACCAGATACTTCCCTTCACACAGAAATCTGTTCATCCTCCTGTGTGTGTGTATGTAACACACATATGATTGAAAATTGGCCAAATAAAAGGACATTTGTTTATTTTATTTACAGATTCCTTACTACTAACACACACGCACACACACATCACGTATATTCCCGTCATTCATGTTATCCACCCAGTCAGCTAGTTAGTGGCTTATTTTCTATGGATTTCCGTGAAAAGTCCTTTTAATCCCCGAAATGGGTAAACATAATTGGAATTCACTACCAGTACAACAAACCGTAGGAGGATGCATAGATTTTAGCCTACGAGTATTTATTCCCCGCTAAAGATGACGACGAGCTGCCAACGTATGGAACGAAGGTGCTTGCTTGTGCGTTGAGGTCCTTAGCTGGCATATCGGGGGTGAGTTGCATTCGCAGTGTCCTTGCAACGTCCACACTGGTTGGAGGAGGTTTCGTACTTTTATTGTAGGTACTTGCTAAGTATGATGGATAAGACTTTTTCTGCTGCATTGCATTTTTGGGGGTAAAAGTGCAGTTTTTCAATTACAAAAGCAAAACTATTATTATTTTTGTTCAATTTATGTATGTGGATGGAAGTAAATAGTGCGGGTCTACGCCAAGGGGTGGGTAGTTCGAAAGTAAATGTAACACAATCATTTCGGCACAGGCATAAATACAATGGAAAATATGGTCAGTAGTAAAGAATGAGGGATACTTACTTACATTCGGAGTAAAATTTTTGATTCATATTTTTTAAGTTTTAATCGATCGACCTACATATATATACATATGTGACATTATAAAATAAATATATTATTTATACCCAGTCACGAGGCCATTTTGTATATTTGATGTTGTGCCAAATTTAAAGAAAATCTGGGTACACTATATGGTTTCTAGAACGGAAAATGTCAAATCGGGAGCGACATATGTTTAGGGGCTATATCTAAATCTGAACCGATCTTACCCACATAGTTGTTTCCAGTCGGATTATAAGATGTTGAGCCAAATTTAAAGAAAATCGGGTACTATATATGGTTTCTAGAGCGGAAAATGTCAAATCGGGAGAGACATTTGTATGGGGGCTATATCTAAATCTGAACCGATTTGCCTCAAATTAAATAGCGATCGTCCATAAAACTTACTTGTGCCAATTTTTGTGAAGATCGGACTATAATTGCGACCTGTAATTTGATTACAACAAGAGATGGACAGACGGACAGACAGACGGTCATTGCTAAATCGACTCAGAAAGTGATTCTAAGCCGATCTGTATAATAAACGATGGGTCTAACTCGTTTCCTTTTGGGCGTTACAAACAAATGCACAAAGACATAATACTTTCGTGGAGTGTATAAATATTGCCCATTTTTTTGAAAGCCTTTGCGAAAATATTATCTAAAAGAAGTGTGCAAACTTTAAGAAACATCGGTTGTATAATTCATATTGAGATTAAAGTTTAATAAGGATAAAGCCTGGATGTAGTCCCATAAGGCTCCAGTGATTCAGCAATCTTTCATTATAAGTAAAACTAAAAATGTTGAACACTGCTTCAAAAATGTATTTCCGTTTTTCTCAAATATTGGGAATAATATGCTCCAAAATTTGAGACTTTTTAATAAAATGGTCCCATTTTAATTCACCGCAGGGATATAAGATGTTAACAAAATATACTAAAAATTTTCTACTCGATGGTTTGAGATTTGATAATTTTAGCAAAGAAATTTTTTTGTATTCAAAATTTGACCGAAATGATTTAAGAAGGGGATTAAACGCGCATATTTGCGTCAATTTCATAAATTTAGTGAATTTTTTCTTAATGTGTATGAAAAATTCATAAATGAAATGAGATGTTTCATACATTTTTTCATAAACATGAAACTTAGTTTCATAAGATCAAAGATAGATTTCATTGTATTGTAGAAACAATTCATAAAGAATATGAAATATGTCATAACCAATAAAATATTTGTGTTCTGAAATGTCTTCATAAATAAAATGAAGGATTTTGTAGTTTTTATGAAATGTTTCATAACTTACAACTACATTTTTAGTGTGTCGACTTTATTCGTTGAATGCTAGCAATTCTTATTTGTACTCTGTTAACTCTGACATAAAAGTATGTACCCTGATTTACGCCAAAGACATACTCATTGCAACAGACAGACTCTCGCAATGATGGTATGTGCTGATTGGTTAGTCAACTGGTCAGACCTTTATTGCTTTTTTGTTTATATTGGAAATTATTAATATTTATGAAACTTTTTCATAAAATTAAAGAAGCTTCTTTATAAAATCTATGAACATTTTCATTAATCATATTATGCAAAATAATGAACTTGTTGAACAAAAGTTCATCGAATGAAGAACTGCATTTCATAGTTTTTAGGAAATGTTTCATAAATTGTATGACAATTTCCATTGATTTTTGTTTTATGAAACATATTTCAAACATTTAATGAAGTGTTTCTTTGGCGACTTTTTAATGACAATTTTCACTGAGGTTAAGACAAAATCACAAATATTATGAAGATAATTATTTCTGTTTACTTTATTTAGAATTTTATAAGAAACTAGCTGAACTCCCGCCCGCTTCGCCAGGCAAAAAAAAAAACCTTAAAATTAAAATCAGCTTTATATATATGTACCAATTATAATCAAGGTACTTCCCCGATACTAAAGAAATGGATATGTTGCATGGAGAACATTGAAGAACAGAACGTTAGTTTACGGCGAATAAAGGAAGAAATGTCAAAATTCAAATAGATTTTTTGTTGAGCACAGGCCCGTGCGCAGGATTTTCCCCTGGGGGGGGGGTTTTCATCTACACTCATAAAAAAATAACCCTATAATGAATTAAAATTAACTAAAATTTAGGAAACCAAGTACATTTTTACTAAATATAAGTAAAATTTTGCTGAAATTTTCCTAAAACTAAGTAAATGAGGAAATTTTTACTTAAACTGAGGACAATTTTATTTTATACAAGGATACAAGGTGAAATTAAAATAAGTTCAATTTAATTAAAAAAATCAAACAAATAGTTTTGCTTCAGAGTATGCAAAACTGATACAAAAAATGACAACATGAGATATTTCTCAAGAGTTTCATGTTACATCTGCCATAAGGAGTTGAGCTATTACTCGATGATTGTTGCGAAGGCAAGATAGGTATTGAGAAATAAGTCTCTGCAAACGAACGAGAATTGCTTCTTAGATTAATATTCAAGAATTTTTTAAACAATTTGAAATGTTTTTTATAAGTTCATTAATATCTAAATGTATGAAGAACTCTGCATAAATTTCTGTAAACATATTAAATTACTTTTAGGAAATTAACACATTTTTAAGTTAAAATTTCCTAAATGGAATTTTTTCCATACAAAAAATTTCAGATTTTTTTCTCACTTAAAACCTTGGAAATATTCTTCCACATAAGTTTGAATTTACTCAATTGTAAGAATTTTTTATTAGATCCAAAGAAATGATTTTAAGTAAATCTACTACCCTTTTTCTAGTAAATGAGCTATTTTCTATGGCTTTGAAAGATGGAAACTTTACTCATAAATAGTTAATTTTCTAACTTTTTAGGAAATTTTTACTGGTGCGTTTGGAAACCACTCATATTGTATTGCCAGGATCTTCGAGAAATATTTTGATACATTCGTCCGACAGACATTGTCGGCAAAATTGCATTTCAGTAATAAAGGGTGATTTTTTAAGAGCTTGATAACTTTTTTTAAAAAAAAAACGCATAAAATTTGCAAAATCTCATCGGTTCTTTATTTGAAACGTTAGATTGGTCCATGACATTTACTTTTTGAAGATAATTTCATTTAAATGTTGACCGCGGCTGCGTCTTAGGTGGTCCATCCGCTTAGTCCAATTTTGGCATTTCCACGTTTTTGAGTAACAGAGACCCAATTGGTGCGAACGGCGACGAATCGAAAATTGGTGGTCATCATTAACACTGGCCGATACAGCTGCGATATTTTCTTCAGTTCGCACTCTACGTAAGCGTGTTGGTGGTTTAATGTCCAACAATGTAAATTTGGTGCGAAATTTAGTCACAATAGCCCGAATAGCCGCTTCAGTGGGTCGATTAAACTGACCATAAAATGGAAGCGCGCAATGAACTTTCTTAACAGAGCACGCATTTTGATAATAAAATTCAATAATTTGCAAGCGTTGTTCGTTTGTAAGACGATTCATGATGAAATGTCAAAGCATACTGAGCATCTTTCTCTTTGACACCATGTCTGAAATCCCACGTGATCTGTCAAATACTAATGCATGAAAATCCTAACCTCAAAAAAATCACTCTTTACATCTATCATCTATATGAATGGCGATGTAAGATTGCAGAAAACTGCTGTTATGCCAAAAACAGCTGTAATAGCAGAAAAGTGTCAATCGCTGTTTTTATTAACAGACTTGTTATCTAAGTGTAGAACTTTTTTAAATAGTTGCTTCAAATTACATACATACATATCGAGGGCTTATATTCATAAGTGGCTATGAACAAAAACATAACTTTTCAGGAGAGCGAAAAAAACTGATTTTCTCCTTAATGTTGTATGGAAAACGCATTTTCTGTGATGTACACAGCGAATTTAAAGATTCCAGTGTACGCCGGTGTTTCTAAATATACTTTTAGCAATTTTTGACTTTACAGCCACCATTTTTCCTATTTTAGCTTCATAACTGGGGAATCAAAATGCTATTAACGCGAAGTGATGGGATTTGATAGTACGATATGACCTAAACCTAGAAAAATGTTTTAAACAAAATCGTTGTAGGGGTTTTATGCTGCTCCATTGTTGAACTTTTTTATTTCTATTATTTATATGTTCATAGCCACTTATTCAGTCACAAACTAACGTGCGAGGGGATATCCAAATCAGAAAATTAAAAAATGGCTTTAGAAAAAAATCTTTTCCAAATTTATATGACAGATGACATCCAAATCTGAGAATAGTTTGGCATCAAAAACTCATTTTCGTGAAAATGGTTCATAGCCACTTTTAGATATAAGCCCTCGATATATATTTTGAAGAAATATTACACAAAAAACAATCAAACTCCTCGGCGTTAAACCCTTTAGTCCCGCATTTTTTTTTGGATAAATTGGATATGCTTCTTGACGAAGTATGGGTCTAAATAGGATGTCTAAAGTGTTTTGGAGTTTTTAATTTATATAGGACATGAGTAACAGGATGTTTACTCAAAATCTTTATATGAATATTCCGATTAAATAAAAAATATTTGGAAATGTTTCTTCATTTTTATAATCTTAAATATGTAAAAAACCAAATAATTGGTATTTTAAAGTTTCGTTTTCCTACGTAGATCGGAGTTACTGAATTTGTTGTTTCTCTTTTTTTAATAATACTTGTTACATATGAAAAAAAAATACTAACTCTGAAAAATATTTGACATAAGTGATAAATATAACATAGTAAGTTAACACTCATTTCTTATTGTTTCGCAACTTTAAAGTAGATTTTAAAATAGAGACCTACACGCAGAGAAAAAATGTATTTCGTACAAACGAAATTTTAGACACGTGAACATCGTTTTATGTTTTTTTTTTGTGGGAAAAATTAGTTTGTTTGCGGTAGACATGTCATCAGTTCTTGTAAATGAACAAGGAGAAATACGTTTATGTATATCAAACAGTATTCTTCGTTTGTCGAAATGGATTTGTATTATAATTGCAAACTCCCAAAACATTGGAAGTAACAGAAACTGTTGTTGTTGCATTTGTGATGAAAATAGGACACATCGGTTCAGATTTAGATACAACTCCATAAATATGTCCAATCGCAAATGTTACATCTTAGCGCTCTACAAGCATCAAGCAAATTATTTGCTTTTATTAAGAATATTTTAGATTTCATTATGATATCATAGTGATTCTTATCTACACTTTTTTAAAATTACTAAACGATTTTGTTATTAAATTTCCAAACTTTTATTGCAGTACACAATTAAAAGTTCATATGATATAGCTCTAGTCGAATGTCAAGAAGTGGTATCGGTTAATAAAAATGAAAATTTTCCGAACAATTTGGTGTCCATTAGCGAAATTAGCACACCACAATCTTGAAATTGGAACAATTCGTTTAGTTTGTTTGTATTTTTCATAACCTTTGTCCGAAATTCAAGAAAGTGTCCAAGATTTTTTATATAATTTTCATTTTTTTATGATTTTACTGCAAAATTACCATTTCAGACGAGTTATTTTAAAAAGGCCTTAAAAATTCTATATTTTATTGCTTCAGAAAGTCTAGAAGGTTTTAAAAAGTATATGTTCGAAACCTCTCTGGGGGGGGGTTTGAACCCCCAAACCCCCCCCCCTGCGCACGGCCCTGGTTGAGCATGATTCTCCTCCTTTCCATTATCAAAACAAAAAACTTCATTCCTAAGAAGAAATTACTTAATCGAATAGCTGGAATTCGAATATACGACATTCAAAACGCATAGAATCAAATCAAATACCACGCTCATGATTTCGACCATGTCAAAAGTCTTTTAAAGTGGCTTCACAGTGACTTTTCAACATCAAACCCGGCCTCTATAAGGAGATGATTAAATAAAATTAATATTTCAGAGTTAATAATTTTTATTTTTGTGTACATATGTAGCAAATATTATTGAAAAGAGAAACAAGAAATTCAGTAACTTGGATCTACATAGGAAGGCGAACGAAGGCATTAACAACCACTTCAAATTCCCTCCTTAAAAATTAAAAATTAATAAGCTTTAACTTTTTAAGGGGAAAACTTTGAAATAGTTGTTAATGCTAAACTAAAACAGATAGATACATGAAATAAGAAGTATTTTTAACATATATTCTTCTCTTTTATTTAATGTTCTTAATGTCTTTGTATGGCTGCCAAAAGTATGAAAGTAAATTATTGAAACATTTATATCCTTTGGAAAACAAAAGTCCTATAAAAATGAGATAATATCACCAAATGCAAAACTCGGAATACAGCTTCTCTACATATGATCTCTAGTTTCATGTGTATATGGACATGTTTAGCTCCAATGAAAAAAATGTAAAATTGTCGCACGTTGTAATAGTAAACATAATCCACTCATTATAATCCAGTCGAACTTTTTCGTAATATTATCAAATTTTCCTTAAATTTATAAACAGATTTCATTTCATTTCAACTATGTCGTTGTATTAATCACACTACAAAATTAAATTAAAAATATCGTTAATGAAATATTTCATTACAATTCATTGCTCCCACGAAACTTTTCTTTGCACCAATGTAAACACATTAATGAAGCGGTTTTCATTGAGGTAATGAAGCACTTTTCTTTCATTATAGATATGTTTAAAAAATTTCTATCCTTTTATCTCTAATTCAACTCGAAATTTTCGGAGAGCATTCCTAAGATGATGTACTTAAAAAAAAAACATAAATTATAAGAAGAAACAAGTAAGGAAAGGCTAAAGTCGTGCGGGGCCGACTATATGATACCCTCCACTTTCTATACGAATACAATTCAATTCGGTAGAAAATTGAAAACGGGAAGAATTTTTGTATATTTTCTAATCATAGGCTGATATGACCTGACCCAATTTGTCAAATCGAGAAGAATATTTGGATCGGTGCTATATCCAAGCATGGAATGTGACCCACTTACACAATATGTACTTCTAGTTCAAGTATAACGTGTTATGCTCAATTTGAAGAAATTCTCTGAAAATAAGTGGATTCTGGGTCGGATCCGGGAGCGAAATTTGTATGGGAGCTATATATAAATCTGAACCGCACTGCACCATTTTCACCATGGGTTTTCCTGGTGGAAGTATAAGATATTTTAGCAAATTTGAAGAAGATCTCTTAAAATTTGTGATTTCTAGACCAGAAAAAGTCAAATTGGGAGCGAAATTTGTATGGGAGCGATATATAAATCTGAACCGATCTGACCCATTTTCACCATGGACATTTCTAGTGGAAACATAAGATATTTTGCCAAATATGAAGAAGATCTGTTAAAATATGTGGTTTCTAGACCAGAAAAACTCAAATCGTGGGGCGAAATTTGAATGGGAGCTATATTAATAAATCTGAACCGATCTGAACTATTTTCGCCATAGGTGTTTTTAGTTTAAATATAAGATGTTTTGCCAAATCTGAAGACAATCTGATACAATATGTGGTTTCTAGAGCGGAAAAAGTCAAATCGGTAGCGAAATTTGTATGGGAGCTATATATAAATCTGAACCGATCTAACACATTTTTACCACAGATGTTTCTAGTTGAAATGTGAGACGTTTCGCCAATTTTGAAGAATATCTGTTAAAATATGTAGTGAAAAGAGTCAAATTGGGAGTGAAATTCGTACGGGGGCTATATCTAAATCTGAACCGATTTTCTTCAAATTAAATAGCGTTCGTCCTTGTGCCGAAAAACTTCGTTGTGCAAAGTTTCAGTTGGTTCTGTCTACAAGTGCGACCTGTACTGTGATTGCAAGAATAGATGGACAGACAGACAGACGGACATTGCTAATCGACTCTAAAAGTGATTCTAAGTCGATCGGTATAATTAACAATGGACCTATCTCCCTTCCTTTTGGGAGTTACAAACAAATGCACAAAGACATAATGCTCTCGTGGAGTGTATAATAAAAGTTGTTGAAAATGATCACTGGATATGGGTGCTGTACTTAAACTATGGCCTCGATTGAAACATAATGATCGAAAAAAATTATCCATATATATATACCATATATATATATATATACCATATTCCACGAAGTGGTGTATATCCTACATCATCACCAAAAAATAAGTGTATCGATCGGCTAAGAATCACCAGCAGTCGACATCGATTAAATGCCGTCTGCCCGTTTAAAAGTTGTGATCAAATTACTTGTCGCATTTATTAGCCGATATATTCAGAATCAGCAATATTTTGTTATGTGATAACATTTTTATAATCAGTTTAAGAGTACAAAATATGGCGGGTTTGGTAACGCCCCTTCCTCCCGCACAAATCACCCTAAGCTGCGTAAAATTAAAGCAGTTATAATTTCTAAACGGATGATCTGAATATTGTGGAATTTTATATTTGACAATGCTTTTATAGAAATTGCATTCACATGGAATATGGGCGATATTGACACACTCCTTCTACTGCCTCCCACACAAAGTGGCATACATTTTGGTTAAAATAAAATTGATATGCATAACTTGTCGAAATCATTTGCAATTTGATATTTGAATCATTTAAAACATAAACAAATATTTTATTTCGAACATTGACAATAATGAGTCAAAATCATTTGTTGTATTTTCTTAAACATAAATTGCTTATTTTCGCAACGAACATGTCCTTGCAAATACATATACATAAATATAAGAGATTGATAACTGCAAGGACTCTTGAAATTTGCAAACACACACACTCACGCATACTGTCTCTACAAAACAAGCTTCCCCTAATTAAATTTGTTTTCTTTTGTCCTGACTTTTTTTACAACGACCAGTACCTTCGTCCGAACAAAAGGCATCGCAGCATATTTGCTCAAAATCAATTAACATCGCTCGTATTGAAAATAGTAAAAAAGGAGAGCAAATAGCTTCAGGCGTTTTTTAAGGAAACCTGAAATTTTCTCTATCTCAAAAAATGTAGTAGTTGCTCAGCAAATAATTTATTCATTAGAGTAATTATTCAATAAATAAAACCAACACATTCGTTCGTCCTGCATCCCTGTTTGGAATTTGCCCAACGCACACATTCACGCTCTCTTCCACGCATATTTATTCACCACTCACTGTTGGTCCCTGAATGCGGAATTTGCCTTCGAGCTAATTGCATTCTAACAAGGCGCACCAAATTCAATTCGTACCGCTCCTTATGTTTGTTTTACGTTCGTTATTCCCATTACAGAGAGTCCTTGTATTCAATTTGGCACTCTATCTATGGAAGATGAAAAGGGAAACCCGAAAACCGATTAATCGGTTTCATACACTTCAATGTTGTTTCGACAACAATTCAAATGATGAGTTCTGAATGAAATGAAATTTCTGAATTATCACTTGATTCATTTTTAATTTCAAATATAACAGTAAAGGATGATTTTGTATTTTTTAAATAAGTTTCTCTTTGAAAATGTAAAATTTTGAAAAATTTAATTTTTAAGATGTCCTTTTAAAAATTAAAAATCTCCGGCGTTTGCAATTTATCTTAAATTTCATTAGATAATCAGCAAAAAAGTCGGCCATGCCATAAGATATTTAAACGATTAATCTGCACATTGTCTGAAGAGATTTTTTTGGATGCAAATTCTCTGAAGTATTTGTTCATATTCTATGAAGATAATTTGTGGTTTTGTTTTCTCATACGACATTTTTACGACTTAGTCTGCAAATTCTCTGACTTGCCTATTTTGTTTTATTCTCAGAATTGAATATTTGTTTTAGCGTCATTTTATCTACTTTCTAGCCATGTCCATATCTCATTCCGTCTGTTGAATATGTTTGAGTTTAATCGGGTTTCAGGACAAAGACAAATCCAAAAACCCGGTTTCTTCTCAACATCCCTGACTAACACTAGCACTCTTTGTTGTTGTAGTCCTCCTGCAGGATCGACTTCTTGTCGGTTGAAGAAACGCTGAAATTTGATATTTCACTTCATTATTGTTAGTTTACGAGCATTTCACATGTGAAATGAGAAATGAGAAATGTGATTTTGTTTTTTTTTGGTTCTGTTCGTCCTTTCTTTCTCTCCCTCTTTCCCTTATTTTCACCCCCATTCATTGTACCAGCAGTCGTCAGTCATTAAGTCTGCCACTATTTCTTTTGGTCTGTGTGTGCGTGCGTGTGTGTACCAGGACTGCCTGCAGTTTTATGGGATTTTGACTGCACCTGGAATTTGATTTGGTTTGGTTGGGTCGTTTTTGGCTGTTGTTTGCTTTTCTGTCAGTTACGGCAGGGAATTCATTTGATTTTTGCTGGTCAAGTTGAATTTGTTCTGCACATGTTTCTCGAGTTAGTTGTGAAATTGATTCTTTGGCTATAAAAATAATTATTTATTATTAAGACTTTATTTGGGAGTATGTATGTATGTGAAGGAAGTTATAAATATTACAATGAATTTGACATTTATGAATAAAAGTGTAATTCTGGAGACTGACAGCGGGTTTGCTACTGCTGGTGATAAGTGAAATCATTTGCGGTGCCTTGAAATCACTAAATTCGTGGGCCGACAGCAGTAATCTAGGAGGGAATTCAAGAAAAACGCAGTTAGTAGTACTAACCACAAATACCAAGATCATAAACTTTAGACTACTACGTTTACGTATGTACAGTGGCCTACAAAAGTCAACATACGACCCACATTTTTGCGATTTAGCGAGTTCCAAAACATATTTGAAAAAAGTAATGATGCGGTTTTGTTTGAAATCGTGTTTTATTCATATAACAAAATGCATTACTTCAATATAAACACAAAAGATATTAACAGAATACGCAGAAAAAACCTTGACAAAAGTCTACATACGTTTTGAGGTGAGACATAAAAAATGCAATTTAACGTGACAAAATGATACTATTATATAATTTGATATTTTGTTGGTCCACCATGAGCATCTACAACAGCCAGCAATCGTCTGGGCATTGAAGCAACTAAGTTTTCCAATTCCGCAGGTGATATTTGTCGCCATTCCTCTTCCAGCTTGTTTTTTAGCGTTTGGGCGCTAGTTATGTGATGTTTTCGGATCCTGCGTTGCAGAATCTCCCACACATGTTCAATAATATTCAGGTCGGGGCTTTGTGGCGGCGAATAAAGTTGTCTTGGAGCATGGTAAATCAGCCAATCTTTAACAAATTGGGCTGTGTGCTTCGGATCGTTATCTTGTTGGAAATTCCAGCGCTCTCCGAGGTTTAAATTATGCCTTCAGATTTTGTTCCAATATGGATTTATATTGATAGCGATCCATGTTACCCACAATAAACGCAAGATTTCCAACTCCAGACGCCGCGACGGCACCCCAAACCATTACGTTGCCACCACCATGCTTTACCGTAGCAAGTAAATTCTTCGGATTCATTGCCGTATTCGTATTTCTCCATACGTTGGCTCTCCCATCACTTCCAAATATATTATAGTTCGACTCGTCCGTAAATTAAACCCGCTTCCAGAAGTCTAATCCCTTGTCCAAGTGTTGCTGGGCGAATTCAAGGCGAAGCTTACGATTCTTTTCACTTATAAGAGGTTTTTTGCGTGGCGTTCTGCTTCGGAAACCATTATTATTCAGACTTCTTTGAATTGTTCTTGGATGTACAATTGTATCCGACCTTTCTGCGAGTTGTTTGGACAACATTGTAGCATTCACTTTCGGGTTTTCATTAACTTCTTTTAAAATAAAGCTTTCATCTCGTCGACTAAGTTTTTTTAGACGCCCACTTCTGGGCTTATTCTCAACAGCATTACCCGTATTTTCGAAGTTTTTGCATATAGTTTGGACAGTTGATTTACTTAAATTAACCATTTTAGCTATTTCGCCTAAAGATTTCCTTTCGTTTCTGCATTTTATTACTAAATTTCGAATATCAGTTGCAATTTCTTTACGAGAAGCCATTTTCGCGGACTAATGTTTCTTGAATTATATTTATTTAAAGAAGAGCAAGCACAAGACAAATGACAATACAAATTTCGTCAATTCTCATATAAAGTACATTATAAAAAATGACGTAAAGCATGGAATGCTATGTCGTATGTAGACTTTTGTCAAGGTGTTTTTTGTTTATTTTGCCAATATCTTTTAAGTTTATATTGAAGTAAAGCATTTTGTTATTGTTATATGAATAAAAAACGATTTCAAACAAAACCACATCATTACTTTTTTCAAATATTTTTTGGAACTCGCTAAAACGCAAAAATGTGGGTCGTATGTTGACTTTTGTCGGCCACTGTATGTCAAATAAAAATTCCTTATGATGTTGGAAACAGGCCAACGATGCATTGAGAAATAATGATGAAATAATTTAGTTTTATTTGCATCACAAATTATCACCACAACAACGAAGAACTAAATGTCTATGTAACATGTCTAGCTTTTTACCTGACGTTGCATATTCCTCTTTTTCGTATGATTTTGAAGAGAAAATACTAGTTGAGTACTAGTTGAGAGCAAAATATAGTTTGTAGTACCACTCCCCTATCACGACCGACACGTTAAGAAAAATGTTTGTTATTAACAGCAGCGATTCTTCTGCTATTACAGAAGTTTTTCTGCCATAACAGCAGTTTTTCTGCAATCTTCATTAGCATTCACACTGCTAAAGTGATTGCAGTCGCCTAAAGATGGATGCTGTTAATTAAAATATAAAAATAAGCATTCAAAGTTTAAAAGCCTTTCAGATTAAAGGCGAAAAACGAGTTTATCTCGAATTTCCTTTTGTTTCAGCTTGGGACAATATGCGTATCATTAAAAAGACAACCACAATATCTTTCAGTGGTAATTAATTGTCTTATAATAACCTATATTCTAAGAAGTGTTGTTAATATATATATTCAACTGGTCATACATATGGTTAAGGTTTCAAGGTAGTATTTGCTATTTCAGCATATACAAATCAGCTTTCCCATTTTTCAGCAAAAAAATCTGCTCTTTCAGCAGACTTTTTGCTTTCTTTATATATATGTAATTAGTTTTGCATAAGACTAGAATAGTTTACGATGTAAATAACTATATATTTCAGTTTTTCTTTTACATTTAACCCAATGATCGCCAACAGTTAGAACAAGTAAAAGAGGCGTTAAGTTCGGCCGGGCCGAACTTTATTTACCCTCCACCATGGATTGCATTCCACAGAGGCTGCCGATGTTCGTAGAAGTGCATTGATATTACAGAAAAATTTGTTTAACCTTCGCACGCCCAAAGGTTTTAGCGCATACTTATTGTTTCAACTATTCAACCGTTGGACTATTATTTGTGGGGTGCCCTCAGCAGTCATTTGAATGAAATTGTTTTCCATTATTAACCGGAAGGATTGTACTTTCAAATAAAAAAAGAAATTTGAGAAATTTTTTTATAGCATTTGCAAAAAAAAAAGTTATTTGTTGAAATATGTGGTTTCTAGAGCGGAAAAAGTAAATCATAGGAGACATTGGTATGGGGTCCGCCATCTAACGTTTTTTTCAACTATTCAACCGTTGGACTATTATTTGTGGGGTGCCCGAGGCAGCCATTTGAATGAAATTATTTTCTATTATTAACCGGAAGGATTGTGCTTTCAAATAAAAAAAGAAATTTGAGAAAATATTCAGTAGTTTTTTTATAGCATTTTCCAAAAAAAGTTAATTGGCGGACCCTATACAAATACTGAATAAATAATTTTAAAAATAAATATAATATTTTTATTATTTCAAACCACGCCTATAAGGCTAATACATTTACACTATATCTATCGAAAAAATACTTCCAGTCAGTTCAAAAAATAAATATTCTTATATTTATATTTTCAAAAAGCTTAAATACCATAAATATTGGTAGATAGTGGGTGCGACAGTTGGTTGTATTTCCTTTCTATTTTAATAGTGCACGTAAATAGTGCAAAATAACCCAACTTCATGATTCGACCAATTTTTGCCGTAAAAGTGAAAAGCGTGTCTATGTAGTCAGAGGAATGTATACGCCGAATTCAATGATGCTAGATGTGGCCAATTGGTATTTTTATCCCCTTTTTTTCCTATTTTACCCACTTAAGAGTACGATTTTCTAAACTCTCTTAATTTTACGTGTCTACGCAATTAGATGGATGAACAAACCGAATTTCACCATTCTATCTGTAGTCGTTTAGTCGGTACTGTTTTTATCCCTCTGTACCCATTTATCCCTTGAAAGTGAAAATTTGGCAAAACCCTTTTATTTTTCGCATCTACACTCTAGCTGCTAGCTGCGTATGACTCTAGCTGCTGTCATTTGGTTGGTGCTACTTTTATCCCATTTTTCCATTTTAATCCCAAAAAGTACGAATTTCGAAAAATCCCTTTATTTTACATGTCTACGCAATTAGATGGATGTACACACTGAATTTCATTATTCTAGGTGCAGTCGTTTAGTTGGTACCATTTTTATCCATCTATTCCCAATTTAGCCCTTAAAAGTACGAATTTGGAAAAAACATTTATTTTTTGTGTCCACGCAGTAAGAGTAATGTATACTCCTAATTTCATGGCTCTAGCTGCCGTCATTTGGTTGGTACTATTTTTATCCCTTTTTTGCTAATTTTAAGTAAAATTTTACTCAAAACAAGTGAATTTTTACTAAGTATAAGTAAAATTTGGCTGAAATTTTTCTAAAACTAGGTAAATTTTTTACACAAATCAAGTATATATTTACTTAAACTGAGGACAATTTTGTTGATTTTTCCCTTAAAACAATTAAATTTTTACTTAAACTGAGGAAAATTTCACTTGATACAAGGAAAAAAGTGAGCTTAAAATAAGATCAATTTAACTAAAAAATTCAAACAAATGGTTTTGCTTCAGAATATGCAAAACTAATGAAAAAAATGGCAACATGAAACATTTCTCAAAAGTTTCATTATACCTCCATGATTGCTGCGAAGGCAAGATAGGCGCCTTTGCAGTGGTTGTTTTAGATTAATACTTGAAGTATTTAAGAAATAAGTCTCTGCAAGCGAGAATTGCTTCTTAGATTAACGTTCAAGAATTTTCTAAACAATTTCAAGTGATTTTTTTATATGTTCATTAATACTTAAATGTATGAAGAACTCGACATAAATGTCAGTATATACAGTTGCTGTCAAAATAATAGCAGCGCACCGCAGCTTAATATACATTTTCATATATTTATTTGTGTGATAATTTTGTTATTGCTACTTCTGCATTAAGTGCTGTGTTATGAGGTTACTAACACAAAATAATTGATTATTTGGTGATATGATTTTAATTACTTAAGAAATTTCAAATTTTTTGGATTATTCGACATTTTGGACCGGTCAAAATAAGAGCAGTGTTCAAAAATTATAAAGAAAATGGAATTTTATCTCAATTTTTCAATTCGATTTGATGTTATAAGTAAGATATTATGAAATTTGCACTGCTTCTGAAATGTTATTGTATTATTTTCCTTCATAAGTAGGGCGAGGAGAGCATTATGGAGAAGAAAATCGAGTTCATATAAAAAGGTTGAAATCTGAGGGAAAATCATATAGTGAAGTTCGACTTTTATTCCAGTGCTCCATTAAAATGATCACAAATTCGATATTATAAGAAGAAAAATCAAAAGCTCGTGAAAAAAAATCCGTTTATATCACCTACAACCATTCGCCGAAAAATAATGTCTAGTACAAAAAAAAAACACTTTCGCCCGCCACCGAAATAAAAAGCAATGTCTGTCCATATTTGAGAGTTTAAAATGTTCGTAGAATAATAAGAAAACATTATCTGTAAGCCAGAAGTCCGAAAAAAGTCCCACTTAAAAATAAAAGACATGACACAAAAAAATTGCAATTAGCAAAAAACACCTGGTGTTGTCAATCAAGAAGTGGGGTGCACGCTTTAAGGTCAGTTGAATCAAAAAATGTTTTGTATGGTGGGACAGTCCCTCGAAAATTTGTAAGACGTTCACAGAACACGGAGTACATTTCCAGGTATAGTACCAAATAGGGAGGATCAAGCGTAATGTCTTGGGCGTTATTTCATATTATGGAGTTGGGTCAATACATTGGCCCAGAACTACCATGGACTCTGCCCAGTACATCAAAATACTGCATAATATTATGCTTACGTATACAGAATACAGAATGCCCCTTAAGTAGATCTTCTACCCGGTCAACTATCCCGAAAACAGCAGCCGACTCGCAAAAAGGTGGTTTAAAGTCAATAATGTCGATGTTATGGAATGGTTCGTGCAGACACCGCACCTAAATATAATCAATAATTTTAAGTGTGATAACTAAAATGAGGTCTCACTAGCAATACTGAAAAACAATATCGAGCTTTGACACGATATTATAGTGGTATGGGCAAAAATATCGGGTAAAAGTTGTAAAAGCCTAGTCGACTCAATGAAACGGCGTTATGTAGCAGAAATAAGCCAAGACAGTACAACTAAGTATTAAATTCAAGAAAATATCCTTATTTAACTTATTACTCAAAAAAAAAGTTTTCAATTAAAGCGAATTGAAACAAAATATTTTTTGTTTTTTATTAGCGCTGCTATTTTTTTGACTGGTTTCATTTTTGACATAAATGGTTCTAAACCTCTAATTTCAAAAACTTATATTTTTATTTAAAGCCAGTATGGCACAATACCACCTTTCAATCACCGTAAAAAGTTTTAGGATTTTCGAAGTAAAACTAATATTTTTCTTTGACGACATTTTTTTATCTAGTCGCTGCTATTTTTTCGACCGCAGCTGTACATAGTAACTTAAATTTAGGAAAAAACACATTTTTAGTTCAAATTTCCTAAATGAAATTTTTCCATACAAAAATTGAAATATTCTTCCACACAAATATGAATTTACACAATTTTAAGAATTTTTAATTAATTTTAAGAATTTTTAATTAATTTTAAGGAATTTTAATTAAGTAAATTTACTACCCTATTTCTAGTAGCTATGAGTTATTTACTATTACTTTGATAGAAGGAAACTTTACTCATAGTTACTTAATTTTCCTACATTTAAAGAAATTTTTACTCAACTTGAGTAAAATTTTTGAACTAAATTGTATTATGGATTTTACTTAGATTTATGAATTCTATTTTTCTGAGTGTAGGCTAGCAGACTGTTCATGTAAAATAACATCGCTCAATATATATAAATATATACAAATTTGGTGACATTTTAACATTTCTCTGAGTTTAGCGAACCTTCAGTGACTTATTACATATGGGCGATTTAATTGCGACGGCTGTGATACTTCTATTTAGATATGTTTAGATATCTTCCACATGGTTCATTCTTGTCAAACCGGACAAAAAATCACAAAACCTCATGAAATATTTTTCTTTGAATAATATTTTTCAAGGAAAAAATTTTATTTGCAGTTATGGGCATTTGAATTTCCTTTTGAACAATTTCTGACCATCACAAACATTTTTTGTTCTATATTCCGGAGATTCAATGAAAAATTCGACAAAACCTATAATAGAAATAATTAAAACAACATACTCTATGCTGGCTTCAAAATAATTTGTTGATATTCCCACTAAAATTAAGCTCTGATTTGTTTTATGGCATCATCCCAAAATATTTCGGTCCATTCGTGAGCTAGCCAGTCTTTTTTAATATTTGTGCTATTTTGGTACATTTTTTATAAAACCCGCAATAACTTTAATATTGTTTTAAATGTCTTTCTGGGTAGGCATTGTCAGCTAATTTCTTAATATTTCCGTTTTTACTATACCCTTCGAGGACCAACAAATGAAAACAAATCCTTAATGAGTTAAGAAATTCCAAAAATCACATTTAGTGATTAAACTTCATCTTTGTTGCATTTTCTATTTGAAATAAACAAAAATGCTCAAGTTCATGTTCAGTGACTGAACTTCAGTCAAGCAAGTCAATTTACCTAGAATCATCCATATACGATCCGCAGGGTCCTGTGTGTCCCTTCGTGGAAACACCTCTGTTATGGCAGTATGAAATTTCATTAATTTTTAGGTCGTTTAAAGAATATCATGAATTTTCTCGCTATGTATGGTAAGATAATGATATCTACAAAAAAATAAAAAAATTCTCACGATTTCAAAAACCAAATACACTACTACTTGAGACCTGCTTCCTAATCCCTGGGAAAATTTTCCAGCAGGAAATAAAAAACATTTTTATAATTCCTAAGTAGGCTAAGTAGAAGACTGCATGCTCTTAAATCAATGATAGTAAACTATTTTTTAAGAAAAATAAAAAATAATAATTTCAAGTACACGAGTGATAGGATATTATTTATTAATAACATTAGAAGATTTCACACTTTGCTGGAACTTAATGTGATGTGATAACAGATGCGATAACAGCAAATAAATACCCACACGTGTCACCACCAAGAGGCGCCAACTGGATAATTATTCAAACATATCGTAATAACTTAATTACACGATCAAAAGCGACAACAGGGTTCGCCGAATGCAAATGTCGCGCGATGATACCACCATTACCAACAAAAACACCGGCACACGTCAATGCTATGTCTGTCCATATTTGTTGGCTACCAAGTGAGTGTGCACGCGACACCAGAAAACACCAACCACCCACCCGTCGTCGTCGTCGTGGTTAGTCACGTGCCAAGCATTTCATTTTGTAGGGCTTTTGTTGGCACTCTTGGGCGGTAAATGATAGCAAGCAAAGTGTGCGTTAACACTTTCCATCCTTCCTTCCTTCGCTGTCTCCATCTCCACACGCACACACAAAAGTCCTTTAGCCAGGATTGGCCAGTGTGTCCACACTTGAGTTGTTTGTTATTCATAAATAGACCCACAACAACAATAACAAATTATTAGAACAGTTGGTTAATGGGCCAATGGACTGAGTGAGTGAGACCACAAATTATGTTGTTAAACTGTTGGCATATCTGTGGCGTGTGCTGTTGTGAGCTTATGACGACACGTGTGGCCAATAAAGAAGTTGTTGCTCAAGGATTTGTGTTTTTGTAGGTTGGATTTCAATATTCAATTAGAGAAAGAGATAGTTTTTTAAGAGTTTTGAGTTATTGTTTTTCGATAATTCAAAAACAATGAGATTTTTTCACGAAGCGTGGCGATATTTAAACATTTTTTTAAAAGCTTTAACCCCTGGGAATTGCTTGAGGATACATTGTGTCGGTGTAGGGTGATACATAGTGGGCGCAGATAAACCCTAGTTCAATTCTAGGCTCTCCCCTCTTCCTTTAGTCGTGGTGATTTCATCGCATTATTGCTGGCAGCATTTTAAAATCGTATTCTGTTCAGTGATGAGGCCCATTTTGTGCTCAATGGACATTGTAATAAACAAAAATTGGCCCATTTGGAGTGAAAAAAATTCACGAATATCTACAAAAAGTCACTGTTTGATTTACTTTATGGGCGGTGGAACCGTTGGTCCTTTTTTCATTAAAAATGAGAACGACGAGAGCGTTATCGGAATCGATCAATCATTTGGCCACCCATATCATGTGATTTAACGCCTCTATATATGTATTTATAATTTATAATAATATTTTTTTCTACGATAAAAATTTCGGGAAAATTTCAGTGGGGGTAAAGGCACCAAAATTTTAAATAAAGCTCTTATAACAAAATTGCAAACCAACAATGAAGCCAATGCACACTGGTTCCGAATCCATTTGTTATGGCATAAAGTCGAAATAAAAAATAAAGATACAATCTAGTAATTTTGTACATTTGCTAGACATGACATACTTAAAAAACAAGTAAGGAAAAACTAAAGTCGGGCGGGCCCGACTATATGATACACTCCACTTTCTATCGGAATACAATTCAATTCAGTAAAGAAGTGAAAACGGGAAAAATTTTATATTTCCTAATCACAGCTAATATGACCTGGTCCAACTTGTCAAATCGAGAATAAAATTTGTATCGGGGCTATATCCAAACATGGAATGAAGTGACTAACTTTCACAATAAGTTCTCCCAGTTGAAGTATAACGTGTTATGCTCAATTTAAAGAAATTCTCTGAAAATACTCGGTTTCTGGGGGAACGAAATTTTTATGAGAGCTATACGTGAATCTGAACCTATGTGACCCATTTTTACAATAGGTGTTCCTAGTTTAAATATAAGATGTTTTGCCAATTTTGAAGAAAATCTGTTAAAATATGTGGAGTCTGAAGCGGAAAAATTCAAATTGGGAGCGGAATTTGTATGGGAGCTATATATAAATCTGAACCAATCTAATAAATTTTTACCACAAGTGTTTCCAGTTCAAATATAAGGTGTTTTGCGAATTTAGAGGAAAATCTTTCAAAATATGTGGATTCTAAAGCGGAAAAATTCAAATTGGGAGCGGAATTTGTATGGGAGCTATATATAAATCTGAAGCGATCTAACACATTTTTACCACAGGTGTTTCTAGTTGAACTTTAAGATGTTTTGGCAATTTTGAAGAAAATCTGTTGAAATATGTGGTATCTAGAGAGAAAAGGGTCAAATCGGGAGTGAAATTCGTATGGGGGCTATATCTAAATCTAAACCGATTTTTTCAAATTAAAATGTACAAAGTTTCGTTTGGTTTTGGCTACAATTGCGACCTGTATGGTGATTACAACAATAGATGGACAGACATACGGACAGACGGACATTGCTAAATCGACTCAGAAAGTGATTCTAAACCGATCGGTATAATTAACAATAGGTCTATCTCCCTTCCTTTTGGGTGTTACAAACAAATGCACAAAGACATAATACTATCGTGGAGTGTATAATAAAAAAAAAATTTGTATGGGAGCTATATATAAATCTGAAGCGATCTAACACATTTTTACCACAGGTGTTTCTAGTTGAACTTTAAGATGTTTTGGCAATTTTGAAGAAAATCTGTTGAAATATGTGGTATCTAGAGAGAAAAGGGTCAAATCGGGAGTGAAATTCGTATGGGGGCTATATCTAAATCTAAACCGATTTTTTCAAATTAAAATGTACAAAGTTTCGTTTGGTTTTGGCTACAATTGCGACCTGTATGGTGATTACAACAATAGATGGACAGACATACGGACAGACGGACATTGCTAAATCGACTCAGAAAGTGATTCTAAACCGATCGGTATAATTAACAATAGGTCTATCTCCCTTCCTTTTGGGTGTTACAAACAAATGCACAAAGACATAATACTATCGTGGAGTGTATAATAAAAAATAAAATTGGACCAATAGGGCGCCCTCTATCACCTCCTATATGAACTCAATATATAACCATCATTTATGAAAGCTTTAAAGAATGAAACTTATTTCGCTTTGACGAACAATGTTTTTTGAAGATTATTACAAAAGCAAAATATAGCATACAAATTAGTTTAGACCCGAATTAATACCACTTGCCACCTAGTTTTCTCTAATACATTTTCCTGATAGTTTGGAGTGTTGCCATTAAGAAAATATATAATACATTTAACAATTTCCAATTTTTTTTTTGAATTTCTGCCAAAAAATATGGATTTGGGACCATAGTGCAATGCATCGTGTGGATTCTCGTACTTTTTTGATTTCCCAGGAAAACGGGAATGAAAAGATTCATTGTCGAAAATTCCTGGGAAAAATAATTTATTTTAGGTATGTCTAATATGGTTCAAATATCAGCATTTAGTAATTGGTGTGATTTTTTAACTCATCAACGAACACCGGACACTATTTCAAGGTTTTCGTTCTTTTTGAGAATTTTCAATATGAATGCAATTCCTGATTATTAAACTATGTATATGTCACAAGTGATCGAGAAGAACAAAACAACATATTAATAATATAAAAATAAATATTTTTCATTGTTCTAGTAGTTATTATGAAAATAATTAAAAATATTAAAATACTGTTATATTACAAATTAAAAACGAATGTTTTTATCAAAATATTTTAGAAATTAATTTTATTTTATAAATATTTTTCTCAAATCGTCAAAATTGAAAGGGTCATAAAATTGGACATTCAAATCACAAGGACAGACACACTAGAAACAAAAAACTCGTATAGGAGAGAATGTTATGACGTCTTTAATTTTGAAGATTCATTCGTCTAGAGAGGAAAATATTTTACAGAAACAGGGGAGAAATAAAAAACTAAATTATAAAAGCAATAGAAACATTAAAATATGTTAATATTAATATGTTTTTGTTTCGCAATAAAAATCCTGCAAATATCCTCACAAAATGTGTGTATACCCCTATCTGGGTTTCGCAAAAAATGGCGACTTAGCGAATTTAAAAAGTATTGTTTGTGTAATATAGGGTCCGCCATCTAAATTTTTTCAACTATTCAACCGTTGGACTATTATTTGTGGGGAGCCGAGGCAGCCATTTGAATGAAATTATTTTCCATTACACTACGTAACAAAAAAATCTTTTTGTTTGTTTAAGTGAATTTTTTGCTTTTATCTAATGAATTAGGTCATAAATATAATATAATGAGTGTTATTTCCTCTACCTAAACGTTTTTTTAGTATATAAACCGCTATTTTAAAAATGATGGAGGTTTCACCACACATTTTAGCATAACTCAAGAATAGTTTGTCCGATTTGATTAAGTAAAAACTCCGAGAATCCGCATTACCTCCAAGTTACTCTTACACTGTTTTTTGATAAAGTGAATAGTTTTGGAAATATTCAGAAACTTTTTCCAAAATTTTGTCTTAAAATTCCTGAATTTAAGGATTTTTTGTCTTAAAATTCCTGAATTTAAGGATTCAAGTGTATTTTTCGTTTTATTATCATATGAAAGCATACCTTCATTAAAATTAAGCTGTTTAACAATCTTTTATGCACACTTTTATCTATCTGTACCATGAAAAATAAAGGCACTATTTGAAAATTTTAAAATTCGATGTCATTTCTTAAAAAACGATTAGCCAGACATCAGTTAAAGTTTTTCTTCAGTTTAGAGACATAACCAATGAGAAACAGCAAAAAAATTCACTTAAACAAAATTTTGTTACATAGTGTTATTAACCGGAAGGATTGTACTTTCCAATAAAAAAAAAATTTGAGAAAATATTCGGTAGTTTTTTTATAGCATTTTTAAAAAAAAAAAGTTATTTGGCGGACCCTATATAATAAAAACAAGTAAGGAAAGGCTAAAGTCGGGCGGGCCGACTATATGATACACTTCACTTTCTATACGAATACAATTCGGTAAAAAGGTGAAAACGAGAAGGCTTTTTGTATGTTTCCTAATCATAGGCTAATATGACCTGACCCAATTTGTCAAATCGAGAGGAATATTTATATCGGGGCTATATCCAAACATGGAATAAAGTGACTAACTTTCACAATAAGTTTTTTTAGTTCAAGTAAACGTGTTATGCTCATTTTGAAGAAATTCGGTGAAAATACGTGGTTTCTGGGGTGGAAAAAGTCAATCCGGGAGCGAAATTTGTATGGGAGATATATGTAAATCCGAACCGATCTGACCCATTTTCACCATGGGTGTTTCTAGTTGAAATATAAGATATTTTGCAAGTTTTGAAGAAGATCTGCTAAAATATGCGGTTTATAGAGCCGAAAATGTGAAATCGGGAGTGAAATTTGTGAGGGAGCCATATGTAAATCTGAACCGATCTAACACATTTTCACCACAGGTGTTTCCAGTTGAAATATAAGGTGCTTTGCCAAATTTGAAGAAGATCTGTAAAAACATGTGGTTTCTAGGCCAGAAAAAGTTAAATCGAGAGCGAAATTTGAAAGGGAACTATATACAAATCTGAACCGATCTGACCAATTTTCAACACAGGTGTTTCTAGTTGAAATATAAGATGTTTTGCCAATTTTGAAGAAAATGTGTTGTAATATGTGGTATCTAGAGTGAAAAGAGTCAAATCGGGAGTGAAATTCGTATGGGGGCTATATCTAAATCTGAACTGATTTTCTTCAAATTAAATAGCGTTCGTCCTTGTCCCGAAAAACTTCGTTTTGCAAAGTTTCATTTGGTTCTGGCTACAATTGCGACCTGTATCGTGATTACAAGAATAGATGGACAGACAGACGGACATTGCTAAATCGATTCAAAAAGTGATTCTGAGACGATCGGTATAATTAACAATGGGCCTATCTCCCTTCTTTTTGGGTGTTACAAACAAATGCACAAAGACATAATACTCTCGTGGAGTGTATATAAATGGTCATTATTATTGTCAGTAATGTAAATATATGAATTTGAAATATATTTACAATTTTTAATTTATATAGCACAACAAAATTAAATAATCAATATATTTTTTTAATATTTCCCGTGTTTTCGGGAAATTATTTTTTTGCAGTACCCAAAACCCTACGGGTGAGGTACTGCAGAGCCAGTCACAGTCACGAGGACAACATATTCACCGAGTTGAATTGTAATGACCTAGAAGGTGGAGGCATTCATGTAGTCGGTCACGTCCGACTTTAGTCTTTCCGTACTTGTTCTGTTTTGTGTTCATATTTGTTTGAAACAGAAATCCACAAGCCAAAGAAGCGAAACGACGTGCAAAACATCACCTATGCTTCTTTTTGATATTGACTGGTTTCTGTGCCTTAAATCATGTCATCCATATGTTGTATTATCTTTATCTCATCTCTACCGTAAATATGTATCGCATATTTCAATCAAATGCAACAATTTAAATCTAAACAATAAAATAAGTGTCCTTATTGTTGCTTCCCTTTAATTGATTCACGCCAATGTCTGCTGAAGCTTGTTGTCTTGTGCTAGTTATACCAAATGACCGAATTTTATATTCGAAAAGCTTAGCAGCAGCATCATCGTCATGCTTTCAACAGGTTCTGACAAACAAGTTCTTTTGTGGAAAATCCTTACAAATGGCCGAACATTAGCTCGACATATTGTGCGGCAAGAACCGCAGCAGAAGGCACACAGGCTGGCAGACTGGCCATTGTTTAACTCGACCAACAATCGTATCGATATTTACCATAAAAGATGCAATTCTGTGGTTAAGCCAACTTATTCTCTCTGGTTGGAGTATGTTATGTGCCGGAAGAGGGTTATGGACAGACATGCATGGATGGATGGTAGTACTCTTAACGAAAGCCAAACAATAAGTCCACATAATGAATGAACAGAGCAGAGTGGATTCTCCCGCCAGAATAGGCCAAACCAAACAAAGCAAAACAAATAAGGAAATGAGTAAACTTGACATGGCAGGGCAACAAATACACCCTCTCCTGATAAGGAACACTACGGATATGTGTACTCGCCTGTGATGATGACGACCACGATGATGATAAGCCCTGGGGCGACAGCACAATCCGAATGTCGCACAGCCAAAGCTCTCAACGTGGATGATGATGAGCGCGCGAACGAGTAATTCCAGTCTCGTCTAATTGGAATTGAAAATTCGTTGATCGTTTGCATTTCGCCGTAACACTGCCGCCGCTTCCGATTGGTTCGTCGCCAGTGGATGAGTGCAGAGATTATAGTTCCAGTTGAGTACACGCAAGCCAGAGCAGAGCGCGCACACAACCCTTAACGCTGATGCAACAACCCACAGGGCGGCAAGAGCAACGAGCGAACGAACGCAATCAGGAGGATTTGAAATGGCGCCGTCACGACCACGACCAATACGATGGGGGTTGGTCAAGTGAAGCACGGAGCGCGCCGGTATAAAATCCAGGGGCACCCTTAACGTTCGTTTAGTTGGTTTGTAAACGTGCCACGGGCAACAACACGATAGCGAGCGACCAAACGACAAAAACAACAACAACAAAAAATGCCACAAGAAAAACGAGAGGAATAACCGAAAAAAATCACCACAAAAAAAATCGAAAAACGAAAACGTAATAAAACGAATTTAAAAAACGAAAGTCAAGCGACGAAAACCGTTACCAAACACAGTGTTCGAAAATGTCTTCGTGTTATAGTGGTTTTGAGGATCGTTCCTTCGACTTCGAAGAGGATGACAATTCCTCCTTTGACAGTGGCTACGAGAAAAGTTTCGAAACGGAGTTCAATGGCAAACCGCGCAAACTGATATTCGACAATGCCTTGGATTATTGCGGTGCAGCAGCAGCAGGTGGCGAACCCCCAATGCCCTTGAATGCGGCATTCCATGGCTCCCCGCTGGGACATCCTCTGTTAGCGGCGGGCCTATTTGATGCCAGCAGCAATCACAGTAGTCGCAGTGGCCGCACTCTCGTGGAACATGTGATCAGCAAGGCTGCGCCCGAAGATCTGGAATTCTCGCCCCAATTGGGCACTCAGACATCCACGCCCACTAAGCGACCGGCCAGCGGCGAAAGCGGTGATGACCAGCCAACTGAACCACGGCCGAAGCGCAAATATGCCGTCGGCAAAAATCGCATGACGCGTTCGCGCAGCCCCACCCAGGTGATGCGCATCAAGAAATTCCGCCGCGTCAAGGCCAACGATCGCGAGCGCAATCGCATGCACATGCTGAACGATGCTCTGGAGCGTTTGCGTGTAACGTTGCCCCAGCTGCCGGAGGAGACGAAATTGACGAAAATCGAAATTTTGCGTTTCGCCCACAATTACATCTTCTCGCTGGTGCAGGTGCTCGAGAGTGGCGGCAGTTTGAATTTGGATTTGGAGAAGTTGCAAAATTTCACACTGAGCGGAGAGCGCATAACCAAGGAGCTCTTTGATGCTCTGTTCGTGAATCCCCAGCCACATCTGATGATGCCGGGAGCGGGATTTATGGGCTATGGCAGGGTGCCCTATACCCCGCAGCATATGCCGTATAGTCCGGCGGGAGGTTATCAAACGAACTACGATATGCACTCCAATGGGAATGTCAATGTCATCCCCAATGCAACACATGCTCCCACAGCCCCCTCTGCCGGCACAGGCACTGCGCCTGCACCGGGCTTCACGCCCCAAGATTTCTTCAGCAGCATGCGCCACTACAGCCACCAGCAGGCGGCCAATGTGGAACGCATGCCCGAACGTAATTTCTGCCAACAAAAATACGATTTGTTTAAGGATACCTTCGAGGCAGCTGCACAAATGAAGCCATCACCTCCTCCGCCAACCGCCACCACCTCGATGCCCAGCCACGCCACAGGATATGCCATGAATGCGGGTTATGCGCAAATGACAGCGCATCCAGCTGCAACCAACACTGGCCCTGCCATGCCAAATGGCTATCCCGTGGAGTCAACGAATTTTCATCAAAACAGCAGTTTCTACACACAAACACCGCCCTGGAAGAACTTCAATGAACAGGTAATAAATACGGGACCCACCAAAGGATATGCTGCTTTCTCAGCAGTATAGCACAAATGACAGCAACGATACCAAAGACACCCAAGAAATTTCCATTTAAAGATGACATTGGAAGTGATTTTATAAGGCAAAGTGGAGACCCCACTGTTGTCTGCTAACATGAGTGATAATCCCTTCCAATGTTAACTTGCACATGGAAATTTCCCTCAGGTTTCACAACCATCCCAAATAGGCGTGATATATAATAGTAAGTTAGTTTAAGGGTAAACTTTGGGGCTAGACAATAACATGGCCAAGATCAAAGCAAAATGTTATTGTTTACTTGCAAAGTTTATGCAACTAAATGTTAAGTTAACAGACAAATTTAACATAAATCATAGATTAAATTGCAAAAAGTAATTAAACAGTTTTCAAAATTTAAGAAAAATTAAAAATTGTTTAAGAGGCAAAAAAAGAAAACTATCTTCCTGATTTGATATGGCAACAGAATAACAATGTTAATATAACACAAAAACAATGTTAACATAACATAATAACAATGTTAAGTGAAGCCCTTAAATCAGCGACCATAGTTTTCATTTTAAAGATTTCCCCCAAGAAAAGGAAAACGAAAAATCCAGCGAAAACTACGTTCCTAATTTAACAATAACCAATATCGCTCTTTAATTTAACATAATGTTAAGTTAATAGCCATGTGTTCTGTTAAATAAGCAACTGTTAGTTTTCCCCCCTCAAAGGTCTTCAAAAGTTTGTTTGATTTCATTGAAATTTTTCCAACAAACTTTTCAATATCCTTTGATCTCGTATTCTCGGAAATTGCTAATAAAAAACTTTATATTGAAAATTTCAAATTATTTTTTCAAAATAAACTCTTTTATTTGTATTCGATCACTCTCTCATACGAAACAAGGTTGTTCAAGTCCAATTCAACAAGTACCTTAACACTTTTATGTAATTTTTGATATTTATATAATTCTATATACATATATATATGTATACAAAGATCTTAGGCTATACAATTAATATTTTTGTAATACTTTTTGTAGTCCGTTAAGTATTTAGTGAGTGTCGCAGTGAAACGTATTTTGTTACAAGTTCAGGTAATATAAACTAGTCATGTTTGTTCAAAGAATTATGTATTTTATAGAATATTTTTTTAAAACATTAACATTAAGTTTATTGTAAAAGCTTTGATTGATGATTTTGATGGAAATAAAATTGAAACTAAACAAGAACATTATTTTCTTATTCCAAACAAAGCCAATGTGGAAATGTGGTAAGAATAAGGGCAACTAAAACGGAAGCATTACAAGATCTGATTAATTTTATGCGTAGTGGTGGAGCCTCAAAATAGTGATGAACACTGCTGTCAACATGTACACGGATAGTAAGGCTGTCATCAGATCCATAGAGCCTTAATTCATTTTGGTGGCAAGACATTGGGACATCCTAGGGAACTATAAAATTAGGTACACCTTGCCGACATGGGAGCTACAGCTTAGACAAGACAGCCGGCGAACAGTAGGTTGGCAAACCTCGCCAGTACGGCGAAGATGGGTTTACTGCAGTATAAGCAGTACCCAACCAAATATGATTTGATTGAAGTGAAGTGAACATTCCCCGAGATTCGTGCTACTTTTGCCAGACTCAGCCGAATGCCAAAAGGCTGCAGAATCAGGATAGAAAAAAAAAAATTCCTTGATGTGATTAATCACTAATAATATGATTTTTTGTTAAATTTAAATAATAAAGATATAGACACGAAAATTAAGTATGTGGTAAGGAATGCATAAGGATTCAACATATATTGTTTTAGACAAATTTATATTTTAAATTCTCAAGGATATTAAAGCATATAATAAAATAAGGAACATTATTTAAAATTTTTCGTCCTAAAAATTAAAACCACTTTTTTCTTTTGATATATTCATAAATCTTTTAAAAGAAACAAGTAAAAAAATCAGCGGCGCCGTATCTTATATACTCTCTACCATGGAGTGAATCCCACAGCATTACTAGCAGATTAGAGGACGTGAAACAGGATAAATATTGGCTATAAAGACAAAAATTGTGAAAAGTACCTTTAGAAAAACCCGCGTAACTTTCTATCATATAAAGAATACCCAAATATGGCATATGATTCTGACTAAATAGGACATAGTTGTGACAGAACCGTTTCAGAAATCCCGACGGAGAAAGTTGAAATAAACGAAATTGCAACTGCAAATTTTGGATTTTTGCAACAGTTGCAGTTTTTTCGGGTCTTACTACATATATGTTACAAGCGACATTGGTTTTTAATACGCATGCAAACAATATGCCGGATCCGTTGGATAGATCGTGAGAAAATTACAAAACAAAAATGTCGTAAATACAAAATCATTTTAGCCATATCTTCCACGAAAATGAAAATTTTGCAAAAATATTCAATTTATTATTTATTTATATTTAGTTTTTTTTTGTTTACCGTGCTCTACCGAATTATCCACAATTTTAGTCGAAAAAGAACATGGACCTATTTTTACCCTAGTAATTTTGTTGTATAAGCGGGAAGGAAATTTTACGACAATTTTTTAGTAGAACATTTTAATCCGTAAATGCCCTTTTTGAAAGGATTTTTTGATTTTCCCGAAAAAATGGTCGAGTTAACCCATTAAGAGAGGAGCTAGAGCGTTAAGATTTTCCACAAAAATAATCCTCGCAAAATTCCACAACATAGTTCTGAAAAAAGAATTCTCATAGACATTAACTTACAACAATTTTTTCGCTTAGTATAATACTCCCTACGACCAAAATATTAAACTTTGACCCACTATAAAAAGAAACTCAGACCAGCTGGACTATAAGTTTATTCTACAAAAATATTCTACAACATGCCCTTTCAGAGTTATAAAGAGTGATTTTTTTGAGGTTAGGATTTTCATGCATTAGTATTTGACAGATCACGTGGGATTTCAGACATGGTGTCAAAGAGAAAGATGCTCAGTATGCTTTGACATTTCATCATGAATAGACTTACTAACGAGCAACTCTTGCAAATCATTGAATTTTATTATCAAAATGCGTGCTCTGTTAAGAAAGTTCAGAAAGAAAGAAATTGTGTTCAGCGACGAAGCTCATTTTTGGCTCAATGGGTACGTAAATAGGCAGAATTGTCGATTTTGGAGTGAATATCAGCCAGAAGCATTGCAAGAGCTACCAATGCATCCAGAAAAAGTCACAGTTTGGTGCGGTTTATGGGCTGGTGGCATCATTGGACCGTACTTCTTCAAAGACGATGCGAATCGTAACGTAACTGTGAATGGTGAGCGCTACCGTGAGATGATATCCAACTTTTTTTTGCCCAAAATGGAAGAACTGAACTTGGTTGACATGTGGTTTCAACAAGATGGCGCTACATGCCACACAGCTCGCGATTCTATGGCCATTTTGAGGGAAAACTTCGGAGAACAATTCATCTCAAGAAATGGACCGGTAAGTTGGCCACCAAGATCATGCGATTTGACGCCTTTAGACTATTTTTTGTGGGGCTACGTCAAGTCTAAAGTCTACAGAAATAAGCCAGCAACTATTCCAGCTTTGGAAGACAACATTTCCGAAGAAATTCGGGCTATTCCGGCCGAAATGCTCGAAAAAGTTGCCCAAAATTGGACTTTCCGAATGGACCACCTAAGACGCAGCCGCGGTCAACATTTAAATGAAATTATCTTCAAAAAGTAAATGTCATGGACCAATCTAACGTTTCAAATAAAGAACCGATGAGATTTTGCAAATTTTATGCGTTTTTTTAAAAAAAAAGTTATCAAGCTCTTAAAAAATCACCCTTTATGATCATTACTCTGCTCCAAAAATTCTATTGGACAGTGTAATATTTTGTTAATGATTAACTAATAATGATATAGGAACCAACATTAAGTAGATATGCGGTAAAGAATACATAAGGTTTGAACATATATTTTTTTAGAAAAATAAAATGATATAAATGAATATAATTTTCAAAGGGCATTTTTTACAATTTTTCGTTCTGAACAAAAAAAAAGTTTTCCATTTCTACAGATTTGTCATCTTTCATATGATATATATATTTAAATACTTAAATAATTTCTTAGAAATTTGTATATCCTTAAAACTAAAGGAGAAAAAATCACCAACTAGAAAACTGAGTACACCGTTTTTTACATACTATTTCTAGCTTTATTTTTATGTGGTCTAGGTCTATAGGAAAAATAATAGAAATCCCTTTATGTTATATAAAATTATATATTTGATTTGAAGTAGGAAATTCTCCTGGTTCAAGACCATTTGTATCTATATTTTATAGAATGCAAATTTATTTACAAATGGCATGGAGACATTTATTATTTGACTGCACACTACCACTATCATGATTTCCTGTGAAAGGCTTCTATTATATATATTATTTTTATATATAATAAAGGGATTTTTCTAAATTCGTACTTTTAGAGGGTAAAATGGAAAAAGGGGATAAAAATGGTACCAACCAAATGGCCGGAGCTAGAGCCATGAAATTCGGAGTATACATTCCTCAGACTGTGTAGAAACGAAAAATAAAACGGTTTTTCCAAATTCGTAGTACTAATGGATAAAATGACAATAGAGGGATAAAAACGGTACCAACCAAACGGCTGCATCTAGAATAATGAAATTCGGAAAAATATAAATGGGAAAAATGGATAAAAATGGTATCAACCACATGGCCTCAGCTATAATCATGGAATTCGGTGTATTTCTCTGACTGCATAGACTCGCAAAATAGAAAGATTTTTAATTTTACGGAAATGTGGATAATGGATTTTTAAAAATTTTACCTTTAGATTTAAAATTGGATGGAAATACAACCAAACGGCTGTAGCTACTATACCCCAATATTAAGGATTTATTCTTTTTTGAAGAACGCCGAATTATATTTACTTTTTGAATTGACTTGGAGTATTATTTCGATATATATATAGTATAAACATATTGGTAGCCTTGCCTTACAAACATGGATTAACATAATTATACACTCCACGAGAATATTATGTCTTTGTGCATTTGTTTGTAACGCCAAAAAGGAAGCGAGATAGACCCTTTGTTAATTATACCGATCGACTTAGAATCACTTTCTGAATCGATTTAGCAATGTCCGTCTGTCTGTCCGTCCGTCTGTCCATCTATTCTTGTAATCACGATACAGGTCGCAAGTGTAGGTAGAACCAAATGAAACTTTGCACAACGAAGTTTTTCGGGATAAGGACGAACGCTATTTAATTTGAAGAAAATCGGTTCAGATTTATATACTCCCATACAAATTTCGCTCCCAATTTGACTTTTTCCGCTCCAGAAACCACATATTGTATCAGATTGTCTTCAGATTTGGCAAAACATCTTATATTTAAACTAGGAACACGTATGGTGAAAATAAGTCAGATCGGTTCAGATTTGTATATAGCTCCCATTCAAATTTCGCTCTCGATTTGACTTTTTCTGGTCTAGAAACCACATATTTTAACAGATTTTCTTCAAAATTAGCAAAACACCTTATATTTCAACAAGAAACACCTGTGTAGAAAATGTGTTAGATCGTTTCAGATTTATATATAGCTCCCATATAAATTTCGCTTCCAATTTGACTTTTTCCGCTCTAGAAATTTTTTAACACATCTTCTTCAAATCTTCCAAAATATATTATATTTCAATTAAAAACACCCATGATGAAAATGGTCAGATCGGTTCAGATTTATATATAGCTCCTATACAAATTTCACTCCCGATTTGACCTTTTTCGCTATAGAAAACACATTTTTAATATATCTTCTTCAAATCTTCTAAAATATCTTATATTTCAACCAGAAACAACCATGGTGAAAATGGGTCAGATCGGTTCAGATTTATATATAGCCCAATACAAATTTCGCTCCCGGCTTGACTTTTTTTGCAAAAAGAATCCACGGATTTTCACCGAATTTCTTCAAATTGAGCATAACACGTTATACTTGAACTGGAAGAATTTATTGTGAAAGTTGGTCACTTTATTCCATGTTTGGATATAGCCCTGATACAATTATTCTTTTCGATTTGACAAATTGGACCAGGTCATAATAGCCTATGATTAGGAAACATACAAAAATTCCCGTTTTCACTTTTCTACCGAATTGATTTGTATTCGTATAGAAAGTGGGGTGTATCATATAGTCGGCCCCGCCCGACTTTAGCCTTTCCTTACTTGTTAAAGTTTTATATTTATTTATAAAAGTATTTCTTCAATATTTTTAATTTGTTTTGGCTATATTAAAAAATATCAGTTTCCTGTAATTTTACTGCACCACTGTGGAATGCAATTCGTGGTGGAGGGTATATAAAGTTCGGCCCGGCAGGACTTAACTCCATTTTTTCATTTTTATTATCAAAAAAATATGTTTTTTGAATTAATTATTTTTTATAAATCCACAACAAAATGCTTTTCAAATGCATTTTCTCCCCTCAAAATAACTTATCCAAATTAGGCAAGAAGAGACTAACAAAATTATGCGGTCGAATTCATCCCACAAGTTTTCCATGGGATTCATGTCTGGAGATTGGGGAGGAGGATGGAGCGCTTTTGGACAATTAAAAAGACAACACTCCAGGATTAAACGTGATTTTCCAACACACCTCCAAGCAATGACGTATGCTGATGAAATTGGACTGATGAAATTGAAATTGGATGATTGCTGCCTTCATGGAATATATTTGTGACAGAAGTCCATATAGAGAAAGTTAAAAAATATGTAACTTTAATTATACACATAGAAAAAATAAAACAAAAACGTAAGAATAATTTTGACCATATATCCCGCGAAAATTTAAATTTTGCACAAAATGTCCAATTTGTATTTTTAATTTACCGTGTTCAACCGAAATATCAATTTTTATACACTCCACGAGAGTATTATGTCTTTATGCATTTGTTTGTTTTAACTTTAATTGCGGAAAACCGCCTTTCCCACCGACTCGGTTGAATGTGCAAACAACAGCCCTTAAGAGACACTATTTTTTCGTATAATTCAATTTCTAATACATTTTCGGTGTTTTAATTGAATAATGACAAAAAGCTGAGGCCAAATCACGGTATTCGAAAACGAGAATGTTACGATCGAAAAGTGCTTTTATTTATTGTAAAAAGGGTATAAATTTGAACAAAAATTATACAAAATCTAATTAGATTATCTCCAATAGACTTAATCTCGACATCCTATTTGGTATTGTTGGAAATTTCCTCTTCTTTCATAGAAATTAAAAATTGATTTTGATCGTAACTTTTCCATATCGAATCCCGTGATTTGCCCTCTGCTTTTGGAACCAGGCAATTAATTACCCACTTCAAAAAAAGATGTACCAAATAGAGCAGCGTTAGCGCTATTTGTAGGATTTTTTACCTTATCATTTGTAAACTTATTTTTCTAATCTGCTATCCTAAATTATTGCTGAGCCAACACAACGTATTGAAATATATATACTTGAAATTTTGTGTATTCGCTGTGTGTTGATACCACAAACTGCCTTCCTTGCCATTTTTTAATCCTTTGCATAATCTCTCGAATAATCTACAAATTCAAATTACCAAATTCATCCACCGAATAATACCATTCCTTCCAACATGACCCATATTATCTATACGAATATAGGTAGCTAGCGAAGTTTTGACGATATGACTACTTAAACAACATTTCGATGGTAATTCAAATCAATATTATCATGTATCTTTGATAATCTGTGAAATTCAACAAAAAAGAAAACAACAGGAAAAGGTAGACGAATAGCCAACAAGTTAAAACGAAAACTCATCAAATAATAGAGCACAAAAAAACAGAACAAAACGAAATCGTCCTAATTCCCCAATGATATACGAAAGAAAGAAAAAAACATCATGTGATGTAAGTGCGGGGATAACAATTTGTAACATTTCGTCCTTGTGTTATTGTTATTGCTATTTTGCTGGTTTTCTTATCAAATCTTACAAATCGGAAAATTGTTTTTCCGTTTTTTTTCTAGTTCGCCTCTCTCCAGTTCAGTTCCACCTCCCTTCAGAGAAATGCATTAACGTTCGTTCGCAATGAAATGGAAAATTCATACATTCCTCCTGCTCTGGCAAATTCGTAATAAGAGACCAAAATTATTACCATCAGTATTAAATACATTGATAACAAATCTACCCTCGTTTCCGTTTCCATAGCGTTGAAGGATCAATGAATGGTACATGCAGCCATCTAGATGTATGTATGTATATACGTTGTATGTAAGGAGAGCAAGGATAAGTACGAGTATAGAACTTATCATAGATGGTGTTGCACCCTACATATTTATTGGATTTTTCTCTCAATATGAGTCAATAGTTGATCACAGTAAAAATTCGAATTACCTAGTAATATTGGAGGTAATCGAAATGAAAAAGCATTCATTACTTCGAAAATTATTCACCAACTATCACTATATCTCGACGGCTTCGTTAACCATTAAAGTTGTCTCATTTGGGTTTCGAAAATTCTCCAGGGAGTGTTGAGAAACAAATGTATCAACATTGTGTCTCTGTTTGGTGTGGATTTTGGGCTGAGTGAATTTTGGAACATGCTTTATAACTCAAGCAAGCTTCGTTCAAATCGGTATCAAAAACCTTTCTTTGGTTGGAACCAAATATTCAACTATATTCGATTTTTCAGTCTTCACATGACTTTTACTCGAATCTAATATAGTTTGAATCTATATAATGTAGTTCTCTATGTAGTCGTTGTCAATCGACCCTATACGACATACTTTGATCTAAATGTTATCAAGATTTGCAACCCTCCATTGGAGTTGCCGTACGTACACAGCGATTTACGGCAACAATAAATACATTTGACATTCATAGTTTGCACTCGGTGGCGCAAATACTGCCGAGCGAGTGTGCTGTGTTCTTGTGTTTAGAGCAATATCCTGCTGGGTATTTACTACTTTCTCCTTTGTTCCTTTCACTGACTGGCTGCCAGCAAACAAATGATGGCAAAGATAAATCTTAACACCTCCGACAATACGAGTACAACGACGCATAAATGACATTCTCTGGATTAAAACCATTGGGTGCCCTTCCCCCGGGTTCTTATTCCTTTTCATGTTGCGCCTGCTGCTGTGGAGAGGGCACATGATTTTGTACTTGTTGTTGTATTTTGGTGACCGGAATTTCATTTTCCATCCTTAATATGGATTAAATTATTCCAGAATAACAAGTACCAACCAACCAAATGGTAGGAATGTCCTTGCCATCGTCGTCGTGGTGGTTATGAACAAAATGCCTACCAATTCTCGTCTAAGGATAGGTGAATCTGAAAATTGAATTTTGTCAGATAAGAAATCTGAATTAAATCTACCAAAAGAATGAAAATCCATTAGAAAACAAATAACATCAAAAAAGGGAAGAACGTGATGACCTGTCATAAAGGTCATTGTACTGCGAGCATCATGCTTAGATGACATGTTATGATGATTCATATTCTCAAACAAACGGAAGTATTTCAAGTGCTTTCATTACACTTGTCCACCACATCCTTATGTCTTAGAGAGGGTCGCCTCTAACAGACCAGAATTGAACTCATGTTGCTTTGTGATGATATCCAAATAATGGGTGTCTCAAAAATCACGCAAAATTTATTTTTTTTGATTGAATGTTATTATTTATTTATTTTGTCTGTAATCAATACAATCCTTGCTCAAGACCATCTATATTATATAGAATGCCAATTTATTTACAAATGACATGGTGACATTTTTACTTGGCTACCACTATCATGATTTCTGGCCCGTGAAAGTCTTCGTCAGATGGCTTCGCACCGACTTTTCAACAACATACCCGAACTCTCAATGAGATGCTTATAAGGTGGCTTTATTGCTTGGTGCGATTTTTTGTTTTGTTTGTTATACCTAACTTTGTCATTCTGTTTGTAACACCTTGAAATATCGGTCAGTCGTAGATCGGTTGGGATTGAAACGGGGCAAAATCGGCCTAAAGGGAAAATTTTTTCCCTCACAAGGACTAAAAATACCCATAAAAATCCCGGAAAATTTAGCGTATTTAAGCAGTTTTGTTGAATATGTCTGTTTATATTTGCTTGATATTTGGTATGCGCATTCCCCTTATAGTAAAAACGTTCACCATAAAGTGATTCTTATTTGTAGGGGGTGAAATGGGGCAAAAAAGGGATAACAATGGTACATATTAAACGACAACAGCTAGAAACACGAAATTCGGTGTGTACATTCCTCTAATTAATACATAATATAAAATTACATAATATAAAAGTATTTTTCCAAATTCGTACTTTTAAGGGGTAAAATGGGAATAGAGGGATAAAAATGGTACCTACCAAACGACTATACCTAGAATAATGAAATTCGGTGTCTATATTCCTCTAATTGCATAGACTAGTAAAATATAAGGATTTTTCAAAATTCGTACTTTTTGGGGTTAAAATGAAAAAAGGGGATAAAAATAGTACTAATCAAATGACCGCAGCTAGAGTCATGAAATTCGGAGTATACAATGTATACTCCGAATTTCATGACTCTAGCTGCGGTCATTTGAGCGTACCAGGTTACAAGTAAAAAAAAAAAAGTTCGCCGTACACCTTCGAATATGAAGTATTATTGAAAGGTAGTTTCAAAAAATTTTTTTTTATTTTTTTATGCCGAACGTAGGGGTCGCGCTTTTACATTTTTATACCCTACACCACTTCGTGGACTAGGGTATTATAAGTTAGTTTCGAGCCAAATGTTTGTAACACCAAGAAATAATCGAGCTAGACCCACCTTTAAGTATACCGATCGGCTTAGAATCACCAGCTGAGTCGATTTAACGATGTCTGTCTGTCCGTCCGTCTGTCCGTCTGTCCGTCTGTCCGTCTGTCCGTCTGCTGTCCATCTAAGCTTGTTCGCACTCTACAGGTCGCAATTGTTGTCCGATTGTCATGAAACTTGGTAGAAGTTATTTTTTCTGGCCAAGGACCATCGGTATTGAATTTGGAGGAAATCGGTTCAGATTTAGATATAGCCCCCATACAAATGTCGCTCCCGATTTGACTTTTTCCGCCCTATAAAACACATATAGTACCCGATTTTCTTCAAAATTGGCTTAACACTTTATAATCAAACTAGAAATACCTGTGGTGAAAGCGGGTCAGATCGGTTCAGAGTTAGATATAGCCCCCATACAAATATCGCTCCCGATTTCACTATTTCCGCTTTAGAAACCACATATTGTACCCGATTTTCTTTAAAATTGGCACAACATTTTATAATCGAACTAGAAACACTTATGCTGAAAATGGGTAAGATCGGTTCAGATTTAGATATGGACCCCATACAAATGTCGCTCCCGATTTCACTTTTTCCGCTATAAAAACCACATATTGTACCTGATTTTCTTTAAATTTGGCACAACATCTTATAATCCAACTAGAAACACGTATGCAAAAATTGGGTAAGATCGGTTCAGATTTAGATATAGCCCCCATACAAATGTCGCGCCCGATTTGACATTTTCCACTCTAGAAACCACATCTTGTACCCGATTTACTTTAAATTTGGCACAACATCTTATAATCGAACTAGAAACACCTATGCAAAAATTGGGTAAGATTGGTTCAGATTTAGATATAGCCCCCATACAAATGTCGCGCCCTATTTCACTTTTTCCGCTTTAGAAACCACATATAAATAGTACCCGATTTTCTTTAAAATTGGCACAACATTTTATAATCGAATTAGAAACACCTATGCTGAAAGTGGGTAAGATCGGTTTAGATTTAGATATAGCCCTCATACAAATGTTGCTCCCGAATGTTTAACCGATTTTGATCAAACTTTACATATTATATTTCACCAATAAACATACATGGTGAAAGCGGGTCACATCGTTCCGATTTAACATTTTATGTCAAACACATACATTTACCGGATGCAAAAATCCTTCCCGGTTTCACTTTTTTAGCGAATTGAATTGTAATGAGAATTGTTTGGGAGATGTCCATATGTCCATACTTTGGTATAACCCAAATGGGGCACCATTCTGATCTATTACAGCTCTAGAAACTACATCTTACATCGGATCTTCATCAAATTTTGCAGATCATGATATTTTTCAACCAGGAATACCTACAGTGAATGAGAAATATATAGGCCCATGTTTTGGACCAGGCCCAAAATGTTGTTATAGGCCCCCTTTTGAAATGTCGGTCCGATTCATCCTATTACTACTGTATAATTTGTATTTGTCTTTCGGATAATTGGATCAATTACCATATTCGTTAAATACGACTAAAGATGAATTTATAGTAACTGTATAATTTATATGAACTACATAAAATTGCTCCCATGCATTAACTGGGTTTAGTAATCAAAGTGAGGTACATATGCAGGGAGTGGTGTAGGGTATTATATAGTCGGCTCCGCCCGACTTTAGCCTTTCCTTACTTTTCATACCCTACACCACTTCGTGGACCAGGGTATTATAAGTTAGTTTTCCGCCAAATGTTTGTAACACCAATAAATAATCGAGCTAGACCCACCATTAAGTATACGGATCGGTTTAGAATCACCAGTTGAATCGATTTACCGATGTCTGTCTGTCCGTCCGTCCGTCTGTCCGTCTGCTGTCCATCTAAGCTTGTTCGCACTCTACAGGTCGCAATTGCTGTCCGATTATCATGAAATTTGGGAGAAGTTACTTTTTTTGGCCAAGGACGATTGGTATTGAATTTGGAGGAAATCGGTTCAGATTTAGATATAGCCCCCATACAAATGTTGCTCCCGATATGACTTTTTCCGCTCTAGAAAACACATATTGTCTCCGATTTTCTTCAAATTTGGCACAACGCCTTATAATCCAACTAAAAATACCTGTGGCGAAAGTGGGTAAGATCGGTTCAGATTTAGATATAGCCTCCATACAAATGTCGCTACCGATTTGACACTTTCCGCTCTAGAAACCACATATTGTACCCGATTTTCTTTACATTTTGGCATAACATCTTATAATCCAACTAAAAATACCTGTGGCGAAAGTGGGTAAGATCGGTTCAGATTTAGATAAAGCCCCAATACAAATGTCGCTCCCGATTAGACTTTTTCCGCTCTATATACCCGACATATTGTACCCGATTTTCATTAAAATTGTCACAACATCTTATAATCCAACTAAAAACACCTATGGTGACTGTGGGTAGATCGGTTCAGATTTAGATATAGCCCCCAAACAAATGTCGCTCCCGAATCTTTAACCGATTTTGGCCAAACTTTACATATTATATTTCACCATTAAACATATATGCTAAAAGCGGGTCAAATCGTTCCATGTATCAATATACCCCCATTCAGATGTCCTTTCCGATTCTACATTTTTTGTCAAACATATACGTTTACAGGATTCAAAAATCCTTCCCGCTTTCACTTTTTTACCGAATTGAATTGTAGTGTCATATAGTCGGCTCCTTCCGTCTTCAGCCTTTCGATACTTATTTGGGAGATGCCCATATGTCCATACTTTGGTATAACCTAAATGGGGCTCCATTCTGTTCTATTACAGCTCTAGAAACTACATCTTACATCGGATCTTCATAAAATTTTGCAGATCATTATATGTTTCAACTTGGAATACCTACCGTAATGAGAAATATATAGGCGCATGTTTTGGCACAGGCCTCAAGTGTTGTTTTAGCCCCCCTTCAAATGTCCGTCCGATTCATCCTATTACCGCTGTATTTATCATTGGATCTTGATCAATTTTTCCATATCATGTTATATTTACTTTACTCGGAATATCTGCTAGAACATTGGATCAATTATTTTTTTATTTGCTATACTCATTAAATTTGACGTAAGATTAATTTATAGTAACTGTATTAGTTATATGAACTACATAAAATTGCTCCCATAAAATACCTGGGTTTAGTAATCGAAGCGGGGTATATACGCATTGAGTGGTGTAGGGTATTATATGGTCGGCCCCGCCCGACTTTAGCCTTTCCTTACTAGTTCTATATAACTTCTGCATTTATAAACGGATTTTAAAGTGTGATACATCGATGTTTTTGTCCGATTTTTTTGTCTTTGAAGTCATTGAGCTCAAACATGATTCATGATTTTATGCGAGCTTTAATTTTCGATTATTAGAGTGGTACATTAGGGTAGTAGCAACTGAGAAATGATGGGTAAGTACCAGAAGGGGGTGCTTGAGCTCAATGACTTCAAAGACAAAAAAATCGGCCTCGTCGAGACAAAAACATCGATGTATCACACTTTAAAATCCGTTTATAAATACAAGTTATATAGAAAAATGTAAAAGCGCGACCCCTACGTTCGGCATAAAAAAATAAAAATTTTTTTTTTTTGAAACTACCTTTCAATAATACTTCATATTCGAAGGTGTACGGCGAACTTTTTTTTTGAGGTACGCCCTAGTATACATTCCTTTGACAGCGTAGACACGAAAATAAACTGATTTTTCGAAATTCGTACTTTTTTTGGGGTCAAAATGAAAAAAGGGGATAAAAATAGTACTCATCAAATGACCACAGCTAGAGTCATGAAATTCGGAGTATACATTCCTTTGAAAATAAACGGATTTTTCAAGGGATAAAATGGTACAGAGGGATAAAAATAGTACCAACTAAACTACTACAGCTACAATGATGAAATTCTAATTGCGTAGAAATGTCAAGGGGGTAAAAATGGTACCAACCAAATGGGCGCAGCTGGAATCATGGCGTTCGGTGTATACATTTCTCTGACTGCATATACACGCAAAATAAAAAGTTTTTTCCAAATTCTTAATTTTTCTTTTACGGCAAAAATTGATTGAATCATGAAGGTAGGTTATTTTGAACGTCTGATAATGGATTTTCAAAATTTTTACTTTTGGAACTAAAATAGAATGGAAATACAACCAACTGTAGCAACCACTATCTACCAATATGTATGGTATTTAAGCTTTTTGAAATTATAAATATAAGAATATTTATTTTTTGATTTGAAATAATTAAAATATTATATTTATTTATAAAATTATTTTTTCAATATTTGTATTTGTTTTGGTTTGGCTATATTAAAATTTTTTTCCTGTAATATTACTGCATTTCTACGAAAACCGACAACCTCTGTGGAATGCAGTCCATGGTGGAGGGTATATAAAGTTCGGCCCGGCCGAACTTAACCCCGTGTTTACTTGTTTTTAGCTGAACTCGCTTTTCTACATGGTCCATTTAAAATTTAAACTACCGACCAGCAAAAGAAGAGCATCCAAAGAAGTGAAAAAGATGTTCATATTGTGATTCGGAAGTGGTGAAAAAACGGATCTTCACCAATGAATTTTACACGGGGTTGTCATAGGAGGGATGTCCTTTTTTAGATCACAGCTACTTCCAAAGCACTTGCAATGTTATTCCTTTAGAAGTACTTCCATTTTTTTGCTGGGCGTTTACTTTGACTTTGAAAGGTAGAGTTGCATTAATTTTTATTTTCAGGTTCATGTTCGACATTTGCAAAATGGGACACGTCCAATACGTTTTCGGTTCGAGATGCAGAATTTTATAGAAAAATCGTGATAGCCATCAAGCCAATAAGCAAAATTGCCGCGTATGGGTTCAGAGCACCAACACGTGAATATTGGGAAGCCAATACATCCACAACGAGTCAATGTTTGGCGCTGATTTTGGGCTGGCGGCATCATTGGGCCATTTTTCTTCGAAAATGAGCAAAGGTGAGTGTTGCCGTGCCATGCTCAACGAACAATCTCAAAATTTTTTGTATATAAATATTAGAAAGTCCGAAACAAGTAAAAAACATTCATTGAAATATTAGGAAACAATTGCGGTATAAAAATCAATGATGAGATTTCATAGCACTGAATGCAGAAACTCCACAAAATAATCTTAAAAAAATGGACAATTGATTACAATGGTGGCCCATTGTCCCGCAATTGATCGTAATTTGATAACTTTAAATGGTGCTATCTTACGAGCTGAGTGTTTTTCTATTTTTTCTAATCATTTACTCATATTGGAACCTACAAGGATTAGGAGTAGACTGATCAAAACAAAGCAAAAAGCAATTCGGACCATAAAAGGTGGTTTAGGCTAGACCAACAGTAATTTCTAAACAATATACTCCTGCACAATTTGAAATGCCGAGTCGGGTTTAGCCATTCAACGGAGAAAAGGTGAGTGTCATTCCGATTTCAGTGCATTGTATTGCTTTGTATCGCAGGGGCAATAAATGCTCGCTTGATATACTCTCTCGTTATAGTGAATTCATTGACATCTTTAGTGATATTTCTGCCTCTTTCTTTTGGAATTATACCCGTACCCTCACGAGCAGTAGCACCATTTAAAAGGTACATTCGAATGTTTTTCCAAAAATCCATTTGCCCGTTCCATTGTGGCACGTCGTTCATTGTATTTAGCAGGTGACGCGAAATCGTCATCTTTTGTTTAGCCATTGTTCCTGTACAATTCCTGGCAACTCTCGTTCATATTTCTTGCCTCGGGCACAATGCTGCCGTAGCATTTCACCCTCTGCGGAGTCTGGAGTATTTTCAATGTCAGTAATACCTCCTTCAGGGTATATGGTGATATTTGTACGATTTAAACAACAAGGGCTGGAAATCTGCTCTGTCAGGGTGGTTGCTTTTCACTTCCCCTGGCTCTCCTCCTTTTACACATTTGTATGTGTGTTTCGTGTGCCATGTAAAGTGATTTACAAGTTTGAATGTCATAGTTTGACAGTGTTGTAACGTAAACTTCATATTTCTTTTGTTTGAAATTTTTGGAAAAGAATCCTGAAGACATAACTTTGCAGAATATTCATGAGGTTGGCACTATTCTAAGGATTTATGAAAAGGAACAAATTTAGTTCGTTTTTTTGTACGTTTATCCCTGTAAAAGGTGTTCAAATATTGATGCATCTCTCTACTTCATTATATGAGACCTCTTAGAAGAAGACAAGTCGGAATTGAAATCCCAATAAAAAATGAAATAATAAATGCCTTGAGGAGAAAATATCCCGGTCGAAGGATTCTAACGTAGAATTAAAAATAGAATTATTTCAACTATAATTAGGACTGAGGAATCCAAACGAAGAAATGTAATAATCCAAATGAATTAATAAATATGAAATGACTGCCAAAATGTATAGTAATTTTGGGACTTACTTAGTTGTTTTTTTTACTAAAAAAATGTATTATATGTTTACATGCAAAAATGTACGTATTTGGTACAAGCATTGTATAACAACAATGGTACCCAAAAATAAAAATCGTTACTTGTAAATAAATTATTTACGTATGTAACTCAAGCTATTATTTTCAGTTTCCATGTCCATTTGAACGATATCGTATCATAGTATAGCTGAAATATAGCGTTTTAAAGGTATTTGTCACTGATATGGAAACTTTCTTACCCACAAACATCCTCAAGATACGTGCATTATATTAAGTATAATAATAATCATAAACAAATATATATATAATCAAATGTAATAATAACATAGATTCCCTCTTGTTCTGTAATCCAAGTTCATTTAGATTTCAAAATTCAATTTGGTGCGTTTTGTGTTTTTTGTTTCCATGTTCGGATGAGGGAGAAAATTCGAGCTAAACGTCCAATATACAAAAAATATGGATATTGCCCTGGTCACATACGTGACAGTCGTACTTTTCAAAAGGGGTGAAAAACAAGGAAAAACTTAAAATTATTTTTTACTACTACATACATATAGGGTGGGCCTTTTAACATTTTAAATTTGAACTACCGATTACTTTGACTTTGAAATGTAGAATAATATTCATTTTTATTTTCTGGTTTATGTTTGACATTTGCAATGCACTCGAACAAAATTGGGAAATCTTTAACACAAACTGTAAGAAATTTACGTGGACATTTTTCGAGAAGAGATCGGCCTTCAGTTCAGTTTGTAAGTCAATTTGTGAAGCGAATTCATGAAAATGGATCGTTATTGTACAAACCAGAGAACGTTCTCGTCCAGTGCGTTCAATCAAAAAACATTGCTGCTGTGGCTGAGAATGTCCAAGAACATCCATCAACATCAACTAGTCATTGTTCTCAGGAACTGAACATTTCTCACACTTCTCTGAAAAGAATTTTGCATAAAGACCATCCGATACGTTTTCGCTTCGCCCAATTGGCTGAATTTTAGAATTTTTCCGAAATATCGTGTTTTCAGATGAAGCTCATTTTCACCTCGTTGGCTATGTCAATAAGCAAAATTGCCGCATATGGTGTTCAGAGAATCCACACGTGAAGCCAATGCATCCACACTGTTTTGAGCTGGCTGCATCATTGGGCCATTTTTCGTCGAAAATGAGCGTCAACGGTGAGCGTTACCGCACCATTTCCAATTGTATCTAACAATTTTGTTTCCAAAAATTCAAGAGAATGACATGGACGATATTTGGTTTCAACAAGACGGAGCCACATCACACAGCCAACGCAACGATCGATATTTTACGCATTGTTTTTGAAAATCGAATAATCAGACGAAATTCTGATATCAATTGACCGCCTCGGGGCTGTGATTTGAGCCCTTTGGGAGTCATTAAGGACGAAGATTACGCAAACCATCCAGAGGCAATTGAAGAGTGGAAACAAGAAATTGAAGTTGCCATTGAAGAGATTCGAGCCCGAACAATCGAGAATGTACTGACAAATTGGTTGATCGAATGAGGTACTGCCGTACCAGTCGTGGTCGTCATATGAATTGTGTTCCATTATTAAATTACAAAGTTCAACCTTTCCTATAAAACCAGAATTTTGAAAAAATAATCAGTACTTTTTATAGCCGATTCTAATTTTCAATTTTAAATGGACCACCCTGTATATTGTCAGAACCTTTTTATTTTGTTTGTGTTCCACAGTGTTATTTTTTTAAATATTTACTAAAATTACTATTTTCGTCGAAGGTACCTGTAATAGTTGTGCTATCATTTTCGCAGTTTAGGTCTGATTTTGTACGCTTATAAATTAAGATGCTCGGTTAACATGGCTTTTAACGGGAGCGTCAAGTAGTGCTCAAAGAGTGGATCACACCACTCGGAAAGGTTTGCTGTGTCCAGCTTGAAATATTCAGATATTTGATTAGATTATATAATAGATTAGATTATAAATAATATCAATTTCTGATATCTCGTCAATGTCGTGTAGTATGTGTTTACCAAAGACGTGGTTTTATTATTATTTTATTATCCTCGCCATCCCTATGACCAGGGATTCATATAAGAGTGACTTAAAACAGCCAGCTCAGTCTGGGCAGCTGATCAGATGTTATGCGGTTAGATCATAGATACAAAAGAGCAGCTTGAATGTCTACAAAGATTCCTATGCGATCCGTTGCGCCGCTTAAACTTTAGGGGTAAGGGCAGCAAATTTCACGAACATTACACTCACATTGGAGCAGTGGTTTGGAAATGTCGCTAAAAATTGAGATTTTAAAATCGTTTCTTGTTGGAACGGAAAAAAGAATAAACTCCGAAAAAAGTTTATTCCATTTTTCACAACGACTACAAGAGTCTATTTAAAAAATATTTATGATATGGCCATCTTTGCAATAAAATTAAAAATAACATGCTTTTCTTAAATTTTTTTTGCTTTTCTAGAAATTAAAATATTAAATATATGTATATTTATTTCCTAATAGCTGCCATCCTAATGAAGAAATCAAGCCTTTCACAAGTTTTTGCCAATTTTTTGAAATTTTAAAGTAGTAATCTTAGATGTATTTGTATACACTCCAGCTTGAAATATTATGTCTTTGTGCATTTGTTTGTAACACCCAAAAGAAAGCGAGATAGACCCATTGGTAAGTACACCGATCGACTTAGAATCCCTTTTTGAATCGATTTAACAATGTCCGTCTGTCCATCTATTCTTGTAATTACTATACATAGCCAGACCCAAATGAAATTTTGCATAACGAAGTTTTTCGGGACAAGGACGAACGCGATTTGACTTTTTCTGCTTTAGAAACCACATATTTTAACAGATCTTCTTCAAATCTTGCAAAATATCTTATATTTCCACTAGAAAAAACCATGGTGAAAATGGGTCAGATCCGTTCAGATTTACATATAGCTCCCATACAAATTTCGCTCCCTGATTGACTTTTTCCGCCCCAGAAACCACGTATTTTCACCGAATTTCTTCAAAATGAGCATAACACGTTTACTTGAACTGAAAGAAGTTATTGTGAAAGTTAGTCACTTCATTCCATGTTTGGATATAGCCCCGATACAAATATTCTTCTCGATTTGACAAATTAGACCAGGTCGTATTAGCCTATGAAACATACAAAAATTCTTCCCGTTTTCACTTTTTTACCGAATTGATTTGTATTTGGATAGAAAGTGGAGTGTATGATATAGTCGACCCCGCCCGACTTTAGCCTTTCCTAATTGTTATCGACTGTGTGAGTTTAGAAGTGGTGAAATGTTGAGTTATATTTTTAACGATTTTTTTCAAAATCAAACAAAATTTCAGTGAAAATTAACAGATTAAATGTTCAATAGTTTATTGATGAAAATATGTTACTTCAATAACATTTCAAAAGACAAACAAGAAAACTTTTTGTCTTTTTTCCCAAAAAATCGACATTACTTCCTTTGTAAAGATTTTTCGTAGTGCAGGTGCAACTTTTTGCATAATTTAGATGCGTTTATGCCCACTGTGAATTATTTAGGTCAATGTGCCCCATCATTAGTTCTCTTCCAAAAATGACAATGTATAGAAATAAGACACAATTTTATTTGTGAAAATTTTCAAATGGCAAGCGTCGATTAGAGAATAAATATATCTTCTTTCCCCATATGCTGACTTCTTATTCCGAAAGCTCTTCAAAATGATACATCTTTACTAAATAAAGGCTGAGATGGTGGTGGTAGTTTGGATGGGGTCTAGCTTTAGTTTGTGATCTCACATTGTTTCAGCCAATCATTTGTACCTTTTTTGATAATCCTTGTAAATTTGGCGACTTCATTATGTTAACCACATTTGCAAACAACTCACGTTTAGAGACTTTTCAACAACAGAAAAAAACATGAAAATATTTGTACAGTATGACATAAATCCTTCTAAATATTGGCTAAAGCGATTTTAACAGATTAAAAATCATCTATTTTGCCTTTCTTAAAAAAGAACTACAAACACATGCACACACGCACCCAATAACATTGTGACACGCAAGGGTTTAAAATATTCAATGTGTTTTTTTCAAATACGGGGTACTTGTTACAAAGTAACGACTGACAGTCTGCCTATACGAAGGTACGAAGGCAGTACATTCCCGGTTGTTTTGTTTGTTTATCCCATGTTTATTCGGTTCAAGGGATACAGATACACAGCAACACCAACAACACACGAGTGCAGATTAAGGATCACAAGATTTTTTAAAAAGGAGAAAAAACTAATGAATAACAAACGGCAACAATGCTTTTAGTCGTTTGTTCCATTCATGCACACACACACGAACGGAAGGACATACATCAAACATCCGGAAAGAGTTACTGTGTTTCAATAACAAAACGGGTGGTAAAAATCGAAAATCCTTCAGACTACATTCGCAGCACATCATCATGACCTAACAGCACACATTTCACCCATTCATTGGGTCGTATAACACAAAAACATGCACTCGCACATACTGCCTCAAAATAGAAGAAAATGTTGGTTGGCGCACAGTGGTCACAAATGGAAATATTTGTTTATTTTAAATTATAGAAACAATTGTATACATTTTTTTCAGATACATCGCATTGTGGGGGAGTTCGGGAATTTGTGGAAATAAATCTAATATTACTAACTGACTAGTCCATCATTGGGAGGAAAATTTGAAAAAAAATCCCTAGATATGTGATATTTTGAGTTTCCATGAAATGTGTCATATTCATAAAAATCTGTATTAATCGACATATTACTATGAAATTTTACATTTTATTTTATAAAAATAGTACCAGAATGTTAAAATGAGGGGAAATCTATAGTTTCCATCATTCTGGCCATAGGTATAAACAAATTTGGCTTAAGAAATTGTGATTCAATATAGTTTATTTGAAAATGTATCTATAATCACTTTTAAACTTACATAAAATTTGGTCATTTTAGTACCTCCCATATAAATGTCACCACCCTATGGGGACTACTTCAATTTCGTCTATATTTGTACTTGAAATTATCTAAATATTAAAGTGGGGTACATATGCCACTGTTATTTTAATATCTCCTATACAAATAACCCTATCTGCATGTAAAATGTAAGCCTTTATAATTTTCATACGGATGCTAGAAATTTAGACTCTGAGGGTGAATGTTTGGGTCACATAAAATATGATGTTAAATTCCGATTTTTTTTTGTTGAAAAGCGAAAGGAGCAAAAATATCTTTGTTCATTTTATTTAAAAAAAAAAATATTTTAAATTTTTATTTCGTGTTTTTTTTTATACCTTCCATATTAGGATAGAGGTATATTAATTTTGTCATTCCGTAAAGTATATATATAAAATAAAAAAATTCTAAGACCTAGCCAAGGACTGTCAGATTATTCAAGCTTTATATGCACTTGAAATTTGTTCAAGTGGGGAAAATGGGGACTTGAGAGAAATTGTTTTTAGCTAATAAAGACTGACAACAATCCAAATATTTGGGAGCTTTTTTGTATATTAGGGCGGGTTAATTTGTATGGGTGAACAAAAAATTAAAAATCGTATAGCAAAAAACGCAATCTACATTAAATTCTTAAAAAATTCTCCGAAGAAACCATGGGTCTAAAATAAAACCCTAATCCACGTCTCTCGACTTTCTTCGGAGAATTTTCTTAGAATTTTATGTCGTTTACGTTTTCGCTATAGGATTTAACAAAAAACAAAATCAACCCGCCCTATTGTATATTGAAGATTTTATATTTATATATAGTAGATGACTATTACCCAGCAAAAAATTGGAAGTACTTCCGTAGGAAGCCTATTTTAATCGCATCTCAAAATCCAAATGACCATTTTTCCTGCTTTTGAGGAAGTTCGTCCAAAAAAATCGATAATATGTTAATATTCCGTAACATTTTATGAATAGGTGTCCGCTTTGCACCCAGAAGGTCTCGGGTTCGAATCGTGGCTCGGGAAATTTTTTTTTTATATTTTTTAATTATTTTCATAAATAAACAATGTTTAATTTTGTATAATTTTGACAATTTAATTTTTTTTTATTAAAAAATACAAATGTATTGCTTTTTTAATATACTTAAAATATTTCATATTTTTATTAATTATTGGTACAACATAATATCAGTAAAATGAAGTAGTGTCAATTTATTTAATACTAAATTTAATTAGCATTCATTTGCGTTATATATTAGTTCGTATTAAACAAATATTTTGTTAAGTTCCCAATTGCCAGTTTTACCAAATTAAATGTTTTGTTTTAGTTTTACACCACTCACGACAGAGGATAGCTAAGATGGTTAGATTGTCGTAGTAGCAATCAGAAGGTCCGCTGTTCTACCATCGCTAGCGTCGGATTTTTAAAAACAGAAATGGAATCAAGTGAAGAAGTGGCACAGTGACAAATAAATATATCTTCTAATATGAAATCTCACTACAAGAGGTGAAGCAAATGAAAAAAAAAATCCCACTTGTAGAGGTCCACAATGAAGACGAAATCCCACTCTTAGAGTCAAATGAGTAAAATATCTCACTCACAGGGCTAAATCCTGAAAAAATCAATTCGACTTAAATATGTTCAAATTCCCGCTTAAAGTGTTTTCTTGTGTGACGCGTGCAGGTGCCATCAAAAAGGTTCCACTTTTAGAGGATTCCCACTGTACTTGGATTTTAATCAAAGTTTTAAAGGACATAAAATCAGAAAATATCATTAGAAGAAAAAAATCAAAAAAAAAATGTTTTTGTTTATAATAGCTAGTATTCATAGATTTTCTTCAATAAGACCTCGTTTTCTTCGTTAGGATGCTACTGTTAGAAATTAAAATCAAATATTTTTGATGGCCTAAAAGTTATTTAAACAATATTTATAAACTATTTTTTTAATTCTATAATTTATTCAAATAGAGCCATAATTACAACATTTATCCATATATAAATTTGATAGTTGTTTTTAATAATACAACAAAATCCTTGTGGAATTTTTCTTCAATCACACTTTTTACTGCAATTAGCCCTATTGTACATTAGGCTTTGTCGCCGTCCATACAAATGAAAAAACATGTTCCAGTCACCACACGAAAATAAAGTTTTCACTGTTTAATGATGATTTGCAAAATATTTCATTCCTAGATCAAGCCATCTGTAGCTATACGCTCCAGACCATAACCATAATTTTTGTTCCATTTTTTCTCATTTTCTTTTTCTGAAATAATAGACCCTTGAAAGTACTTTATATATAAATTTTGATTCTTGCCTTAGAGTAAGTAATTGGTCGAATTATTGGGTACTAGCAGTACCCGCTGCTTCGCACGCGAAAAAGCCAGTTATTTGTTAATTTTATCCGTCTTTGTTTTTGGATAGTATTTATTTAATTTTCTTTTGGTGGATATAGATAAATCTAAAATAGTAATTTGGAAACCTCCTATTAGCTAGCACTCACACACAGTCAAAGGAATGTGCTTCTCGATATAAACTATTTTAGTTGAACTACTTCATACGTATAATTTTCCACCAAGTTTTGAACAAAATATTACAACCATTTATATCCTCGATCTCATGTTTCTAGATTCAGCCATCCGTTTATAACATTTAGCACTTCTTTCCCAAAAAGTATACATTTTGAAAAATTACTATAGGCAAAATGTGTTTTTGCTTCCCCTAAAAATATGTACTTTATTTGGTAACACATTTATTCCTTGTTGTCCCGTATCCCACCTTTTAAGTACAAATTTTGAAGTATCCATTTATATTCCGCGCTTACGTAATTAAATGATTGTACAGCATTTTTATCCCTTTTCGTCCCGCGCACCCCTTAAAAGTACAAATCAAATCAAACTACTGCGCTTCTATATGGCCAGAGAAATTTACACTCCAAATTTCCCGACTATAGCTGCAATTCTTAAATTGGAACCCTTTTTGTCCCGCCTACCCCCTAAAAAGTACAAATTTCGAACAATTCAATTATACTGCGCTTCTACATGGTCAGAGGAATTTACATATCAAATTTCACAATTCAAGCTGTAATACTTTAGTTGGTACCATTTTTATCCCTCTCAGCCCCTAAAAATACAAATTTCGAAAAAATCTATTTTTACTTCGTTTCTATATGGTGAGAGGAATTTACATACCACATTTCACATTTCTATCTGCAATACTTTAGTTAGTCCCATTTTTATCCCTTTTTGTCCCGCTTGCCCCTTAAAAGTACAAATTTCGAAAAATCCAATTTTACTTCGTTTCTATATGGTCAGAGGAATTTACATACCAAATTTCACGATTCTAGGTGTAATACTTTAGTTGGTACCATTTTTATCCCTCTCAGCCCCTAAAAATACAAATTTCGAAAAAATCTATTTTTACTTCGTTTCTATATGGTGAGAGGAATTTACATACCACATTTCACATTTCTATCTGCAATACTTTAGTTAGTCCCATTTTTATCCCTTTTTGTCCCGCTTCCCCTTAAACGTACAAATTTCGAAAAATCCAATTTTACTTCGTTTCTATATGGTCAGAGGAATTTACATACCAAATTTCACGATTCTAGGTGTAATACTTTAGTTGGTACCATTTATATCCCTTTTTGTCCCGCTTGCCCCTTAAAAGTAGAAATTTCGAAAAATCCAATTTTACTTCGTTTCTATATGGTCAGAGAAATTTACATACCAAATTTCACGATTCTAGCTGTAATACTTTAGTTGGTACCATTTTTATCCCTTTTTGTCCCGCTTGCCCCTTAAAAGTAGAAATTTCGAAAAATCCAATTTTACTTCGTTTCTATATGGTCAGAGGAATTTACATACCAAATTTCACGATTCTAGGTGTAATACTTTAGTTGGTACCATTTGTATCCCTTTTTTCCAGCTCGCCCCTTAAAAGTAAAAATTTCGAAAAAATCTAATTTTACTTTGTTTCTATATGGTGAGAGGAATCTACATACCAAATTTCACGTTTCTAGCAGTAATATTTTAGTTGGTACCAAATTTCACGATTCTAGCTGTAATACTTTAGGTGGTACCATTTTTATCCATTTTTGTCCCGTTCTCCCCTTAAAAGTACAAATTTCGAAAAATCCAATTTTACTTCGTTTCTATATGGTCAGAGGAATTTACATACTAAATTTCACGATTCTAGCTGTAATACTTTAGTTGGTACCCTTTTTATCCCTTTTTCTCCCGCTCGCCCCTTAAAAGTACAAATTTCGAAAAATCTAATATTACATCGTTTCTATATGGTCAGAGGATTTTACATACCAAATTTCACGATTCTAGCTGTAATACTTTAGTTGGTACCATTTTTATCCTTTTTTGTCCCGCTCGGCCCTTAAAAGTACAAATTTCGAAAAATGCAATTTTACTTCGTTTCTATATGGTCAGAGGAATTTACATACTAAATTTCACGATTCTAGCTGTAATACTTTAGTTGGTACCATTTTTATCCCTGTTTCTCCCGCTCGCCCCTTAAAAGTACAAATTTCGAAAAATCCAATATTACATCGTTTCTATATGGTCAGAGGAATTTACATACCAAATTTCACGATTCTAGCTGTAATACTTTAGTTGGTACCATTTTTATCCCTTTTTGTCCCGCTCGGCCCTTAAAAGTACAAATTTCGAAAAATCCAATTTTACTTCGTTTCTATATGGTCAGAGGAATTTACATACTAAATTTCACGATTCTAGCTGTAATACTTTAGTTGGTACCATTTTTATCCCTTTTTGTCCCGCTCGGCCCTTAAAAGTACAAATTTCGAAAAATCCCTATTTGTAGCTCGTCTGCATGGTCATTGCAAGGAACTCACCGAATTTCATGTTTATAGCTACTGCCGTTTAGTCAGGACGAAGGTTCGATGTTTATCCCTTTTTGGGCCATTTTATCCCCTAAAAGTACGAATTTCGTAAAACCCTTTCTTAGTCGACGTCTACGTCATATTTGAGAACTACCCTGAAAATTTCATGACCCTGGCTTCAGCCGTTTGGTCTGGGGGCTGGTCAATGATAAGTCAGTCAGTCAGTCAGTCAGTCAGTCAGTCAGTCAGTCAGTAACGCAACTCTTTTATATATATAGATTTATAGTAATTTGTTGTGGATTTTAACAGTGACTACTGAAAAGTTTTTCGTATTTGGCGGTAGTATTTAAAAAAATGAGTAGCTGCAGTATAACTTTCGAATGATGTCTAAATGATGAAAATCGGAATGAAATTGACGCCGCAGCATTCATTTTTGTAGATAGAGTTTGAACATCTTCGCTCTGAAAACCATCGCCTGTATTAAATAATTTCACAAAAGTGGAGTCAGTGGCGTAATTTTTCATCCGATATACATCATTTAGACATCATTCGAAAGGTATTGATTCCTTCTATTTATTATACACTCCACGAGAGTATTATGTCTTTGTGCATTTGTTTGTAACACCAAAAAGGAAACGAGATATACCCATTGTTAATTATACCGATCGTCTTAGAATCACTTCCTGAGTCGATTTAGCAATGTCCGTCTGTCTGTCCGTCCGTCCGTCCGTCCATCTATTCTTGTAATCACGATACAGGTCGCAATTGTAGACAGAACCAAATGAAACTTTGCACAACGACGTTTTTCGGGATAAGAACGAACGCTATTTAATTTGAAGAAAATCGGTTCAGATTTAGATATAGCCCCCATACGAATTTCACTCCCGATTTGACTCTTTTCACTCTAGATACCACATATTACAACAGATTTTCTTCAGATTTATATAATGCTCCCATACAAATTTCGCTCCCGATTTTACTTTTTCAGCTCTAGAAACAACATATTGTATCAGATTGTCTTCAGATTTGGTAAAACATCTTATATTCCCACTAGAAACTCCCATGGTGAATATCGGACAGATCGGTTCAGATTTATATATAGCTCCCATACAAATTTCGCTCCCGATTTGACTTTTTCCGCTCTAGAAACCACATAATGTATCAGATGGTCTTCAGATTTGGTAAAACATCTTATATTTCCACTAGAAACACCCATGGTGAATATCGGTCAGATCGGTTCAGATTTATATATAGCTCCCATACAAATTTCGCACCCGATTTGACTTTTTCCGCTCTAGAAACCACATATTGTATCAGATTGCCTTCAGATTTGGCAAAACATCTTATATTTAAACTAAGAACATCTATGGTGAAAATAGGTCAAATCGGTTCAGATTTAAATATAGCCCCCATACAAATGTCGTCCCCGATTTGACATTTTCCTCTGTAGAAACCACATATTGTACTCGATTTTCTTTAAATTTGGCACAACATCTTATAATCTTACTAGAAACACCTATGCAGAAATTGGGTAAGATCGGTTCAGATTTAGATAAAGCCCCCATATAAATGTCGCTCCCGATTTGACTTTTTCCGCTTTAAATGCCACATATTCTAATCGATTTTCTTTAAATTTGGGACAACATATTATAATCCAACTAGAAACACTATGCAGAAATTGGGTAAGATCGGTTCAGATTTAGATATAGCCCCCATAAAAATGTCGCTCCCGATTTGACTTTTGCCGCTTTAAAAGCCACATATTGTGCCCGATTTTCTTTAAATTTCGCACAACATCTTATAATCTAACTAAACAAAACTATGGTGAAAGTGGGTAAGATCGGTTCGGATTTAAATATAGCCCAATTTCAATGTTGCTCCCATAAGTTTAACCGATTTTGGCCAAACTATACATTTTATATTTCACCTATTTCGTTCCAGGTTTCAATATATCCTCCTACAAATGTCCTTACCGATATAACATTTTTTGTCAAACACATACATTTACAGGATACAAAAAACCTTCCCGTTTTCACTTTTTCACCGAATTGAATTGTATTCGGATTGAAAGTGGAGTGTATCATAGAGTCGGCCCCGCCCGACTTTAGCCTTTCCTTACTGGTTTTTCATTGCAACTCTTACAAAATGTTTCCAAGAAATATGAGTTTTTAGCTGTCACCTTGAAAACCCGCAAAAAATTAATATAAACGCCCAATAATTCCATCATCGAGTTATTCTAAGACAAGAATTTATTTAGTGCTTCTAAGGGTCTATTAATTCAGAAAAAATTGGGCAAAAATGCAACATAAAAAAATTACACGGGAAAAACTTGATTTTTAGAGGTGTTTTCAGGAGCGTTTAGCTCACAGATGGCTTGACCAAGTGACGAAATATTTTGTAGATCATCATTAAACATTCCAATCTTCATTTCTGGGGGGTGTTCGCTGCAATTTATTTTCGTGACCCTTCCTATTGTACATATATATATTGCATATTTTATTTTACCTACTTTTTTACTTGGTTATTTTTAATCGATAGGAAGTAAAAAATATTACTCGCTCTATCCGTTTTGAACCACTGTTCGACAAATTTCACAGATAAATCAATTTGAGCAGGGTAATAAACGACAATAGTCTATTGTAGACGTACAAAAAAGTTCAAATGGAAGAGAATCCAGCAAGGAACGTGTAACTACACGACCAAAACGAATTTCCATCGTAAAAGGGTTCAAGCGGCAGCATCCTATTTAGAACGACATGTAGTAGTGTTGCATGCAGCACGTTCTACATTTCGCGAATTGCATTTTTTATTTTTCTTTTTGTTTTTGAGTGTAACGAATTTTTGTGTGTTTTTTCGCGAAAAGGGTTGAACTCATATAATGTCTTTAGTGCAAATCAATATCGAGGTGTTTCAAATCCAAATCGATTTAATAAAGCGTTTTATGATTTTTCAAACCAGAATCAGTTGGAGCTGGTTGGTGACTTTCGGATGCACAGACAGCAGAGGAGCAGTCATGTTATCACATTAAAGCGTGAAATGTTTATTCGTTCTTTTTGGCCTGCGACATTGTTGATCTGGAATTGGTTCAGGTTAATTATACCGTGATATTGTAACAATGCGAATAAATCTATATTTGTTTTTAGACGAACAGAGCTCGTGCTCTGGTTTTGTATGATTTCTTTGAAACAGGGACAGGCATAACGATGATGGAACGAATGGAGGGTGTTAATGACTCACCTTTGCAACCCTGTTGTAACCAAATATTTGCGACATTGTACCAAACGACATAGAATGCTCGCGAGTAGGCCAATTTGCCAATACACATTATACCGACTCATGTGTGCGAAAAGTGGTTAGAGATCAGACAAGGCTAGTTTTCAAAAATCTAGATAAAAATATATGAAAATGCTCTAATTATTTTCTAGATTAAAGAATAAGTTTTGCTCTAAAGTGTATTAAAAATAACACATATTTTTGTTTGCTTGAAAATATTTTCCACGTCGAAACATATCCTTAGAAATAAGAACCACTTCACCATGTCCACATATGTGTAAACTATTTTATCACAAACTTTTCGTTCGAAATTTCTTTCGGCTTCGTCCTCATTCGAAAAAGCTGCAAACTAATCTGAAAGTTGATATTTCAAGAAATGGTATATGCCCTCTAACCTGCATCAAACCCCCGTAAAAATGGTTAAAATTAAATAAAAAAACATAGACAAATATAGAGAAGTTCCAAAAGGTGAACATTTTAATCGCAGTGTTAGACACCACGGGACAAACTTTTATTATTCCATGACACAGCATGACGCACAATTCAATGTTTATAGAATGGGTCGCATATTTTATTAGGGCAGATGAGTAAATTCAAATAGAAATAATATTTACAGCTTCACACCCGCTGTACTCTATTCAATATGCATTTTATTATCTAACCCCCAATGAAATCAATGAACTTTTATTCAAATGCAAACATTCGTCCATATACATACATATGTATTAGAGTGTACCGTAAATAGTGGGTTTTATACTTTCCAGTAATATCACTCAAACGAGGAGTATTAATGTGATGATTAAGGTCGATTCACTTGATTATACTGAGTAAGATGATTTCAAGAAGAAGAAATCAAATGATGAACAAATCTGTCATATTTATGAAGAATGAAATAGAAAGTGATTTCTGATTTCATTTGACACTCCACGAAAGTATTATGTCTTTGTGCATTTGTTTGTAACACCCAAAAGGAAGCGAGATAGACCCATTGCTAATTATACCGATCGACTTAGAATCACTTTTTGAATCGATTTAGCAATGTCCTTCTCTCTGTCTGTCCGTCCGTCTGTCTGTCCATCTATTCTTGTAATCAGGATACAGGTCTCAATTGTAGGTCGAACCAAATGAAACATTGCACAACGAAGTTTTTCGTGATAAGGACGAACGCTATTTAATTTGAAGCAAATCAGTTCAGATTTAGATATAGCACCCATACGAATTTCACTCCCGATTTGACCCTTTTCACTCTAGATACCACATTTTTTAACAGATCTTCTTCAAATCTTGCAAAATATCTTATATTTCAATTAGAAACACACACGATGAAAATGGGTCAGATCGGTTCAGATTTATATATAGCTCCCACACAAATTTCACTCCCGATTTGACCTTTTTCGCTCTAGAAACCTCATATTTTAACAGACGTTCTTCAAATTTGGCAAAGTACCACTAGGAATACCCACGGTGAATATGGATCAGATCGGTTCAGATTTATATATAGCTCCCACACAAATTTCACTCCCGATTTTACCTTTTTCGCTCTAGAAACCTCATTTTTTTTTCAAAATATCTTATAAAGGGTCATTTTTTAAGAGCTTGATAACTTTTTTTAAAAAAAAACGCATAAAATTTGCAAAATCTCATCGGTTCTTTATTTGAAACGTTAGATTGGTCCATGACATTTACTTTTTGAAGATAATTTCATTTAAATGTTGACCGCGGCTGCGTCTTACGTGGTCCATTCGGAAAGTCCAATTTTGGGCAACTTTTTCGAGCATTTCGGCCGGAATAGCCCGAATTTCTTCGGAAATGTTGTCTTCCAAAGCTGGAATAGTTGCTGGCTTATTTCTGTAGACTTTAGACTTGACGTAGCCCCACAAAAAATAGTCTAAAGGCGTCAAATCGCATGATCTTGGTGGCCAACTTACCGGTCCATTTCTTGAGATGAATTGTTCTCCGAAGTTTTCCCTCAAAATGGCCATAGAATCGCGAGCTGTGTGGCATGTAGCGCCATCTTGTTGAAACCACATGTCAACCAAGTTCAGTTCTTCCATTTTTGGCAACAAAAAGTTTGTTAGCATCGAACGATAGCGATCGCCATTCACCGTAACGTTGCGTCCAACAGCATCTTTGAAAAAATACGGTCCAATGATTCCACCAGCGTACAAACCACACCAAACAGTGCATTTTTCGGGATGCATGGGCAGTTCTTGAACGGCTTCTGGTTGCTCTTCACTCCAAATGCGGCAATTTTGTTTATTTACGTAGCCATTCAACCAGAAATGAGCCTCATCGCTGAACAAAATTTGTCGATAAAAAAGCGGATTTTCTGCCAACTTTTCTAGGGCCCATTCACTGAAAATTCGACGTTGTGGCAGATCGTTTGGCTTCAGTTCTTGCACGAGCTGTATTTTATACGGTTTTACACCAAGATCTTTGCGTAAAATCTTCCATGTGGTCGAATAACACAAACCCAATTGCTGCGAACGGCGACGAATCGACATTTCACGGTCTTCAGCAACACTCTCAGAAACAGACGCAATATTCTCTTCTGTACGCACTGTACGCATTCGTGTGGTTGGTTTAATGTCCAATAAAGTAAACTGAGTGCGAAACTTGGTCACAATCGCATTAATTGTTTGCTCACTTGGTCGATTATGTAGACCATAAATCGGACGTAAAGCGCGAAACACATTTCGAGCCGAACACTGATTTTGGTAATAAAATTCAATGATTTGCAAGCGTTGCTCGTTAGTAAGTCTATTCATGATGAAATGTCAAAGCATACTGAGCATCTTTCTCTTTGACACCATGTCTGAAATCCCACGTGATCTGTCAAATACTAATGCATGAAAATCCTAACCTCAAAAAAATCACTCTTTAGAAGCAGCCATTGTGCAAGTGGGTCAGATCGGTTCAGATTTATATATAGCTCCCACACAAATATTACTTCCGATTTCACCTTTCCACTCTATAAACCACATATTTTAACAGATCTTCTTCAAATCTTGCCAAATATCTTTAATTGCAACTAGAAATAGCCATGGTGAAAATGGGTCAGATCGGTTCAGATTTACATATAGCTCCCATAAAAATTTCGCTCCCGTATTGACTTTTTCCGCCCCAGAAACCACATATTTTCACCGAATTTCTTCAAATTTATTGTGAAAGTTAGTCTTTATTCCATGTTTGCATATAGCCCCGATACAAATATTCTACTCGATTTGACAAATTGGACCAGGTTATATTAGTCTGTGATTAGGAAACATACAAAAATTCTTCCCGTTTTCACTTTTTCACCGAATTGAATTGTATTCGGATAGAAAGTGGAGTGTATCATATAGTCGGCCCACCCGACTTTAGCTTTCCCTTACTTGTTTTAAATTGTTCTGATTTGGCTATCTACTCACACGTTAATTTTCTTTAGAAAAACCCGCGTAACTTTTTATCGTATTGAGAATACCAAATTATTTTATGACATATGATTGCAGACTTCATTCTGAATATTTGTGTCAGAAATATTTCAGAATCCGGGATGAAGAATGTTAAAATTTTGGATTTTTCAACAGTTGCAGCGATATACGCGACTGTCTACATATATGTTATTAGCGACATTGGTTCTTAATACACAAACAAAAATTCGGATCCGTTGGCTAGATCGCGAGAAAATCGTAAAACATAAATGTCATGTGTGAAAATCATTTTTTTTTTCAATCTGACGGATGAAGCTGGAATCTTTAATTTCGCTGTGTACATCCCAGAAAATGCGTTTTTCTACAAAACACTGCCAACATTTTATAAAAAAATGTTACCTAGTTTACAATAAATCTTATTTATATATTTGAGCATTAATGGCTATGTGCTTATTTCAACATTCATAGTACTCAATTTTAAACGTGCAAAAGTTACTATGAACCATAAAACCGCGAATAATAGGAATATGCATATCCTCGATATGCTTTATAGGAACTCATATTCATATTTCATGGCGTTACAAACGGCATGGCAAATTTGGTATACTCCCATAACAATGTTGATCCCTACACAGAAAAATGAAATACGTATATGGTCAATGTACGTATGGTTGACTGTGGTTCTCCTCCTTTCCATTACAAAAAAAAAACTTTCTTCGTAAGAAGAAATTACTTGATTGAATAGCTGGAATTCGAATGTATTACATTCAAACACATAGAAACAATTTATTTTTTAGCAATCAATCAAATCGACCACTAATCAAACAACACAAAAACTAAAAATAAATATATTACTATCGTTTCTATTAAAAATTCAAAAAATTTGGAATTTATACTCCCTTGGTACAAACCTTTCTTGAGGTTATATGTATTGCAAAATCGTATTTTTTCACCGGTTTAGATTTAGTATTTTAATGTATCTGTTTAGCTCGATTTCTGGGGTAAAATTGTATCAGATAGGATGGAGTCTGAATATTAATTCACTCATAAGTTGTAGCAGTTTGAATTATATATACCGTCAATGTTCTCAAATGGACTTTATGATAAACAAGTGACACAAAAGTCATAGTTTATGACCCGTGAAAATCTTATGTCTACGTGGTTTTGTAGTTATGGTATTAAAACAATTTATTCATTCATAAACTTATAATCTTCAATAACTTAGAAAGACAATTATATGACTTGAAATCTTTTTGCGGTACACCGACCATATGCAAAAAGTATATTTTTTCAAGATTTATTATTTTTGCCGTAAAGATAGTGACAATCTCTCTGGAGCGGACACAGAAAGGTCTTTAGAATTGTGTCCGTTGTTCATGTGCGGTGCCCTCTGAAGAGAGCATTGTCTTTCCTCATAGAAAGTTGTCTGGATCTAGCAACAGTGTTAACAATTATTAAAAATTTTCCTCCTACTACAATTTTCTGATCCATGATTGAAAAACGCCATGTTTTTCTAAAAAATCCCATTTTTGGAATTTTTTTCCATTCTAGGATTTTTGAGATTTTTATCTAAAAAATCTTTTTTTCAAAACAAGTCAGGAGCTTGTAATAGTCATACTTATGAAAAATCCTATTGTTAAAAAAATAAATCTTATATTTATAATTATGCCACCTATATTTGAGTAAAACTTTTGTGCACTCAGAAAATTAACATTCCTAAATCTGAGTAAAATCTACTACAATTTATTTCACTCCAGTTCAGTAAAAATTTCCTAAAAAGTTGGAAAACTAACTAAGTATGAGTAAAGTTTCCTTCTTTTAAAGACATAGTAAATAGTTCATTTACTAGAAATAGGGTAGTAAATTTTCTTAAAACATTTCTTTGGATCTAATAAAAATTTCTTACAATTCAGTAAACTCATTCTTATGTCTAAGGTTTTAAGTAAGAAAAACTTAGAAATTTTTGGAATGGAAAAAATTTCATTTAGGAAATTTTAACTTATAAATGTGTTTTTTCTTAAAAATAAGTTAATATGTATATACTGAAAATATAAATATACTTGTAAAAAATCACTTGAAATTGTTTAGAAATTCTTGAATATTAATCTAAGAAGCAATTCTCGTTCGTTTGCAGAGACTTATTTCTTAAATACTTCAAGTATTTTTCTAAAAAACCACTGCAGAGGCGCCAATCTTCGCAGCAATCATGGAGTAATAGCTCAGCTCTTTTTTGCAGAGGTATCATGAAACTTTTGAGAAATAATGTCATTTTTTGTACTAGTTTTGCATACTCTGAATCAAAATCATTTGTTTGAATTTTTTAGTTAAATTGAACTTATTTTAAGTTCACTTTTTTCTTTGTATCAAGTAGAATTTTCCACTGTTTAAATAAAAATTTACTTGTTTTGAAGAAAAAATCAGCAAAATTGTCCTCAGTTCAAGTAAATATGTACTTCATTTGAGTAAAAATTAACTTAGTTTTAAGAAAATATCGGCAAAATTTTACTTAGATTTAGTAAAAATTTACTTGGTTTGAGAAAAAATTTAGTTAGTTTTAGGAAAATTTTACTTCAATTTAGTAAAAATTTACTTAGAATTAGGAAAATTTCGCTAAATGTTTACTTAGATTTAGTAAACATTTACTTGGTTCGAGTACAAATTTACTGCATTTTAAGAAGATTTTACTTAAATTTAGTAAAAATTTACTTACATTTAGTTTTAAGAAAATATCGGCAAAATTTTACTTAGATTTACTAAAAATTTACTTGGTTTGAGAAAAAATTTAGTTAGTTTTAGGAAAATTTTACTTCAATTTAGTAAAAATTTACTTAGATTTAGGAAATTTTCGGTAAATGTTTACTTAGATTTAGTAAACATTTACTTGGTTCGAGTAAAAATTTACTGCATTTTAAGAAAATTTTACTTAAATTTAGTAAAAATTTACTTACATTTAGGGAAATTTCAGCAAAAATTTACTTAGATTTAGTAAAAATGTACTTGGTTTGAGGAAAAACTTACTAGATTTTCCCTCAGTTTGAGTAAATATTTACTTGGTTTGAGGAAAATTGAACTAGAATCAAGTTCGAAGCATGTACTTCTTTCAAGGAAAAGTTTTAACTTCATATGAGGAAATATTGCTTTAGCGCTATACGAAGTTAAATTTTCCTAAATTTTAGTTCATTTTAACTCATTATTATTCTGAGTGTGTGTACTTTTTTCCTCAAATTTGAGAACACAAATTTTCTGAGTGTATTTAGAAAATGCAAATAAAATAAATTTACAACATTGTTGTTATGCAAATATCTGTTCAACGAATTTTGTAACATAACAGTCAATCGAATAGAGGGCAAAATTCGTTATTTTATTATTCCGGAAAGGGGAAAAACAAAACTTGGTTCATCCAACATTGCAACCATTGCAAATGATAATGACGAGGATATCTACTGGTTGCACTTCATCAAGTGGCCATAAAATAAAACATAATTCATTCGTTGGGTAAATGTTAACGATGCGTTGTGAAAACTGATTTGCATACGAGCCCATATCACACCGATAACAGGCCTGGATTGGGAGAGAGAAGGCGAGAGGGTAGAAAATCATCTGACACTTTTGGCTGTCAGTTAATTACAAATGCAAGGACACTCTTCGCAGGAATATGTGAAAATGTGAATAATTAATAGGACAACATAGGTAATTTATGGTTTCAAAGGTTTCATGCTCTTTTAGGGCAAATGTAAACAGAGTGTTGTTTCTTGCTCAAAAATGGGAGGAGTCACATTTTCCATTGCAAGGAAAACGGAAATAATTTTAAATGTTAATTGAAAACCGGTTTATATGTATGTACGTTCCATTTGTAGTAATGATTTCATATAAAGGGTGATTTTTTAAGAGCTTGATAACTTTTTAAAAAAAAAAAAACGCATAAAATTTGCAAAATCTCATCGGTTCTTTATTTGAAACGTTAGATTGGCCCATGACATTTACTTTTTGAAGATAATTTCATTTAAATGTTGACCGCGGCTGCGTCTTAGGTGGTCCATCCCCTTAGTCCAATTTTGGCATTTCCACGTTTTTGAGTAACAGAGACCCAATTGGTGCGAACGGCGACGAATCGAAAATTGGTGGTCATCATTAACACTGGCCGATACAGCTGCGATATTTTCTTCAGTTCGCACTCTACGTAAGCGTGTTGGTGGTTTAATGTCCAACAATGTAAATTTGGTGCGAAATTTAGTCACAATAGCCCGAATAGCCGCTTCAGTGGGTCGATTAAACTGACCATAAAATGGAAGCGCGCAATGAACTTTCTTAACAGAGCACGCATTTTGATAATAAAATTCAATAATTTGCAAGCGTTGTTCGTTTGTAAGACGATTCATGATGAAATGTCAAAGCATACTGAGCATCTTTCTCTTTGACACCATGTCTGAAATCCCACGTGATCTGTCAAATACTAATGCATGAAAATCCTAACCTCAAAAAAATCACTCTTTATAATGGCGAGAAAATATTGTTAAAGCGAATGTGGAATGCGATAAGGACTTTCTCCAACTATTCAGCATCATATTAGTTTTGTGCGGTAGCATTAAACATTTTTTAATGAAATTGATATTAGTAAAGTGAACGATCAAAAATATTATTATTTTTATTGCGGTTGTACCATTACATCGACATTGCCAAAAAACCATGAAAGCCATTCTAAATTTTGCATTCACAAAAAAAACATATTCCGGTTGTCTAACCAGACCTAAATATAACCTCACCCTCAGTGGCCAAATTACAAAAACTTTTTCAAATATTAGGCGCCGATATGAAGGTTTTAATATAACCTAGTATGTGTATCGGTGTGGCAAAAACACAAATAATTTGTCGGATCGAATCACAGAAATACCCACTCTTTTTCGAAAAAAGATCGATCTTCCAAAAAACATGGACCAATTTTAACACTAGTAATTTTGTCGTATAAGTTGGCGTGTAATTTTGCCCCACTGAAATTTTCCTACAAATTTTGTAGAACATTTCAATCCTTAAATGTCCTTTTTGAATGGACTTTTTCTGATTTTCGCGAAAAAGGGACAAATTGGCCCATAAAGAGAGAGATCTTAACCCTCTAGATCTTCCACAAAAATGATCCTTATAAAATTCCGCAAAATTCTGGCAGTAGGAATTCTCTAAGACATTAACTTATAACACTTAACTTATAACGCTTAGTATAATGCTCCCTTTGACAAAAAATGAAAACTTTGACCCGCTGTAAAAAGAAACTCAAACCAGCTGGACTATAAGTTTATTCTACAAAAATGATTTACTCAACATACCCTTTCAGAATTATAGGGTCGCTGATCTGTTCCAAATATGCTGTTGGTTGTTATTAATACTACATAATGACTGTTGTTGTTATTAATACTACATAATATCAGTAGAATTAAGTAGTGTTAATTTATTGAATGCTAATTTCATTTAATATTAATTTGCGTTATATGAGGTCCGCCATCTAACGTTTTTTTTTCAACTATTCAACCGTTGGACTATCATTTGTGGGGTGCCCTCCCTAACCGGAAGGATTGTACTTTCAAATAAAAAAAAAATTGAGAAAATATTCAGTAGTTTTTTTGTAGCATTTTCAAAAAAAAAGTTATTTGGCGGACCCTATATATTAATTCATACTAAACAATTATTTTGTTAAGTTTCCTATTGTCAGTTCTAACGAGCAAAATGGTTTGCTTTAGTTATTCACCACTCATAACAGAGGATAGATGAGATGGTTAGAGCGCTGTAGTAGCAATCAGAAGGTCTGCAGCGGATTTTTTAAAACAGAAATGGAATGTAATGGAAAGGTGATTCCTTTGCAACACTTTTTAAAAAAACTTTTAAGTCTTTCAAAAAAAAGGACATCCCTCCTATGACAACTCCATATAGATTCAATGGTGAATATTCCAATTTTCACTACTTCCCAATCACAAGATGAGCATCTTTTTCACGATATTTAAAAAAAGATTAGAGGCTGTCGTCATTACATAGAAGGGCTCTACATTATTATGAAAATTGTCATTCTTCATTATTATAATATTAATAGTCCTCTAATGTATATAAATATTAATATAATTATTAGTCATAATTCTTCAGAAATGTGCCCTAAATATTATTAGGTAGAATCAATTTCCCACAAGCCCGATTTTCCATATTTGCAATTTCTTAATTCCATCTACAGCCTAAATGTCTGTACCATTTTGATAGGAAAAGTTATAATATTGTAGATCCAATATGTTTCAGAGTGGAATGTACACACCTAATTTCATGATTTTAGCTACAGCCGTTTTATTGGTACCAGTTTCACTCCTTTTTCCATTTCAATCCTAAAAGTACGAATTTAGAAAAAATCGTACCTCTCATTTTCGGCTTCTACGTAGACAGACTAGTGCAAATACTTAATATCATGTTTGATTTTAGCAAAATGTAATTCCATTTAGATCCTGATGCTACGAATATCGGAAGATCTCTTTATTATTCACGTCACCGCAGTCAGAGAAGTGTACCCACCGAATTTCATTATTATAGTTACAGCAGTTCGCACCATTTTCCGATTAAAAGTAAAATTTTAAAAAAATGTCTTTATGATTCACGTCTCCACAGTCAGATGAATGCATAAACCGAATTTCATGATTTCAACTTCAGCGGCCTGGTACCATTTTTATCCCTCTTTTACAATTGTATCCCTTAGAAGTACGATTTTTTTAGAGGGATATACATTCCAAATTTCATGTTTCTAGCTCTAAAAAAGTATTGAAGGAGTGACTTAAGATCCTAAGTATGTTTGGACCAAATCCGTTTCACGACTTTTAAGATGTTTGAACCATGTCTGGCTGGTGTACACGATAACTCTCGAAAGGAGCTAAGGAATCAATTCAAACTTTCCCAAACTTAGATTAAGTTCGAAGATGGGCGAAATTACCACGCCCCTTCTGGTACCTCCCACACAAATGACCCATATTCCTATGGTAAATTAAAACTAATGTAACTTTTATAGAGTTTAAATTCGTGGGGAATGTGAGCGATATTGCCACACTCCTTCTGGTACTTCCAACACAAAGTGGCATACATTTTGGTTACAATAAAACCGACATAACAGCCATACGGGTAGTTAAAATCATTTGCATTTTGATATTTGAAAATGTTTTTATAATCGCTGTAAACATACAAAAATATTTACGCTTTAGCCACGCCCCTTCTTGTACCTCCCACACAATTGTCTCTATCGTAGGTGCAATTAAATGTTTTATGAATCCTTTACAGGTGCCTGAAATCCATTATGACATATTTCATCATGTTTTTACAATTATTAACAAATGTGGAAGCTGTGTCCAATTGATGCAAACTTCTAGTACCTCCCACAAACATACTCCGGCGCTAAGCAAAATTTAAGTCCTTCCATACACATGTTCTTTGAGAGTGAGGGTATATATATGGCGATTTAGCCGACTGACGCTTTCTTACTTGTTTTATTCTTTTTTAACCCCTTTCGCCCGCTAAAAGTTTCATTTATTTATTTTTTGGTGCTTTTAAAAAAATGCTTAAATAGTCCAAATATTTTGGGGAATTTTCAGTTCTTGTTAGGAAAAAACAAGTAAAAACGGCGTTAAGTTCGGCCGGGCCGAACTTTATATACCCTCCACCATGGATTGCATTCCACAGAGGTTGTCGGCTTTCGTAGAAGTGCAGTAATATTACAGGAAAATATAAATTTTTTAATAGAGCCAAACCAAAACAAATACAAATATTGAAAAAATAATTTTATAAATAAATATAATATTTTAATTATTTCAAACCATTAGTTATTTCAAATCAAAAAATAAATATTCTTATATTTATATATTTTTATATTTATAGATAGTGTGTGCTACAGTTGGATGTATTTCCATTATATTTTTATTCCAAAAGTACAAATTTTGAAAATCCATTATCAGGCGTACATAGTGCAAAATAACCTAACTTCATGATTCAACCAATTTTTGCCGTAAACGAAACAGTACTAATTCGGAAAAAAACTTTTTATTTTGCGTGTCTATAGAGTCAGAGGAATGTATACACTAAATTCCCTGATTCCAGCTGCGCCCATTTGGTTGGTACCATTTTTACCCCCCTGACGTTTCTACGCAATTAGAATTTCATCATTCTAGCAGTAGTCGTTTAGTTGGTACTATTTTTATCCCTCTGTACCATTGTATCCCTTGAAAGTACGAATTTCGAAAAATCCGTTTAGTTTCCGTGTCTACGCAGTTAGAGGAATGTATACTCCGAATTGCATGACTCTAGCTGCGGTCATTTGGTTGGTACTATTTGTATCCCCTTTTTGCATTTTAACCCCAAAAAGTATGAATTTCGAAAAATCAGTTTATTTTCCTTGTCTACACAGTCAGAGGAATGTATACTCCGAATTTCATGACTCTAGCTGCGGTCATTTGATTGGTACTATTTGTATCCCCTTTTTTTCATTTTAACCCCAAAAAGTAAGAATTTTGAAAAATCCGTGAATCTTACTTGTCTATGCAATCAGAGGAATGTATACACCGAATTTCATTATTCTAGGTACAGCCGTTTGGTTGGTACCATTTTTATCCCTCTATTCCCATTTTACCCCTTAAAAGTACGAATTTGGAAAAAATACTTTTATATTATGTATCTACTCAATAAGAGGAATGTACACACCGAATTTCGTGTTTCTAGCTGTTGTCGTTTAATATGTACCATTTTTATCCCTTTTTTGCCCCATTTCACCCCCTACAAATAAGAATCACTTTATGGAGCACGTTTTTGCTATAAGGGGATTGCACATACCAAATATCAAGCAAATATAAACAGACATATTCAAAAACAAGTAAGGAAAGTCTAACGTCGGACGGAGCCGACTATATGATACACTCCACTTTTTATCCTATTACAATTCAATTCGGTAAAAAAGTGAAATCGGGAAGGATTTTTGTATCCTGTAAATGTATGTGTTTGACAAAAAATTTTAAATCGGTAAGGACATCTGTATGGGGGTGTATTGGAACATGGAACGATGTGAGTCACATCATGTGACACGCTTTCACCATGTATGTTTATAGGTGAAATATAATATGTTAAGTTTGGCCAAAATCGGTTAAACATTTGGGAGCAACATTTGTATATATAAATATTTTTATATCTAAATCTGAACCGATCTTACCCACATTCACCATAGGTGTTTCTAGTTAGATTATAAGATGTTGTGCCAAATTTGAAGAAAATTCGGTACAATATATGGTTTCTAGAGCGAAAGAAGTCAAATCGGGAGCGACATTTGTATGGGGGCTATTTCTAAATCTGAACCGATCTTACCCACTTTCACCATAGGTGTTTCTAGTTAGATTATAAGATGTTGTGCCAAATTTTAAGAAAATCCGGATATGTGGTTTCTAGAGCGGAAGAAGTCAAATCGGGAGCGACATTTGTATGGCGGCACATCTAAATCTGAACCGATCTTACTCGCTTTCACCATAAGTGTTTCTAGTTCGATTATAAGGCGTTGTGACAAATTTGAAGAAAATCGGGTACCATATGTGGTTTATAGAGCGGAAAAAGTCAAATCGGGAGCGACAATTGTATGGGGGCTATATCTAAATCTGAACCGATCTAACACATTTTTACCACAGGTGTTTCTAGTTACAATATAAGATGTTTTGCCAATTTTAAAGAAAATCTGTTGTAATATGTGGTATCTAGAGTGAAAAGAGTCAAATCGGGAGTGAAATTCGTATGGGGGCTATATCTAAATCTGAACCGATTTTCTTCAAATTAAATAGCGTTCGTCCTTATCCCGAAAAACATCGTTGTGCAAAGTTTCATTTGGTTCTGTCTACAATTGCGACCTGTATCGTGATTACAAGAATAGATAGACGGACGGACGGACAGACAGACAGACGGACATTGCTAAATCGACTCAGAAAGTGATTCTAAGACGATCGGTATAATTAACCCGATTTGACTTTTTCCACTCTAGAGACCACATAATGTATCAGATTGTCTTCAGATTTGGTAAAACATCTTATATTTCCACTAGAAACACCCATGGTGAATATCGGTCAGATCGGTTCAGATTTATATATAGCTCCCATACAAATTTCGCTCCCGATTTGACTTTTTCCGCTCTAGAAACCACATATTGTATCAGATTGTCTTCAGATTTGGCAAAACATCTTATACTTAAACTAAGAACATCTATGGTGAAAATCGGTTCAGATTTAGATATAGCCCCCATACAAATGTCGTTCCCGATTTGACATTTTCCTCTGTAGAACCCACATATTGTACTCGATTTTCTTTAAATTTGGCACAACATCTTATAATCTTACTAGAAACACCTATGCAGAAATTGGGTAAGATCGGTTCAGATTTAGATATAGCCCCCATATAAATGTCGCTCCCGATTTGACTTTTGCCGCTTTATATGCCACATATTGTGCTCGATTGTCTTTAAATTTCGCACAACATCTTATAATCTAACTAAATAAAACTATGGTGAAAGTGGGTAAGATCGGTTTAGATTTAAATATAGCCCAAATTCAAATGTTGCTCCCATAAGTTTAACCGGTTTTGGCCAAACTATACATTTTATATTTCACCTATTTCGTTCCAGGTTTCAATGTATCCTCATACAAGTGTCCTTTCCGATATAAAATTTTTTGTCAAAAACATACATTTACAGGATACAAAAAACCTTCCCGTTTTCCCTTTTTCACCGAATTGAATTGTATTCGGATTGAAAGTGGAGTGTATCATAGAGTCGGCCCCGCCCGACTTTAGCCTTTCCTTACTGGTTTTTTATTTTTTTTCTGATTTGGCTATCCACTCTCACGCTAGTTCTTGACTGCAAAAGTGGCTATGAACATAAAAATAATATATGTAAATTTCGTTTAAAACATTTTTTCTAGATTTAGGGCATATCATACTATCAAATTCTATCATAGGATAAAATAGGATAAATAGTGACTGTAAAGTCAAAAATTGTGAAAAATCTGTTTAGAAATCCCGCTTTTTATCATATTGTGAATACGAAAATATTTTTTGGCATGTGATTGCTGACTTCATGTGGAATATTTGTTTCAGAATCCAGATCAGAGAAAGTTCAATTAACAATTACAACTGCGATTTTTTGAATTTTTAAACAATTGCAGCGATTTTCGCGACTGACATTGGTTCTTAATACACAAATACAAATGCAGTCGGATCCGTCGGCTAGATCGCACGAAAATCTAAAAACAAAAATGTGATGCATGAAAATCATTTTAGCTATATTTGCCGCGTAAATGGAAATTTTCCAAAAATCTCCAATTTGTATTTTTTGTTTGCCGTACCCTACCGCAATATCCACTTTTTGTACAAAAAATTGGAAAGGGATAAAAACGGTACCAATCTGACGGATGAAGCTGTGTACAATCCAGAAAATGCGTTTTCTACACAACATTGCCAACATTTCATGAAAAACGTTATCGAGTTTACAATAAATCTTATTTATATATTTGGACATTAATGGATATGTTATTATTTCAACATTGAACAAAAATGGCTATGAACCATAAAACCGCGAATAATAGGAAATTTCGAAAACTTTTAATCGTAGCAATTATTAATCCTCTTTATATTAAACTATAGAAGAATGATTAATAATTACTCTTCAAATTAAGGACAAAATCAATTTTTTCGTTCTCCTGAAAAGTTGTGTTTTTGTTCATGGCCACCTCGACATACTTTATGGAGTCTCTAACGAATATTTCAAGGTGTTACAAACGGAATGACAAAGGGAATATATCTTTAGGTGGAAGGTATAAAAAACTAAGCAATTCAAAGCGTTTATATTTATAAACCAAGAAATATTTTATTTTAATTTGAAAATATAAGACTTTCTTATCAAGGATGAAAAGAAATAATTAAATGTCATATTTAAATTATTATTAATTTTTTAAATAATTAAGAATGTAAGCTGTATAAGTTCGGTATAAGCGGATTTTTTAAATCAAATAAAATTGAAAGTAATACAAAAGCGAATCCTTTCCTCTTCTAAAAAAACTTTAAAATGAGAATTCCATATTAAATTCATTGGTGATGATCCTCTTTCCACATGAAGAGCATTATTTTATTGATAACTATGACTTAATGCTCAACAACATTTTTACTTTTTTTGTGGCACTCCCGGTTGTAGATGCTCGCTGACAAAATGTTTGAAACATCAGTAATAAAACAATTTTCGTTTTCTGCTAAATTAAAAAGTCTGCCAATGTATTCCGCCATAATAGACTTTTTGGTAATCTTTTCTATTAGAAATGATAGAAGAACTGCATAAAAAACAACACATTGCGGATATCAAACAATTCTTCTTCCTAAACATATTTCATCCGAGTATTCTTGTTCCTCTCTTTGCAAAATCCTTATTGTGAACACATGACACAATCCAACATCGATCATCCAAATACGAACCCAAATTGCATTGCAATGTGTCAATAAACTCCATTTAACCGGGGATTAACACACAATTCCTTTGTAAATATTCGCAGCTTCCGGTTTACCAAAGAACCCAACAACGAATTAACGCCACTCGCACCATTTTCATGATAAAAATTGCACAATTTACCCTAAAAAAGAATGGAAAAGAAAAAACACAATAAAAAATTGGACGAAACCCAACAGAATCCAATCCTAATTATCTGCTGGCTGATTGTGTAGGAAGTAAAAGTATTTCCTTTTCACTTTTTTAATATCTCTCCCATTTTCGGTAGACCTTTTAATCATTTTTTATTGTTGTTGAGTCCTTTACATGTTCAACTACCATAAATTGTTGTCCGTATGTATTTGAATTGTAACGACTTCTTCGTGGGGATTTTGTTTTTTTTTTCGTGTAAAAACGTTACATTTTTTGACAGCATTTGTTGGCTGTATATTGTATCCGTTGAAAAAGTGAATTGGTAAAAGGAAATCATGCAACCGTTAATTTGTTGCTCGACAACAATGCGATGTCCGGAGCAAGGACTTTGCTTTGCGTACAGGAGCTATTCTTGCAGTCTTGGGCGGTTGTTCGCTGTTGTATGAAGAATATGTGTCTTTGGGTTGTGATATGTCCACACACACACACAAATGTACGTACATACGTTTGGACGTTAATTGTTCACATTGTTTGCTCAGCGGACTTGGCCATCTGTCCGTTAAAAAGTGATTCCTGCAAATGATTTGTTGTTGTCAAATACGACTCCGGGCCAGTTACGAAGTGTGAATGAGTCAAAAGCCTCATTCAATGAGTGACACGCATTATTGTTTGTTTAGCACACCTGCTGAAGAATTTCTTTATTCGTTTCAGAGAAACGTAGGAAAATACGATTAGCAAACATTTTAAAAAGTAACTTGTTATAGTACCTATCGTTGAGAGGGAGGAGGAGTGAGTCCTTAGTTTAGAGTTCATATTGCGTTCAAGGAGATTTTGTATGCGGAAAATTTTTGTATGTTGGAAAATATTTAATTAAATTTGTTGATATTATATATTAAAGAAACCAATGTTTATATATTCGAAAATTCCAATATTTCGATTGGCTTTGGTGTCAATTTACAATGAATGAAGACAATAACCTCTCAACTATATAGCACAAACTAAATCATTTCGCTGTGGAACACTACCTTTCCATTTTGATGCATTTCACTTGGTAGATTTCAATGAAATGTTTGGTTGGTTTAATTTACGGGATCAAGTCAAGTAGTGCATTAAAGCACAATTTTAAATAGACTACACTACTCAGAAAGGTCAGATATATCCAATGGAACATATTTAGATATTTGATCAGATATCTAATAATAATGTTGTAAAATAATTGTTTTCAAAGAAGTCCAAACATGATTTAGTAAAGCTAGGCAGTTATGGTCGGGAGTTTCTTATTGAGCAAAAACAACAATTTCAAGTTTCCCCCTTAAAAAGTAAAATATGTATAAACTAAACTAATACATCATAAAACATCTTGTTAAAAACCCATCAGGTAGAACACAATCCTCTTCATATATATACAACTTATAACATAATGTTAACGCAAGCACTCCATACAGAAGGATCACTGATGATTTGTCCCCACACAGGACAATGAAATACGTATATGGTCAAATGTGTGTATGGTTCTCCTCCTTTCCATTACTAAAAACAATGATTTCCTTTGTAAGAAGAAATGACTTGATCAAATGTATTACATTTCTCATTACAACTCATAGAAAATCAATCAATCGATCACTAATAAAACAACACAGAAACTAATAATATTTAAAACAATTTTTGAAAAATAGTATCCTTTGAAACTTTTTAGTCCTTTCAAGGAGCAACAAGATGAGGAAATGAAAAATGAAAACGCCAATTAACTCCACTTTGCCTATAGTTTCAGACGCATATGATATGCGGTCAATTGTAATGTGGACTTTTGGATTACACCGTCAGAAGTACTAAAAAGTATTTAGAACATATGTGGAGCTATATGCTGAGAAAAAATAAAATGGGGATTTTTTTAAAAATCTATTTTAATTGTTTGTGCTACCAATACCAAATATCATCAAAATAGGAAGAACTTCTAAAATTTCTCGTTTTACACCTCTTCAAGTCTAACTAGATAGAAGCCGAGTGATAACGATTTAGAGTCGATGTGTGCAAAAAAAATTCAATTTGTGTATCGGAGCTATATCCAAACGTGGATTTAAGTGACCCACTTACACAATAGGTTCTTCTAGTTTAAGTATAACGTGTTATGCTCAATTTGAAGAAATTCGGTGAAAATACGTGGTTTCCGGGGCGGAAAATGTCAAGCCGGGAACGAAATTTGTATGGGAGCTATATAAAGGGTGATTTTTTAGCTATTATCTTTTTGGCAACACTGGTTTAAACAGCTGACGCACGTTTCGTGTTTTGTTTCACTGTCAAACATCTTCTGTTTGGTCTATAATTTAATCATGAATCGTCTTAAAAACAATCAACGCTTGCAAATTATTGAATTTTATTATCAAAATGCGTGCTCTGTTAAGAAAGTTAATCGCGCGCTTCCATTTTATCGTCAGTTTAATCGACCCACTGAAGCGGCTATTCGGGCTATTGTGACTAAATTTCGCACCAAATTTACATTGTTGGACATTAAACCACAAACACGCTTACGTAGAGTGCGAACTGAAGAAAATGTCGCAGCTGTATCGGCCAGTGACCATCAATTATCGATTCGTTGCCGTTCGCAGCAATTGGGCCTCTGTTACTGAAAAACGTGGAAATGCCAAAATTGGACTAAGCGGTTGGACCATTTGAGACGCAGGTCAACATTTGCATGAAATAATCTTCAAACATGAAATTTATGGACCGTACTATCAATTCAAATAAAGATTTCATGCATTTTTCTGAATTTTATGTGTTTTTATACCCTACACCACTTCGTGGACTAGGGTATTATAAGTTAGTTTCGCGCCAAATGTTTGTAACACCAAGAAATAATCGAGCTAGACCCACCTTTAAGTATACCGATCGGCTTAGAATCACCAGCTGAGTCGATTTAACGATGTCTGTCTGTCCGTCCGTCTGCTGTCCATCTAAGCTTGTTCGCACTCTACAGGTCGCAATTGTGGTCCGATTGTCGTGAAACTTGGCAAAAGTTATTTTTTCTGGCCAAGGACCATCGGTATTGAATTTGGAGGAAATCGGTTCAGATTTAGATATAGCCCCCATACAAATGTCGCTCCCGATTTGACTTTTTCCGTCCTATAAAGCACATATAGTACCCGATTTTCTTCAAATTTGGCACAACATCTTACAATCCAACTAGAAATACCTATGCAGAATTTGGGTAAGGTCGGTTCAGATTTAGATGTAGCCTCCATACAAATGTCGCTCCCGATTTGACTTTTTCCCCTTTAGAAACCCCATATTTTACCCGATTTTCTTTAAATTTGGTAAAATATCTTATAATCCAACTAGAAACACCTGTGCAGAATTTGGGTAAGATCGGTTCAGATTTAGATATAGCCCCTATAAAAATGTCGCTCCCTATTTCACTATTTCCGCTTTAGAAACCACATATTGTACCTGATTTTCTTTAAAATTGGCACAACATTTTATAATCGAACTAGACACACCTATGGTGAAAGTGGGTAAGGTCGGTTCAGATTTAGATGTAGCCTCCATACAAATGTCGCTCCCGATTTGACTTTTTCCCCTTTAGAAACCCCATATTTTACCCGATTTTCTTTAAATTTGGTAAAATATCTTATAATCCAACTAGAAACACCTGTGCAGAATTTGGGTAAGATCGGTTCAGATTTAGATATAGCCCCTATAAAAATGTCGCTCCCTATTTCACTATTTCCGCTTTAGAAACCACATATTGTACCTGATTTTCTTTAAAATTGGCACAACATTTTATAATCGAACTAGACACACCTATGGTGAAAGTGGGTAAGGTCGGTTCAGAATTAGATGTAGCCCCCATACAAATGTCGCTCCCGATTTGACTTTTTCCGCTCTAAAATCCACATCTTGTACCCGATTTTCTTTAAATTTGGCACAACATCTTACATTACAACTAGAAATACCTATGCAGAATTTGGGTAAGATCGGTTCAGATTTAGATATAGCCTCCATACAAATGTCGCTCCTGATTTGACTTTTTCATCCTACTACTACTGTATAATTTGTATTTGTCTGGCGTTAAATATACCATATACGTTAAATATGACTAAAGATGAATTTATAGTAACTGTATAATTTACATGAACTACATAAAATTGCTCCCATGAAATACCTGGGTTTAGTAATCAAAGCGAGGTACATACGCAGGGAGTGGTGTAGGGTATTATATAGTCGGCCCCGCCCGACTTTAGTCTTTCCTTACTTGTTTTTTTTTTGAAAAACTTTCCTATAGCTTTTAAAAAATTACCCTTTATATCTAAAACGATCTGACCCATTTTTACTCACCATATTTGAAGAAGATCAATCAAAATATGAGGTTTATAGAGTGGAAAAATCGGGAGTGAAATTTGTGTGGGAGCTATATATAAAACTGAACCGATCTAACACATTTTCACAACAGGTGTTTCCAGGATATATGGTTCATAGCCACTTTAAAATTAAGTATAAACACATAACCATTAACCCTTATATAGAGTTGCACCGATTTTTATATAATTTGTTCATAAAGAAATGCGACGTTGCTTTATGTTATAACAAAAATAAAAATTGCTTTCGTTTGTTTCAGTCATGTAAAAAGTTTTCCCATTAACATGCAGTGTTGCATTTATGTTACAATCATGTTTTTTAAATAAAATTATTAAAGCATACTTATTTCTATTACATATATGCTACCGAAAAAAAATAAATTAATTTAAATATTTATGATGTTGCCAAATATATAAATAAGATTTATTGTAAACTCGTTAACGTTTTTAATGAAATGTTGGCAATGTTGTGTAGAAAGCGGGATGTACACACTGAATTTAAAGATTCCAGCTTCATCCGTTAGATTGGTACCATTTTTATCCCTTTTTCCATTTTTTTACAAGAAGTGGATATTGCGGTTGGGTGCGGCAAACAAAAAATATCAATTGGATATTTTTGGAATTTTTTCATTTTGCCATTATTGCATCCCTGTAATTGCTGTAGTTCGAGACACCTCCACAAAAATCACTGCTTAATCTGCAGTTTAGTATGAGAGACATTCTTCATCTCTCCCTTACTAACCTGCTGAAAACGGAGTAAGATTTTTGCTGGGAGTTCATGTTTTTAAAATCTATCCTTCTCGACTTTTCCTGATAAAAACATATATTTTAACCGAATGTGAAACGCCATCTTTCATCCAGAAACATCTACAGTCAAAGTATATTAAATTGGTCCTTGTTTTATATACTTTAGAAATATAAACCTTGATATGGTGTAGAGAGTACTTGGTCCTAACCGACGTTAGCCTTTCCTTACCAGTTTTTGTATACTAAGCTCATTTGTTATTTATTAAACAGAGATATGAAAAAATTTTATTTTTTGTTTTCTCTAAAAATCTTATATGCTTTAGAGAATATTTTACGCGACGCCTCATAACAAAATGCAAGTAATTTCCGATGCTACAACAATTTAAAAAAATAGAAAAAATCCTGAATAAGAAAAAAAATTTTGAATTTTTCAGAAGATGCCTAATGGAGTAATCATGGTCACACTTGATGGGCTATATCTCCGCTAACTTTTCTAATCTTATTTTTTTAATATTTTACAATAAAAGTTTTTTCCTTAATTTTATAATTGTCTCACAATTAAAATTCCTTTTTATGTCAGTTTTTCGGGCCGCCAGGAAGGTGTAACCCCTTAATGTATATTTTTACTTCGCGTAATATATCATAACATTTCAATTATTATATCTTAAGAATATTTTTTAAATGTATTTTAGTATTTGGTAATATATTTCCCTCAAGATCTGAATTCCGTGGAATTTACAATTTTGTCTTGCCTTGAGATAAGGTAATCATTTAGAAATTTTCTAAACCAGTTGTAAGCCCATTCTGAAATTGTGTTATTAAGTAGTACTAAAATAATATTTTGAAATACTCCAGGATGAGTTGCCTCAATAAAAGAGAACCTGTGAAGAATGCATTTCATTTTGAAGCGTTCTGCATTAGCAACCACCAGATAAATAATAAATCTAATGGACATTTTTCAATAATCCTTGGATTAAAATGACTTTGACTTGTCTACAGTCAAAACAATTCCCTGACATGTTTATCTCTATTTATTTTTTATTAAGAAATAAATTCTGAATCGATCGTTAAATCTCTTTATTTTTGTTTCTGGAATACAGAAGGGAAGTTGTTTTACGCAAAGGAAAACTGCACGTGTCTCTAAACCACATAACTAGCCATACTCCCTTATGAATGAAATCAAAATTAATTGCAATTGTTGGGACGAACCTTTTTGGTAGGAACACCTCTAACGAGGCACGATAAATGTACAAAAACATAAACTGTCAAAACGATTTCTTCCAAAAACAAAAACCAATCTACGTTTTTAGAAACGCAAAAATATATAATATTTATCAAGGATATACGTACGTAGGAATAGTAAAAAGGACTACGTAAAAAACACACACACACAAAAATCATAAATAATAAATGTTCAAATTAGATTTATTCCCCTACTCCTGCGCCGGTACTTGGGTACTGGTGCTCATTAACCCTGGACGAAACACTTCGCAGCACGAAAATAACGAAAATGTGTCAGGATAAGGGATGTTGCAGAGCAGCAACGCAAAATCAGGGTTAGCCATGCAAATGTGCCACAGCAAGAAAGGGTGCAACGACGACAGGGTATGTGGCACACAGCCCAGCGTGGATTTGGAAAACGTTAAAGTACAAGCAATGAACAAGGACTACACGAGCAACGATAATAATCAAATGGAAACTGAGACTGGGACTGGGACTGAAAAGGAAAATGTGCAGGAAAACAATATACAAGTGGTGTGGTAAGTACACGGATATTATTGTAACTTTTTAAAACATTAAAATAACAAGTTGATGTTTACGGGTGCACACACTGACACCGACACACGCAAATAAGTACAGTGGCTCAAGGCAATAATGTAAACACAGTGATAGTTTGAAGTCTATATTTCATTTTTATACCCTACACAATAAGTTTGTCATTACATTTGCAACACCCTGAAATATCAAGCTGATCACCATAAAATCTAGCCATGTCCAGCCGTCTGCCGAGAACGTCCAAATTATACAGGAATACTTCTAATATTTAGTTGTATATCGGTTGGTATAGGGCGAAATCGGTCCAGTGGGAATTTTTTTCCTAACATGGACACGAAATATCCTTTATAACATTTCTTTAAAATTTCTGCTTTACTTGAAGAGCTATCTGATGATGAAATGAGAATCGTCCGAAATAAAACAAGTAAGAATGCGTTAAGTTCGGCCAGGCCGAATCTTATATACCCTCCACCACGGAGTGCATTCCATAGTATTACCAGCAGATTAAAGGAAGTCGACTTTACATAGAAGCACAGTACCATATTACGAAAATTGTGATATTTTTATGCACAATTACTATAATTGTTTACTATTTCAAACTATAATGTATACTTATGCGCACTGTTTAAAATCGACTACTATATATAAATAAAATGCTGAAATTGTGAAAGTGAACATGCCTAAATATTAGCCGGTTGTCAGTCACCATTAGAAGGAAGCATTTCCAGATACAGACAAAGTGATAAGAAAAGTAAAGATATCCCCATTCGCCCCATTCTCCGCCCAAATGTACAAATTTCGAAAAAACCCTTTTTCGAGTCTTCATAGTCAGAATGTATACATCGAATTTCATGATTTCAACTTCAGCGGTTTGGTAGGTTCCATTTTTATCCTTCTTTTTAATTATATCCCTTAAAAGTACGAATTTCGAAAAATCCCTCTATTTTACGTGTCTATGAAATTAGAGCTGTTGTCGTATCATTGGTACCATATTTTATCCATTTTTGTCCCATTTCGCCCGCTAAAAAATTTATTTTCTTTGTGGTGCTCCCAAGCTACAAGAGGAATGTCAAATGTATGAAAATCAGAAATTTAATTAATAAGCCAAGGTTGCCAATATTTGTATACTATATATATATAATGGATATAATACTTCAATTCATAAAGTAAATATAAGGGAGCAATCATAAATACCCTAAATATTAGGGGATAGAGAGTGTACTTTCAGCTATAGTCGTTTGGTTGGTTGTATTTCCATCCTATTTTAATTTCAAAAGTATAAATTTTGAAAATACCTTATCTCTCACGTACGCAGTATAAGACAACTTCATGATTCTACTATTTTTTTGTCGTAGAAGCAACAAAATAAAATAAATAAACAAAATATTTTACGTGGCTATGTTGTCAGAGGAATGTATACACCGAATTCCATGATTCTATCAGCGGCCATTTTGTTGGTACCATTTTTATCCCCTTTTTCCAATTTTGCCCCCTCAAGAGTACGACTATCTAAAATCTCTTTATTTTACGTATCTACACAATCAGAGGGACGTACTCACTGAATTTCATCATTCTAGCTGTATTCGTTTAGTTGGTACTATTTTTATCCCCTCGGTTGAAAGTACGAATTTGGAAAAAAACGTTTTATTTTTCGTGTCTACGCAACTGCTGTCATTAGGTAGGTACTATTTTTATCCCCTTTTTTCATTTGAACCCCAAAAAGTACGAATTTTGGAAAGTTCTTTTATTTTACATGTCTACGCAATCAGAGGAATGTATATACCGAATTTCATTATTCTAGGTGCAGGCGTTATGTTGATACTATTTTTATCCCTCTATCCCCATTTATCCCCTTAAAAGTACGAATTTAGAAACAATACTTTTATATTATGTATCTACTCTATTAGAGGAATGTACACGCCAAATTTCGTGTTTCTATCTTTTGTCGTTTGATAGGTACCATTTTTATCGCTTTTTGTCCCATTTCGCCCCCTACGAATAAAAATCACTCTATGATGCCCTTTTATGCTATAGAGGGAATGCGCATTGCAAATATCAACTAAATACAAGCTAATATGTTCAAAAACATACTGAAATACTCTAAATATTAGGGGTATTTTCAGTCCTTGTTAGGGAAAAAATTTTCACTCTGGGCCGATTTCGTCCACTTTCAATCCCAACCGATCTACAACCATAAGACACATTTAGGAAAAATTTGAACCTCCTAGCTCATTTCGTTCGGCCGCTATCGCGCTTTCAACAGACAGACAGACAGACAGACGGACAGACGGACAGACGGACAGACGGACATGGCTATATCGTCTTAGAATTTTACCACGACCCAGAATATATATACTTTATGGGGTCTCCGATGAATATTTCAAGGTGTTACAAACGGTATGACAAAGTGAATATACCACCATTCTGGAGGTGGAGGGTATAAAAAACATATTTTTCCCGCTTTTCGCGGGATTATCCAGCTTTTTGATGCCCAACCCCGCTTACATTTTTTATCCCGCTTTTTCGTTTTTACACTATTTTTGGTAGGTTATAGTTTCAAATTTGTCACTTAAACATATTTTAGTAAGCGACAAAGGTAAACAATTACAAAAATTTCCTTTTTTCTGTACTTCGGCTTTATTTTTAAAGGAAAAAGAAACATTGTCATTTAAACTGTGCATTGATAAAATGTAATTATAAGCTACGGTGTTAATTTAAGAAAATGATACCATAATGATGGTATAAAAATTCACTTTCAATATTCAAGTCATGCAATATTTTATGTTCGACAAGTACATCACATGTTGAACGTTTTCTCTATAATGAATAAAATATATATCAACAAAATTCTTGTCTAATTGTAAGGGTTTTAAAGAACATTACTAAAGACAAGTTATGTTTATGTTTTTTTATTACATTTTAAAAATCACAACCACCAATATTTAGGATTGATAAGGAAAGACAAATTGGACATTTATTCGGGCGTTACGATTTTTTGTTACTTTCAGATTATATTGGAAAATAAAAGTTTTTTAAATCCTCTCTCATAAATGAAATGAGCATTTCCAAAGTATTACAATTATGAAAAATTGATTCTCATCGCAATAAGACTTATATGACTGATTGAAATCGCGTTATTCTATTGAAAAATATATTGAAAATCCGGAACGTAACAAAAATTGAAATTCGTTTACTGACTTCTTGTTTACTATTTTTTTCAGATATACATATGTATTATATGACCTTTGAAAAAGTGTGAAATTTGTATACTCCCATATAAACAAAAAAATTAAGAAAAATCAAAATGAAATCCACGGTGGAGGGTATATAAGATTCAACCCGTCCAAACTTAACTCCTTTTTAATTGTTATGTTTTAAATGTAATTGTTTGAGTTATTTCCTTCTCCTGTAAATAGTAAATAAATTCCCACACTCTGTCATCATACACCTGTTTTATGCCAAACAACTGAGGCATAGTTTTCTTTGGGTGTTAATGAGTTAAACCATCTCATTCCGTTGGTGGACCACATATTCGCTTTTGATCGCTTGTAATCGAGACTTATCCCTGAATAGTGATTTTCAATTTTTTTTATCGCAAATATCATACTATTGAAGAGAATATTTAGTTTTAGGAGACTAGAATATGTGAGGGTCACTTATTAATTTTATCCATATGATTTTTGTGTCGACTAGTAGTAAAACCCCACTTCTCTTCTCTTCCCTTTTACTATTACTTTGAGCCACTGTACTATGTCTACAATTCACCCGCTTAACAATTATCGGCTACAAGTGTTTTGCAACAAAGCACTTTGTTGTACAGTCTCTACTGTAAATCGTTACAACAGGATAATGAAAAGGGTGAGTGTGCGGGTAAGAACGAGAGAGAGAGAGAGTGGCAGATGGTAATGGTCATGTCTTGGTATATCTACTCCTTTGATGATGTTGATGATGATGATTATAATTCAACCAAAAATTAACTACAGACGCAGCATAACGACAACTCGTAATTAGGTTAGGTTAGTTAGGTGCGTAAGCGAAAGCACCTTTAATGGCAGATACAATTTTATCACATAAATTTAATGAGATTGCAATGAATTTGAAAATTATATTTGCTCCGCTATGTAAATATGTACAAGTCCCTAAAACAAGAAATAAAATTAAAGAGAAAACTGAGGGCATGCAACGTGATTGGTCTATCGTGGATGGGCCTAACATCTAAAGGCTTTGTTCCGAACTGGAATATATTACAATAGCTGACAAGCTTTTTGTCGAAGGGTTGTGTATACAATTTTCTGATGTATTAAGTGTTGCGTATTTGTAAAGATACAAATTTAATAATTAAAAAATATTTTCGATTTATGCCACAAGAATTCCAAACCAAGATCACAACACACAATAAACTCAATATGAACCCTTATCACTGAAGGAGTATGTAGTGCAATACTAAATATCCCATAGGGGTGGCTGCTGTGATACTTTAAAAACTAAATGTAGACTGTTTTAATTGACCAACTTTTAAATGTAAAACATAATGAATTTTTGGCAAAGATGTCTCACATAAATGCGAGCACTTTACATTTACAAGTCCTCGTAATCGTTCATCATTTTGCCAAATGATACTAAGTCATTCGTCCCGTATGTACCAGGAATCTCGTGCAATGATAGTTTTGAACCCGTATCAATGCCTTCTGTGCTTCAGCAATTTCGCTGCCACTTTGATTGATGATCGTCGTAAAATGTAATAAATCAACTTCAAGTGCTCTCATATAAAGGGGAAGGATGAAGGACGATTCAAAGGCCGAGATTATTCATTTTGATTAGGAGTCATTATTTTACGATTATTGAATGCATATGTAGTGATTTCAAAACTCTCCACAAAAATACGTAAATCGATGTGTGGATGAGTGCAGACAATTATGAATATTTTAAAATAAAGTGTGGTCAAAAGTTATGTCTATTAAGTATTTCGTCACCTGAAATTCAAAAAGATGCAACAAATACAAATCGGGAACAACAAATATTTTGTGTAAAAATAAAAATTTGTATATTGTAATGTGTCGTATCATGATCCGAATTTGGACCGTCATTAATTTAATTTTAACTTTTATTAATAGTATTAAATACATTATAACAAATTCATTTCGATGACATGTTTCTTTTTCATATCATTACCATATTTTCATTTCTTGACCAGCGCAAGATGGTCGTCACCTAGTCGCCAAGTAATAAATATCACCTTTGTAAATAGGTTTGCATCCCCAGTTAAAAGCAAATACTAAATATTTTTCAAAGTACTTCGAATATCCCCACAAAATCTCCGAAATATTTGATATGTTCCCATCTCATATTTTTTTTCTTTTGACCATCATAAAGTCTCCATGGTTGGGGACAAATCCTCACATCTGGTAAGCCTACATTTTCGGTTTTATTGTAAACCATTTTCGGTTGTTTTTTACTGAATCTGAGGTCATATCAACCAGGACTGCTTTCTCCAGGAAAAAATAATATTAGGGACAATTTTTAATGGGAAATAAGTTTAAATTAACTAAGTAAACAAATATCAGCAAAAAAGTTATTCACATTTGACTAATGAGTAAAATATGTATTTTTTGAGACTTACAAAATAAAATAAACAAGTAAAAAGGCGTTAAGTTCGCCCGGGCCGAATCTTATATACCCTCCACCAAGTCTGCATTCCACAGTATTACCACAGTATTACTTTACATAGAAGTGCACTATTATATATTTTGATATTTTTATGTACATCACAATATTTGTTTGTATTATTTCAATAACTTCAACAGTAATCAAAAGGTGAACATGATACAGCAATCTTCAAAAATATGCCCAAAATATCAGGCGCATTGTCAGGCGTTATTTGGTAGAAACAATTTCCCTCAGGCCCAGTTTTCCCAATTGTAATTTCGTGATTACAGCTGCAGACCTTGTGCCATTTTGATAAGAAAAGTACTAATTTCCTTATATTATGTTTCGCGTCCATATACACACCTATTTTCATAATTCTATGTACACCCGTTGACTCGATACCAACTTTTTCCTTTTAACCCTAAAGTCATACGAATTTCGTGATTCTACCTACAGCCACTTGATTAGTGCCAAATTTAATCCTTTTTAGATCCTGAAAGTACGGATATAGAAAGATGTCTTTATTTTCCGCGTCTACGCAGTCTGAGCGAATTTCACTATTTGAGCTGTTGCCGTTACCACCACACACACACATTTTCCGCCTTAAAGTAAAAATTTCGAAAAATTCCTATATGTTTCGCGTCTATACAGTCAGATGAATGTATATACCGAATTTCATGATTTCAACTTCAGCGGTTTTGTTGTTGTTGTTGTTTCGAAAAATCCTTCTATTTTATGTGTCCACGCAATTAGAGGGATGTACACACCGCATTTCACGTTTATAGCTGTTGTCGTATCATTGGTACCATTTTCCCCCCTTTTCGTCCCAAAAGTACGAATTTCGAAAAATGCCTTTATTTTACGTGTCTACACAATTAGAGGGCTGTACACACCGAATTTCATGATTCTAGCTGTTGCGTATCATTGGTACCTTTTTATCCCTTTTTGTCAAATTTCGCCCGCTAAAACTTTTATTTACTTTTTGGTGCTTTTAAGCTATAAGAGGAATGTACACAACAAATTTCAAATGTATAAAAAGTAGAAATTTTCCAAAAAAATTGCTTAAATACTCTAAATATTGGGGGGTATTATCAGTCCTTGTTCCCTCTGTGCCGATTTCGCTCACTTTCAATCCCAAGCAATGTGAACGTTTATGGTATGAAACCGGTTTTTCGTACTTTTCGTAGTTTCGTTCCTGCAACAATTCAATATTCGTTAATTAATACAACAAATCGATAAATTTCAGATTATAATCATTGTTTTTATACAAATCCATATTATTTTTTCAAACAATATTAAAATTAATGGAGTTTGGATGGAACACTTTGCCTCAACAACTCATTCGTTGCTGCAACGAAACTGATATCGTTGCAGCAACAATTTATTCGTTGGTGCAACAATCGGAGACACACATATCATGTGTTTTTCTAGTGTGTGTTTTTGGGATGTATTCGATAGTAATTCTCATTCACGTTGTTGGAGTTCTGCCTTAATTAGTTGAACTGCTGTTGCGAATAATCACTTCGAAGTCCACTGACGGTGGTCATCATGGATCTAAATTATCTATACTGAAAGAAAAATGTTCGAGGCCGGGACGAATTTTTTTTTTCAAATAAACTAACGTCGGCGTTCATTGCTGCAACGATAAAGTTTCGTTGCTGCAACGAAAATGTTTAACTTAATGCCACGAATAATTTCGAAACCACATTGTTCCAGCAAGGAAATCGCGTTGTTGAAGCAACGAATCAGAGTTGTTGCAGCAGCGAATCAGAGTTGTTGCGTCAATGAATTAGAGTTGTTGCAGCAACGAAATAGCATTGTTGCAGCAATGAAACAGCATTGTTGCAGCAACGAAACAGCATTGTTGCAGCAACGAACATATTATTGCAGAACTATAATTTCCATTACATCAAGATTCGTTGCCGCCGACGTTGGTTGACTATTAATGAACAAATTCGTTGCAGCAACGTACAATTTCGTTCTGGTTACGTGTGTTTTTTTCAGTGTATAGGTTAAAGTTCAAGCCAAATTATTATGAAACAAATTTCACCGAATTTTATTATTATGACATTCCATAAAAAATTTTTAATTTTTGAAATATTCATCGTTAAAAAATGAATATATAAAAATTAATTATAAATAACATTTAACAACTATTCAGAAAATATATGAAAATTCAACTCCGTCAAAGATGTATTTTTGATCAATATTCTGCTTCAACTACTTGCGAACGACACTACAATATCAATTTATTTTACACACAAATCGCCCATTCATGCAAATTTTCATTTTCATTTTCTGTCAATAGTCTTTGAGTTCGAAATATTGAAATTAAGTTATAAATTTTCATTATTTTTCTCCATAAGTAAGGGTTTTATTATCAACACTTTTGAAATTTCTCTTTTGTGTTTTGGCCACCCTAATGTAAGTGCAACTACACATACTCGCAACATGATATGACCATATGGTTTTCTGTGTACTTTGCCGTGGCGAAAACATGCGTTTGAAACCATTGCAAATATTTGTTTGAATTACAAGTGTTGCTCGTTGTTCGTTGTCAATAAAACCAAATAAAAGGTAATAGTTTTATTAGCCCTCTCACCTAAATATGAGTTATTGAGTGTCTCCATCCACGGAGTCCATAAAATAATTTTCATATCACTGACAACCATATCGTGCCTCGTGATGTCATCAATTATTTGTTGCCGCACGAAAAGCTGCCAATCTCAACTGATAAGATATGCATTTTTATGGATAACAAATATTTGCAAATGGTTTGTCTACATCGGAAAATCGGATAATATTGAATTTGATTTCAATTCTGTTGACTCAGTATAACGCTCTCCATATATTATTGTAATTAAAATACAGGTCGCAATTGTAGACCAATATCAATGAAATTTGTCATATATAACTTTATTGAGTGAAGGGCCAAGGACGGACATTATTGTAATCATTATAGATTTATACATATGTAACATTCATACAAATTTTGTATATTTTACCTCGTTCTGGTCCAGCGACAGGTTATAATATATGTATTTCGATCAAATTCGGGACATTAAGTTCGATTTGGCCAATCAACCATTTTTTCTAACGATTATCGTTATTTACCGAAATAGTATATATCATAACCTTTGACCTTTCTGTAAGAAAAGTGTCTTAGTAATTGTATTTTGTTCTATAGGATAAGTTTCCATATTACTGTGTTTAAAAAATCTACTTTTATAAATATTTAAAAAAATATTTATAGTAATGTGGAATTAATAACTGAACCTTTTCTATACGACACAAATTCACAGTAACTGACACGTTTCTGATAAAAAAATGATCCTATAACACTAAATTTAATATTATTTTGCCTAAAATATTATTTATCGTTAGCCTTAGCGACAAATTTTTTGGTAGTTAACATACCGACAATTTTCGTTAGTTAACGATGACTCTTAACGACAATAATCGGTAAGAAAATTTTACGAAATCATTTTTAATCACAATGGTAGTAAACCAACGAATTTTGACAATTTAACTACAGACCCTCTAACCGACATTTTTTTAAATTAAAAAAAATTAAATTATATGACCAGATATTTTTTTCTGGGATAATTGTGCTAAAATAAACTCAGGAAAAGAATCAGAAAGTCATTTGCTAATTTAGTTCGAGAGTCAGATGATAAAAGGTGAAGAGTGCCTTGCGTCCTCTAAACACAAAACCATTTTTTCACATTCACAAATACATATGTTGAAACTAGATAGTCGCACCTTATCAAACAAATATAACACAATTAGATCCGGGCCCAGAAATCAGTACTATTTAGTTTGGAATAAGAAGAATTCAAACACAAAATTTTTTGATTTTCTTTTTTCCGGACTTCGAGCGCAAAACTGAAAATAAAATCTAATCCAAACGTTATAATGCGTTTGGTACCTATACAAAAGTGTTACTATGGCTGTTGTTCGAAGTACCATTATAAGTTGGTTTTTGTATGAATAAGCAATTATTGAGTAAATTCGAGATTTGCGAAGATTGCCCTGAAGCACTATTGCGGGTTATTCTGGTTGATTTTGCAAAAATGAAAGAGAAAAAAATCGTAGAAAACAGAAGTGAACAGTTCAGCACTTCCAAACTCACACAGTCACTAAAAAAGTCATCTAAGAACACTACTTTAAATTTTCAAAGAAAAATGGATTAATGAAATCATTTCGTAAATTAAAATAAATGTAGTAAAACGATTAAAATTTTAAAAAACATAACGCGTTTTTATCGTAAATAAACATTTTTGATGTAATTGAAATTGCCTTCAAACAAGGTATAGTACGTTAAAATCGGTCAAGTGCTTCAGGAGTTACAGGCAATTGAGTGAACACACCTTTTCGAAAAATCGTATTTTTCCTCTGTTAAGTTGGTCATAACTCGTGAAAAGAATTTTCTATTTTTTTTACAAAAACACGTATACAATATTTTTATGAGAAGAATCCATACACAACAATCGCAGCTATCGAGGTGAAAAATCGTACCGCTTGACAATGAATCACTTATATGTAAAATTGATATTTTTACCACTCAGGAATATAATTTTGATTGTTTAATGATGCTTTGCAAAATATTTCATCCCTGAGGTAAAAGCTTCTGAAAACGTTCCTGAAAACAATATTTTCCCGTGTATTTTTATTATTTGAAATTATTTTTATTTGAAATTATTTTCTACGCAGAAAATATAAGGTATTTATTAATGAAAAGATTGTATTTATAAATTTTGTATTTGTATTTAGAAATATTCGAAGATCATCCAATTTTGATGAAAATTGGTGTGATTATATTTAAAAAACATCAAAAGTGTGGAAACGCTATGACCTTGAAATGTTAGGAAGAGGGTTTATTCAAAAAAAAAGGAATTAATGGTGCAAAAGTGTCTCAAAATTTATAGTCTATGCACTGTAAAAAATCGCATGTCTATTTAAACTAGTTTTGTTGTTATTATATCAACATCATTAATTAATTTTACACAACAGAATTTAAAGCAAAATGATTGATTTTGTAAGCACATATAACAGGAAATAATCATAATAAAAAAAGAGAATATATTTATTTGTATAAAATATGCATATCGATATGCAAAATATGCTAACAGAAAGTTGGCTATCGATTTGTTTTATGATGAAAATAATTTGTGAAAAACGCCATTCAATTATAAGCACACGTTCAAAATATCCTTTCGCATATAACCGGCCGTCTAATAATAATGTAGGAACGAACTTTATATACCCTCCACCATGGATTGCATTCCACATAAGTTGTCGGTTTTCGTAGAAGTGCAGTAATATTACAGGAAAATATAAATTTTTTAATATATCCAAACCAAAACAAATACAAATATTGAAAAAATAATTTTATATTATAATATTATATATATATATATATATATGATATTTTAATTATTTCAAACCATTACTTATTTCAAATCAAAAAATAAATATTCTTATATTTATATTTTCAAAAAGCTTAAATACCATAAATTTTGTTAGATAGTGGGTGCTACAGTCGGTTGTATTTCCATTCTATTTTAATTCCAAAAGTAAAAATTTTGATAATCCATTATCAGACGCACATAGTGCAAAATAACCTAACTTCATGATTCAACCAATTTTTGCCGTAAAAGAAAAAGTACGAATTTGGAAAAAAAAGTTTTTATTTTGCGTGTCTATGCAGTCAGAGAATGTATACACCGAATTCCATGATTCCCTCGACGTTTCTACGCAATTAGAATTTCATCATTCTAGCTGTAGTCGTTTAGTTTGTACTATTTTTATCCCTCTGTACCATTGCATCCCTTGAAAGTACGAGTTTGGAAAAATCCGTTTATTTTCCGTGTATACGCAGTCAAAGGAATGTATACTCCGAATTGTATGACTCTAGCTGTGGTCATTTGATTGGTACTATTTTTATTCCATTTTTTCATTGTAACCCCAAAATCTGTTTATTTTAAGTGTCTACGCCATCAGAAGAATGTATACACTGTCTACGTAGTCAAAGGAATGTACACACCGAATGACTCTAGCTGCGGTCATTTGGTTGGTACTATCCCCTTTTTCACTTTTTACCCCAAAAAGTACGAATTTCGAAAAATCAGTTTATTTTCCGTGTCTACACAGTCAGAGGAATGTATACTCCGAATTTCATGACTCTAGCTGAGGTCATTTGATTGGTACTATTTTTATCCCATTTTTTTCATATTAACCCCAAATTGTCTATGCAATCAGAGGAATGTATACACCGAATTTCATTATTCTAGGTACAGCCGTGTGGTTGGTACCTTTTTTATCCCTCTATTCCCATTTTACCCCTTAAAAGTACGAATTTGGAAAAAATACTTTTATAGTATGTCTCTACTCAGTTAAAGGAATGTACACATCGAATTTCGTGTTTCTAGCTGTTGTCGTTTGATAGGTACCATTTTTATCCCTTTTCGTCCCATTTCATCCCCTACGAATAAAAATCAGTTTATGGTGCATGTTTTTGTTATAGGGGGAATGCGCATACCCAATAATAAGCAAATATAAACAGACATGCTTAAATACGCTAAAACATTAGGGATTATTATGGGTATTTTTAGTCCTTGTTAGGGAAATGGTTTTCCCTTTGGTCCGATTGCGCCCCGTTTCAATCCCAACCGATCTACGACTATAAGACGCATTTATGGAAAATTTGAACGTTCTAGCTTCTTTCGTTTAGATGCTAGCGTGCTTTCAACAGACGGACGGGCATGGCTAGATCGTCTTAGAATTTTATGACGATCAAGAATATATATACTCTATAGGGTCTCAGGTCAATATTTCAAGGTGTTACAAACGGAATGACAAAGTTAGTAAAGGGTGATTTTTTAAGAGCTTGATAACTTTTTTTTTCAAAAAAACGCATAAAATTTGCAAAATCTCATCGGTTCTTTATTTGAAACGTTAGATTGGTCCATGACATTTACTTTTTGAAGATAATTTCATTTAAATGTTGACCGCGGCTGCGTCTTAGGTGGTCCATCCGCTTAGTCCAATTTTGGCATTTCCACGTTTTTGACTAACAGAGACCCAATTGGTGCGAACGGCGACGAATCGAAAATTGGTGGTCATCATTAACACTGGCCGATACAGCTGCGATATTTTCTTCAGTTCGCACTCTACGTAAGCGTGTTGGTGGTTTAATGTCCAACAATGTAAATTTGGTGCGAAATTTAGTCACAATAGCCCGAATAGCCGCTTCAGTGGGTCGATTAAACTGACCATAAAATGGAAGCGCGCAATGAACTTTCTTAACAGAGCACGCATTTTGATAATAAAATTCAATAATTTGCAAGCGTTGTTCGTTTGTAAGACGATTCATGATGAAATGTCAAAGCATACTGAGCATCTTTCTCTTTGACACCATGTCTGAAATCCCACGTGATCTGTCAAATACTAATGCATGAAAATCCTAACCTCAAAAAAATCACTCTTTATACCCCCATCCTGGAGGTGGAGGGTATAAAAAAACTAAGTTCAGCCAACAGTTTCTGGTAAAGAGTGTGTAATAAATGTAATGTAGTCTTATCTTTAATGGATTTTTTGAAATTTTCTAATTTTAAGGTAGGAAAAAATGGTAACAATTATAGTGTTGTAATTGGAATCGTGAAGTTCGATGTGTATATTCCTCTGACTATTGGGTACATAGATTTTTCGAAATGGAAACGAAACAATAGGAAACAATATAAAAATGGTCTTGTAGTTGAAATCGTGAAATTCGACGGGTACATTCTTCTGGCTAAGTAGAAGAGAATAAAAATGATAAATACTGCATGAGCGCTTGGAGATTTTCAAAAACCGAGATGGATTAAACTGATAATAAATAACTGGCAGCTGTGAAATATCATATCAGAAATTTTTCGAATCATATTTTACGGTCACTCTCAACATGTGGTTGGCTTATGAAGACCTGTATAACATTTTAATTTTCACAGAACCAAAAGCAAAATCAGTATTTTGACAAGAATATTTTTCAGACTTTCTATTAAATTTTGATCAGCACATCATCTTGGTAACGGCAGTGCGACCACAAAAAAACAAGTAAGAAAGGCTAAAGTTAAAAGTTAAATCGGGAGTTGTATGGCGGTATATTACAACCTGGAACGATGTGACCCACTTCATAGGTGAAATATAATATGTAAATTTTAGCCAAATTCGGTTAAAGTTTGATGTTTCTAGAGTGGAAAAATCGGGGGCGACTTTTGTATTTTACCCACTTTCACCATAGATATTTCTAGTATGATTATAAGGCGTTGCCAAATTTGAAGAACCAACTACTATATGTGGTTTCTATAGCGGAAAAAGCGGAAATCTAAATGTAAAGAAAGTCGGGTACAATATGTGGTTTCTACAGTGGGAAAATTTAAATCGGGAGTACAAATATGGGGGCTATATTTAAATCTGAACCTATTTTCTTCAAATTAAATACTTGACTCACAAAACTTACTTGTGCTAATTTTTTATATGTTTGGACAATAATTGTGACATGTAATTTGATTACAACAACGTGAGAGTGACCACGTAAACCAACCTCACAAATATGATAACAGATCAAAAAATTAATACAAGAATATTTTTCATTGGATGATTTTGCATTTATTAAAACCAGGTTTCTCCAACAATTCAAACCGGTATTGGCGGCATGTGACACGAGAAAAAATTGAAGTGCAGACATTTTCGTGTTAAGTAATGAGAAAGTAATAAATAAAAAATATAATTGTTCTTGACATTGTTTTAATTGACTGTCACCGGTTTCCAACTCATTTTCTATTATGTAACGGTTTGTCGTTTATCGTTCTATTTTCATGTATTTGGTATAAAATAAGAAACTCGAAAATGTAAAATTCTTAATTATTTTTATTTTTTATATAATCTAAGTACAAAAAGGTAAATTTACATATTCATTATATACTTTACAACTAAAGACTATTTAACATGTTTGAACATGATTATTTCGTTGTTTTGTTCTAGTTTGCGAAACTTTAAAATTATTTAGATTTTTTTTATAAAAAAGAGAAGGTTTAAACCTTTAACAAATCACATTTGAGGAAATAGTTACAGAGTGTGGTTTTTCGGTATTAAATGTATGTATCTAAAATTAAAAGTAAATGTTACACTAATCACTAATTATGCATACATAGAGTATGTACTATATACGTATATGTATGTATAAAAAATCACAGGCATATTATAAATCTAAATCGAATTTGTTTTAATAATATGCGCAGTCTTTATGGCTATTTATCCCCCTCTCCCGTTTCCCTCATCGCGTGGAGGGATTGTGGGGCTCATCGGAAACTAGGAAGTACTAAATCGAGCTTAAGGGTCTACTGGAGCTTAACCAAGGTATCTAAACTAAGGCCTATGCTATTCTATGCCACATGACTGGATGCTACAATGGGCCATAGATGGGCTCAGAGTAGGGAAGGTAAACGGTGGGCACACCGACAACCCCGTATGTTTCGGTGGTGGAACGAGAAGTCTGTAAACTGCGTTTTGAATGTATTTTGTACCTGTAGAGATAATGGATTAATAGTCATAATGGAAATAGAAAATTAAATAATGCCTCGACTTACTTTCTTTTCAGACAACACGCAGTGCAGGCTGTGATGATGGCCGCCAATCCGATGAAGCCGGCTATGATTACCAGCCAGGTGCCCGGCGCTGTCATAAAGCTGGCCGCTGCCACCGGCTTACGCACCGAACAGGGTTCCACTTCGCTCACTCCATACTCCACGTATATATCGAAAAGTTCCCTCTTCAACCAAGGCGAGTCCATCAGCTTTTGCATCTCGGTCATTGATACGGCTGAGCCGTTCTTAAAGAGTTGGAAGCACGAACTGCTGGCAGTGAAGTCCAAACTGTAGTCGGCTCTCGTCAAGACCTGCGTATCCAAGAGATGCAGATCGAGACCCAAAGGTTTCATCTTCTGTTTAACCATTTCCTGGAAGGGCTTCACGATATTCTGTATTTCGCTGGGCGGCCGAGAGAATACGAACTTCAACAACGATTTATCGCGTATGACAAATATTTTCAAGTTATTGAACGTATGACGTTTGACCTTCACGGAGTTATTGGCCCTGATCCTCATGTTGAAATACCCGTCCACATAGTCCGCAAATGAACCACTGGTACGTAGTTCGCCCGTTCTATTGTTGAGCGTGAACAGATTTTGCAGGGACGTAGTCTCTATTTGCCGTGAACGTTTATAGAATTGCGGAACAAAGGTTACATTTTCTATGGTCAGCATTATGGGCTTGGCCTCAGCATCGAGATCGGTGGCATGTATGGTTGTGATCTTGCTGTCGATGGGCACATTGATGCGTATGCCCACGGACAGATCATTCTGTTCGAACAGCGGCAAATTGTCGTCCACATCAATAATTTTCACAATTATCCGGCGCTGTGAGAGATCGTGACGATCGTATGGATCTCCGGCGAACACAAAGCTGGGCACTCCCAATTTCAGACATTTAATGGTGAGCGTAAAGCTTTCCGCACTCTCACGATCAATGGGCTGGGTGGTCTTCAGTATGGCCATGTTGTCTTCGCTCCTCTCGATGGTAAAGACATTTTGCTCATTTCCCTCGGTGATGATATATTCAATGGCCGCATTTTCGTCGATATCCTCATCAATGGCCGAAAAGTTGCCCACAATTGTGCCCTGGGGTTCTTCCTCGAGCAGCATTAGTTCCATGGGTCCCTCGTCCTAGAAATGATTGGTTTAGTTTGTGTCTCTTTTAATCTTCTCTAATGTCTACTTACCACTTCTCGGGGAAATCTTGGCTGGTGATCATCAACATCCAATACTTGGACTTGTAGTACTCTGGTTACCGACTGTCGTGGCACACCATTGTCGTATACTTCGAGTATAATGTTGTACATGTCCTTGTTTTCACGATCCAAAATTTCCGTTGTTTTTATGAGCCCCGTTATCTCGTCGATAGTGAATGCTTCAGCATCAGATGTGGCGTCCAATATTTTGTAGAACAGAGTGCCGGAAGGTGTATTCGGATCATCGGGATCGGCTGCTCGAACTTGGAAAACGGGAGTGTCTATGGGTAGATTCTGTAGGAAGAAATTAAATGATAGTAATGGAAGTTTGAGTAGTTCTAAGGAGCTTGGGATCAATTCTGTTTTGGTAAATCCAATCGCCTAAAGATAGTAATAGTAAGTAACCAGTGTGTTAAGATCGGTCGAGAGAAATCGTATTGCCATCATTAATTTCATGATTCTAGTTATAACCATTATTATCCTTCTAGTTATATGCATATATCTGAATTTCTGAATTTTAACCCTAAGAACGAATTTGGATAAATCATTTTGTTTTGAGCCTCTACCAAGTCAGAGGAATGTACAGAATGTCTACGCCGTGAGGCTTTAACCACGGTGTGTCATCACACTGGGGTCAGCTACAATGCGACCACCAACGCCGATTAGCTACTCTGATTGTACCAACTGAGAACATGTTCTCCCCCTTGGTACGGGGGTGAGGGCTATCTTAAATCTCCGCTACTTTTTGGGTCGTAGCACCCGGAGTTGATACGCAACACCACGCAAGCCGAAACTCTACCCGCGATTTGGGCAGTAAACCACAGCCACCACGAAACTCCCCGAAGGTCCGTTCCCAGCTGGTCAAGCTGATACAACAGCACAAGTGCTGGTAGTACCAGGGGCCCCTGACCACCCGTGGTACCAGATTAAAGGCTCCGGTCGGACTTCGTGACCAAAGACCACTTTCAGTTTGCGTACCACACACCTCTATACATAATTCGTAGTTCGATCTATTCTTCTGTTATTCCATTGGTTCGTATCTCCTTATATTTGTTGAGACCTAATTTCTTTTTATGCTTCACTTTAATTTATTTAATCACTCTCCTGGATGTTGTCATCTTCATTCTTCCATATGCTCGGTAGTTCCGATCAGTCTTCTCATATGTTGTTATTACATCAATCCAATCATTTCATATTGAGATTCATCATTTTGTGATTCCACGGGTCATCTGCCCACCCAATGAACCAAGAGATTAATTTCGATAGCCTCGAAATTAATCTCTTGGTTCGCCAATCACCTCCCTATTTAGTCGACCTACCGTCCATCTGTGGCCATACATCTCATATAGTAGTTACATGCTTCATCCCATTTATTCTGGAATACAGGATGACTCCTCCAAGATATTCTTTCGCAGTTACATTTCATCATTCATCTTCCATTTAACTCGCGTATTATCTCGGTTTCAGTTGCCCCTCGCTATTTTTGTCCGTCCGTTTCACTTTTTAGTCGAATTAAACCATCCAATACATTCGCTTACATCCGTTGTCCCGCTTATTCCGTCCTACATGAAGTGCTCTCGAATATATTCTTCAGTCGTTATTTGATTCATATCTCTTCTATTTTGAATGCAATCTTCCTGATTGTTTGTGTAATCACAATCTGAGTCACTTACACCAGAAGTGGTCCAATGTGATACCACGGGCTTTTACAGCTCACATCGGATCCAACCAGTGCGACTCACGGAAAATCTTATCTTGCCGACGTCTACACTGGTCACTGGATCGCAAAGAAAACGACAAAGCTGGATAGAGACAAAGAAGGTGTTCAACGCTCTTAATCTCATCCTCCTATAAAAATCATTATCCTCCTATGTCATAAGTCAATCATTCCTTTTATATCGTCTTGCTTATGACAGTACGTCATTCGAATCTTTCGTAAATCTTTTCTTTAGTCCGATTGTCCTTCCACCAAATATGCATCTTGAATATGTTTTCCACTCGTGTATCCTTCACTAATCTTGCATTCCATTCATTCATCTCCTCGATAGTTTGTATCTTGAATAATTATCGGTTATATCGGAAGACTCTCCCAATATGTTGTCACTGTCGCGTTTGTTCATTCCGACCCAAAATAAATTTATAATTAAGTCCGTCCTTCCATCTGTAAAGTATGCATCGTAAATAGGCCATTCTACTCTTAGATTCTTCGTTAGACTTTCATTGCCTTCGTCTATCTACTCGTTCACTTGTATATCAAATATTTGTCTCTTATATTGGGACTCCTGCAATATATTCTTCCACCGTCGAGTTTGTTCGTTCGTCCTTAATTTTTCCCTCATATTTCTATGCACTTTTGTCGGAAAACATATTCATTTAGATGTGTCTTCCGCGATTGTACATCCTTCTTACATGTCGTACGTATGCACTACCCTTAATTTCCCAATGGTGACAACATTGGAGCATCCTTAAGCTATTCGACCATCCCATTCTGTTCTTCAGTTCATCTTTGCTTCTTTATAATTCTCCTATCCTTTACATAAATCCGTCCGGTTTTATTCTGTCAGATTGTATCTCAAGTTATTTGTTAGTCATCTTCTCACATATTCTTTAAATCATGAGCAATGTCCATTGATCATGAATTAAATCACCACTCACCTCTGTCACATTGGCCATCTGGCCCACCTCGGGCTCCAAAAAGTACGGTATACCATCGTTGGCACTAACATCACCTATGTATATGACCACTTTAACATCCGTACTCATAGATTTCTGTTTGGAAACTTGATCGCCATTGTCTTGAGCTCTCACGCGTATCTCAAAAGGTTCCGAACGTCCTTTGCCGGTGAGTTCACGTTTCGTCTTTATTTCACCAGTCATTTTATTGATTTTGAACAGACCATTAACTTCGCCCTCATCGATTATTTCGTAGAAGACCTCCCCGCCCGGTCCATCATCCAAATCCGTGGCCAAAAGTTTGATAACAAATATATCGGCGTTAACATTTTCCGGTATAACGGTGGTGTATTCCTTTTGATTCCAAACCGGGGCATTGTCGTTGACATCCAACACATCGATGGTGAGTTCCACCACGCTTTGCTTGGAATCTGTGGGACGGCCGAGAGAATCCTCAGCTTTAACTTGTAGATTAATGCGGGGAGTACGTTCACGGTCCACCGTTTGATTGGGCGCAATCACTATCTCACCGGTATGCGAGTTAATCTCAAACAAATTGGCATTCTCACCATACAGGGAGTAGGATATCTTGTGATAACCCAAACGTTCATCGCGATCCGTTAGAGCGGCATCTTTGTCGGTGGCCTTAACGTGGATTACTTTGGTGGGATGTTTCTGGTTCTCCACTATTGTTGCGTGATAGGCAGCTTCTTCGAACGTGGGACTGTTGTCGTTGACATTCTGCACCGTCACATTGACCGAGGTTATGGTGCTGCGCTGCAAATCGGGCGCATTGGCTTTAACCTGGAATTCGAATTGTGTTTTACCCTCCTCCAGGGCCTCGTAGTCCAGGCGTTTGCGTAGAATAACCTCACCCGAACGTTCGTGTATGTGGAAATATTCCAGTTCCTTGGGTTCCACCAATTCAAAACTTTGTATGGGCAGTTTGGAGACCGGATCATTAGCTTGCAGTGTGAACAGGGTGCTTTCGATGGGCATTTCCTCCATTATCTCTATATTCACCATGGGCTTTGAACTGGTCCAGCCCTTGTTGGTGAAGACGGGGTTGGTGTCCTTGAAGGACTGCACATAGATGGTGACTTCGGCGCTATCGATTTGTCCCTCGGGATTCACTTCGGCATTAAGATCTTTAACTTCTATGGGTAGAATGATGACAGCCGCCTCGTCGTGATTGAGTTTGCCATTGACGTAAATAACGCCCGTTTCGGGATCAATGCGGAAAGCTTCTTCGACCTGGTATTTGCTGCGGTTCGTGGTACTCACTCCCGCCTTGGAGGTGGCCTTAATGGGTCCCTTTATGGTGTAATTTAATTTCGAATGGAGATCCTTGTCGATAGCCCGGACTTTCAAAACACTTTCTCCGATCTCAGTGCGTTCCGAGACATGGGCGGCATAACTGTGCTGCTCGAACTTGGGCGTTTCATCATTGATGTCCTTGACATTGACATAGACCGTGGCGGTGGCAGTTTCGGGTATGGGCAGGCCAGAGTCTACGGCATTCACGGTGATTTCGAAGCTATCCATGTTGGAGTCGCGATCCAGGCGAGCCTGAGGTGAGACCGTAATAAGGCCGGAGCTAAAGATAGAAAATGAGAATAATCAGTTGGAAATCAATATCTTGGCTTCCCGGATACTTACATTTCATTAATTTCGAAATTGTCATTGGCTCCGACAATACGATAACGCAATAGGCTGTCCAAACCATCCGGATCATGAGCCTTTACCATGGTCACGTTGTGGCCGGCTGGCGCATTCTCGGGTATCGACACTCGATAACTGGGCGGACCCAAAACGGGCACATTTTCAATATTTTGGAAATGACCTTTGAAAATCGGCCGTTGATTGCCGGAAATACCTACTCTCACGTATACCTTTGTGGTGTTCATCAAGGGAGGTATGCCAAAATCTGTGGCCGATACCACCAGCTCATATTCTCCCTTCTCGGTGTCCATGGAACGGGCCACCTTTTGCAGTGTTATTTCCCCGGACTCCTCATTGATGCTGAAGACATTTCCCGATATGCTATTCTCCGAGGCTATGGCGTAACGTACTTTACCACCTCCCTGGGTGGGGCCATCAATATCGCTGGCCCGCACATTGAATTGCGGCTCAAAGTGATTGGTGCCCTCCCTTATGGTGCGCGAATATTCGGCGTGTTCGAATTTCGGATAATTGTCATTGACATCGATGACTTCAACATAGACCTGGGCATTTGCCTCGCGGCTACCGCCATCTTCTGCCACAATGGACAAACTGTAGCTATTTTGTTTCTCGTAATCCAACGGCTTCTTGATAAAGAAGCCACCCGTTAGGGGATCAGTATAGAAATTTTCGGCTCCAAATCCTTTCAGATAGTAGGTGATGATGCCATAGCCTCCGGAGTCCTTATCGCTGGCCTTGACCATGCCGATTTGGGTGTCCACCGTGAGGTTCTCCGGGGCCAAGAAACGATAACTGTTCTGTTCGAATATGGGAGGGTTATCATTGACATCCGTCAGCTGTACATTAATGCGGACCTTGGACATTTCTTCGCCATTCACCAGGGCCAGAATATCAAAAGCAAACTCTCGTTGCTCCGGGTCGACCACATCATATTCGAGGTGAGTTGAGTTTACCACCTTCACCACTATCGGTGTGCGGCCCTGAGCTTCGCTGGGACTTACGGCGAATGTGTTCTGGGAATTCTTGATGTCCTTCAAGACCAGCGAATATCGGCTATTGTTGCCCATGTCACGATCATCAACGAAAACCGTGAGGCCTGGCAAAGGCATGCCATTGCCTAGATTCTCCGGTATGGATATATTAAAGGTATCGCCATTGAATACCGGCGTATGATCATCCACATCGTTGACCACTATGGTGATTTGTGTGGTGGACGAATCACCGGGAATTAGGCCATTTATCATCTCGGTGGCCCGTACGCTTAAAATGTAAACTCCACCGCTTTGCATTATTTCGGGATTCTCCCGATCCAAAGGTATATCCGTTGTTCTTAATATTGCCGTGCCCTCTTTGGGATCGCCGAAAGGCATCAAAGCGAAGTGACCAAAATCATCATCCTCCAGAGTCAGCAATATATCGCGGGGTATTCCCACATCTCCATCGATGGCCTTGATTGTCAGAACACTAACATCGGCCGGTGTATTCTCGTCCACTGTGGCCGAGTAGGGGGCATTTGTGAAGACTGGCAATTGATCCTGTATATCGAGGACCGTAATGGAGACGGTGGCCAAAGAGGTCAAAGGATTATCGAAAGCTCCATCGGTGGCGGATATGGTCATTATATAGTTGGGACGACTTTCAAAGTCCAAAGGTTTCTTCAGAATCACACGGGCCGTATAGTTGCCATCGGCAATCTTTTCAGCTTGGACATCGAAGGTGTCACAGATATCGTTTTCCTGGAAGAAATATAAAATTAGAGAGAATTTTAATAATAATTAGCCTCACTTACCTCCACACATTTGATCTCCAACTCCGCATTGATGCCCTCATCGCGATCGACTACAATAATGCTGGGTTCAATGTCCAATTCCGAACCAACGGGCAACTCTTCGCTAACACTGGCCAAATATGGACGACCCACAAAGGTGGGCTGATTGTCATTGTAGTCCCGAACGGGAATTACTCGTCGCAACGATACCGTATTGGGTTCGGTGCTGTAAATACCTTCGTCCGTTATGCTTATGATAACCTCAATGCTGTCTTGTGTTTCACGATCGAGTTCCTGACGCAATCGCACCACACCCGTCTCACGATCAACGGAAAAAACTGGTCCTGATATGCTGTATTTCAGATGGCTGCCCTCCGGGTCAATACCTATGTGTGTGGGGAGGGGGGAAAAAGAATAAAATATCGAAATGAATACAATGTGAGAATGAAGTGGAAAAGCACACAAAAGAGAAACAAACGAAACGAAAACAAACAAAAGAAGAAATATTGTTGGATATTGTTATGGTTTTCTTTGAATTTAGACAATTTAGAATGTTTCATCTACAACTACCGTGTGGTAGCTGCCACTGCTGTTGCTACCAGAATTAGATACTAATTGACAGCTCGCCGCACAAACCTACATACTCATATAGCTGTAAGCACAGTAGGGAGGCACTTTTGAATATTTCTTAACTTGGCGACAGAATGTAGTGACATGACAATTGCCAACTGAATTTATATAATTTATATAACAGAAATAATTTCTGGCGTTTGTTCTTTTTTTCTAAAAAGATTTATTGAAATGGTTATGTTATAGTTTTATGTAACTAGAACCTACCTACTGTCAATATTATTTAAACACGGCTAATATGCAAAGGATAATAGAGTGGCCTAGTTTTTATATTGTGCAATTTTAAAATGTTTTTTGCGGAAGAATTGTTAGTTTATACAAAAAAAATTAAATAAAATACATTTTCAGTTAAATATATTTGAAAATGACAACACAATAATTTTATTTTTTTAATATTTGTAATTTTCAATTTATTCAATCCCGTCTATGGAAATAACAATATTTCTTACAGACTACTAAAAATAATTAATAAAATTAGAGATATTACTGAAGACCCGCATGTTTAGTTCATGAAGAGAATAATTTGCTCTATGAAAAGGTATAAAAAGCATTAAAATGGCGCAATGATCGGAACATCAAGAAAATTAAGCCAAGACAAGCTTGAAAATAAAAAGCAACACAGGCGAAGTCCTCATATTCTCGAGAGTTTTAAGATGTATTAACTCACATTTAAGCTCATATGCGCCAGTTAGTATGATAGTGTTCTAAGTCACACTTTATACGTTTTGAGATATGCACTCGTTTATGTTTGAGTCAATTAGAAATATTTTTTCCACCGAACCACGAAATTTTTTTCTTAGAATATCCTACTACTTTCTTCGAACCTTTATAAAAAATCGACAACGTTGGTACCTTTAAGGGAACCACTACTTTCAGAGAACGCTCTGACATAGACCACTTTCATTCTTCTTTAAAAAATGAAACAACATTTTTATTTTAATTCGAAATAGTAATATTTCCTTACCAAAAATGAAAGAAAACACAAAATATTTTATTTAAAAAATATACATACATAAATATTTACAGGTTGTTCGTCTAGAAGAAATAATTTCATTTTATATCTTAATCACTTAAAGTGAACATTATAAAGTGTTAGTTTACATCACCACACATTAATGTCAGTGAGTATAGTTTGACTTAGACCACTTTCAAACTAACACTAAAGACAATTTTGGTTTGCAAAAAATGAGAAATGTCATTGTAACGGTACATTTTTTAAAAATGTTAAAAAGAAAAGTTCTTAAATATGATTTTTTTTTTGATTTTTGACTTAGACCACTATCATACTAAGTGGCATATAAAGGGCGATTTGTTAGCTATTATCTTTTTGGCAACACTGGTTTAAACAGCTGACTCACGTTTCGTGTTTTGTTTCACTGTCAAACATTTTCAGTTTGGTCTATAATTTAACCATGAATCGTCTTACAAACGAACAACGCTTGCAAATTATTGAATTTTATTATCAAATTGCGTGCTCTGTTAAGAAAGTTCATCGCGCGCTTCCATTTTATGGTCAGTTCAATCGACCCACTGAAGCGGCTATTCGGGCTATTGTGACTAAATTTCTAATTTCGACTAAAAATGCCAAAATGGACTAAGCGGATGGACCATTCGAGGCGCAGTCAAGGTCAACATTTGCATGCAATAATCTTCAAGCTTTAAATTATATGGACCGTAATATCGATTCAAATAAAGATTTCATGCATTTTTCTGAAATTTATGTTTTTTTTTGAAAAACTTTCCTATAGCTTTTAAAAAATCACCCTTTATAAGGGCTTAAGTTGAAGAGCGAAATAATATATTTTCTGAATTCGTTCAAGTAGAGCTGTGAGTTGCATAAAAAAGGATCGAAATCAAATAAGGTATATTCAAATTAGGTTTTACCTATAGAAAACTATTTTAGCAATCCTGAAAAATCCTTACAATTTCTTCTGGCATCAAATATAATACCTAAGTCGATTACTTCCTCCACCCCATTTAATAGTCGCCCACTAACAGAATATTCATAAAAAATACTCATTTAAAATAGAACAATTTACAGCATTTGAAGATATCTATTTCCAAAAAAAATCAAAGCACCATCGTACAATACTCTCCAAATCACACTGCACTCGAATTAATGTGCAAAAATATCTTGATATCATCAACTGAGAGTAAATCTCTAGACCATTTAACACATAAAGAAATGTCATTGATAAATAAGACAACAACAATAACTCAAGGATACTAGCTTGGGGAACGCCTGATGAAACAATGAAATATAAAAAAATCCAATTGAAAATCCAATTTTGAGAAGAAACTAGTCATATTCTTCGTCGTGTTTATGATATTGAGATTTTTTGTGGTAACTTTTAGGATGATTTTTACCCTATAAAAAATTAAGTAAGATATTTTTTTTGAAAATATACTTTAAAATTTTGATATAAATAGTTATATTTATGCTCAACACATCCTGAATGTGATCACTTGTATTTTCTGAGTTATCAGTACAAATTTAGAGAAATAGGCCAGTCGATTGACTTCAGAGATTAAATGCTTCATGATAATTTTCTCTGAGGTTACGTGAATACATTAGATGCTTTGGAAGGCCACAGTGCGCGAACCTTTGCCAACACGCGGATTACAGTGCTTTAAAAAGTAGAAATTTGAATTCTATTTTGATTATATATATTTTTTTAAGTTGTACATCTTATATTCACTATGAAGGCCAAAGATGGAATACAACCCGATTCAATTCCCTATCTTATCTACGCCTAAGAAATTCACTGATTATATTTTACATTTTTGTCATTTTACCATTATTTCACTAATGGAACATTATTTTTAATCAGTTCGGAAATGGTCCTATTTGTTACGCCATTTTATTTATTTGTTACATAGAAATCTGGGCGTATCTGTTAGTGGGCGTAGAGGTATACAGTAAGTAAAATGTTCACCATTTTTTATAGGGTACATACCAATACGGGCTTGACTTTTAGCGGGAGTAGATGTTCATAAGTAAGACAATTGTCCCAGATTTGGTAATGTCACGATATGTATAAATAATATTACATTTTATATTTATTCTATTTTGTGCCGTTTAATACCCGGTGAATGCAATCCATGATGGAGGGTGTATAAGGTTCGGCTCTTTCAAACTTTCGTCATTTATAATTTTTAAGTTAAGTGGATGTAAATAAATTATTATCCTCCTTACAGTTCAAGTATTTACAGGATATAGATATGTATTATAATTTAGAATAAGTATATTTTGTGGTCCGTAATCAAACGGAATTTTTACGATTATTTTTCTCGCGAATGCAAATTGTTTTGTCTTATAATCCCGAATTTAGCAACATTATTACCATAAGTCAAAGAACAGTATTGTCTGTTAATCCAAATTTGATAATAAAGTTCCACCCTAATGTAAAACATATATTTATAATTATACTATATATGTTTGTTTCTAACTATATGATCAAATCTATTATTACTTGAATTCATTTCTTAATCGTGAGAAAAATGTTAATTTGGTTCCCACAACCTTGTACGTCAGTCAACTTATGTTTTCATTCTTTTTGTGTTTATTTTTATTTGAAATTTCTTTCGATGAAAAATGTTGGTTTTCTGCATCGTGCACCACTACAGTGTGGCATGAGCTTTGTATGTTTTGGGTGGGGTTTTGCTACATAGCGGAGGAAATGACAAAGATTGGCAGATTATTTATTTCTTGGTAATTCAGCAAATACTTGTACAAATACATATGTACGTTTTACGGCTATTTACATGAATGATAGTTTCCGGTAAAGCAAATTGAAATTGTTTGTTGTTAATTTCAATAGGGAAATCCGATCATTATTGTGGTGAAACGAATGAGATAAGAAAGATTCTAGAAATGTAAATTGATTATATCTTCCAAACTATGTTCGCTTGATGTATTCATCAGACGACAGTTAACAAAATTAGATTCGTCCGTATCCTCAAAGGCAAAACTTGAACGGGATACTGTTGAACAAATTCAATATCAATATTACAAATGTATTTTTATATTATTTTAAATTTGTATTGTATAAAAATATACATATGTATATTCAAAATGGTCTTGAAGCTGTAGAATATAAGAGTTCAAAGCAAACTAAATTTACATTAAATTATTTAATATATTTTTTGGAAAACTATTGTCTCCTTGTCAGATTTGTACCCTCCAAAAATAATGAGTTTAAGTATTTTACTTAAATTGAAGGAGACCTTTTATTGTACAGTTAACAGTAGTGGGGAGAGTTCTAGGCTTGACTTTTATCGAGTTGCCAGAACTATCAATATATGTAATTGACAACATAATTTTAAACTTTACAATGATGAAGAAGTGAGCCCATAGGGTTCTACCTTGTCGATGTAGCCCGATTCATTTTGGTTTGCCTTTTATTTTTTTTTCAAAAAAACATGATCTCATTTCAGTCGCTTTTTACACGAGTATCATCTGCGTCAGCTACTCTAACACCAGCAAGCAGCGACAAAGGCCGCCCAAAACGCTACTAAGAAACACCGGTGGAAACTGGGCTATTTGAAAAGTGGGTTTCCTCAGTTCCGTTGTCTGCTGTCGTTTGTCGTTTGCTCAATGTTCAATGGTTGGAGACAAAAGACAGGCCGACCGGCAGCCACCGCTCTTTGACGTTTGCCGTGTTTGTATGTCTGAGAAGTGCTTCCCCAGTGGTGCTTGGCTGTTGTTTTTTTCGGTTTCTTTATCATCTTCTCCTTCTGTTGAAATCTTCTTCCACGAATGTTTTGTAATTTATTCATGTTGGAGAAGGCATTGACATTCAACTTGTTGTTGTTGCCGCTGTTGTTGTCATTTAGACAAATTACTATGGTTTAATTCCGGGGCAGCTTTGTTTGGCTGTGAACGTTAATCATAATTAAATTTGAGATTTCAAATAAAACTTGTGGAATTGTCAAACGCATTATGATTAAATTAAAATGATTGTGTTTTTCTTCTTCTTCTAACAGACGGAATGGTGTGGAGCGAAACAGCAGGTGTGCGTGATGTTGCAATTTTAATGTGGAGTCTGTCCGTCGCACGCATTAATTAAATGAAATTGGCAAAGTGGAATGATGTGTTCTATCACAGCTTAATTAATGACGGTCGATTATGTGATCTAATGATCTATTTTATGGTTTGTCTTATTGTTCAATATCAACTTTTATGAATAAAATAATAAATAATAGGAAATAGCGAAAGGAAGATTTTGAGGAAGTTCTTTTAAACAACTACCAAAAAAGTCGATAATATGTTAATATCCCGTAAGATTTTAAGAATAGCATTTTTACATGTGAACGGCACACAGGTAAGTGCCCGCTTTAAACTCAAAAGGGAAAAAAACTTTATTTTTTTAATTTTATAAATAATCAAAAATTAATTTTGTATAACTTCAACAACTTAAACATTTTTTAAATAAAATTTATCGCTTTAATAATGTGCTACATTATATCAGTAAGCATTAAGTGTTAATTTATTTAATACTAAATTAAATTAGTATTAATTATATTTAATTGCGTTATATATTAAATAAATATTTTGTTAAGTTTCTTATTGTAAATTCTACCGAACAAAATGGTTTACTTTAGATGGTTAAAGTGCCGTAGTAGCAACCCGAAACTATCCCCGGTAGCGGCGTATTTTTTAAATAACGTTTAAATCTTTCAAAATAAAGGAAGGTGAAGATCCCAGTTTTCACTACTTCCGAATTTCACTTCTTCGGGTGCTCTCTTTTTGCTGGGATAATAATTGTAGAATTTACACCCAAAATACCAGTAAAAAATAATAAAATAATACGCAAAGTATTTACCTTGAAGCTGTCATTTTAAAAAAAATGGATAATATTTTTGTTTAATTTTCGTCCACCGATACCCCGAAATTATGGGCACTTAAGTGAGAGTACCTTTAATATATTTGCCTTTTTGCTAATTTTGGGTTCTGCTGAAGACTTCAGCACAACCTTTGGTCTTAAACCAAAATAAAACAAATAACCAAGATAAACAAATTCGAATATATTTAATGCCTTCTATTAATCAGTGTGTTATGCGTAAATATTTTCTTTGGGAATTTTTATAAGGTGCTTCCACATAAAAGAATTTGTTGGTGGATTTTATTTATGATTTATCTGCCCGTCTGTTGTCCATCTAAGACTTACGATCAAAGTACACACATATCGCAATTATGGTCCGATCGCCGTGAAATTTAGATGGAGCTGTTTCTTCCTGACGTCTAATAGTTGTAGATCGGTTGGGATTGAAAATGGACGAAATCGGTCCAGAGGGAAAATGTTTTCCCTAACAAGGACAGGAAATACCCCTAATAATTCATAATATTCTCAGTATATTTATTTGATATTTGTATAAAAAGGGATAAAAAAGGTACCTATCAAACGACGACGAAATTCGGTGTGTACAATCCTCAAATTGAGTAAATATATTTCTCCAAATTCGTACTTAAAAAAAAAAATGGGAAATAGAGGGATAAAAATGGTACCAACCAAACGGCTGCAACTAGAATAATGAAATCCGTTGTATACATTCCTCTGACATAAACATGCAAAATGAATTTTTTTCCAAATTCGCACTTTTAAGGGGTAAAATGGGAAGAAAGGGATAAAAAGCTACAGCTAGACTTATGACCTCAGCTGTGTATTTACTTGATATTTGGTAAGATCATTTCTGTTATAGCGTGAATGCGCACTATAAAGTGATCCATATTTTTGAGGGGGCGAAAAGGGATACAAATGGTACATGTGAAACGGCAATAGCTTGTAAACTGAAATTCGGTGTTTACATCCTAATCGCGTGTGCACGTAAAATAAAGTGATTTTCGAAATTCGTACTTTTAAAGGAGGAAATGTGGAAAAAGGGATAAAATTGGTACCGTCAAATGGCTCTATTAGAATAACGAAATTCGGTATGTATATTCCTATGATTGTATACTTTAAAAAATGGTGCCTTCAGGCAACACTTGACGCTCCGGTGAAAGCGGCAACTTTAAATTGCTGTGTAGACGAGCAAAATCAAAGAAAATTTCGAAATTTTTAACTTTTATGGGGAAACGGGGAGAATGTGGAAAAAATTGTACCACTCAAATGGAACAAGGCAAGGGTTAAAATTGACAGCAGCTAGAATCATAAATTTCGGTGCGTACATTCCTCTGAACATTCCTAGAATCGTAAAATTAGTGTGTATATTCCATTGGGAACGCGAAAGATATTGGATTTTTGAAATTCGTACTTTTAGGTACACCTGTCCTATAAGTGGACGTGGTCTTAATTAATTCAATTTTATTCAAAATTATAACAATTCTTTAACAAATATCACTATTAGCAAAAATATCATAGTTTTCCTAAAATAAGGTGGACCATGACTTTGACTATAAAAAGTAGAATAACATTCATTTTTATTTTCAGGTTTATGTTTGGCATTTTCAAATTGCCAAACATAACGCTCTTACAAAATTGGGAAATATTAAAAACTTACTTCCAAAGTAGTGAGTCTGTAAAAAATTTACGTGGAAAATTTTCTAGAAGAGATCGAGAGATTCAGCCTTCATGAAGCTCATTTTCATCTCGGTGGCTACGTCAATAAGAAAAATTGCCGCATGTGGGGTTCAGAGAACCCACACGTGACTATTGCGAAGCCAATGAATTCTCAAAGAGTCACTGTTTGGTGTGGGTTTTGGGCTGTACTGAAAAATTGGTTTATATAGTCGATTCTAATTTGAAAAGTTACATGACCCACCCTATATTTTACTGCACTTATACGTGAAGTCGACAGCTTCTTATCTGTAGAATGCAATCCATGGTGGAGCGTATAAAAGAATCGTTTTGGCCGAACCTAATGTCTTCTACTTGTTTTTACTAATATTCTAATTTGCGCCTAAGGTACCTTTAATATCTGTACTCTCATTTGGAAATATAATATAAATTAAAGGTAATTCTTGTGTCTTTCTAATTGCTGGTATATTAACGACGAACTTATATTTTCAAAAAAATAATCGTTTCTGGTTTTCATAAACCACTGTATCTATGTGAATGTAAAATTCACAACATTTATAGCCATCATAAGTGACTTTAATTGAACATATAAGCGGGTGTAATCGGACCTATTTTGCCAAAACGGAAGTAATTAAAGGTACTTCTATCGAAAATTTAAATTTTAGTTTTTTTAATTATCCTTAAAAAGTTCTGTTTATTTTATGAATTACGCAAATTTTTAGGTCCCGGACACAAAATTTTTATTTTTTTTGTTGCATAGTGTATTTAGTAATTTGTATCCCGTATATACTATCGTATGTCATCGTACAGTCGTCACCGCCCGACGTTAGCCTTTCCTTATTACTTTTAACATATTTTTATTTGCGACTAAAATATAGTCTAAATGCCACATTGATAATAATTTATGAAGGCTTAAATTATATTGCTACATTGAAAATTTGTCTTATAAAGCTCCCATAAATTATTATGAATTTGGTCGTGAATAGTGAACTACCTTCAAAATCAACAAAAGCTGAGACCATAAAAAGCTTAGATGCCTATTTACAATGCCAAAAAGACATTTAAAGACATTGTAGCAACCTAAAATGAGGGTTGCCTAATTAAAACACAATGATTTACGATTTGGCATGATATACGTACATCTATTATCGCCCTTTATATCCGGCATTAATGCAAACAAGTCAGTGTTTAAATTACCATGGAAGACATTGAGGAGAATCCCAACGAGTGATGCATTATGCTACCATTGCTTTTATGGCCCATTTATACACTGCATACATCAAATCATTATTTACATACATATATTCTCATGCGTTACAATTATATCACAAATTATGAGTAGCATTCACTGGACCGATGAACTACTTCCCATGTAGAACCTCCCCACTGTTCCACCTCCTCCAGTGATAATTTAGTCGCTTTTCATTTCTTTCTCAAATTGCGTTAATTTGAAGAAATTTGAAAGTGCACTACCCACATCCCCAGAGTGAGTGAAAAGTGCTTGTAACGCATGCGTCATGTGTCACATCCATCATCTTTTTGTGGCGTGCGCTTTCTGCGCATGAACACCGACATTTTTACGGGTGTTTATGTGGTGGAACTTAATTATTTTCATGAGATGTAAATATGCCAACACATGTATGTATATGTCGGCACGGCTGATGTCTGTGGGGCTGTATGTTTGTAAATAAACAAATATGCTTCGCGAAGCATGAAATCACACAGTTTTTATGTTGTTTAGGATTCTTATAAAGTTTAAAGGTTGAGGTATTTTGATCGTTAATACAGACTCGTATATGCGTACATATGTATATACACAACCACAAACACATTTGTATACGGCAGCTGGTTAGTGTTTTGAGATAATAAGTACATATACAGTGAAGAGAGATAAGATAGCAGTGGTGGCTGATCTTAACGATCCGTGGCTCTAGTTTTGATCGAATATCTTTTTGGGTTAATCTGTCCGATATAATAAATATAAGAAAGGAAAAAATCTGTTTTTGAAAACAATTAATAAAAATAAATAATAAATACAAATTTCGAAAAACATTTTTTGCGTCTACATTCTCGAAAATTTTCCACGTATGTGTGTATATAGTAAGAGGTATATACACACCGAAATTCATGATTCTACTTTTAGTAGATTTGTTAGTAAAAATTTTATTCTCTTTTGGTAAATACCATTTAAAAGTAAGATTTCTAGAAATCTTTAACGCAAACTGTAAGAAATTTACGTGGAAATTTTTCGAGAAGAGATCAGTCTTCATGAAGTTCATGGTGTGGATTTTGGGCAGTACTGAAAAATTGGCCCGTCGTGGTAGTCATATGAATGATATTGTGTTCCATTATTAAATGACAAAGATCAACCTTTCTAATAAAGCTAGAAATTTGAAAAAATAATCATTACTTTTTATAGCCGATTCCAATTAAAAATTTTAAATGGCTCACCCTATATATTGTGCTAAGAACAGGAATAAGAAATATTAGTTTAAAGTACTATTTAAAACTTGTTGCTATTTTTATTAACACAAATGTTTGCCCTTAAGATACATTTGGAATTTGGTGAAACCTACAATGTTTAACAATGTTTTATTCAAATAAAATTAATAAGGCCTTTATTCATGGAGAAGATAGCATCTTTTTTCACCACTTAGTTTCGTAATAAATATTTTTATCGAGCGGAAAGTGTTAAACTGCCAAACAAGCGTAACACAGTGCTTCGTTCCGACCAAAAACCAAATGGGAATAGTCTGGAACTATGAGTAACCAAATGGCAAAAGCATGGTATAAAAATCTCTTTTTAACTAAAACGAAAATATCTACAAACTAGAAATCATTTTTGGTTCTTTAGTGTATGAAGTATCCTCATATGACTTGGGAGTTTATCTATCGATTCTTCAAACATAATATTAAAATAGTCATTATATTTTGAACTCCTTGGAGTGAAGAAGTTTTCGAGAAGTTGTTATTTTGGACAAATAAAAATTATTATTTGCCATTACTCAACCGACTGCAAAACAATATAGACAGTATTTGTGTTTATTTTATAAGGTTTGAATATTTGCTGATGAATATTCCTGCATGAAGAAATTCAAATAAATTTTGTTTAATTCATACAAATTATTTTATCTTAGTTCACTTGGAAACAAATATTTAATATACCTTTTTAATGGTCTTAAAAGTAATAGAATTTATGTGATCTCCATACTCGGTACTTTAAGAGTTGAAGTCCAAAAACTTGCAGAAAAAAACTAAGTTAGAAAAAAATCTGAAGCAGAGAAAAAACAGCACAGTGGGTTTCTGTAAATTAGACTAGATTTTAAATTCCTTTGAAAGAAATATTTTCGTAGATTAGGATTGGTCGCAGAGTATACAAATGAAAAAATAAATTCCATTAACTCCACGGAAAAAAGTTAGCATAACTTGCCGATCGAATTATTGGTAGTCCATAGTATTTTTTTGTGGTTTTTCATATGTAATATTATTTAGTGGTGATCTGTAGGAAATTCCTTTCGAATAATGTCTAAATGATGAACATCGGAAGGAAAGTGGCGCCGTAGCGTTCATTTTTGTAAAATGATTTTTTTTTGTCACTTCGAAAACGAACAAACAATATAATAATTGTTTTCTGTTTTATTATTATTCATAATTATTGTAGTTATTCATTTGCCACTTCATGTAATTTTTAAAATATGAATTAAATATAAAATGAATTAAAATATGTAAAATTGAATTTTTGTCTTCTAGGTTGTAATACGGCGATATGCTATTTTTATATGCCAGCTTATATTTGCGCTCTTATCTAGATGATTTGGCAATTTCGCCAACTTATTTGCCCTGACCTCACAAACTTCTTTAAGGCTAAATTCGGGCGGGGCCGACGAACTTTCTACTATTGAATTCCGGGGAAAAAGTGATATCGGGAACGATTTTTGTATGGGTACTATATAAGTGGTCTACAGAGCGGAAAAGGTCAAATTGAGAGCGAAATTAGTATGGGAGCTATATCTTAATCTGAACCAATCTTACCCACTCTCACCATAGATGTTTCTAGTTGAATTAAAAGGTACTGGTACAAGTTTGAAGAAAATCAGTTAAAATATCTGGTTTTTAGAGCGGAAAAAGTCAAATCCGGAGATAAATTTGTTTTGGAGGTATACATAAATCTTAACCGATCTGAATCACTTTCACCATAGATATTTCTAGTTGAAATATAAGATGTTATGGCAAATTTGAAGAAGATCGGTCAAAATATGTGGCCTCTAGAGAGGAAAAAGTCAAATCGAGAGTGAAATTTGTATGGGAGCTAAATCTAAATCGGAACCGATCTTATCCATTTTTACCATAGAGGTTTCTAGTTCGATTATAAGGTACTGTGAGAAATTGGAAGAAAATCGGTTTAAATATTTGGTTTCTACAGCGGAGAAAGTCAAATCGGGTGAGACATTTGTAAGGGTGCTATATCTGAATCTGAACTGATTTGCTTCAGATTAAATAGCGTTCGTCCTTGGCCCACAAAACTTACTTGTGTCAATTTTTGTTAGGATCGGAAAATAATTGCGAACTGTATTTTGATTACAAGAATAGATGGACGGATAAACGGACATTGCTAAATCGGTCCAGAAAGTGATTTTATCCGTATCTGTATGATAAACGATGGGTCTATTTTGTTTCCTTTGGGTGTTACAAACAAATACACAAAGACATAATACCCTAGTGGAGGGTATAATAAGTTGCCGCAGTACTAGTTTTCTTCTAGGCAATATGATATCGAATCATTTTCGTATTACTATGCTTGTTGGGAAGAAATAAAATAAGGAGTAACATTTGAATGGGTGTTATATCAAAACATGGGCCAATGTTATCCAATTTTAAAACGGACGTTCCAAGGTGGAAAATCTGGCCAATATAAGTTTAAATTTAGGTTTTCTAGAGTAGAAACAATTAATTCAACATTTGTTTGGGGGCTAATCGAGGTCTTAACCGATTTTCTTTAAATTAATAGCCTTAATATGCTATATTAAGTATTTAGTTCCAGCTTTTATATGAGTAATTCCATGTCAAACCGGATACAAGAAAATTCCGATTTTTCAGAAAATCTTATGAAATGTTCTTCTTTAAAAAATATTTGACGCATGTCTTAAAAAAACTTAAAATTTTATTTGCAGAGTTATATGCATTTGAATTGTCACAAAAATTGAAAATCATGTTGACAAAAGTCCTGTATTTCGCGATTGATTTAACCATTCCATACATTGTGTGAAAAGCCTTCATAAGTTCTTTATTCCTATTAAATAATTTATAATGATTCCTCTTTAGAGATAATTATCAGTTGTAGAAATCAAACTCCACGCAAACTGAAACTTATAACTGCCGGATAGTTGTAATTGTAGGTTAATCAGATATTGGGAAAAACGTGGTTAATTATATTTTATTTTGGGGTACTTCAATTGTGGGGAACATATTATATAGTCGGTCAAAAACTGCATTCGAATTAAACATATTTTTTAGGAGAATTACACAACTTTAACAATTTATATATCGGCTTATGATTTCTCGGAGTACACAAAAACCATTATCTTTACAAATCGTATGTGTTTCGGTCTTTTTATAATTAAATTCCTTTAAAATTATGATGAATCTGTGTATATACAAATACAATCGTGAATAATGAACAGCTGTACGTTGTATGTACGTCTGTAGGTAGGTACAGGTAAGGTACAAACGGTAAGTACACCCAACAAAAATAGAAAGTTTGATTGGTAAGTGTTTGTAGCGGGTACTTGGAAACCAACAAAACCGGAGTATAAAGCAAATACCACACACACACAAATGCTGCAGCGGCATCAACAAAACGACATTTCCTATTTGCCCAAAAACGAGCAGAAGAAAAGACTTATCGAACGAACAATGGGACATGTGCGTCTGTGGCGGCTGGTCGAGCAGCATATTTCTCCAAATAAGATAAAGTCGATAAAGTCACAATACTCGCCGCATGTACACACGGGTACATACATTGTTCACTGCACATGCGTACGAACACAAACGAGTGTTTACATAAAAATAAGTGAGAGTGAAGAAAATGCGCGCACGCGCAGCATCAGCTTTGAAGAAAATCACTGTACAGTGGTTCGGAAAGGTGGTGGGAAGTTTTCGGAATAATTTTGGTCATGCCATAGAACTATCTTGCAAATAATATAGGTATAAGGAAAAATGTACTCACTGGAATATATTTTCCATTTTCATTAAATTCAAAGGTGTGCCACTTAAAAATTATTTTACTGTTGGTCCTTTATGCACAATAATTTATTTTTTATTAGTATTATGCTGCTCTCTTTCAATATACTGGTAAATCGTTCCTCATATCGGCCAAGTTCGGTGATTAGTTTTAAAATCTACTTCAATCTATGTTACATTCGATACAAAATAATGTTGATTGATAAAATTGCCCAGACAAAAACTTCACGAAACCACTGTGCCCAGTTTCTTTATAATTAATCTGAAAATCTGGACCTATGCTACACACTGTTCAGTTAACAGTTGCTGTCCCTAATGGACAAGCGTTAATTATGTTTTCAACGTCCACTTGGATGAGTTAGAGACCCAAAATCTATTCATGGGTATGAAGTCGTCGTATAACCTCCTCCCCCACCCCACAGTATAGCTGCGAGTCTCAACGACTGTTTTTATTTTGATTTTAACAAAAACACAAAAATCCGGTTAAGGTGTACGCGCATGAGCCTTAACAATGAGTCATGAGTTTTTGTTTTGTTGTTTGTCGGAGATTATGAATATGCCCCATTCTTGATGTGAACTCCTTTTACTTTTCATGTCGCATATGATTGTTGAAAACCTTATGGAATTTTGTAAACTCACTGGGCACGAATGAATTGAACAAAACACTGTGGTATCTAGACATTTAGAATAGTCATTAAGGGAGCCTAGGTCAACCAATGTCTTTTCTTTCGCCCATTTTCAATCCAAGCGGTTCTATACTATAAGGATATATGTATCTGGAATTTTCTTCATAATATTTATGGAGCAATTTCATAAATATTTTTTGCAAAAAATTCAGAGAATATTTTCTTCTTAGTTTAAAATTATATTAGAAAAATGGATTTCATATATATAAAGCAGCATTTTATTGTTTTTAGGAAAGGCTTCAGATATACTGATATTTAGTAGTTTTTTCAGATTCTTCGTGTGAAAAATCCTATTTTTTCACCAAATTTAACCTAATTTCTAGAAGAAAATTTTCGGAAGCTCAAAAGTTAAAGTGGGATATTTTGCACCTTTATAGAGATATATTGGTACAAAATCAATTTATTTTCCCAAACATTTTATTTTCCTAAACAAATTTGTTTTTATATAATTGGGCAAAAAGAAAGTTTAGAAAAGAAAAATGTTTTCTAAAAATACTGCAAATAGTCCAAAACAGCCCAAGGAAATAAAATATGTTTTTATAATGGATTGAAAATTTCTAAAACGACAAATATTTTAAATGTTTAGGTTTATGCACAATTTCGTAAAATATGTAAAAAAGTAAGTAATATTTAAAAAGTAAGTCGGCTAACCGACTTATGTATACCCTCACTCTCAGAGAACAAATATACAGAAGTTACAAGGAATTATATTTAACGTGTGAGAGGATAATTTGTGTGGAAGGTACTAGGAGGTTCGTGGCACATTTATAACACTATTGCAAGAAACATGATCAAAAATCAATTCATAGTGGTTTCCAGGCACTGGTATAAAAGCTATGAAGGACTAAATTTTACCTACAATAGAGACAATTGTGTGGGAGGAACAAGAAGGGGCATGGCTAAAGCGTAAATATTTTTTAGGCTTAAAGTGATTATAAAAACATTTACAAATATCAAAATCCAAATGATTTTGACTACCCGTCTGGATGTTATATCGATTTTATTTTAAACAAAGCTTATTCCACTTTGTGTGGGATATACCAGAAGGTGTGACACTTTTTCTGTCCCAAATGATATATATAATATATATATATATATACCAAATGGTATATTATAAGTAAGGTTATAATAATAAATAATTTCTGATTTAAATACACAAATTGGTACTGATATTTAATTTATATACAGTTTTCTTTTCTTGGGTGACTTATTTAAATTGATATAGAATATTTTTTCAATTCACACTAACCCCTAAAATTTAGTTATGTGGGTCAATTACTAATTATGGCATATAAGTTAAGTTTTCATGTATTCAGAGACTTACGATAGAATTTTACGGCAAATATTTTTGCAGAACATTTTAAAACTTTAAACCTATGTTTAGGGGAGTTTTTAACCTTTTTTAAAAAGGGGCCAAAAAGAACCCCCACATTGAGGAACTAGAGGGTTAAAATGTTCCACAAAAATGTTCTTTGTTTGCTGAACACATCCTATACTCATTCATCATAAGAATGCATCAAATATGGAATATTGAACCCCTACCATACGTAAACTTTCAAAAAGCCGATAGAGTCAGTTGTCCCAGAATGCGTTATATAAACTTATTTATTATTATTTATACTTATACTTATTTTCGAAAAAGCTAAAAAAATTGAATTAAAAATAAAAAAGATACGATTTTTTGGAAGTGCAAGAATAAAAAACATTTATGTTTTCATTTTAAAATGTAATCCATCATTTAACATCCGACGTGGTTCAGAACATGAAAAAACTAAGATATCTCTGTCTATTTTCACTAAATTGGTCGTATATTTTTTTGACATATTCAATTCCTCGTTTTTCAGTTGCTTACTTATTATTAAAAAGTTTTTAAACAACTATTATTTACGATTTGGAAATAATAAAAAATAATTTTCCCATAGATTAAAATTTAATAATATCTGCACATTATGCCAAGTAACGTTTTGTGCAAATTGTACTATCACAATATGAGTATTAAATTAAAGAGGATAATATCTTATAAATATACTCGAAATTACATGCTTCTATCTGTGTTAGTTTATCATTTACAACCATTTCAACATTCCCCGCTTAAGAAGTTCAAATTTATTTAGTTTAAATTTGTTAAATATCAAACAGATACAAGACAGCAATTTGTAAAAAATGTACTTAAAAGCTCTAAATATCAGGGAATTTCGGAGGTATTTTCAGTCCTTATTAGGAAATAAAATTTTCTTTCTCAATTGACTTCGGCCATTTATAATTCTAACCGATCTACAACCTCTTATTCATTTAGATACTTTATTTAAGATACTAGCGTGCTTTCAACAGACGATCGGACATGTCTAAATCATCTTAGAATGTTATGACGATCAAGAATGTATAAACAAACGGAATGACGAACTTAATGGGGGTATACATCCTATAGTGGGGGGTATACAAAAATACTTCAAAATACAAAGAAAAACAACTTAAAACAAGTAAGGAAAGGCTAAAGTCGGGCGGGGCCGACTGTATAATACCCTACACCACTCGCTGCGTATGTACCTCGCTTTGATTACTAAACCCAGGTATTTTTCATGGGAGCAATTTTATGTAGTGCATACAAATTATATAAATTATATTCATATAATTTATATGCTATAAATTCATCTTTAGTCAAATTTAAAAAATGTAAATCGGGAAGGATTTTTGCATCCTGTAAATGTATGTGTTTGGCAAAAAATGTTAAATCGGAAAGGACATTTGTATGGGGGTATATTGAAACCTGGAACGATGTGACCCGCTTTCACCATGTCTGTTTATTGGTGAAATATAATATGTAAAATTTGGCCAAAATCGGTTAAACATTCGGGAGCAACATTTGTATGAGGGCTATATCTAAATCTGAACCGATCTTACTCACTTTCACCATAGGTTTTTTAGTTGGATTATAAGATGTTGTGCCAATTTAAAAAAACGGGTACAATATCTGGATTTTAGAGCGGAAAAAGTGAAATCGGGAGCGACATTTGTATGGGGCCTATATCTAAATATGAACCGATCATAGCCACTTTCAGCATAGGTGTTTTTAGTTCGATTATAAGATGTTCTGCCAAATTTAAAGAAAATCGGGTACAATATGTGGTTTCTAGAGCGGAAAATGTCAAATCGGGAGCGACATTTGTATGGGGGCTATATCTAAATCTGAACCGATCTTACCCAATTTTTGCATACGTGTTTCTAGTTGGATTATAAGATATTCTGCTAAATTTAAAGAAAATCGGGTACAATATGACGTTTCTAGAGCGGAAAATGTCAAATCGGGAGCGACATTTGTATGGGGGCTATATCTGAATCTGAACCGATCTTACCCAATTTATGTATACGTGTTTCTAGTTCAATTATAAGATGTTCTGCCAAATTTAAAGAAAATCGGGTACTAGATGTGGTTTCTAGAGCGGAAAATGTCAAATCGGGAGCGACATTTGTATGTGGGCTATATCTAAATCTGAACCGATCTTATCCAATTTTTGCATAGGTGTTTCTAGTTGGATTATAAGATGTTGTGCCAATTTTAAAGAAAATCGGGTACAATATGTGGTTTCTAAAGCGGAAAAAGTGAAATAGGGAGCGACATTTGTATGGGGGCTATATCTAAATCTGAACTGATCTTACCCAATTTTTGCATACGTGTTTCTAGTTGGATTATAAGATGTTCTGCCAAATTTAAAGAAAATCGGGTACAATATGTCGTTTCTAGAGCGGAAAATGTCAAATCGGGAGCGACATTTGTATGGGGGCTATATCTAAATCTGAACCGATTTCCTCCAAATTCAATACCGATGGCCCTTGGCCAGAAAAAATAAATTCTGCCAAGTTTCATGACAATCGGACAACAATTGCGACATGTAGAGTGCGAACAAGCTTAGATGGACAGCAGACGGACAGACGGACAGACGGACGGACAGACAGGCATCGTTAAATCGACTCAGCTGGTGATTCTAAGCCGATCGGTATACTTAAAGGTGGGTCTAGCTCGATTATTTCTTGGTGTTACAAACATTTGGCGCGAAACTAACTTATAATACCCTAGACCACGAAGTGGTGTAAGGTATAAAAATTTCCATTTCAATTTGTTTTAAAATTCAATGTTGTTTTGGAATTGTAATAATTTTGAATCTTATGTTATGTACAATATTTTTGATAATAGTGGTCAAAAGTCTATGTGCTAATAACTTAACTACCAAATACATTACCCAAAACCAATCAAAATTGTCTGGCGATACTATGGAATTAGTATATCATCGTGACATCTATAACTCTAGTTCGACATAAGAGCTCATAAGACCTTTTAACATGAAGACACGGATATATTAAAAAGAAAATATAAAATAATCACAAAATGAGGTCAATCCACTTCAAAACATTGGTTTTTGATTTCGGTTTCTAAAAGCACAATTTTAGCTCCATGATTTAACATATTTTGGCCATAATTACTGATGTAGGTTCTTTTACTCAACTTTACTAAAATTTACAACACATTTTTTGGTGCACTGGATTTCACAACAATACACTGTTCCCCACCAAAAAAGAACGTTCTTATACTGTAAATTTTGTTTCACAACAACCAACACGATCATTGTTGTTGACCTATGACAAAATAGCTGGACATTACCCGGTCAACAGACTGTAAGCTCAAATGTCTGTCTGGCTAATACAACAAACTGGGTTAAAACAATATGATCCAAGCATGTACATAGTTGTGTTATGTGATCATGCTTTGGTTTGTTTTTAATTTCAGTGCAGTTTTTTTTTCAACAACAACAACAAAAAATTGAAAAAAGACATTCCACAACAAAGCGTCAAAAAACTCCTAAAGAGAGTGTGTGTGAACCGAAACTTGTTACAGAGGAAATCTTGATGAATTACTTTAAGGCAGCAACTAGACAAACATGATTTTGTTGTTGTTGTTTTTTTCACATGCGACTGACTACCTGTCTCCTGCCTGCCTGCATCATGGCAGCAAATCACAAAAAAAAATCAAGTAAACGCGATTACGAAATGTTTACTTATTTACTACTACTATGTCTAAGAAGTAAATTACAACAAACACAACACTACTTATGTTCACTGCATAATAAACACATAATGATGGCTTATGTGTTTATGTATACGTATGTCTATGTATACATGCTACATGTGTAAATCAGCCTTTCGCTGTCGACAGTTAAATTTGAATTCATTCATTCATTCTAAAGCCACGATATCGCCATGTAATTGCAGGGGGGCGTATGAAGGGGCGGACGAACAAGAAGTGTCAACTGCAAACAATGCGGTTTACATTCGACGTTCTCTTCCACCCTGGCTGTGGTAGTTGGTTGTGTTATTGTTACTCGTATTGTTTGTTTAGGCCAGACTTGATCCACATTTTGACCTGGTTTAGATTACCACACCACCGTCGCCGCATTCAATTTAAATATGATCTTAATTTGCACTATTCATTCATACATAGGTATATACTCGTGTGCATTTATGTACTTTCATGCAGCAACAGTGACTCAAAGCCTATTTTTATAAATAAAATATTTAAAGATATTTTATATCTTAAAAATATGTAACAACTTTCAGTTGATAAAACAGTCTTATAAAGGGTGTCTCAAAATGCACACAATTAAACTTGGCTCCATTTGTATGTTTGCGGTTGCCAACCCAACGTTTTCAATATAAAGAATGTTTTTTACAAAAACCCATAAAAAATTGCCGCATTTGGGATTCAGGAACCAAAATTCTATGAATTTGAAGGAGTAGGAGTGAATATAAGGAGTATTATTTGGCTTCAAGAGGGGAGATATATTAAAATCCAGAGTACATATGTATTATGGTGTCCCAGGCTATAAGGGTGGAAACAAATTTACGAATTGCGAAACGCATACACTTTTTTTCTATTTGACCACAATAACTGAAATAATAAATATAATAATATCGTTCGGATAACGATAGCCCGTGTCGACTTGATGGACTTTAAAGTTACTGTGGACACTACTTCATTTTTTAGTTTTCTCACCAAATGTATTCTAAATACACTGTAAATTTCATGTGGGCAACTCCCAAAAAAGGTCTACCAAAAAAAATTAAATAGCTTTTAACTTTATTTTTTCCTTATTTCGACAACTTTTTATTATGAAACTTGAAGTTAACTTGTTCTCTTTTATTTTTATTAAAAGTTGTTGTGTTATAAAGAAAAATACTACTTTTTTATTACGCGTGGAAATATTTGTAGCGTCCGTTTTGTCGCATCCGTACCAGATTAAAAAAATCCAAGAGATAATTCTCATATTTCATAAATATACAATCAAAATATATCATCTGACCTTCATTTACATGTATAAATGGAAAAACAAAGTTCTCAAAAAATCGCTGAATTTTGTATATTTCTATAAGAGCTTCAAAAGTACTTCTGTTTCTTGTAGCGTCCGTTTCAATGTAAAATTGTTTATAATTTTGTACTAAATCCTGACGATATATTTTTAAAATGTAGTACTCTTTACGCGCTTTAGAACACAAAAAAGCCTCTTTTAGCGCTTTAGAACACAAAAAAGTCTGATCGACTTTTGCAGTTTCTTTCTTGTTTTTGGCGTAGTTTAATGCGTGCGAATGTCGCGTCCGGACCACTGGGAGATGTGTATTTGTTTTTTTTTAATTTGATATTTTTTAAATAAGTTTTATTTTTTTAAATACATTTTTTTTTTATTTTCGTATTCTTTGAATTAAAAACCACCAATTATCCTGCAAAAATTGTCTCAATATCTCTCACAGAACAAAAGTTATGACTGGTTGAGAAAATATGCAAAAATTTTAACTTTAAAAATCTAACATATATCTTGCATTAACGAATGCGTTCACCAAATTTCATCAAAATCGGAAGACCTTCGAAATTTTCTCGGAAGTCGGCACGGGTAGCTGTGGTTCTAAGAACATCAAACTTTATTTTAGAAAATTAGGAAAAATTAAAAAAATATATATTTATTGGGGACACCCTAATATGGTGGTTGGATTTATATGTTAATCGAACCTGATCGTAATGCTCCCACAATTGTCCTTGTAGCTCTCTTTGATAGCATGAGCGATTTGGCCAATATAGACGTCGGCAAGATAAGGTATTAAGTAGTCGTATAGGTTGGTTCCGATGACAGGCTCAAAAGAACAAAAAATATGAAATGGTGGCAGGAGATTTTTGTGGGGATTTCTTAAAATGTTTCGCGGATTTTGTGGTGATACTTGAAGTACCTGCAAGAATATTTTGTATTTGGTGGGAACTGGGAAATTGTCCTGACTAGTGACCATATCATATTTTATGGAATGCAAATTTATTTACAAATTTCGCAATCACGTTTGTTACTTGACTGCTCAATTCCTTGACCTTGATTTTTGGTCCATGATGACCATCTTCAGAATGCTTTGCTGACTTTAAGTCAGTAAAGATAGGAAAATGTCATAGACAAAAAGAGATAATCGAAAAGGTGTGTATGAAAATAATTCTGAAAAAAAAAATATAATAATAAAATAAATAAAAAACATAAAATATTTTTTTAGAAATTTGTTTCTAAGATTGTAGATGACGACAATGTAAAAAATATTTTTTTTTATTTTGAGGAAAAAATGAACTCTTTATTAATGTTTTTGTTAGCGCAGCTTGTTATCCCGACTTAAAGATTATTGTCTAGAACGAAATTTACTGCCATTTAAATAAGGAGCTTTAGGATGATAAAAATATTCATAGATTTTTGACGAATTAACATAATTTGTTTTTGTTTAGGTCGAATTTTTTAAAATAAGACAACTTTTTATATTTGGGGATCATTGGGGATTTTTCATGACTATTTTGGGGACAAGGAAAAAAATTTATCTGGCAACCCTGTTTGATGAGGTGTGTAAATGTATTACAATGAACCAAATACCGCAGGATCTTCGACGAAATTCTAAATTATAAATAAAATACCCATAAAATGGTTTTTTAAATATTTTTTTCTGTCCCTCAAATTTGGTTGATTTTAAATGAAATATATTGGTAATGTACGTATATAATGCTCCCTATTGTTCATACAATATTATTTCTTATATTTATGTGAATACTTGCTAATGGTAGCGTATATATTCTATATAGCCTATATTTCTAAAACTGCATACAATGTCCAAAATGTACAAAATAAGTGTCGATTTATTTTTGGGCTAAACATGTTTCTCTAATATTCCCTTATTTTGAATATTTCCTCTCATCTTTCATCATGTATCCAACATATTTTCAGATTAGTGTATCACACCAAAATAACCTGTGACTCACTGTATGTAAATGTAATCTCTCTGCAGAAGTTGTTAATATGTGAGACACGCATTGTCTACCGGTTTGTTTGATTTATTGCATCATTTACGTGTTGTTTCATTTAAATGCAGATATTTAACGAGATATTGGAAGTTCATGTGCAACACAGTATGACTGACACATAATATAGGTCAATTGATAATGTGCAGACATAAACTTGATTGATAAATTAATTGGAGTCATCACAGTCTATTTAAATATACTTGGCAAGCGACACAAGTGTGTCGCTGCAACAAAAGAAATAAGCATATTGGAACGAAAACATGATAATGTGATGTTTATTATGGGAAACGTTTCCAAAATTTCTACATTTATACATACATAGATATTTTTAGATAGCTATTTTTCTCTTAATTGCAAACTAGATATTAAAAATATATAATAATTTTGTATGGGTTGTCGTGCCAACAATTTAAAAATAATAATATTTTTCTCATAAAAAAATGTTGAGTTTTGTATACACTGAAGCAATATCAATTATTTGATCTTTATGTGAAGGAGAATATCTTTAGCTTTATATGAAATTATATTTTAAGTTTAATTCATTGTAGGGTTGACTTTTTTCTGAGTGCCAAATCTGTTGTTTGCCGCATAAAACGCAAGGGTTCGTTAATAATCGACATCGTGGGTCAAACAGTTGGAATGCATCATGTAATGATGACAATTTTCTTATAATTTTTGTTTACGTGTGAGTATTTCTAAATCTATTTCTTGAAATAGCTTTTTAATGAATGTTTTATTTTGCGCAGCATTTATTTTTATTAAAAAGCACGTACACGATTCGACGCTATACTGCCTCATTGTGCTTTTCTTTTAATTTTTATCAAACCACTTGAAGACTACTTCTGTCAATGTTCACAAGTAATTGATTGAAAGAAAAATATTTGTAAAAAATGTGAAAAATAATGTAGTTATTTTAAATAAACAAAAAATGATACTGTTGTCTACAGACTAAATCTTTGAACAATATATTGTTTGATAGTAGACTATTATTATTATTATTATTTTATTAATTTTGTCATTCTGTTTGCAACATCTTGTATTCATCGAAGACCCCATAGAGAATCTATATATTAGGTCTTGGTAAAATTCTAAGATTATCTATTCATTTCCGTGAGTCTGTCTGTTGAAGGGAGTTCAAAATTATCATATACTTATGAGTCTTAGGGTTGCAGATCGTAATTGGGATTGAAAATGACCAAGAGGGAAATTTTTCCCTTCCTAGGACATAAAATAGCCCCTAATATTTAGATTTTTAAGCAATCGTTTTTTGAAAATTTCCGCTTTATATTAAGATTTATATTTTTAAACAAAAATTAAATTTTGCAAATTTTTTTCATCAATATTTGGGGGTAAAAATGTACAAAAAGGGTTCAAAAAGTTACAAATTAAAAGACAAACACTATAAACTATTAAAGGGTGATTTTTTAAGAGCTTGATAACTTTTTTAAAAAAAAAAACGCATACAATTTGCAAAATCTCATCGGTTCTTTATTTGAAACGTTAGATTGGTCCATGACATTTACTTTTTGAAGATAATTCCATTTAAATGTTGACCGCGGCTGCGTCTTAGGTGGTCCATCCGCTTAGTCCAATTTTGGCATTTCCACGTTTTTGAGTAACAGAGACCCAATTGGTGCGAACGGCGACGAATCGAAAATTGGTGGTCATCATTAACACTGGCCGATACAGCTGCGATATTTTCTTCAGTTCGCACTCTACGTAAGCGTGTTGGTGGTTTAATGTCCAACAATGTAAATTTGGTGCGAAATTTAGTCACAATAGCCCGAATAGCCGCTTCAGTGGGTCGATTAAACTGACCATAAAATGGAAGCGCGCAATGAACTTTCTTAACAGAGCACGCATTTTTATAATAAAATTCAATAATTTGCAAGCGTTGTTCGTTTGTAAGACGATTCATGATGAAATGCCAAAGCATACTGAGCATCTTTCTCTTTGACACCATGTCTGAAATCCCACGTGATCTGTCAAATACTAATGCATGAAAATCCTAACCTCAAAAAAATCACTCTTTACATTACATTAAAGAATTGATATTTCGTAATTCGTACTAATGGGGAAAGACGGATAAAAATAATACAACTACGACAGAAGATAAAATAATGAAATTCGGCTGACTTGTAAAACAAAGATTTCTTTTAGGCGTAAAATGGGAAAAAGGGGGATAAAAATGGTACGACCATACAGCTGAAGATATAATCACGAGATTCTATGTGTATGCAGCTCTATTTTTATTTTTAGGGAAGAGCAGGGCTAAAGGTGATAAAAAAAGTACGATCATAGGACTGACTGACTGCGTTCACTCTTAAAATAAATTTTGTTTAGAAATTCGGCTAAAATGGCTAAAGGTAAAATCTTGAAATTCAGTGTGTACATCCCTCCGGCTGTGGAGGAATGACGTAAGATGGGAAAAGATGGATAAAAATCGTACGATTTGCATTTGTAGAATGGGAACAAAAGGGGATAAAATGGTACGATGATAAAAATTATATGACGTTAAAATCTTGAAATTCGGTGTGTAGATTCTGATTGATTGCGTAGACTCGTGAAATAAAGATTTTTTAGAAATTCGCACATTAATGGCTAAAATGGGAAAAGAGGTATAAAAAGGTGCCACCATACGGCTACGATTAAATCATGAAATTCGGCGCCTGCGTTCCTCAGAATGCGTAGACGTAAAATAAAGAAATTTTAGAAATTCCTAAGTTTAGGAAAGAAAGACAAAACAGGGGGATAAAAGTGGTACCAATGTACTTACGTCGAAAAATAAAGAGATCTTTCGATATTCGTACTTTTACAATCTAAAAAATGGGGAAAGTGGGATAAAAGTTGTACGGACCAAATGGGTGAGTGTAAAATATTAAATTCAGTGTGTACAAAACGAAAAATAACGAGATCTTTTGATATTCGTACCTCTAAAGCCAAAAGAGGATAAATTTGGTACCCACCAAATACATGCAAGTAGAAAAATTCGATGTGTTCATTCTTCTGACTCTTAAAGTATGAGGTGGGTCGTTTAAAATTTAAAATTTGAACTACCAATTACTTTGACTTTGAAAGGTAGAATAAAATTAATTTTTATTTTCAGGTTTATGTTTAACATTTCCAAAATGGGACGCTAAGCGCTCGAATAAAATTGGGAAATTAAAAACTTACTTCCAAAGTGGTGAGTCTTCAACGTAAACTATAAGAATTTTACGAGGAAATCTTCATGAAGCTCATTTTCATCATAGGAATGACATTGTGTTCCATTTAGGGTTTGGGGTCCGGGAATTCCCGAATCGTTTTTCCCGGGAATTCCCGGAAAAGTTTGGACGGGAATTCCCGGGAAAAAAATTGAAATTTCCCGGGAATACGGGAAATATTAAAAAATATTTTATTGATTATTTTGAGCACTAATTTAGTTTTACTGTACAATTGGGAAATTATTTTTCATATATTTAATTATATTTTATATATTTAATTAATTTTAAATTCATATATTTACATTATTGACAATAGTAATGAACATTTCTTTACATCATATTACTGCAAAAAAACTTTTTAAATTCGATAAGTCGCTATTTTTGCTAGCTAAGGGAATACACATATTTGCAGGATTTTTAATAAAGTGTGATTTTTATAAGCTATAGGAAAGTTTTTCAAAAATAAACACATAAAATTCAGAAAAATGCATGAAATTTCTATTTGAATCGATAGTACGGTCCATATAATTTAATTTTTGAAGATTATTTCATGCAAATGTTGACCTTGACTGCGCCTCAAATGGTCCATCCGCTTAGTCCAATTTTGGCATTTCCACGTTTTTGAGTAACAGAGGTCCAATTGCTGCGAACGGCGACGAATCGATAATTGATGGTCATCATTAACACTGGCCGATACAGCTTCGATATTTTCTTCAGTTCGCATAGCCGCTTCAGTGGGTCGATTAAAGTGACCATAAAATGGAAGCGCGCGATGAACTTTCTTAACAGAGCACGCATTTTGATAATAAAATGCAATATTTTGCAAACGTTGTTCGTCTGTAAGACGATTCATGGTTAAATTGTAGACCAAACTGATGATGTTTGACAGTGAAACAAAACACGAAACGTGCGTCAGCTGTTTAAACCAGTGTTGCCAAAAAGATAATAGCTAAAAAATCACCCTAAATCGAAAATGTCATACTGACAATACTATGGCTGACATAGTGTCAATACTCACTCATGCTATCTGGTTTAACTTTAAATTTCTCGTTTTACCAGAAGAATCTACGAGATAAAAGGTGAAAATATTCTTAATGAAGAATTTATTATTATTTATATGAAGCCAGTAAGAAATGGTATAAAAATATGGAAAATATTAAGATTGTTCACCTGGAAACTTTCGAGAGAAATCTAATAGGAATAGAAATATGTATATCCTACGGTATATTTAAATGACCTTCTGTAAGAACTAATGACTGGACTATTTCAATGCTTTAATTTTTATGAATTTATTTAATTAATATTAATTTTTTATAATGTTTCTATTGCTTTTACAGTTTAGAATATTTCACCCCGTTGCTGTTAAATATTTTCGTCTCTAGACGAATGAATTTTCTAAAGTAAAGACGTTCTCAGCCATACGAGTTATTGTTGTCAGGCACTTGTGCCTATGATTTAATTGTCCAATTTTATGACGACAATTAATCTAGAATAAAATATTTGTAAAATGTAAAATATTTTGACAAACACCTTCGCTTTTAATTTGTAATATGACAGTAATATACAGTATTTAAAAAGCACATCCGTTACTAAATATTGTTATTTTAAACCATATTGGACATACCTAAAATAAATTACTTTTTTCCCGGGAATTCCCGGGAATGAAACTTTTCATTCCCGTTTTCCCGGGAAATGAAAAAAGTCCGGGAAACCCCAAACCCTAGTTCCATTATTAAATGACAAAGTTCAACCTTTCTAATAATTTCTAAAAATTTAAAAAAATCATTACTTTTGTATATATAAAATAATTTTTAGAAATTCGTACCTTTATAGAAGAACGGTATCAAAAAGGGGGTAAAAATGGTACCAATGTACATACGAATGGCTACGTAGACGCAAAAAGAAAAATAAAGGAAATTTTCAAAGTTTGTACTTTTATAGAAAAAGTAGCGAAAGGCGATAAAATGGTACCAAAAAGCGGCCGCTGCAAGAATCATGAAATTCGGTGTTTACATTCATCCGACTGCGTAGACGCACAAAATAAAGTGATATATCCAAGTTCGTATCATTAAGGCCAAATTTGTATAAAGGGATAAAACTGGTACCGAGCGAACGGTTGTAGCTAGAATCATGAAATTTGCACATCCGACCTGATGGAAACATTTTTCCCTAACGAGCTAATGTTGAAGGCACATTTTAGAAGATTGTTGACTTATATTTACTTTTTGACCAGGGCCATATACGTCTATTTCGATATAACTCGCACCTTTTCAAGATATTTCGGGCAATAAGTAGGTAAACTTCTTCTAAGTTCTTTCTGCACACAAGCCAAGGGTATTTAAAATATTCAATAGTTGATATTCTAAACCATGTATTAGTGTAGATATTAGTGTAGGTTATCCTATAGTCAGACTATAGCCTTTCCAATGTGATTTGTAAATAGTTTTGCAAAATACACTGTGTTATTGTTGTTGCCTGCTACCAATTGCCAAGAACGCCAACAACGCTAGATTCAAGTTGGCGATTGCGACACGATTTAGAAAGAGGCCCAGCGTACACGTGTTGTAAACAAAACAAACGATACTATTTTGATTTGTGCAATGTACCTACTGGCAGACAGACAGAGAGAATACCTCCACATCTATCGTTGGTTGGTTGCATGCATTCGTTTATAACTCCAGTCATTCAGCAAATATCTGCCATGGCTATCGCTCGCTCGATAGCTTGCTATCTGTTACCAGAGTCTGTGTCTACAAAATTTGGTTATCTTTGAAGTCTGTTAATTGACTGGCCATGGCTGGCATTGTCGGCCCGGCACAGTGGCATAGTGCATTATTATCTCACAACAAAATGTGTGAAATGTTTGTTTGAGATGATGTAATCAATTAAGCCGTATTGATTCAACCATCATGTTATTAACGTGAGCATTCATGTATTTATGCAGTAGTCGTAGAGGTACTCTCGTTTATCATTGTAAAAATAACTTGCACCATAAGATTTTTTTGAACAAAAAAGACGTGATTTTTTTTCAAACGCAGCAATCTTGAAGTGTGTTTAAAAAGTAACATGAGTTGGGCTAGAGCACGTTCCTCTAAATCTGCCACATCCCAAATCATTGTTTATTTATTTATTGTTTATAATTAAAATGCTGTTGTTTTGCTGTTCTCAACCTTTGACTGGGGATAGTAGTGATTGGAAAATGTATTTATTAGCAGCTCTACGTGAGCACTTCCTATGATGATTGCCAAGCGTACAAAATAATTATTTGATTTAGTAATTAGGTACCAAACTCCGTGCATACAAGTATGGGAGCGAGTACCCTCCGAATAGTTGATACCATGACAACAACCAAGACGTAGCGTCGTACATGTGTGCAACAAAAACATCCAGTGAGATGAAAATGGATGGTGGTATTTTTGAACGTGGTATGGTTGACTCTAGTTGAGCCACTAAGTGGTAAAAGAAATGAAATAGTTATTATTTCATTATATTTAAAAATTTTTTTATTATTATTATGAATTACAAAACAAAGTAAATTTATATTCTAATTTTGGGTCCAGCGATTGAGCCGGGGTGACTAAGACCATCGTAGCTAGTTGTTGCAGCGACAGACCAGAGCCTATGGTAGGAATCGAACCCACAACCCACACGCTGATATCCGAGCACGCTACCAACTCGACTACCGGGGCGCTCTAAAAAATATAATATTTATATTTATGTATATTTCATTATATTTAAAAATACATATCTTTTTTCGAAAGGCACATTGCAAAGATTTTTTAGAGGCTTGTGGAACTAGGGTTAATCGGCGGAATATTTGTATGCGGACTATATCAAAACATGAACCAGTATGATACAGGGAGAATTTCTTTTGAGGCTATATCTAAATCTGAACCGATTTAATATCTCCGCTTATACAAATGTGCTAATCATTTGTAGCAAAATTTATACTCATTCATAATACTCTGGAGCAAAGGTCTGGTCTAATGGACTGTATAAATGAACTATATAATCTGACACTTCGGATTGGGATTCGAGTTGTGATATTGTTGAGCTAAATAGGATAAGTGAACTCTCTATATACGTTATTTATTTTAGTTCCATTTTATGATATTGGAGTCTATGACATTATTTTATTTATTTTTATATTTTAGGATTAATTTAAAAATCTTCTTATACAAAACATATTATTGAATTGCATCATTATAATCATTATTGACTGTTATTTGCTGTTTTTAATCACACATTTTCCATTATTTTTGTAGATAGTTTGGAAAACCGGTTATAACCTGTTTAATCGGGTTTTCGATAAAACTATAATCGAATACCGGTTTTTAAGAAAATTGAATTGTTTCTCTGCAAAAACTGATTTTTAGAAACTCTAATGGTCATTCGGTATATTTAAAAGTACACCCTATTGTTTTGTAACCGCATAAAATATAAGTAGATCAGTACATTGATGAGCTGTCCCGGGAATTTTTCTTCTTTAATTTTTTACATTACCAGCTATATCAATATGGATTTTTTTAAACCATTCACCATAGGATGGTGCTATACTAATTTTGTCATTCCGTTTGTAACACTTTAAAATATCAATATGAGACCCTATAAAGTATATGAGTCATTCCATGTCAAGCGGTACGGTTTTTGACCTCGATAACTGCGATTGTTTTGAATACGTATTTTGGAAAAATATTTTAAAATTATGTTATGACAATTTAGCAGTGAAAAAATACTACTTTTTCAAAAAGGTGTGCTCATTCAATCTCCTGTACCTCCTGAAATACTTGACCGATTTTAATGTGCTATGCCTCGTTTCGATGGTAATTTTATAAAGTTTTTGGAATTCCAATTCTTTTAAACAGGTGTTCTTAGGTCTCTTTATAAGCGACCATGTGAGTTTGAAAGTGGTGAAATGATGGCTTCTATTTTTTACAATTTTTTCGATTTTTGTTTACAAGATCAAAAAATCATCAAATGATAATTTTTCATTAGTTTTTTTTTCAAATGCGTACCCTTAAGGGGTGAAATGGGAATAGAGGGATAAAAATGGTACCAACCAAACGGCTCTGACTGGAATTAAACCAAAAAGCTGTAGCTGAAAATGCACCCACTATCCCCCAATATTTATGGTATTTAAGCTTTTTTAAATATTGCTGCCTTATATTTACTTTTTGAATTGTCTTGAAGTATTATTTCGATATATGTATTATAAACATATTAGTAGAATTGCCTTATAAGCGTGGTTTAAAATAATTAAAATTTTATATTTATTTTAATTTTTCGTTTGTATTTTTTTTGGTCTGTAATCAATATTTCATTTGAACTGGGATACTGTCCTGGCTCAAGACCATTTTGCATCTATATTTAATAGAATGCAAATTTATTTACAAATGGCATGGTGACATTTATTACTTGGCTGCAGACTACCACTATCATGATTTCCACCCTGTCTAAAGGTTTCATTCAGCGACTTTTCAACATCAAACCCGGCATCTATAAGGAGATGATTCTCACAAACGAACGAGAATCACAACTCACTTGCCGAATTTGCGTTTAAAAAATCGCACCAAGTAATAAAGTACACATGCCATCTTGGTGCGATTTTTTAAACGCAAATTCGGCAAGTGAGTTGTGATTCTCGTTCATTTGTGAGAATCATCCCAGTTCAATTTTATATTTATTTATATTGTTTCAATATTTTTATTTATTTTGGCTTGGCTATAGTAAATAATTTAACATTTTCCTGTAATCTTACTGCATTTCTACGAAAATCCGGCCATCGTCCGATCTTCTTCCGCTCTAACTCATTGATATTTATTTCTACTTTTAAAATCGTATAACTTAAATATATAAACTTATCCCACTGTGCAGCCCTGAGTATTAACGTATTTATTTTTTTGCAATATTTTTTGTGGCAAACATATTTGATTGGCCATTCTTCAAATTTTGCATCTCTCTTCACAGCCTACACCTAGTGTAGGGTGCATTATCAACTGTGCAATAAAATAAAACATGCTTTTCACATCTTCGCAAACATGCAGTCATAGACAATTCATTCGTATGATTACTTTTGGATCGAATGTATGTATGTGAATAGCAAAATAAAAAAAATTAAACAAGTTTGTGGTTAGACGAAAAAAAAACCAACCAAAAAATATGTGGCTGCTGCAGAGCCATGTGCAGCTATTCGCGGAAGGAGGGAGATAGAGAGAGCGCGACAGCATCAGGTGATTTAATACCATTTTTGGCGGATGTTTAAAATGATTGGAATTCTTTGAAAACAACAAATTGGAAAAAAATGTTTTGCATTTCCTAAAACATGGGTATTAAATAAATATGGGTAACACTATTTGGCTAACAATACTATCACGTGCTGTGGTCTCTATATGGATATTTTCGATTCAAATCTGTGCTATTCGCACTATGAAAAAAATCATTGGGGGTGTTAAGAGTCTGGGTCAATGGACTGAAGTTGAACAGTGCAATAACATATGCTGAAAGATTAATGGGGGTGTTAAGAGTCTGGGTCAATGGATTGAATTTGAAGTGAACTTGTAGTTGACAGAAATTTATATACTTTTTGAATAGAACTTTTATTAAAACTGTCCTCATGTAATGCGAAATTCTTTGGGAGATAAAGTTCGACAATATTGGAAAAATTAAACATTTTCTTTTCAATATTTTCAAATTCGACTGTGGAACAAAAATAGGAAATAGGTTCTGATAACGGACAACTGAAAAATAGTAAAAAAGAGTTTTTGCAATATTGCTTCCCATCCATATGCTATCACATTTTCATGAGCAACATCCATATTTAATGTATCCAGCTTGCATACGCGAGAGGAAGGTAACAACATTTAAATCACAACCGATTCGTTATCTGTGCTCTTCATATTTTACCTCATCCAAAATAAATTTTGTCGAATCATAAGTTCCTTCATTTTTTATTTTACATGGAATTTTTCATATATTAAAGTGTTTTTCTCTGGTGGACTGACCAAAATATAAATTATCTGGTTTTCTCTATGAGAACGACAACTTAAATATTCAGAAAAAAATATTCGAATATTTCCTCATCGATTCTAAAGAAACCCTGAAAATTTTAGAGTAGAGAAATAACGGGTTGTATTTAAAAAAAAAAATTATTTACTAAATATAGTCGACCGAACACAGTATTTCTTGAACGAATTTGTGCAATAAAGTGCATTTGTGCCATTTCCCTAAATATAATAATACAAGTCTCTGAATACACCAAACAAATAATTACCAAGAGCTAAAATACAAATTTTATAAATCATTTTTTATTTATATACACAAATTGATGCTGCTATTTTATTTATATATATTATGTCTACAGCTTCTTTTGTTCTGTGACTTATAGTGAAATTGGACGTAGAATATTTTTTTCTTTCTTTCACCCCCCCCCCCCTCTAAATTCGGTTTTGTGGGATATTCGGAAAAAGTACAAAATTAACCCTAAAATTTATTTTAGGTTTTGATTCATTTCTGGAATTTAAGTTCATTTTTGTTGTATTCTGACACTTATAGTAGAATTTTATGGGGAAATAATTTTTAATGGAATATTTTGACCCGTTAAATCCATGGTTTAAGGGTGTCTTTCACCCTTTTGCACAAAAGTGACCAAAAATACCTCTATATAGAGCTATAGGGTTAAAGTGTCCCTCGTAGGGTTTTAAGTAATATTGGTGAACACATCCTATACTTTAAATGTAAGGAAGGTTTCGAATGCTGATTCATTTCATTTCTATTTTATTCTTTTTCCACAGTCTTATTTTCGCAAACTCTTTGTGAATTCGGTACTTTATTGTATTATTTAATGTTCACGTGATAGTACGAGGCCACGTAAACATTAGCAGATTTAACTTTGGTAACTCATTCAACTTGGTTTGGTATTTTTACCAAACGCAATTCACAAATTAACAACTGTTTCATTTATCGATTACACTATGCAACATAAAAAATAAAAATTTTGTGTTTGAGACCTAAACATATTTGTCGTGTACTGAGGCTGGATTGGTTCATATATATTTCAATTAAAGGTAATTATGGTGGCTCCAAATGTTTCGAATTTTACGTACAGCAGTGTCCAATGAATTATTATTTTTTTGGAAAACCCATAAAAAATAGAAAAAAATACAAAATACTAGTTATGACACTTTTTGTAGACGTAAATTATTTTTTAAATTTGCATTTAATTAGCGCCAAAAAGCCATAAATTAAATGCATTTTTACAGTGATCTTTTACAGATAGACATTGTTTTCTGTTAACTTAAAAAATAAAGCAAAATATATTTCTCAAAAATTTGTTTTTATCTTTTATGGGTTTTGTTAGTGGCAGCAATTTGTTTTTTGAAAAGTAATCAGTTTTTTTTTGCAAAAAAACTGTTTTCTTTGGATAAAATATTTTTCGAATTATGTATAAGCTAATTAAAAAATCATAAATTTTTAAAAATTATTTTGCGTCTACATAATCATAACATTTATCCATTTTTATACCCTCCACCTTCAGGATGGAGGTATACTAACTTTGTCATTCCGTTTGTAACACCTTGAAATATCGACATGAGACCCTATAAAGTATATATATTCTTGATCATCATAAAATTCTAAGACGATCTAGCCATTTCCGTCCGTCCGTCTGTTGAAAGCACGCTAGCATCTAAACAAAAGGAGCTAGAACGTTCAAATTATCCATAAAAGCGTCTTATGGTCGTAGATCGGTTGGGATTGAAACGGGGCGTAATCGGCCAAAAGGGAAAAAATTTTCCCTCACAAGGACTAAAAATACCCATAATAATATTTTAGCGTATTTAATCATGTTTTTTGAATATGTCTGTTTATATTTGCTTGATATAGCAAAAAAGTGCACCATAAAGTGATTCTTATTTGTAGGGTGTGGAATGGGGCAAAAAAGGGATAAAAATGGTACATATTAAACGACAACAGCTAGAAACACTAAATTCGGTGTGTACATTCCTCTAATGGAGTAGATACATAATACAAAAGTATTTTTCCAAATTCGTACTTTTAAGGAGTAAAATGGGAATAGAGGGATAAAAATGGTACCAACAAAACGGATGTACCTAGAATAATGAAATTCGGTGTATACATACCTCTTATTGCATAGACAAGTAAAATACACGGATTTTTCAAAATTCGTACTTTTTGGGGTTAAAATGAAAAAAGGGGATAAAAATAGTACCAATCAAATGATGCAGCTAGAGTCATGAAATTCGGAGTATACATTCCTCTGACTGCGTAGACACGGAAAATAAACGGATTTTTCGAAATTCGTACTTTCAGAGGAATACAATGGTACAGAGGGATAAAAATAGTACCAACTAAACGACTAAAGCTAGAATGATGAAATTCTAATTGTGTAGAAACGTCGAGGGGGTAAAAATTGTACCAACCAAATGGGCGCAGCTGGAATCATGGAATTCGTTGTATACATTCCTCTGACTGCATATACATGCAAAATAGAAAGTTTTTCCAAATTCGTACATTTTCTTTTACGCAAAAATTGGTTGAATCATGAAGTTAGCTTATTTTTCACTACGTACGTCTGATAATGGATTTTCAAAATTTGTACTTTTGGAATTGCAATAGAATGGAAATACAACCAACTGTAGCACCCACTATCTACCAATATTTATGGTATTTAAGCTTTTTGAAAATATAAATATAAGAATATTTATTTTTTGATTTGAAATAATAATAGTTGTATTTGTTTTGGTTTGGCTATATTAACAAATTTATATTTTCCTGTAATAATACTGCACTTCTACGAAAACCGACAACATTTGTGGAATGCAATCCATGGTGGAGGGTATATAAAGTTCGGCCCGGCCGAACTTAACGCCGTTTTTTCTCAATTCTTTGGATAAAATATTATGTAAAAGGTTATTGTCGAATTATTTATAAACGAATTAAAAATTAACAATTTTTTAAAAACTAATTTGTGCCTACAAAGAGTGCCATAACTTCTACATTTATCCATATTTTTTCGAAAAATAATCAGTTTTTTCGCAAAAACAGTTATTTCTCAATTCTTTGCTTATAATATTATGTAAAGTTTTTTTTCGAATTATTTATAAGCAAATTAAAAATCATAAATTTTTAAAAAAATATTTTGCGTCTACAAAATCGTAAATTTTTTAAATTACATGCGTTATAATTTTAGCTATTAAAAAATAGAACAACATATTTTTTTCCAATTTGTATCTTCTATTTACTGTGATCATTTTTTCCATAAGTAGTTTTTTCGAAAAAAAGAGTTTTTTCAATTCTTTGGATAAAATATTTCATCGAATTTATAAATATAATATATAAAAAAATCATATTTTTTCAAATTCTTTTGTGTCTACAAGGAGTGTAATAACTTCTACATTTATCCACAAATCTTTTAAAAGCAGGCATTGCTTCGCTAGAATGTTTGCTATTAAAAAATATAACGAAATAATTTTTCAAAATTCATTTTTATTTTTTATGGGTTTTTCGTGGCATCAAAAAAATATTTTTTCAAAAAAAAAAACAATTTTTCTATACAAAAACAATATCTATACTTCCAAAATGAGAGTACAAAAATTAAAGGTACTTTCGGCGAGCATTTCAATTTTAGTAAAATATAAAATAAATCATAAAAATTGTATGTCTCGGATACACCTTTTATTTTTTTGTTGCCTAGTGTTATTTATGATTTGGCGATTGATATCGAAAAAAAATCCAATAATCTTTGTTCGCCATATTGTTCTTTGTGCCATGTTATTCGTTTAGCTTGCTCCGTTTCGTGCTTAAATAAAATTTAATAAACTAAATGCGTGTTCCACTTACCTCGCAATTGATAAACTGGACTGCCAACAGGTGAATTTTCCGAGAGGCTAAATCTGGCCATGTCACCCGAGCCGGGCACAAAGTGTGGCGGTTGATTCAAAAATTGTGATTCTATATCGGGTACACAGAGCAGCAGCAACACTAAAACGCTCCATAGCAGCGATCTCAGCAACGACGAGTTTACCAAAAAGTGGTCAGACGACCACCACATCCACTTGCTGGCCATGATTCTCTAACGTTCTTTGCACTATGAACGGGTTGGTTGTTTCGAGGTGGTGGGGTGCCTGTGGTGGACAACTAACCAATGGAATTTACACGAATCACTTTAGATTTTCACGCCAACATCGACGAACATTTGAAAATTAAAAGCACTGTTGATTCCCGTTTTTGTTTGGTCGTTCGTTTTTCGTTGGTCTAATTTTTGTTGGTAACACGATTTGTTTTTTTTTTGTTAAATTTTGGCTAATGGTTGGAAAGACAAGAGAAAAACAAAAAAAATAAGAAACGGTTATTTAGCACATGTCGTTGTTAATGATTTTCGTGTTTTTTCTTTTTTCATTTTTTGTTTTCGCGGAGGGAATAAAAGATCTTGAACTTTTTCCGTTGGAGTGCAAAATACTTAGTCCGAAGACCATTAATTACCGTTATGGACGGATTGGTATTGATGTCATTATTTTTGGAATAGAGTTTTGTAGCGATGTTTAGTAGTGGTTTTGAATAAAACAAGTCTACTCATATGTAGAGTTGAGTTCAGTCGGGTGGAAACCTATATTACCCTACAACTGGCAATTATTTCGAAAAAATTGATATAAGTTCAAACATCCCGAAGGAACTACGGGAGATTCACACTATCTAAGAACTGGGAGTGGTAAAATTTTGAACTCTTTGAAAAGGACCTACGATCCCTGCGCCCGATCAGAGTATGTTTCCAAAAGAGTAGCTAAGGTCGCTCAAATAGTATAACTCGTTCTTTTTCTATTTATACACTCCACGAGTATTATGTCTTTGTGCATTTGTTTGTAACACCCAAAAGGAAGCGAGATAGACCCATTTTTAAGTATCCCGATCGACTTAGAATCACTTTTTGAATCGATTTAGCAATGTCCGTCTGTCTGTCCGTCCGTCCGTTAATATTTGTTAGTTTGTTATTTTTTTCTTACTTGAAGCCACAGTGCGGCGCCAATTTTGAATTCTATCAGCCCTGTCAGGGTGTGGCCCTGCACTCATGTGCTCATGTGTTTTTATTGATACTTATGAACGAGTTTAGTTCATGCTCGAATAAATGAATTATTTTTTCAAAACAATCGTAAATGTTTTCAACTTTTCAACATCGAAATATTAAAGTTAACTTCATTTTATATCTCGTTTAATACTCTGGTTCGACCTTGGTTTGACTTGAAAAAACTTGTTACCGATGCTGGTAAAAATATTTCTGTTACACAGCAGCACACATTCACAACACTTTGGAACATGGAACAGAATAAATATTTGTTCAATGATTTATGTATTCGCTGCAAATGTTACTGACCAGCTCTTAACACCGAAACAGAATCACAATGAGTGTGAATTGCAGCAGAACTTTGGTTTGTTATTTGCCAGCAAATGACTTCATTAATGTATCGCTGTTAAATGCCACCATTCATTATTAGATCATTCATTTGGAGATTTAAATATACCCTGCAAGGGGGAGATAGAAACCACAAAGATTGTTAACGGATTTTGTTTGAAAACGATTGACGATTCGACAGAAGTATTTGATTGACGGTGAGTCTGGTGAATGATTGCGTTGCTTGATGAAACATCAAAAGTAAGATATGCTACTAACACAATGCATCACAAAAGAAATTGTATCTGGGATCTTAAACTTTAGTTTTGGCGTGCATTGCAGTATACCATTCCATAAAATCAAAAGTTTCTTAAAGAAATTTTTCTAAAATTTGTTTTTATTAAAATTTAATTAATCCGATACCAAAAATACCAAAAAAGTTTATATTTTGTAATACTCGTTGTTGGCTCAAAAAAGCACAAAAATAGGAAAATTACATAGTTTTATTTTTTAATAGCTTGTATTCTGAAGAAGAAAACAATGGCCTTGTGAAAATTTCCAGCAGCGGTGTACTTAGGACCATTTCTTGTTAAAATTTTCTTTCAGAATGATCACGGAAACTTTTCCGTTCATCGTCCCATCAACTGGCTGATGGCCTCATGTCCCATAAGACTACTCCACCACATACATGCTTGACAGTATCAAACAAATGTAGGCAGAAAACTATTTTTTAAAGAGGTAAAGGGTGATTTTTTAGCTATTATCTTTTTGGCAATACTGGTTTAAACAGCTGACGTACGTTTCGTGTTTTGTTTCACTATCAAACATCTTCAGTTTGGTCTATAATTTAACCATGAATCGTCTTACAAACGAACAACTCTTGCAAATTATTGAATTTTATTATCAAAATGCGTGCTCTGTTAAGAAAGTTCATTGCTCGCTTCCATTTTATGGTCAGTTTAATCGACCCACTAAAGCGGCTATTCGGGCTATTGAGACTAAATTTAGCACCAAATTTACATTGTTGGACATTAAACCAACAAAACGCTTACGTAGAGTGCGAACTGAAGAAAATATCGCAGCTTTATCGGCCAGTGTTAATGATGACCATCAATTATCGATTCGTCGCTCAAAAACGTGGAAATGCCAAAATTGCACTAATCGGATGGACCATTTGAGGCGCAACATTTGCATGAAATATTCTTCAAACATTAAATTATATGGACCGTACTATCGATTCAAATAAAGATTTCATGCATTTTTCAGAATTTTATGTGTTTTTCTTTTGAAAAACTTTCCTATAGCTTTTAAAAAGTCACCCTTTATGTGAAATTTATTTTGTTCGATTGGTAGCAGAGCAGATTATCATTTCAGGGGTCTCATGAGTAAATAGAAACAGAAAATTTATTTTTCCACTTCGTGACAGTTTACAATTATTTTCGGTTTTTATACCCACCAGCTAAGGATGGGGATATAATCACTTTGTCATTCCGTTTGTAACACCTTCAAATATTCATCGGAGACTCCATAAAGTATATATATTCTGGGTTGTGGTAAAATTCTAAGACGATCTAACCATGTCCGCCTGTTTAAAGTGCGATAACGGCCGAACGAAATGAGCTAGGAGGTTCAAATTTCCCCTAAATGTGTCTTACGGTTGCAGATCGTTTTTCCCTAACATGGACTGAAAATACCCCCTAATATTTATATTATTTAAGCAAATTTTTTTGACAATTCTGTTTTTTTATACAATTGAAACATGTTGCGTGCATTCCTCTAGTAACGTGAAAATACCAAAAAGTGTAAAAAAAAATTTAGCGGGTGAAATGGGGGCAAAAAGGGATACAAATGGTACCAATGAAACTTGAAATTCGGTGTGTACATCCCTATAATAGAGGGATTATTCGAAATTCGTACTTTTAAGAGATACGATTGGAAAAGAGGGATAACAATTGCACCAACCAAACCTTCATTCGTGAAATTCGGGGTATGCATTCATCTGACCGTGTAGACGCGAAACATAAAGGAATTTTTCGAAATTTGTACTTTTAGGAAGGGGATTAAAAAGGTGCCAATCAAACGGCTGTAGTTAGAATAGTGAAATTCGGTATTGCTCTGACTGTGTAGATGCGAAAAATCAAAATATATATCGATATTCATACCTTTAAGATCAAAATGGGATAAAATTGGTACCTAGCAAACGGATTTAGCTAGAATCATGAAATTCATTGTTTACACTCTGTCTTCGTAGACACGCAAAGTATGAGTATTTCTCCAAATTCTTACTTTTCAAAATTAAAAACTAAAAAAAAAAAACAAGTAAGGAAAGATTAAAGTCGGGCGAGGCCGACTATATGATACATATGATAATGAAAACGGGAAGGATTTTTTGTATGTTTCCTAATCATAGGCTGATATTGACCCGGGAGTGAAATTCGTATGGGGGCTATTTCTAAATGTGAACCGATCTGACCTATTTTCAGCACAGGTGTTCCTAGGTAAAATATAAGCTTTGCCAAATGTTAAGTCTATCTGATAAAATATGTTGTTTCTAGAGCGAAAAAACTCATATTGGGAGCGAAATTTCTCTGGGAGCTATATATAAATCTGAACCGATCTGCCACATTTTCGCTACAGGTGTTTCTACTTGAAATATAAGATGTTTTGCTAAATTTGAAGAAAATCTGTTAAAATATACCACATATTTAGAGTTAAAAGAATCAAATCGGGAGTGAAATTCGTATGGGGGCTATATCTAAATCTGAACCGTTTTTCTTCAAATTAAATAGCGTTCGTCCTTAGCCTGAAAACTACGTAGCGCAAAGTTTCATGTGGTTCTAGCTACAATGGCGACCTGCATCGTGATTACAAGAATAGATGGACAGACAGACGGACAGACAGACAACATTCCATTTAATACTATACTCACTATTAATGTGAACGATCGTTCTCCGTCGCGTCCACATTTTCCAATAAAATAAGAAATATCTGATCTTTAATTAATTTTGAAACTTGAAAAGATGTTTGAATTGATCTTACATTGTGCTTTATTATATGAATTCTGTAACAGTTTCGTTGTGAAATATTTATTTATTTTATTTTAATAAAATATGAATGTTTCATTGGAAAAAATAAGCTTAACTCATGGTAAACAGTATATTGACGATTTCCCGTGCTGTCCTGGGATCCCGGGAAATTGAAAAAATAAATCCTGTTTCCCGGGAAATTAAAAGTATGGGAAAATGCAAACCCTAATAGATTCCAATGAGGACCCGAAACATAATGAATCATTGAAAATTTTACTTTTCAGTCACTTTGTCTGTAGCTGTATCAAGAAATTGCAAATGGGAGGAAAATGTTTCTCCCTAATGACGCCTGACAATACACCAAATATTTAGGACACATTTTTGAGGATTGCTGTCTCATGTTCACTTTTTCATTACAAATGCAGTATTATATTTATATATAGCAATGAACTATTATTATTATTGTAATGAAGCAGTGAAATTTATTTAAAATGGTGCGCATAAGTATGTCTTATCGTTTGTAATAGTAAACAAATGTAGTAATGTGCATAAATATATAAGAATTTTCCTAATATGGTTCCGCACTTCAATGTAAAGTCCACAGCCACTTATCTGCCGGTAATACTGTAGCCTGGTCGAACTAAAAGCCTTTTAACTTGTTATTTATTGAAATAAGATAATTATTTTTGGATATACGTAATTTTTGAGAAATTTGGGGAGATTCTTGAAGGATAATGGTATTTTTTTAAAATCTCACTCGTATCTAGTTATTATTTACTTCACACTGAAAAAAATATTGCGATATGTGTGCATGCAAAGAGGTATATATGAGTAATTCCATTGCTAGCGGTTCGATTTTTGACCTCACTAACATGGATTGTTTCCAAAGATTGCATATTAATTCTTCTCAAAAAAAAATATTTGATACGTATTTTTAGAAAAAATACAAAATATCACGTGTTATGACCAATTCAATAGTTGTGAAATTAAGATTTTTTTCATACAGGTGAGTTCATTTAATCGCCAGTAACTCCTGAAATACTTGACCGAAATTAATACACCTAATCAATATACCAAGTTCAACATCATTTTAAAATAATGAACTGGTTCGATAACGCCTCTTTGAATGTTTTTACAATTTTATTTCATTTATTTGTCGAAATTATTACATTAATTTTTGAAATTTTAAGCTAGTGCTAGTTTTTACTGACTATTTGGTTTTTGAAGTGGAGAAATGATGGGTTCTATATTTTAGGATTTTTTGTTTCAAAATATTTTTTGCAAAATCAACCAAAATTTCATTGAAATATCATCAGAATGATAACATCGTCGAAGACAAAAAAATAAAAAGGTTCTGACAACGCATTCTGGAAAAGAATATTCGTTTATCGGCGTTTTTAAAGTCTACGAACATTGGTCATTTTGAAGGGTGGGGGGGGCAATATTTCCCCCTTTTGCACATTCTTAATATGAATCGGCATATGAAACATTTTAAGTATAGGATGTGTTTTCCATAAATTCTACTTTACTTTACTTTAATACCAGAAATAAGTCAACACTTGATTTTTTTTCATATATGCATTATATAACTTTTTTTTCAACTATTCAACCGTTGGACTATTATTTGTGGGTGCCCTCAGCAGCCATTTGAATGAAATTATTCGCCATTATTAACCGAAAGGATTGTACTTTCAAATAAAAAATAAATTTGAGAAAATATTCAGTAGTTTTTTATAGCATTTTCAAAAAAAAGTTATCTGTTGAAATATGTGGTTTCTGGAGCGGAAAAAGTAAATCATAGGAGACTTTGGTATGGGAGCTATATTTGTTGCTCAAAGGGTCCGCCATCTAACGTTTTTTTTCAACTATTCAACCGTTGGACTTTTATTTGTGGGGTGCCCGAGGCAGCCATTTGAATGAAATTATTTTCCATTATTAACCGGAAGGATTGTACTTTCAAATAAAAAATAAGAAATTTGAGAAAATATTCAGTAGTTTTTTTATAGCATTTTCAAAAAAAGTTATTTGGCGGACCCTATAGAAGGCCAACATTTATAATGTTACACCGTCCGACAGTTCATAGTACACATGAATCGGATAATATACGTCAGAAACTCTAAGCAACATTGAGTTAATTGGCGTTTTCAGTTTTTTTTCCTCATCCTGTTGCCCCTCAAAAGGACTACAAAGTTTCAAAGAATAATTTTGAATACTTATTCTCACCTAAAGAGGGAAATATCTGTTAAAAATACTTGGAATTCCATGCCTATATCTGTATTAGTTTAGCATTTTAAGTTTCCCCTCTTAAAAAGTAAAATATGAATAAATTAAAAAACTAAGGGGAAAACTTGAAATGGTCGTTAATGCTAAACTAATGCATATATAAGCATGGAATTTGGAATATTTTTAACAGATTGTCTCCTCTTTAATTTGACACTTACATCGGTATCGTAGGATGTGAATAAGTATTCAAAATAATTATTTGAAAAATGTTATCCTTTGTCCTTTTAAGAGACAACAGCATGAGGAAATGAAAACTCCAACAATATCCATTTTACCTATAATTTCAGACGTATGTATATCATCCGGTTCAAGTGTAACAACTTCTTTTAATATTTATTTAAAGATTTGGCCTTCAAAACCTTTAGAGCATTGGGAAGTGTTTCATGTAGTCGGCATCGTCTCAGCCATTTAGAATTTTCAAACCATTCATGGATTCAGTTCTTTTCTTTCTTTTGATTATAACTTGATCTGAATGTAAGCTCAATATAAAGAATGATTCCTTCTAGCTGAGAGGTACCATAACAACGCTACCAAAAAGGACTAAACAACAATTTTTGGGAATTTGATTCCGTGATATCTCAGATCCCAAAGCTGAACCCGAATAGGGTAAACGAGATTTGCACACAGAAACTCTTATTTTGCCATTTTATTATATTTGAGTATAACCGTCGATCGCCATAAACGCATTCGACTGTACAAAGTTTTTGTTAAGACACCACAAAAATTGTTCGTAGCGCTGTCTTAACACGAAATGTTTCTTCAAATCAAGCACATAGTCACGACATCAGTGTACCGCCGAACATTTTCTTTCGACGTTTTTCAAAAAACGCTGTTCTCTCACACCAGGGCTGCCGGCGATGGTCATGGCAAATCTTTTGGAAATTTGCTTCACTTCCGGTTTCTTTTGTGACCGTGTGTTGCCTTTCATCTATTCTGATTTGGACACAATGCGACACAGCGAATGTCATAGTATGAGTATTTTCCTTATACGACTATAGTTTTCCATTAAATAAAAAAGTCGGAAAACTGCACACTTTTCCAGTCACATGCCAATGTGAGTGTGCGTAACGACGTATCTCTGCCGGCAGCACATTTGTCCGTCCATGAAAGCGTGCAGTTCAGCGTAGTGCGTGTATTCATTACGCCCACCTGAATGGAAAAGCTGGCTTGACGTATTTTCACACGCTCGTCTAAGAGGTGGCTGCTTTTTTCTTTTGTACTTCTTTCTCGCTTTGAGAGGTTTCCACGTTACATTAACCTCGTTTTGGTATCGCCATGCCTTCGGGTTGTAAAAACGCAAAAGATTCGTTTAAATTCCATTGTCTTGGCATTTCGTCTTTATTGTTGGGTGATTTCTTCCCCCTTTTAGTTATTCTCATTAAAAGTGATCATGAAGGAAAGTGAAGTCGAGTGAAGATGTTACGACTTGTGTCCAATTTCATTGAAATTACTTTATTCGTGTCCGGTTTTTTGAGTGGATAATTAAAACTGTAATTAGGGAAATCATGGCAACAAAAGACAATGGTTTTGTTAAGAATTAAGTTCTTTAATGGAGAATTATTTCTATTTTATTGTTGGAATAATACAATGGTTTTGTTAAGAATTAAGTTCTTTAATGGAGAATTATTTCTATTTTATTGTTGGAATACAATTGTCCCACAATTTACTATTTTAATTGTGGGTAAAACGTTAGAAAAAGAATTTTCTAACATTCAAATATCTAGAAACCCTATATTTATGCTCTCCACCAAACGATGTCCTGCCTATCGCCAAGTGTGTCAATTAGACAGTGTCCACACAATAGACAATTCAGATCTTTCAAACCAAAGTACCAGACATACCTAAAATTTTGTGGAAGATATAGACTATAAAAAGAGGAATTTAATTCCGCAACACCTCGAAAACTGAAGCTGTGCCGGAAAACCTGGATTCGGAATCTACGAACCCTAATTTCACCAATTTAAAAACTCTTTATTGAGGGTCTATGTATAATAGGCTGGGTCGAGTTCCATACAAATGAAAAAACAAATTCCAGTCATCCCACGAAAATAAAGTTTGGATTGTTTAATGCAAAATATTTCGTTCCTAGATCAAGCCATCTGTGAGCTAACCGCTCCTGAAAATAACCCTAAAAATCATGTTTATCCGGTGTATTTTTTTTGTGTTACATTTTTTCCCATTTTTTTTCTCAAATAATAGACCCTTGAAAGCACTTTAAATTGAAATGATGCTAGTCTTAGAGTAACTTATTGGTCGAAATGTCCAATAAATTTATAGTAATTTTTTGTGGATTTTCAAAGTGACGACTGAAAACTGTTTCGTATTTGGTGGGAGTATTTTATAAAAAATAAATAGCTGCAGTCAATACCTTTCGCATGATGCCTAAATGATGAAGATCGGAGTGAAATTGACTCCGCAAAGCTCATTTTTGTAAAAAAAAACTTTGAACATTTTGGCTGTGAAAACCATCTCCTGCATTAAATTTTTTCACAAAAATGGAGTCAGTGACGTCATTTTTCGTCCATTATTCATCATTTAGGCATCATTCGAAAGTTATTAATTCCTCCTATTTATTTTTCATTAACCTTTTACAAAATATTTCCAAAAAATATGAGTTTTTAGCTGTCACCTTAAAAACGCGCAAAAAATCAATATAAACGCCCAATTAATCTATGAATGAGCTATTCTAAGACAAGAATAAAAAGGGTCTATTAACTCAGAAAAAATGGGCCGAAATGCAACTTTAAAAAATTACACGGGAATAACATGATTTTTAGAGGTGTTTTCAAGAGCGTTTAGCTCACAGATGGCTTGACCCAATGACGAAATATTTTGTAGATCATCGTTAAACAATCTAATCTTCATTTCTGGGGGGGGGGGTTGCCATACGACCTGCGGAACAATTCAATTACTGTTAATTCATTTCTTGTTAGTGAATTTTTCCGGTTTGATGATCAGAATTAGCCATTCAAATCATGTGATTTAACACCTTTTGAAGCCTAAGGTTTTCTTTGCCAACTAGCCCATGACCGCAATACAACACCGAAATACAACAACATTTATTCAAAACATTCATGAAGATGTCTACAACAGAGTGTGTATGAGTCAGCAAAATCATGTGGACCACTTAACCCATAATGAATTTGAAATGTTGATTTAAAAATTTCTGCTTTCTATCAAAATGACATCTTCAATCGAATTGCCTTCCCGGGGTTTCCTAAAGAGCGAACGTAAGGCAATAATTAATTCTCATGAAACTTTGAATGACTACCATCATATATAGCCGGATCTGTACTCCTCATATAAGATCTCATATTTATTTTATGAATAGATTAGCGATCATGCCAAATATGATGGTTTATAGTCTTATTTCGGTCTCCTGAAAAGATAGCAAATAAAAGATGAAAATTTGCGACTTGGTGTTGGTCGTCATAAAATTCTAGGATGATCTTGCCATGCCCATCGGTTAAAAGCACGCTGTTATCTAAACAAAAGTAGCGAGGAGATCAACATTTTTCAACATCTACTAATTCTTGAATGGTTGATATTACAAACAGGCGAATTCGGTGCGGAAAGAAACAATTTTCTCTAGCAAGAGCAGAAAATATCCTTAATACAGGGTGGCTGATGAATGCTGCGCCGAACGTGAATCAATTTCAACACTATGTATGGTGGTGTAATTTGTGTCATAGCCAAATCAGGTTATGACGAATTGTAGTAAATAATCCCCGAGAAGCTGATTGCAAGAAACTCCACATTTCTTTGGCCCCCAAGGCCTCCTGCACCTGAATTTTTCTTGTGGGGTTATTGGAATTTGAAAAATTTTGAATTATTTGAGTTTCTTAAAGTAGCAATAACAGAAGTTGAAATCATTAAATTCTGTGTATACATTTTCCTGACTGATATCATATTTTTATACACTCCACGAGAGTATTATGTCTTTGTGCATTTGTTTGTAACACCCAAAAGGAAACGAGATAGACCCATTGTTAATTATACCAATCGTCTTAGAATCACTTTCTGAGTCGATTTAGCAATGTCCGTCTGTCTGTCTGTCCGTCCGTCCGTCCATCTATTCTTGTAATCACGATACAGGTCGCAATTGTAGACAGAACCAAATGAAACTTTGCACAACGACGTTTTTCGGGATAAGGACGAACGCTATTTAGTTTGAAGAAAATCGGTTCAGATTTAGATATAGCCCTCATACGAATTTCACTCCCGATTTGACTCTTTTCACTCTAGATACCACATATTACAAAAGATTTTCTTTAAAATGGGCGAAACATCTTATATTGTATCTAGAAACACCTGTGGTAAAAATGTGTTAGATCGGTTCAGATGTATATATAGCTCCCATACAAATTTCTCTCCCGATTTGACTTTTTCCGCTCTAGAGACCACATAATGTATCAGATTGTCTTCAGATTTGGTAAAACATCTTATATTTCCAATAGAAACACCCATGGTGAACATCGGTCAGATCGGTTCAGATTTATATATAGCTCCCATACAAATTTCGCTCCCGATTTTACTTTTTCCGCTCTAGAAACCACATAATGTATCAGATGGTCTTCAGATTTGGTAAAACATCTTATATTTCCACTAGAAACACCCATGGTGAATATCGGTCAGATCGGTTCAGATTTATATATAGCTCCCATACAAATTTCGCTCCCGATTTGACTTTTTCCGCTCTAGAAACCACATAATGTATCAGATTGTCCTCAGATTTGGTAAAACATCTTATATTTCCACTAGAAACACCCATGGTGAATATCGGTCAGATCGGTTCAGATTTATATATAGCTCCCATACAAATTTCGCTCCCGATTTGACTTTTTCCGCTCTAGAAACCACATATTGTATCAGATTGTCTTCAGATTTGGCAAAACATCTTATATTTAAACTAAGAACATCTATGGTGAAAATAGGTCAAATCGGTTCAGATTTAGATATAGCCCCCATAAAAATGTCGTTCCCGACTTGACATTTTCCTCTGTAGAAACCACATGTTGTACTCGATTTTCTTTAAATTTGGCACAACATCTTATAATCTTACTAGAAACACCTATGCAGAAATTGGGTAAGATTGGTTCAGATTTAGATATAGCCCCCATACAAATGTCGCTCCCGATTTGACTTTTGCCGCTTTAAAAGCCACATATTGTGCTCGATTTTCTGTAAATTTCGCACAACATCTTATAATCTAACTAAACTAAACTATGGTGAAAGTGGGTAAGATCGGTTCGGATTTAAATATAGCCCAATTTCAATGTTGCTCCCATAAGTTTAACCGATTTTGGCCAAACTATACTATTTCGTTCCAGGTTTCAATATATCAAATGTCCTTTCCGATTTAACTTTTTTAGTCAAACACATACATTTACAGGATACAAAAAACCTTCCCGTTTTCACTTTTTCACCGAATTGAATTGTATTTGGATTGAAAGTGGAGTGTATCATAGAGTCGGCCCCGCCCGACTTTAGCCTTTCCTTACTGGTTTTAATTTTTATACCCTCCACTGTCTGTCTATCTGTCCGTCCATCTATTCTTGCAGTCAAAGTGCAGATCGCAATTATTGTCCGATCCTAACAAAAATTGGCACAAGTAAGTTTTGCGGGCTAAGGACGAACGCTATTCAATTTGAAGGAAATCGGTTCAAATTTAGATATAGCTCACATATAAACTTCGCTCTCGATTTGATTTTTTTCGCTCTAGAGACCACTTATTTTAATCGATTTTCTTCATATTTGGCTAGAAACACCTCTGGTGATGATAGTTAAAATCGGTTCAGGATTAAATGGGTTAAAAATTGTACCTGACCAAACGACTGGGACTAGAATCTAGAAATTTGAAACACATATTACATATTATAACGCGAATGCGATTGCAAAATTTTTACTTTTAGGGATGAAGTTCGGTTTGTACATGCATAGAAAAACAAAATTAATGGATTTATATCTGAATGGTACCAACAACATGGCTGAAGCTAGAATCATGAAATTCGGTGTATATATCGACTATACGTGTGGGGGTAACATAAGATGTATACCAATTTCCCCATCTCCGAATTTAAACTAAGTCTTGGAAAAAATACTATGTGCAGATTTTGAATAAATTCTTTAAGTCCCTTCCAGAGTTTTCGTGTATACCAGCGAGCCAGACGGACGTGAAAGGGGCGTGGGACATACTTATGGTTTTACATTTCTTCTTCAATGCGTTACACTTTTTTCTATCCCAAATGATATATACGCTCCTACTCTGTAGTGAGGGTATATTTGCATTTTGTGCCTATAAATTAAACTATTGACTACGTGGATGGCACAGTGTAAATGGATTTTTTTTAATTTGTACAAGGTGTATAAATCGAATCGAAAATATAGTGTGAAAGTAACGTTGAATACGTAGTTGCGCAAAGTAAAACGATTTTTCAAAAGTTGTGAGCGTTTACAAACGATTTACCCTGAAAGTGATATCCTTAGACTAAGGCAATTTTAAAATATAAAAAAAAACAGTTCGAATACCGAGACAAAATACTGTCAATACCACCCCATTTGAAAAATTTCCGCATACGAAGTTCAACATAAAATAGTGGTATGTTGCGCTCTCGCAACATTTTTTTTTTCCTAAAATCCATCTTAGTATACTTTTTCAGATTGTCGTCTAAACAGCATTTATTTGGACTTTTATGGACATATTATAGAATTTAGTTGAAATTTGTTTACCGGGCCTATGAAGAAATTTATCGGAATTTTTTCAGTATCTCAATGTAAGTTTTATTTGTATTGCAATACAAAATTTCTTCACATATATACAACAACATAGACACCTATCTACTTAATTGTGTGTACACGTATTCTGGCCAAAACAATTGTAATCCAAAGATTTCCCAGTTTCCAGTTACACCAAGCCATAATCTACCTCCCACCAAAACATGGCAATACCACTTTCTAACTTGAAATGAAAAAAACGAAAAACAACAACGCAAACCAAAACAAGGCACAGCCACAGCCACATAAAGTAAAACTTTACAGATGCTGCAAAAGAAAGAGAACTACGCCAATGATGATGATGACGACGATCACCATAATGACGATCATCATCATGCTGATTTTTTACTTCTATTTTGTGCAAAAACAAGTTTTACATTTCGAATCTGAGAAGTAAAACGAGTATTCGATAGTGAAAAGGTCTGGTGGTGTTGGGGAGCGGAGGGTGTCGAACACCGCCATGGTGGATTGAAGTTGTGTAGTGATGCTATTCTAAGACCATTGGGAACGTATTGGCTGACTGACTGACTTGCTGACTGGCTTGTATATGTACCCAGACTAGACAAGATGCTACAAAGAAGAGCTGGTTGGCAAAAAAAACAGAACGACATGAAAATAAACATCGCGCACAGAAAATTTCACTAATAATGATGATCATGATCGTGACCATCATCGTGGAGTAGAAAATAAATGTTCATGTGTTGTGTTGGTACATATTTTGCTTTACACGCTACATCTTCTAATCGGACGACTCTGGATTGACGTGATGATTTGTTACAGATGATGCCATCAAAGGTGTTTGGAATATGTGTCAATTATCTTTATTATTCATCAAAACCAACACTGACTTTTGGCAAAGGTTGGACAAATAAAATAATAATATAAAAATATTTTGCGGTGGTAAAATACCAGGTAACCCCAGAAGAATATTACAAAAAAAACAATTTTTTGGCCAAATTATTATAATTCTGAATTTTTCAACTTTATGTGGAAAATAAAATTCTTCGTACAAAACACCAAGTAGTAGTAGCGACCCTATAATTCTGAAAGGGCATGTTGAGTGGACGATATGTGCAGAATAGACTTATAGTCTGGCTGGTCTGAGTTTTTTATAGTGGGTCAAAGTTTTAATGTTTTGGCCGAAGGGAGCATTGTACTAAGCTAAACAATTTTTGGAAGTTAATGTCTGAGAGAATTTTTATTGTCAGAACTATATTGTGGAATTTTATGAAGATAATTTTTGTGCAATATCCTAACCCTCTAACTCATCTCTTTATGGGTAATTTTTAACCCTTTTTTCGATTCTGTTATTTTTGGCCCATTTTTTGTATTTACGTACTGAATTTCTGTTTGTTTCGGGCTAATCTGGTCACTTTGCGGTAAAGACAGACATGTCGACCATTTTAGTAAAAATCCCAAATTTTGGAACACATTTACCCCACTTTAGGAATTCGGCTATTTTTGTCGGCAAAAATGGTATATCTGAAAATTTAGTAATTTTTCATCATTTTTTTCTGTTTTGATGAAGTTCGCAATATTTTGAGAGATATGAACTGTTCTGTAGTTTTTCAAAAATGTTGTTTTAGTGAAAATTTCGATAACTCAGTCAATTATTTTTTTAATATTTTTTTAATTAGTATTTAAATAAGGCACTTTATTCATGTAACAGTATGCAATAAAAAAATATGTCTGGGACCTAAAAAATTAAATAATATTATTTATGAGGATTTCCACGTAAAAAGAATGATTTAGGAACAGTCGCAAAAAATCGACTTCTTAAACAAATTATTTGAGGCTGATGCTTACATACTGACTGCCACCACCTACATAACGTTTGTTGGTGGAACAAAAAATATTTTTTTTTTTCATTCTAATGGAGAAAGCAAATCCTTTATAAAGAGGTCTATGGTCAAATGTAAGAGCATTTCTAAAGATCACGTTTTGAATTTTGCTTTAAATATGTAGTGTTGCATGAAAAAAACCATAGAAATAAAAAGTTATTTGATTTTTAAATAGCTAAAATTCTAAAAATTAAACCAAAGTATATTTCTAAAAAATATAAATAAGTCTGAAGTAAAGAGAAATTCAAAAAATGTTCGCTTATTATGGCTTTGTGCATTTTTTTCGATTTCTGGCGACTGTTCCTAAACACAGGAAAGCCCTCATAATTGCGTAGTGTAAATACTAAAGACATCTCGACGAACATTTGGATTAGGATACCAAAATAGATCAGAAGATGGCCTAAAAACTCCTTCGCAAATTTACTATATATGTAATCCATGCAAATTTTCATAGTTTTTATAATGAAATATTATCTGAATTCACATTGGAGAAATGAGAATTAAATAAATCCATAGAACAAATTACCAATTTTTTGTTATAACATACATACATACATACATACATAATCATGACATTTTTCTTTTTCTCTTTAAACTAAATCTAAATCTCTTCTAAATTTCTAAAGTTCACGACCTGATGTAATTGTGATAAACTTGATAAATTAATGATAAAATACAAATACAGTAGGGTTTCGGCGTTGTATTCCTGACATATCACTGGATTTCCAAAGTGATGGAATTTGTTTTTGTAAACATACAAAATTTACACTTATTTAATAACCATCCATGTTCCATTGTGCTAGTTTATAATTTTAATCATAAATAAATAAATAAATTTTATCAAAAATGAACTTCGCTAAAGTATTTTTATGAAGTGCAACATTTCTCTGTGTGGATAATGTCTCCAAATTTGCGAAATCGGTTCATAAATATCGAGAAGTGTAATTCCTTCAGTTTTTAATCGATTTGAAACCTCTAATGACTGCCATGGAATGACAATGTATCTTGCTCAAAAGTGATGAAGACCACAGTGCAAATTTGAAAATGTTTTCAGTACTCTACATTTTTTATATGTATATGATTCTTTGTCAAATGTATATCAATGTATTTTGATGGAGCAAATTATGACTTTCAAAAAATTTTGCCTAAATATTCATAACATCTGACATTTTCGTCAATGTCATGAATATGCATAGATTCTCCAAATGAACTTTATATCACTTTCACTTTTTGATATTTAGCATGTTGATGATGCTTAAGGTATGAATAAACGATAAGGTATGATAGCGATGTCTAGATATATGTATATTCAAATTATGAAATATGTTCAGAACTCTCATCAATATTCCACTACTAAGACCACTCAGTAATAAAGGCTCAAACAACAATACACAGTAAATAAACTCCCAAGAGGTAGAGTGTGAATATTGTATACTTCTGTCGCGAAGATATTCTATTACGATATAGAGTTTAGGGAAGGGATTGGTGATAAATGTTGTAAAAAAGATTTTGAACAATCATTTGTGGGGTAAATTTTGTTGTTTCAACTGATATTTGAAATAAACCGTCTCGCAAAAGAACAACGCGTTTTGATTGTTGAGAAATATTTGATATTTTGATAGCTTCATTAATCGTCAAAATTAACGCATTTGTGATTGAGGAAAAATTCGCGAGTGATTGTTCAGAAAGAATCCGCATTGAGGTATATTTCATTTATTTTCTTCACGACTTGTAGTTCTAAGCCTATTGGCCGATATAATATAAATTACAAAATGCAAAATGCAGTAACAATTTTTTTCTAACAGTGTTAAAAAAAACTACTCAACATTATATTAAAAATCTTTTTTAAAAGCTACCTCATGAAAACTTGTTGAGTTTTCTTAATATTTTTGAGATATTTCATATGAAAACTCCACAATTCCTAAATAAATCTCAAAATGTTGTATTTTTTTTTAATAGAAGCAGTGCCATTATTTCGATAAAAAATAATGTTTACAGACATATTAGTACATAAAATTCCCTTTTAACTTTTTCTCATATTTTTTGTCATATTCTAATAAATCGGAGAAGCGAATTATTGTTGCATAATGCCATCTAAAAATAAACTTTTTTTTAAATTTAAACTTCAAACTATAACTAACCTATAACTCCTGACTGGATTATTTTTTAATTCAATTCTTCTTCTATGTCTTTCAGAATTCTCCTAGATAGAATTATAATTGCATGTTGTATTATGGAGACGATACATTTGAAATGATACATCAAGATTGGGGAAAATGGAAGATTTTCTGCTTGCGTATAGGAGATAATTAAAAAATATGTTTTTTTGTAGGGATTGACTTTCTAAAAAGTACAGTATTATCCAAATGGGATGAAACCCCTTTAACGAGGGTGTATATTAAACCCTAATGAGGCTAGATGGTCAGGTATAGTCGGAAACTATGTGACATTTAACGAAATAGAAATTACAAAATTATTTCCAAATTAAATCGATTTCCAACTTGTACTTTATGAATCAATTGCAAATTTAATGTTTTTATCACATCCAAAATTCAAATGTTACTGCAATTTTAGCCGATATTACTATGAGGCTGTTCAAATATCTTCCAACGTTACCATTCCACATAATGTCCGTCAATTTTGGCATCTCACGTGCTTCCCATTCAAAATTTGCATAGCGCCTAACTCGCCTGCCTAGCACTACCAATGGCCACCTACCTACCTACCAGTCAATATATCTTCTTAAAGAAAAACAAATCGAAAAAGAAGCTGTAAAAAGCTACGCAGATGGAGGCCATTACAAATGATTGTCTTCTCAAATCTGGTACGACATGGTCCGTTCTTTGCGGCTAGGAAAACTGAAAACCATTAAGAAGTGAATGAAACATTTACGATTAGAAAAACATCTATCTGTCCATTCGTAAGCGTAGCTTTTGATTTAATGATGATGGTGATGGCGATGACGATGGAGAAGCAGAAGCAGAAGATGAAGTTGATGATGACGATCTTCTGCTTGGGCGATGTGCAAGATATGCAGTTGTTTTATGTCTGGATGTTGTGGTTTCAATGGTGAAAACAGTTTTTAATGATTCTGGTTATTTGTCGACTGGCAATTCGTAGCGGACGCAAAGAATCTACCGTAAATTGCGGTCAGAATGAGATGAAGAGGAAGAGAAGGCACAAGCACACAACAATAACAGCAATGGTACTACTACACCATTTCCATTAAACCTCCGACGTTATCGACGCGCAATACCGTACTCGGTCCCTAAATCTTGGTAATTTGATTGCATTCCATAATCCATTACCAATTTAGAAAAAATGCAGCTTTAAAATAAATCGGAAGGACGGAATCCTAAATTCAATTCATTGAAACAATATCTGAAGTTTTAAACTGTTTAAAACAACATCCGACAGTCCATATTATATTTGAACTGGATGATATTGGTCTGAAACTATAGACGAAATGGAGTAAATTGGCATTTTTAGTTTTTTCTTTTCCTCCTCCAAAGGATACAATTTTTCAAAAATTATTTTAAATACTTTTAAATACTATAAAACCGTAATATATGTAAAATTATAGAGGAGAATATATTTTAAAAATACTTCAAATTTAAAGAGTCTATTTGTATTAACAACAATAGTGCTGCTGATGTAACATATCGGGAACATATTATACCGATTAGAAATCTTTGAATTGGCACGCCTGTCATTTCATATTGTTTCGAAAGTTGTAAATTTTGAATTGTAAAATAAGGGCCATAACTTTTACATTTATCCATAGATTTTCTTTATTTAATTCCTTAAAGCGTAAGCTATTAGAAATTAAATTTAAAAAATAAAACAAAATAATTCGATCCATCCCTATTGAAAAACCTGTGTTGGCGGACACGCCCGACTTTAGTCTACATTGTAACATCCTAGTTTCAAATTGATACTTCTCAATTTCGAATTAAAACCTTTCCATTTTAAATGGAATTGTCGCAAGTTCAAGGGAAGAATTCTGAAATTTGTTTCCAAATTCTGAATTCTTCCCATCCCTACTGAAAACCTTGTGTAGGCGAAGAAGCCCGACTATAGTCTGCATCTTTTTATACCCTCCACCTCCAGGATGGGGGTATACTAACTTTGTCATTCCGTTTGTAACACCTTGAAATATCGATCTGCGACTAAAAATACCCATAATAATCCCTAATATTTTAGCGTATTTAAGCATGTTTTTTGAATATTTCTGTTTATATTTGCTTGATATTTGGTATGCGCATTTCCCTTATAGCAAAAACGTGCACCATAAAGTGATTCTTATTTGTAGGGGGTAAAATGGGGCAAAAAAGGGATAAAAATGGTACATATTAAACGACAATAGCTAGAAACACAAAATTCGGTGTGTACATTCCTCTAATTGAAAAAATGGATAAATGAAAAAAGGGATAAAAGGGATAGTCATGAAATTCGGAGTATACATTCCTCTGAGTGTGAAGACACGGAAAATAAACTGATTTTTCGAAATTCGTACTTTTTGGGGTTAAAATGAAAAAAGGGGATAAAAATAGTACCGACCAAATGACCGCAGTTAGAGTCATGAAATTCGGAGTATACATTCCTCTGACTGCGAAGACACGGATAATAGACGAATTTTTCGAAATCAGTACTTTCAAGGGATACAATGGTACAGAGGGATAAAAATAGTACCAACTAAACGACTACAACTATAATGATAAAATTCAAATTGCGTAGAAATGTCAAGGGGGTACAAATGGTACCAACCAAATGTAATCATGGAATTCGGTGTATACATTCCTCTGACAGCATAGACACGCAAAATAAAAAGTTTTTTTCCAAATTCGTACTTTTTCTTTTACGGCAAAAATTGGTTGAATCATGAAGTTAGGTTATTTTGCACTATGTACATCTGATAATGGATTTTCAAAATTTGTACTTTTGAAATTCAAATAGAATGGAAATACAACCAACTGTAGCACCCACTATCTGCCAATATTTATGGCTTTGAAAATATTTTTCAAAATATAAATAGAAGAAAATTATTTTTATTGAATTGACGTATTGGTAGCCTTGTCTTATAAGCGTGATTTGAAATAATTAAAATATTATATTTATTTATAAAATTAATTTTTCAATATTTGTATTTGTTTTGGTTTGGCTATATTAAAAAAAATTATATTTTCCTGTAATATTACTGCTCTTCTACGAAAACCGACAACCTCTGTGGAATGCAATCCATGGTGGAGGGTATATAAAGTTCGGCCCGGCCGAACTTAACGCCGTTTTTACTTGTTCAAATTGAAATTAGAAACTTCCCATATCAAATTGAATTTTCCTAATTTTATGTTTGCAAATCTGTAAATATTGAAAGCAAGTTCTGAATATTATTTAATTTTTTTTTAGGTTTTTCGTTTGCATTATTTTTTGGTCTATAATCAATATTTGATTTGAACTGGGATATTGTCCTGCCTCAAGACCATTTTGCATCTATATTTAATAGAATGCTAATTTATTTACAAATGGCATGGTGACATTTATTACTTGAGTGCAGACTACCACGATCATGATTTCGACCATGTCAAAAGTCTTTTCAAGTGGCTTCGCAGCGACTTTTCAACATCAAATCCGGCCTCTATAAGAAGATGATTCTCACAAACGAACGAGAAGCATAACTCACTTGCCGAATTTGCGTTTAAAAAATCGCACCAAGTAATAAAACACCCATGCCACTTACAAGCATCTCATTGATTTGCATATGTTTTTTTAAATCCAAATCCAAATTTAAATGTAATAAAATTTCTCAATTTCAAAATAAAACCATTCCGTATCGAAAGGAATTTTCCCAATTGCAAGAGAAGAATTCTGAAATTTGTTTGTGAATTTTGAAAGCAAATTCTGAATAATATATTTTAAAACAAAAAAAATAAATAAAATTGCATCGAATATCTCTCTATATTAATTACTAGTTAAAATTCACTTGGAATTGAAATTTGCTGAGAATCAAATATTTATTTTGAATTTTTACCTTTTATAAAAAGTTTCTTGTGTTTTATGTAAAATAATGATTTATTATTCAGTTTTTCTTTGATTTGAACTTTGTTTTCGTAACGAAAAGGTTTCGTAAATGAAAGAGTATCGATATGACCAATTTCTTTGTTGCAATGACATTCATGCGTTAATATAACGAAAATTGTCCAATGTAGCAATGAAAAGGTTAATACAAAATAAATGAAGCGTACGGCACTTGGATTAAAATTGAAGCTATTTTTTTGACCCACCACTTTGGTCTTAAATATAAAATGTCTGTCCAGTGATGATACGTGACTTGTAATCTTACATAATCTTAGAATCTCAATTTGAATTCTCTGATGAAAAGGAAACCCCACTTTGGTTTTCATTTAAATTTTGGGAATGTGATAATCTTGGAATAGAGTTTTTCGAATTTGTTTGAAATTTTAAAATAATGTGAACATTTTTTTATTAGAAACAATGGCTACAATAAAAACCTATTATTTTTGACCACAAGAGGTTCATTTTGATACCACGGGCTTATTGGCACGAACCTGTGCGACTCACGAAATAATTTATCTTCCTGACGTATATAGCCTTCGAAGAACGCTGTACCCAGTGTCACTAAAGTTATTCTAGACATAGAAGGGTTCAACGCTCTGAATCTTCTCCTTATCGTTTAGCTTAATTGAAATAATTGAAGTGAAGAAGGTAGCTCGAACTCTTTATATCATGCCATATTCACGATTCTGCACTTATATAGGTCTAAACACCTGCTGTTCGACAGCACCAATGCTTTCTATTTGAGCTGTAGCTTGGATCTCGATAGAATCGTTTAAAATATAAGGTACAAAGTCAAATCAGGATGGATATATAATTATTAATTTGAGCAAAATCGATTATACAGGGTTTTCCAACAAGAGGTGTTATTTTGAATCACCCGGTATTTCGGTAGCTGTCACTTTTGAAGCTTTTATTCATTGACATTTGACAAGTAGAAACTACGCCATTGCTAAAAATGGAACGATGCAAGCTTCAACAACGCATTGAAATTATTAAAATTAATGAATGAAAATGATCCGAAATTCATTCGAAAAATCATCTTGACTGATGAGGCCCATTTCCACCTCGGTGGCTACGTCAACAAGCAAAATTGTCGCATCTGGGGCTCGGAAAACCCAAGAGTTATTGTTGAGAAGCCTCTCCATCCTCATCGTGTGACTGTTTGGTGCGGTTTATGGCCCGGCGGGATCATTCGACCTTACTTTTTCGAAAATGAGGTTGGATCAACAGTTACGGTGAATGGATCTTGAGATGATTAATGATTTTTTATGGTCGGAGTTGGATGGTATTGATCTATGATCTATACGATATGTGCCAAACAAGCAACGAAACTATTGTTCTTTGACGGGAAAAGTTTCTGGACCGTGTTATCTCTCGAAGAGGTGGTCACAATTAGAGATGGGCCTTACTCACGTGATTTGAGTGAATCACGTGATTCACGCGTGAATCACGCGTGATCGTGAGCAAAATTTATTTCACTCACGTGAGTGTGCGTGAACGTGAGGAACGAAAAAATGTTCGTGCGTGAATGTGCGTGAGTATAATTTCTGCGTGAATCACGTGATTTTTTGGTGAGTCGCACATATTTGTTAATTCTATTATTTTTATTATGTTTTGTTTAAAACTGTGAAATTTTCCATTCAATGTAAAAGTCATATATATACATATATTTATTTCTAAAACAAAGTGCTTCATATAATTTTTCTATTATTTAAGTAAGCATTCCCTGCGCCAACATTAGGCACTACATTTATATGAGAAACCCCCTTAGTGTTACTTCAATTAAAAAATCACATAATATCGTGGTATATGCTTTGTTTTCCACTTGGATTTTATGTCTGTATCTGCTATTTAACTTATTTTGCGTTAAACTGTATGATGTAGTATAATTTAAAAAATACGAAACATCGCAAACGTAGACTGACTTAAATAATAAATTTTCGGAATTACGCGGCGATGCTCATTTCAAATTACAATAGAAATAATTATTTCTTTCTTGAAATTGTTTCGTGATTTACGTGAATCACGTGATTCACGCGTGAATCACGCGTGATCGTGAGCAAAATTTATTTTACTCACGTGAGCGTGAGTGAACGTGAGCAACGAAAAAATCTTCGTGCGTGAACGTGCGTGATTCAATTTTTTTCCTTCGTGAGCGTGCGTGAACGTGAGCCAATAATCACTCACGCGCCCATCTCTAGTCACAATTGGCCACCGAGATCTTGTGATTTAACACCATGCGACTTCTTCCTTTGGGGCCACGTGAAAGATAAGGTCTACGCCAACAGCTCAGCGTCGATTCAAGAACTCAAAGCTAGAATTCGTGAGGCTATCGAAGATATAGGGCAGCCATTTTGCGATTTGGTTATGGAAAATTTCATGAAAAGAATATGGTTTTGTAAGCGTGGTCGTGGTGGCCATTTGGCTGATGTTGTTCTTCCTCTCTCCTTCCTCTTTATTATGAAATAAACATCCGATCATTTATCTCAAAAATGTCATTTTTCTTTGAATAACAATAATTTGTTAAATTTATAGAGCGGAAAAGATCAAGTCAGTTGTGACATTTCTATACAAACAATATCTAAATCTGAACCGATTACCTTCGACTCTAGCGTTATCGAGGCCTAAGATCTGACTATTTGTTTTGGATAGAATAAGATCATTTTATGGACATCGATATCGATACTTCGCTCAGTTATAGGAGGTAAAGTTAAAAAAATATATTTTGAAATTTTTTTAAATGAGTTCATAATGAAAAATAAAATGCATTTACGATAACTATCTTTGTTATCGAAATATTTTTTCTTAGCTCAGTGTCAATAAGTTATCGAAACTAAAATATCGGAAAAAGGACTTTTAGAAGACAGCAAAAGAAAAGTAATTTTTTTGATAACTGGCATAGTTGTCGAGATATTGTACAATGTTCCCGGAAAAGTTGTACACAATGTGAAAAAATTGAAATGATTAGCCCAAAGCACAATTCAGTATTCCAGCTTTAGCTGCACATTCTATTTTGAGCAACAATTTGTGAAAAAGAAGTTATCGATAACTAAAAATTAACCAAATTTTTTATAATCTTTTTAACTAATTTGCGATTTGAGTCGATAACATGCCCAACGATATTTCTTCTTAATCTTTTTATCTAATTTGCGATTTGAGTCGATTGGAACGAAAACAAAATCGAATTTTTCAAAATTTAACGTTCGATAACTGGGAAACAAAGCGAGTTATCCATAACATGCCCAACGATTTTTCTTCTTACTTCGAGGTCCTCTTTAAAAAATTTATAGCATAGTCTCTCCCAATCTTCTACCACCGAAAAATCCCTTTTACAAAGCTTGATATTTTGATGGAAGAACAGTTGGCTGCACGAATAGATGGATAGCCAGACAGATTGACATTGCTAACTCGACTCAGATAGTGATTCAAAGATTATAGGTATTCCCTTTGATCGGTGTTGCAAATGGAACCTTTTGCTTGCATTATTCTAAATTATTCTCAATTTTAAAGTGAACTGCCGATTTGAATTTATATTATCTTATATCAATCTGATAATTATAAATTTTAACTGGTGTTTCATAATAAATCTTCTGATTTTATATCCTTATGACGTTTTAGCAAGTTCACCTTGGTTATTTGCATTTTCTAAATTACTAAAATTCCGTTCGAATTTTCTCAGTTTTAATGAAAAATTGGAAAGAATGTGAAACAATTTGCAGAATCAGCGTAAACACACAGACCGATCTACTTCAGAAAAACACAGATTTGCTGTTTTTGTTCTGTCAGAGCTGTGGCAAATCGTGTTTTTCTCCAATTTCAAGACTGGTTGATTGGTCATCCGAATGTAACCTTAGCTTTTTTCGCAACAAACACTCGCGGCGGCGTTTCTTTTGTTTTCTTTTACTTCATCTTCATAAATTCAAAATTTCAATGGAATTCTGAATTTCTTTCTTTGCACATAACCACACGCGGACGGGCATTTAATTAAAAATGCATATTTTTCTTTGGGATGAAATAAATTACTTTCTTTCGATCTCGAGCATATTTTCATTTCTTTTCTTTTGCACTTATTTTGAATTGGATTTGATTTCTGATCTTTTATTTCTCGTTTTTGTTTTATTTTTTTTGGTACAAATACCGAACACAACAGACTGCCTGCCATACACGGGCATACATATTTTATTTTTTATTTTTCATCTTTTCTAGAGATATTTTTGCACAGCACAAAAAATGAAAAAAAAAAACTGGATTTCGCTTGACCATCATGGGTTACCTTCTTACTTCTTTTCTTGATGTTGTTATTGTTTCTCTTTCAGTTGGTTTGTTTGTTTTGCTTATTTTGTTTCTTTCCGCTTTGTCCGTAAGCGAGTGGTGAGTACTCGAGCACATTCACACACACACATGCACTGTACTGGGGGGTATAGCGCGCAACACGAAACCATCGACCGCTTGAACGTCTTAACGCCTCGCAATGTTCTCAACGAATGTTGGCTTGGTTTTAATTGTATCTCTCAGATACCTGTTGAGTCTTGGCTTAGTGGTGTATTACTGTGTTGTTTCTGTGCCAAATACAGGTTTATTTATACACATGTATTATCAGTCTCTCGCTCGCTCTCTCTCTGGGTTTTCAGTCGCTGATTAGAAGAGACCGAGCAAAAATTTGACTAGAATGTTCAGAGCTCAGAAAATGTGCTAGATTAAAAAATGCTTAAATATTTTGGCGATAAATAAAAATGCTAAATTGTTTACATGCAATTTTATGCAGATAAAAGAATTGCAGAATTTTTAATGGTTTGTATTGTAATATAGCCTCGATCTACAGGGCAGCAGGACTTTCAACAGTATTGCCACCTGATGAAATCTAGATAAAGTTATCCCCTTAGATCCTTTATATCTGTAATTAGCGTACTTTCTACAGACAGACGCACATGGATAGATCAGCATAGAGTTTTACAAAGACTCATAATACAGTGAGCGAAATTTGCTTAGCCGCGTATAGTTTTTTTTAATTTGATAAAAACAATCCTTTTAATATTAAATATGGACATAAGTTGTTTTGTATTTCTTTTTTATTAAAAAATAACAGAAAATACGGTTTCAAGTTCAAGCTATAACGGTGAGTCAGAGTAATCACAATTAATTCAGTTTTTTTATGCGAAATTTGTTTAGCCGCACAGTATTAACATATTAAAAAATACGTTTAACTTAACTTAAATATGAAAATTAAATTTTTAATATTTGGTTGGCCCTCCATTTTTGTTGATTGTTTAAAAAATCGGAGCAGGGAGTGTCCATATCAATGTCCAAATCTATCCAAGCTTGTAAAATTGATGTTTTTAGTTCCTGAACCGTTGAATATTGTCTCCCATTGGTGTATACAGCTCTTGCAATAATTCCCCAAAGATTTTCGATTGGGTTCAAGTCAGGACTTAAAGCTGGCCAGTCAAGTAAGGGTATTGAACGGAATGAAAAGAACTATTTAGATGCTGAATGCCGGCAATGACCTGTTGAAATATGAATTCTATTTGGACCTTCTCTGCCAAATATTCAATTAAAACATCGTCTAACATCTCAATGTATTTTGCAGAGTCCATCTTTGTTGGAACAAAGCATAACATTAGTTTTCCATGGTAAGAAAAAGATCATGACGGAACCTCCTTCGAAGTTACGACTTGGAGGGTTATTTCCGCGAAGATCGTGCCAATAATAACTGAAACCATCCGGTCCATCCAGATTAAACTTTTTTCGTCGGAAAAAATAATTTTCTGTCCACGCCATGTGCTTTTTCGCAAAAGCTAATCTAGCCACTTTATGTTTTGTTGTCAATTGGTTTTTTTGTAGGTTTTTTCCACTTTATGTTTTTGTCAGCGCTTAAAATTTGTTGGATTCTCCGCTTTCCAACTGGAAGCTGAAATTTAGCCAATATTTGGGATGAGGATAGTCGATTTTTAGTGGCCTCCTCCTTAAATATGTTGATTTGACGATTGGCGACTTTGGTATTTCGCATACATTTTGAGGGAGGAACACCGTATTTGTCATTTAATTGTAAGTAATTTCTTACGACCTTCTCCGATTTACTGATCTGTCTCGCAATTTCTCTATTTGAAAGGCCATTTCTCTTTAAAATTTTGAAATTTCCCTTTTTCCACGTCGTCAACTTATTGTGCGCCATTTTTCATCGGCTTATCAAATATTCACAAACTTGATAAAAAATAATTTTAAACAATACAATCTTACAAAATATTTGTTAAGAGTTGGAATCTTTTTAGGGAACTTACCGGTTTGACTCATTAAAAGCAACTGCGGCTATACGAATTTCGCATTAATTTCTTTGGTTGTATATACACACTTACATCTAAGTACCGTTATGATCATATTTTGTTTTTGTTTTGGAAAAGACGAACAACAGATAATTTAAAAAAAATAGCATGCGGCTAAGCAAATTTCGCTCACTGTATATTTACAGGGTCCCTGATGAATATTAAGAAATTCTAATATTTGTTAAATACATTTTAATATTAATAATATTATAATGGAATTTAAGTGACATCCACGCTTGGTGGCGTATGTGCAATGTTCATAATGTTGTACTGTCTGGGGGTCACAGGGGATTGTCTCAAATATTGTTCGAGTACATTGTTCGGCACAAGGAAATTGAATTGAAGAACTCTTTCAAAATCATGGTCTTAAAAACGGAATTACAAAATAAATTTTAAAAATTGTCTAAAATATGGAGAAAAATGTATTTCCAACAAAGTAAATTGCTAAATTGGCATCACTTTTCTTTCAATATCTTTCGCTCTCTCGCTCTATGTATCACTGAAATGGTAGCTCTCGTGGTGGAGTTGATAAGGGTTTGTATTTTGCAGTTGTTTGGAGCCACGGGTAACACTAACGTGTTGGTTTGTTTACATAACTTAAGACATCGGAATTTCCGAATATGTTAGGAATGTCTTAAGGGATGATAATGTATACGATTGAAGAATTTTTGATACGGGCACAATTCCTGGATTGGACGTCTATATGACACTAGTGTGGGCCTGCAAATTTACACCTGGGATGACAGGATTATTACGGGGTTCCACTCTATTTTGATACCCTCGTTGTGCATTTGTTTTTAACACCCAAAAGGAAATATAAAACTTGAATACGAAACAATCTTGTTTGGTGATTTTTCAGATGATGTCTACATGCACACCACCAGCAAGGATTTTCAAAACATGGTCATACGTGACAAAAGTTTTATAATTTTCGCTCAATACAATTTCCATATCATGTTTTTAGGGTTGTCTGCGTTGTGTAACGCCTTAAAGATAACACTGTGCTCCGAAAAAGAATGAAATTGAAAACTCTGGGAATTGTAGGAACTGTCGAATAAAACAAGAATTTGTTTGTGAAATTTTCCAGACACTCCCAATCTTGACTTACGAATAAAATCCCGGTTTGCGTGCCATTGCACACTTATTAGCCATAACATAGCAGCCGAAATTCAGTTTACCACAGGATTTGAAAAGAAGATCCATTTTAGGAGCCACCGAATCATACGGTAAGCTAGATACAAATTCAGATTTTCTTAAGCCCAGTAATACCCACCAGAGAAGAATGGGCATCCAACATGGTCATGACCGACGAGGAAAACTCAATCTTCACTGATGGCTCAAACATGGAGACAGGTACGGGATCGGGAGTCTTCTCTGAACCTTTAAACCTTAAAATATCCATCAGACTGCCAATCACTTGCACAGTCTTTCAGGCAGAAGTCTATGCCATAAACATAGCCGCGAGAAATATTCTGGAACGGGACATCGATCCATCAAAATTCAGAATTTATGTGGACAGTATGGCAGCTCTTAAAGCCTTAAACTCCAAGACTATCACATCAAGATGCGTACATGACTGCTTAGATTCTCTAGACCGACTCCAAATACATGACGTCACACTTGCATGGGTACCGGGTCACACGGGTGTATCTGGAAACGAAATGGCAGACGAATGTGCACGGAATGGCTCCAAGGAGACGGACGTTCCATGTAATACGAACATACGCACGCCTTTCATCGAAATACTCAATCAGATAGACGAAATAGCAGACCGAGTAACAAAGATGCGATGGGACTCCGTTCATAACTGCAAAATAACACGTAACTTATGGCCGAAAATCAACCCTAGTAGAACAAGGGAACTACTGGCACTCGGCAAAATAAACACAAGCATCCTCATGAGAGTCCTTACTGGGCACTGCGCAATAGGCCGTATGGCAGAGCGTATGGGAATCCCTCATATGGACTACTGCAGAAGCTGCCTCGACGAAGAAGAAGAGGAGTCGGTGGAACATCTGCTATGCTCATGCCATAGACTGCAGGTGCTTAGGCTACATTATATTGGAAGCAGGTTCTTTAGCAGTCTGGCAGAAGGCAATCTAACAACGACTGACACTATAATGAACCCCCCGGACTTCCCTTGCTATCAACTTCTCTTCTCCCTCTATAATCCTCCTCCTCTATCCATTAATATATTTCTTCTATAGTTATCTGTCAAGGGTAGCACAATGGACAAATAGTCTCCGAGTGAACTCGCTTGGTTGCGTATACACATGATGTTGTATGTTCTACCAGCGGGCAACCCTTTCAACCTAATCTAACCTAACGAATATGGTAAATCATATGATAATTGATCCAATTTTCCGGCAGATATTCCGATTAAAGTAAATATAACATGATCTGTGAAAATTGATCAAGATCTAATGACAAATGCAGATTATACAATCGGACGGTCATTTGAAGGAGGACTATATCAACACTTGGGGCCTGTGGCAAAACATGGGCCTATATAGTTCTCATTCACTGTAGGTATTCCTAGTCGAAATATATCATGATCTGAAAAATCAAGATCCGATGTAATATGTAGGTTCTAGAACTGTAATAGAGTAGAATTGGGGCCCCATTTGGGTTATACCAAAGTATGAACACATATTTTTGACTTTCACTAGTATGTATTCTTAGTTGAAATATAATTTAATCCGCAAACTTTTTAAAACTTCCGCTGTAAAATGTACGTCCTAGAGGGGTAGTAATAAAAATGGGAGCCATTTGTAAGGGTGTCATATTAAAAAGTGGGCCCATATAGATCACATTCAAAGTATGTATTCTTTATTGAAATATAACATGATCTGCAAAATTGTATCGAGATCCAATGCACAATGTGGGTTCTGTAATATAATCTACTAAATTTCTACAAAGACAGAACCAAATTAAACTTTGCACAATGAAGTTTTACGGGTCAAGGACGAACGCTATTTAATTTGAAGAAAATCGGTTCAGATTTAGATATAGCCCCCATACGAATTTCACTCCCGATTTGACTCTTTTCACTCTAGATACCACATATTACAACAGATTTTCTTTAAAATTGGCAAACATCTTATATTTCAACAAGAAACACCTGTGGTAAAACTGTGTTAGATCGGTTCAGATTTATATATACAAATTATATATACAAATTTCGCTCCCGATTTGACTTTTTCCGCTCTAGAGACCACATATTTCACTTGATTTGCTTCAAATTACCTTGCATTACCTTATAATTCTACTAGAAACATCTGTGTTGAAAATGGATTAAATCGGTTCAGATTTAGATATAGGCCCCATATAAATTTCGCTCCCGATTTGACTTTTTCCGCTCTAGAAACCATATATTGTATCATATTGTCTTCAGATTTGGCAAAACATCTTATATTTAAACTAGGAACATCTATGGTGAAAATAGGTAAAATCGGTTCAGATTTAGATATAGCCCCCATACAAATTTCGCTCCCAATTTGACTTTTTCCGCTCTAGAAACCACATATTGTATCAGGTTGTCTTCAGATTTGGTAAAACATCTTATATTTCCACTAGAAACACCCATGGTGAATATAGGTCAGATCGGTTCAGATTTATATATAGCTCCCATACAAATGTCGCTCCCGATTTGACATTTTCCGCTCTAGAAACCACATATTGTAGTCGATTTTCTGTAAATTTGGCACAACATTTTATAATCGAACTAGAAACACCTATGCTGAAATTGGGTAAGATCGGTCCAGATTTAGATATAGACCGCATACAAATGTCGCTCCCGATTTGACATTTTCCGCTCTAGAAACCACATATTGCACTCGATTTTCTTTAAAGTTGGTACAACATCTTATAATCTTACTAGAAACACCTATGCGGAAATTTGGTAAGATCGGTTCAGATTTAGATATAGCCCACATACAAATGTCGCTCCCGACTTGACATTTGCCGCTCTAGAAACCACATATTGTACCCGATTTTCTTTAAATTTGGGACAACATCTTATAATCCAAATAGAAACACCTATGCAGAAATTGGCTAAGATAGGTTCAGATTTAGATATATCCCCCAAACAAACGACGCCTCCGATTTGAAATTTTCCGCTCTAGAACCCACATATTGTACCCGATTTTCTTTAAATTTGGCACAACATCTTATAATCCAACTAGAAACACCTATGCTGAAATTGGGTAAGATCGGTTCAGATTTTGATATAGGCCCCATACAAATGTCGCTCCCGATTTGAATTTTGCGCTCTAGAAACCACATATTGTACCCGATTTTCTTTAAAATTGGCACAACATCTTATAGTCCAACTAAACAAAACTATGGTGAAAGTGGGTAAGAGCGGTTCAGATTTAAATATAGCCCAAATACAAATGTTGCTCCCAAAAGTTTAACCGATTTTGGCCAAACTATACATTTTATATTTTACCTATTTCGTTCCCGGTTTCATTATATCCCCATACAAATGTCCTTTCCGATTTAACATTTTTTGTCAAACACATACATTTACAGGATACAAAAAACCTTCTCGTTTTCACTTTATTCCCGAATTGAATTGTATTCGGATAGAAAGTGGAGTGTATCATAGAGTCGGCCCCGCCCGACTTTAGCCATTCCTTACTTGTTCTAGTTGAAACATAAGATATTTTGCCAAATTTTAAGAACATCTGTTAAAATATGTGGTTTCTAGAGCAGAAAAAGTCAAATCGGGAGCGAAATTTGAACGTGAGCTATATATAAATCTGAACCGATCTGACCTATTTTCACTTGTTTAAATAGAAGATTTTTTGCAAATTTTGAAGACAATCTAATAAAATATGTGGTTTCTAGAGCGGAAAAAGTCAAATTGGAAGCGAAATTTGTATGGGTGCTATATATAAATCTAAACCGATCTGACCAATTTTCACCATGGGTGTTTCTAGTGGAAATATAAGATATTTTGCCTAAATCGAAGAAATTCTGTTACAATATGAGGTATCTAGCGTGCAAAGAGTAAAATCGGGAGCAAAATTTGTATGGGAGCTATATCTAAATCTGAACCGATTTTCTTCAAATTAAATAGCGTTCGTCCTTATCCCATAAAACATCGTTGTGCAAAGTTTCATTTTGTTCTAACAACAATTGCGACCTGAACTTTGATTACAAGAATAGATGGAAAGACGGACGGACATTGCTAAATCGACTCAAAAAGTGATTCTAAGTCGATCGGTATACTTAACAATGGGTCTATCTTGTTTCCTTTTGGGTGTTACAAACAAATGCACAAAGACATAATACTCTCGTGGAGTGTATAAAAACGAAAGCACAATTTTCAGATATATTTTCAGTCCTGGCACGGAAAACACATATTTCTAGGTGTTTCCAGCGGATATTGGCTTAGGAGGGATATTCTTCTGGGAGGCTATAGCCCCACCCCCAATTTCTTTTGTGTTAAAAATTAAAAAAAAAATATTTATAGCCGCACGCACAATTTGGCTGCTTTTTTTTAAGACTGGATAATAAGCTGCGATAACAAAAATCTAAACAAAATGTTAAAATTTCAATCAAAAGAAAAATATTTTTTTTTAATTTCCACCAACAGCAAATCAATGTGTGCAAATTTTGAAAAAATAATTTTATGTTAAAAATTATTTATATTGTAGTTGGTGACAATGTGAAAAAAGTAATGCTTAGTTAAGCAAAAAATTAAATTTTTATTAACGTTTTGATATCACAGCTTGTTATTCCGACTTAAAGAACAGCTCTAATATAACACTGTACCGCTGTTCTATTCATTACACTGAAAACGGGTTTAAATTGTTTGTGTGTATACTACAGTTAAAGAAACTAAACTAGCATTAACGAATATTGCTACAACGATTTGAAACATGAATATGTTTTGTATTTATTTATTCGCACACAGCTAGATGTTTGACAATTTAAATTTTAATAAAATTTTGGTAAATAAACATCAATGCAAAAAAAACTTGGCTTGACATTTTTATACACTCCACGAGACCCATTGTTAATTACCGATTGACTTAGAATCTCTTTTTGAGTCGATTTAGCAATGTCCGTCTGTCCACCTATTGCTGTAATCAAATTACAGGTCGCAATTATAGTCCGATCTTAACAAAAATTGGTACAAGTAAGTTCTGTGGATCAAGGACGAACGCTATTTAATTTGAGGCATATCGGTTCAGATTTAGATTAGCCCCCATATAAATGTCGGTCCCGATTTGACATTTTCCGCTCTAGAAACCACATATTGAACCCCATGTTCTTTAAAATTTGGCACAACATCTTATAATCCAACTAGAAACACCTATGCGGAAAGTGGGTAAGATCGGTTCAGATTTAGATATAGCCACCATACAAATGTCGCTCCAGATTTGACATTTTCCGCTCTACAAACCACACATTGTACCCGATTTTCTTTAAATTTGGCACATCGGATTCAGATTTAGATATAGCCACATACAAATGTTGCTCCCAAATGTTTAACCGATTTTGGCCAAACTATACATATTATATTTCACATATTTCGTTCCAGGTTTCAATACTCCCCCATACAAATGTCCTCTCCAATTTAAAATTTTTTGTCAAACACATACATTTACAGGATACAAAAATCCTTTCCGTTTTCACTTTATTACCGAATTAAATTGTATTTGGATAGAAAGTGGAGTGCATCATATAGTCGGCTCCGCCCGACTTTAGCCTTTCCTTACTTGTTGAAAATAAAAATCATTTTTTACTTTGACCAAATAAGATTTGAAATTTAGTTCATCACACATAATTTTACCGAAATAACAAGAGAAACAAAAATTGATCTAAATTATATGCTGATCGTACATGCAAATTTCCTAAATGTTTGTGGACCCCACATATTCGCTCTGGAGGGGCCTGAACTGTCCTTTGTGAAATTACCCATTCGATAAATTTCTGAAATTTAACTAATATTGGTGAATTATATATATTTCTACGAATTCGTAAACAGTACAATTAAAAGAAAACTATTTCCAAAGACTCCCCATAAATAGACATGCTCGTTAGTTTCATATGTTTATGATCTCCTCTTGTTTACTCTACTCATATGGGACATAAATGATATATATAAATGATTTTCAAAATCGTTTCCACTGTGTCATATTGTTTAAACGGTCCCTCTGTTGCATTCCATGTGAGCAAACTGATTTGGGAATCCAGGTTAAAACCTAAATACTATTGCGCTTCATTGATAAGTGGAAGCGTGTAGCAATCAAGCAATAATTCTTTCCATATTTCTTCTAATTCTTGTCGCTTCTTGACGTCTTCTTTCTACTTCAGTTCGGAAACGATAGCTACAACAACAACAGACATATGCCAGCTATTCGGTGGTTATCATTGTAAACGTGAATATATGTGTTATGGTTTGTCTTTCGCATTGTAAATAGATTTAGTTCAATTTGATGTAAGGGTAATTTGACACAGTAGCTGCTCTTACGGTGGCAGATATCGATGAGACAGCGAAAATGGTAGGTTCGTACCATACGGTAGCCTTGAGGCAAACATAAATATATTTAGTCTTAAGTCTGAAGTGTTATCGTTCATGTTCATATAAACACTGCATATTAGGTTAAAATAACATTTTTATTAGTAATTCTCTCAGTTTTGCCTGACTGTGTGTTTTTAACTAATTTGAAAATTCAAGGGATATTTAACATAACAGTTAGGATTTTTGACATCGACCTAAATTTTTTATGTATTGAATTTTTGAAAAAAACCCTGACTGAAAAACAAAACGACTTTTCAAAATACGTACTTTTAAGGTAGAAATGGGAAAAGGGTAAAAATTGTAAAAACGGCTTATAACCGGAATCATTAAATTCTGTGTGTAGGTTGTTCATCTGTCCACACAGATTGGTATTGTAAATGTGTAAAATTGGTCGGGAGAGATGACATTAATCATAGGCTAATATGACCTGGCCCATTTTGGCAAATCGAGAAGAATATTTGTATCGGCACTATTCCAAACATGGAATAAAGTGACCCACTTTCAAAGTAAGTTCTTCCATTTCAAGTATAACGTGCTATGCTCAATTTGAAGAAATTAGGTGAAAATACGTGGTTTCTGGGGCGGAAAAAGTAAGTCGGGAACGAAATTTATGTAGTGGGTGTTTCTAGTGGAAATATAAGATATTTTGCCAAATTAGAAGAAGATCTGTTAAATTATGTGGTTTCTAGAGCAGAAAAAGTCAAATCGGGAGCGAAATTTGAATGGGAGTTATATATAAATCTGAACCGATCTGACCTATTTTCACCATAGATGTTCCTAGTTTAAATTTAAGATATTTTACAAATTTTGAAAACAATCTGATAGAATATGTGGTTTATAGAGCGGGAAAAGTCAAATTGGGAGCGAAATTTGTATGTGAGCTATATATAAATCTGAACCGATCTAACACATTTTCACCACAGGTGTTCCTAGTTCAAATATAAGATGTTTTACCAATTTTTAAGAAAATCTGTTAAAATAAGTTAAAATATCTGTTAAATATGTGGTATGTGGGGTGAAAAGAGTCAAATCGGGAGTGAAATTCGTATGGGGGCTATATCTAAATTTGAACCGATTTTCTTCAAATTAAATAGCGTTCGTCCTTGTCCCGAAAAACTGCATTGTGAAAAGTTTCATTTGATTCTGGCTAGAATTGCGACCTGTATCGTGATTACAAGAATAGATGGACAGATACACAGACGGGCACACAGACAGACGGACATTGCTAAATCGATTCAAAAAGTGATTCTAAGTCGATCGGTATAATACATAAAGGCATTTATAGATGCCGTAAATGTTTCGTAAGTATAATCAAATGTTTAGATTTAATAATTCCAAAGCATCCAATGCAATTTTTACAGTCCTGAACTTGATTCCTTATCTTAAGATTATACCAACATAATTTATTGTGATCGATCTACAGCATGTTATTCCATCTACACTGAAAGAATTATCTTAACAATATTTATGATTTTGTCTTAAATGTATGAAACATCAATTTTCAAATCAATGAAAAGTGTCATAGAATTTATGAAACATTTCTTAAAAACTATGAAATGCAGTTCTTCATTCTATGAACTTCTGTTATAAAAAATCATTATTTTTCGTAATATGATTTATGAAAATTAACGAAGATTTTATAAAGAAACTTCATTAGTTTTTTGAAAAAGTTTCATAAATATTAATAATTTCAATCAACACACACCATCATTGCGAGAGTCTTTGCAATGAATATGCCTTTGAACTAATTCAGGGTACATACTTATGTCAGAGTTAACAAAGTACAAATGAGAATTGCTAGCATTCAACCGAATAAAATCGACACACTAAAAATGTAGTGGCAAGTTATGACACATTTCATAAAAACAATGAAATCCCTCATTATATTTATGAAGACATTTCATAACACAAATATTTTATTAAATGTCACCATGCCACCATAGAAGCAAAATAGTCTTGAGCTACAGACCAAAAAAATTCAAACGAAAAAACTAAAACAAATGAGCGTTGGCACGGCAGAAGTATTGCTGGGTAACTATACCTGCATATACACATACTTGCATATGCAACTCAATGAGATGCTTGTAAGATGGCATGTGTGCTTTCCCAGCCAACATTTTGGTAAGCGTTTTGTAAATTAAGATTGCAGCAAGATTGCATAAATAAGAGATTTGCGAACGTCGTTGACAATTTGCTTGCAAATGCAAGAGTTTTGCGAACGTCGTTGACAATTTGCTTGCAAATGCAAGAGTTTTGCGAACGTCGTTGACAATTTGCTTGCAAATGCAAGTGTTTGATAAATTTAAGCAACAAGTGTAATTCTCGCGTTAAACATTGTGGTAATGAGTTGTGTTAATAAATTGTGTTTAATTGTTCTTAAATTAATTGCGTTTGATTGTTTTAAATTTAATTTTAATATTTATCTTACTTATTAAATGTCTGCATCTAAAAAGAAGAAAAGTGTTGTGCGCAGCACTACCGAAATTTTTGAGCATCTATGGGACGGTGCGGCTGCAAGTTGTGAAAGTGCCCAAAGTGAATTTGTGGAACAGGAGGTTGTGCCTGAAGCACAAAATAATTAAATTTTTTTATATTTGTTTTATATTTTTTTCAGCTACAATTCAATCATTAATCAGCGACGCATGTCAAAAGGCTGTTGAAAAGGTGGAGGAAAAAAATAAGCTAATATTGCTGCGCCTAATAGAAAATGTGGAGGGGATGCGTAAAGAAATCATTGAACTTAAAAAAGCTGTATCACATAATAACGCTACTATTGTACCAAGCTCGCCGTTTGCTAATATTGAAGACTTCCTCAATTTTGAGAAAACTATACTGGAAGATATAGATACATTTTCCTTGCTGGTAAGAATTTAAATTTGAAATGTCCGGTGACTGTATACTGATGTCGATTTTATTTATATTTTTAGACGTTAGATCTAAAAAGATTGTCAACATCCAGTTCGAGAAAATTTGTTACTAAAGCGTGGCAGAAGATGATGACTGACAACGTTGCTGAGAGCTTTTCCTGGCGAGGAACTGCAGATAAGAAGTGCATTAGGGCCTTCACTGTTGCCACTGCCATTCGTCGTAAGTGAAATACGTTTAATAGGTTTCTGGTTACATTTTTTTATATTTATATTTAAATTCTATTACAGAAACATTTGCTGAAAATGGAGGCAAGGATGAGGACTTTGTGTTTGCCTCTAAGTCATATTTCCAGTATGCAAAAAATCGTATTAAAATTAAAACAACCAAAAAAGTAAACTAAAAAACAAAGTAACTATGTTTTTTCTAATGAAACAATGAAGTTCCTATTTATATATTTTAATTTAATAATTAATTTTAATTAATTTAATGAAACAATGAAGTACCTTTTTTTAATATTATTTAATTTAATGAAACAATGAAATACCTTTTTTAATAGTATTTAATTTTAATTTAATTAATATTAATTTAATTTGGTTTATTTATTATTAAATATAATTTTATGTATCAATAAAAAAAAACAGTTTGAAAACAAAGAAAATAAAACGCTTACTAATTATTACTAAAATACGTGTTTTTTATGCAATTATAAAACGTGTTTTTTTAATCATTTAAAAAACGTGTAATTACGTTACTTAAAAAACATGTTTTGCAATCGTCTTTTAAACGCTTATAAAGTTGGGTCCTTTTCGATTATAAACCACTTGCTTTGAGGTCTTTTGTAAAGATCACAGCAGCATTTTATAAGTGTTTTGCTTACAATTGAACGCTTACAAAACGCTTATTTTTATGTGTAAATGTTGGGTTATTACTTGGCGCGATTTTTTAAACGCAAATTCGGCAAGTGAGTTGTTCTTCTCGTTCGTTTGTGAGAATCATCTCCTTATAGAGGCCGGGTTTGATGTTGAAAACTCGCTGCGAAGCCACTTGAAAAGACTTTTGGCATGGTCGAAATCATGATCGTGGTAGTCTGCAGCCAAGTAATAAATGTCACCATGCCATTTGTATATAAATTTGCATTATATTTAGAAGCAAAATGGTCTTGAGCCAGGACAATATTCCAGTTCAAATCGGTTTTGACATATTTCATAATCTATAAGAATTGTTTCTTTAATACAATGAAATCTTTCTTTGATCTTATGAAAATAGGCTTCACTAATTTAACAATTTTGATTTATGAAATATGAAATGTTTATGAAAAAATTGTATGAAACATTTCATTTTAATTATGAATTTGTCATATATATTAAGGAAAAATGCACTAAATTTATGAAAAACCTTTTACGAAATAACTTCATAAATATTATGAAGAAAAATTCTTTCAGTGTAGTTGTACTGTAACTATGCACTCCCAAATATCTTATATGTAGAGAATTGCTAATTCTTTTTAAATGACTATGATTCCATGCTTGGGAAAACAAATATACAGTACACCATCGAAAAATGTTGATGCTGATTGTATTAAATAATTTGTATTTAATAAATCTATAAACATTTTGGTTGCCTCTCCCTATAAGTGGAAGTGGTCTTAAAAGTTATTAAAATTTTTTCAATATATCAATAATGAAAAAATGTCATAATTTTCATAATATGATACTACACTTTTACGTAAAGTCGATAGCCTCTAATATGACGCGTTTACTGTGAAATTAAATCTTTTAAAATATGCTTACAATTGAGTAAATTCATACTGGTGCAGGAGAAAATTGCTCAGCCTTTATGAAAGAAAATTGTGAAGATGTTTTTTTGTATTGACAAAAATTCCATTTAATATTTTTTCAAAATCATCTGTAAAAACACTTTGAAATATCGATCAGGTATATATATATATATATTAGAGTGGCTTCTTTTGTGAGGAAGGAAAAAAACCTGGAGAGTAGACACGAAAAATGGAAATATTTTTCCAAATTCATACTTTGAAGGGAAACAATGAGAACAGTGGGATAAAAATGGTACCAACTAATCGGCTACCTCTAATTGTGTAGACAAGTAAAATAAAGAGATTTTCGAAAGTCGTACTTTTGAGGGGGTAAAAAGGGATAAAAATGGTACCAACCAAATGGTCGCAGCTACAAATTTGAAATTCGGAGTATACTCTGAATTCCTCTGACGGCTTAGACACGAAAAATAAAAAGTTTTTTTTTCCAAATTCGTACTTTCAAGGGATATAAGGGAGGGATAACAATGGTACCAACTAACTGCTGCAGCTAGAATGATGAAATTCGGTGGGATTTTTCCACAATCGTACTTTTTTTAATTTTACAGCAAAAAATGGGTAGAATCATGAATCACTGTGTACGTGAGAGATAATGGATTTTCAAAATGTATACTTTTGTAAATAAAATAGGATGGAAATACAAACAACCAAATGACTGTAACTGAGAATGCACCCACTATCCACAATAGTTCCGGTATTTCAGTTTTTTTTGAAGATTCCTGCCTTCTCTTTACTTTTTGAATTGACTTGCTGTATTGTTTCGATATATATAGTATTAAATATCGGTAGCTTTGCTTTAAAATAATTAAAATTGTATATTTATTAATAAAATTAGTTGTTCAATATTTTTATTTGTTTTGTTTTGGCTATATTAAAAAACTAAAATTTTTCTGTAATGCACTTCAACGAACTATTTCCTGCTTAGCAGTATATATTCGATAAATTGTCAGGATTTCCGAATCATCAAATCATTGATTGCAAATAAAAGTTAACTAATTACACCAGAAAAAAATATATATTATAAGAACAAATGTCCGCTTAGTTTTTTGACGCCATATATTTTATCTAAAAACAATTATCTAAAAAAATAATTAATTGTTAAATCCATTTTTAAAATTTTAAAATTTTATCGTACAAATATTGCTAAGCGGGAAACCCGTTTCTTTGTAAATAAAACACGCCAATTGCTGTATCGTTCTTATCATCGCCGCTTAATTATTCAGACATAGCTTAATTGTTTTTGCTAGCAAACCCAATATTATTATTACATATGTATTTTGTTCTATCTATATTGCTTTAGTTGTTATAAAATATTTTTTGTTATTATAATATTAATTTATTTGAAATATAATACATATAAACATACAACAAAATATATATGATATTTTATTTTCCGCAAGTCTCGCCTTATGTATGAATTTGCCGGCATTTCATTTGTGAGAAATGAGAGATCGAAACAAACGTGATAGGGTTGATGTTGCTGTTCGATACCTAGTTTGATGCAACATAAGTATTCATTAATGTTGTGACATTATCATTTGCTATTAACATGTATAGCATACATTTAGGCTTGGAACTTACTTACATTAAAGTGGTTTAAACTAATTGTAACTGTTTTGCGGTGCGCTCCTAAGAATATACCTTTATTTATGTATGGCTTTCGGCTATAACCGTTCGACAGTTGTGGCATGTACGTCGATACAACATTGACAATGAAATTTAAATGGATATCGGACGTTACGGAATTTTTTGTTGTTTTTACATTAATAATATAAACATATTTTTAATCCCTATCCAATGAATAAAATTAGCGTTTCGGAAGTTATATAAGTCTACCGCTGTATGACTTACATATGTATGTGACTGAAAGGAAGACGTTATGCTGCGTTCGGATATACACCCAAATTCCACTTTGAACGGGGTTTGGCTATCAAACCATATGGACAAAATTCAGAAATAGTGGATTTTAGGTGAATATATTAATTAAAAATTAATTAAATCCATCTAAAGTTCCTATGATAGAAAAATACTACGTATATTTAGGTTTATAATACAGTGCGAGCTCGATGAGCGCAGCCACCTATTATCGCAACTGCTCGTTGTTAACAACCAACTAATTATTAGCAGTTAACCCTCCAATAAGCGCAATAAACCCTCCAATAAGCGCAACTTATGGTCTCGATTATCGCAACTTCTACTCAAAATTTGTAATGCTCGTTTTCTATTTTCTGGATAGATGAAGATACTTTGAATTTAACCAAGTACGAAGCTGAGTTAGGAAGACCGCGCATTAGTAAGAACCCATATAATCGTCCCAGCAGACTCGTATGTGTGGAAATTTACATATAGTAAATAATTGATGCCATCGAAATGAATATCAATTCAATTGAAATCATCGAGATATGGAACATAAAATCATGTATTTTTAGTAGTGGTTAGTGCAGGGTGTAAACTTCGACCAACTTTAGTCAATTATTACAGTTTTTGCTTCGTCGGAGGTCCATTAAATAACTAATTTGGACACTTATGGCCCGCAGATTACAAATCTCGTTTCAGTATCCTTGGATAATCAAAGTTTTCGTAAAATCAAAATTCGAAAAGGTGAAGCCGGAGGGCTTTTCGATAGCTTACATTTTCCATAGTTGATATCCAAGGCGGGAAATATAACACATTAATAGTATTTTTCAATTCACGAAATGTCGGAAGATAAAGAGTGATTTTTTTGAGGTTAGGATTTTCATGCATTAGTATTTGACAGATCACGTGGGATTTCAGACATGGTGTCAAAGAGAAAGATGCTCAGTATGCTTTGACATTTCATCATGAATAGACTTACTAACGAGCAACGCTTGCAAATCATTGAATTTTATTATCAAAATGCGTGCTCTGTTAAGAAAGTTCAGAAAGAAAGAAATTGTGTTCAGCGACGAAGCTCATTTTTGGCTCAATGGGTACGTAAATAGGCAGAATTGTCGATTTTGGAGTGAATATCAGCCAGAAGCATTGCAAGAGCTACCAATGCATCCAGAAAAAGTCACAGTTTGGTGCGGTTTATGGGCTGGTGGCATCATTGGACCGTACTTCTTCAAAGATGATGCGAATCGTAACGTAACTGTGAATGGTGAGCGCTACCGTGAGATGATATCCAACTTTTTTTTGCCCAAAATGGAAGAACTGAACTTGGTTGACATGTGGTTTCAACAAGATGGCGCTACATGCCACACAGCTCGCGATTCTATGGCCATTTTGAGGGAAAACTTCGGAGAACAATTCATCTCAAGAAATGGACCGGTAAGTTGGCCACCAAGATCATGCGATTTGACGCCTTTAGACTATTTTTTGTGGGGCTACGTCAAGTCTAAAGTCTACAGAAATAAGCCAGCAACTATTCCAGCTTTGGAAGACAACATTTCCGAAGAAATTCGGGCTATTCCGGCCGAAATGCTCGAAAAAGTTGCCCAAAATTGGACTTTCCGAATGGACCACCTAAGACGCAGCCGCGGTCAACATTTAAATGAAATTATCTTCAAAAAGTAAATGTCATGGACCAATCTAACGTTTCAAATAAAGAACCGATGAGATTTTGCAAATTTTATGCGTTTTTTTTTTTTTTAAAAGTTATCAAGCTCTTAAAAAATCACCCTTTATGTTGAATAAAAGTTTAGAATTTCTGCGATCTCATTCGAACTCTATTTATCCAGAAACAATTCGCTGACTCCCAAATCTATATTCTTACTTTCGTACCTTTCATAAGTAAGAAAAAAATAAACGAAAGGCTGCAAACAGCTCAATAAATCTATTGAGTTTAGTCTGATATAATTATTCAAAGGTCAGTTTGACAGTAATTAGTTGCGATCATCGAGCTCGTACTGTATTTTGGTTCCAAGATTTGTTTTAGTAAATATTGTCTACCAAATATGACTACAACAGTAGGTGCTCGGTTGGTTGCATGTCCTAATTCGGGTTTCAATAGAAGTTCGCATGTTACTAGGGAAATAGTGAAAAATGTTGACAAAATTAATTGGTAATAAAAGTAAAAAACGATAATTTCAAAGGACTAACTTAACTTTCTATGGATTCGACCTATGAAATAAGGCAACCTGAAAGGATGTAATCTAGAGTTTCTTTTTTCCGAAATATTTTATCATTTCCCGGAAATTCCCGGTGAATATAAAAATTCCTAATTTTGTAAATATTTTATATTTTATAAGATTAAAACAAAATACAGTATATATAGATTTTCGGCCGGGCAGAACGATGGATTGCATTCCACAGAGGCTGTCGATTTTCGTAGAAGTGCAGGAACATTACAGGAAAATGTATTTTTTTATTATAGCCAAATCAATGCAAATAAAAATATTGAAAAAATATTTTTTAAATAAATATAAAATTTTTATTATTTCAAACCACGCTTATAAGCCAAGTAAAAGTAAAAATTTTGAAAATCCGTTATCTCTCGTACACAGTGAAAGATAACCTAACTTCATGATTCAACCAATGTTTGCCTCTGTTTCCATTATATCTCTTGAAAGTGCGAATTTGGAAAAACCTTTTATTTTTCGTGTCTACGCAGTCAGAGGAATGTATACACCGAATTTCATGACTCTAGCTGCGGTCAATTGGTTGGTATAATTTTTATCACCTTTTTTCATTTTAACCCCAGAAGAGGAATTTCATTATTCTAGGTGCAGTCGTTTGGATGATATCATTTTTATCTTAATTTTCTAATCGAATTTCGAAAAAATATTTTTGTATTATGTATCCCCTCAATTAGAGGAATGTATACACCGAATTTCGTGTTTCTAGCTGTTGTCGTTTTTATAGGTACCGTTTTTATCGCTTTTTGCTCGATGCCACCCCCTTTATGGTGCACGCTTTTGTTATAGGGGGATGCGCATACTCAATATCAAGTAAGTACAAGCAGAAAAAATCATTCTTAAATGCTCAAAAATATTGGGGGTTATTAGGGGTATTTTCTGCTCCTGTGAGGGAAAAATTTATCCCTTTGGACTGATTTCGTCCATACAGATCTCCGATTTTAAGACGTATTTATGGAAAATTTGGACCTCCTAGCTTCTTTCGTTTAGATGCTAGCGTGCTTTCAACAGACGGACATGGCCAGATCGTCTGAGAATTTTATGGCTATCAAGACTATATATATATCGATATTTCAATATGTTACAAATTTAATGACAAACTTAGAACACCCCCATCCTGATAATGGGAAAATTTAATGATGAGCCATTCCCGAAGAAAATTCCCAGGATCTTGGGAATGAAAAATGGGCGGGAATTCCCAGGAGAGAAACCCTAACGCAGTCACAAATGAAGTGTTTGGTATTATAGCCACTTAATTATAGTCCTTTTCCAAGCGTTCTGGCATACCCTTTAGATTTTTTGTCCACTTCTTTTATATTGGAATTGGCATCTAAATCAGACACTTTTCGTGGCATCAGAATTATTTAATTTTTTTATCGAATTTTTAGGATTCATTTTTCTTCTACAAAATCCCGTTAAATCCCACTTCTGTGATAATAAAACAAAAATTCAGTATTTGTTATTATAAATACAAACTGTATTTGTATTTTTAATTAATTATTACAAAAGGCTCTTAGCAATAAACTAACTGACTAAAAGTCAAGACCAGCCAATATCCAAGAGCATATAATATAAATATTCACTCACCATCGGTTACTGTAGGAGCACAATCAGAATAAGCTATAACAATAAGAAAGCTTTAGTCTAATTGATCCTACTACCTTTAGTAACATTTTTAACGTGTGATGGGGGAAATTTCAGCTCTTGGGAATACACAGGGCTGTATTTCTATAACTGCTGGTGCTGGTTGGCTCTAACACTTGGCCATTTCGTTCACTGTAAACGTTCCCAATGAGACACTTTTAAACATTTCAACTTTCTTAAATAAATATATAATAAATATAAAAAATAATAATAAAAATTATAAAAATATGTTGTCATTTAAAATTATAACAATAATAACATTCTTGTAACATTTTCAAAATTAACAATAAGGTTATTCACAATGCGGTGTATTTGGTCTAGCCTTCTTCGATTGAAATGCAAAACCAAATACCTCCCACTGTGAATTGCTGTAATGCAAGATCTAAATAATTTTTTGGTTCAGTGCTAATACTAAAACTAGAAAATTAATTAAGTAAAAACCCCAGCCTCCTTCAATCCTACATTGCATCGTGCACCTGGAACTGTATTAGATCCTCGACGGGGAAACGAAAGAGTGATGCGGTTTTAGCCTCCGAAACCATTTGTTCCAAATTGCCATTCGTATTCATGTTGTAGTTGTTGTTTGCTGCCACATTAGGGGCTGTCGTACTACTGGCACGAAGGTCATAAAACGACGACGATGATGACGAAGATGGATTTGATGAGTCCGTGGGTCTACTGCCCACCAAGGCGGCCGGGCTGGGTAATTCCGAGATATCATTGGCTGCCACAATGGGATGCTCGAAGTCAACCAAGTCTCGTTGCTGATCGTGGCCATTATCGCTGCGAGCTATTGGCATTAGGGAGGAGTCATTCAACGACTTGGCCTGATGCCGTGGCTCCATGGGACTCAAGGGTGAGCCGCCTTCGCTCTCCTCTTGTATGGTGGAGCGCTGTACATGGTTATTGGGCGGCGCGTTGTTGTAAAACGGATTGGTGGAGATGGGAGAGATGGAAGCCGTCTTCTTTTTGGGGAAAACATTCAGGTGCACCATAATGGGACTGGTTTTTGCATTTGAGGATGAAGAGCCCGAACCTGAGCCAGAGCCGGGACCGGAGCCTGAGGGGAATGGTTGATCGCAATCTATGGGTAAAAAGGGTGTTTGGTGGCCCTGGCCTGCGCCATGACCATGACCCTGGCCATTAATTAAATTGGCATAGATGTGCTGTTGATGCTGCTGCTGCTGATGATGTTGTTGTTGTTGCTGTTGCTGCTGCTGTTGCTGTTGTATAAACTTCTGCAGTTGATCGGTATAGGCCAACTGCATGTTATTGGCTTGGGCCAAGGGTATAATGGGCGCCTGTACCGCTCCCGGAAATCGTATTTGATTGAAGGGCTTCTGAACGTAGGGATTGTAGTAGCCCAAGGCGGACGTGGTCGGTGTCATAGGAGTGGAAAAGTACTCCATAAAGGGATTCCTTAACACAGTGGGTGGCCTCATCGAGGACACAATGCGCGCTTCGTCCATGGCCAGGGCTGACAGATGTTTGGTATTCCTTGAGGGAGGCAACACCGGAAAGATGTCCAAGTTCACCTTGAACGGTACTCGCTTGGCCAACATCGGAGCCTGGGTAACATTGATAGCCATGTAGGGGGGATACATAGAGGAGTAGAGCAACTCTGGTGCCGCTGTGGCGAAGGGATAATGTTGCATGAGTACGTTCGTGCTGGCCAAGGGGTTTTTCTTGTCCTTATCCTTTTGGTTCTTCTTCTTTTGTTTCTTGTTCTTGGACTGTTGAGCTTTTAGGTGTTGCTGTTGCTGTTGTTGTTGCTGCTGCATGGCCAAGAGATTGATGTCATTGGGAGAACGTGGCTTAAAGGGATAAATCTGATCCATGGCTATGCGTGGCTGATATGACTGCGGCATGAGATTCATTAGGGGCGTCTGATAGGCATTGAACATTTGCATGGGCAGCGGAAATTGCAGTTGCATTTGCTTCTTGTGCCGCTTGCCGCGGAAGAAGTTCGCTATGCCGCTTGACTTGAGGTTTTTGTAGGAGCCCGATATATGCAACCCCGTTGGCATCATCATCAGTGCGGGCATTTTGGTGGTGCTGGCGATGCCACCCAAATGCAGCTTTTGCAAAATGTCCTGAATGTTATGCACCTCATCGAATCCCACAAGGCTGCCCCGTTCGCTCTGCAGCTGCTGCTGCTGTTGCTTCTTGAATTCTTCCGGCAGTGGTCCATCGTAGGGAAAGTGAAAAGGTTTGGGTCTTGACTCATCCCTAATGGAGCCATTCGGCATGGGTGTGTCATTGAATTGCCTTCTCACGGCTAGCGATGGTTGGCGCGAGGTCAGACGTGGTGGTCTGGGTATTTGGTCGTGCAATTCCCTTCTGACTGGTGTCATGGTGGACGAGCGTCTGGGCAAACGTTCGTAATGATGGGCTTGATGATGATGGTGATTATGATGCCGCTGATGCTGATCAAAGAAATGCTCATCCACTTCACCGATTAAGCTGTGCGCCGATGGAGCGGATGATGCTGCCGCCGCCACGGCTATTGATGATGTAGTTGTAGTTGGTTTTGGAGGGGCTTGAGGTCGTCTCGCTTTCGCACTCCATGTTCCATAAATGGGTTGTTCATGCACACGACCAGCTCCGGCACCAGCACCGGCACCGCCAACATCAATACGCTCCAGTAAATATGCATTTTCACCAGCTAGCATTGCATGTTGTGGCTGTTGCTGTTGCTGCTCTTGTTGTTCGTACTGTTGTTGTTGCTGCTGCTGGTATTGCTGTTGTTGCTGCTGCTGGTATTGCTGTTGTTGCTGCTGTTGTTCTTGCACTATCAAATGATGTTGTTGCTCGTGTTGCAATTGTTTTTTCTCCTCATCATCATCGTCTTTTTCACGCTGCAATAATTGTTGCAATTTTGCACGCATCTTTTCTTTGGGCTCCAACAGATCTCGTGATCCTCCTACGATAATGTTCGTCCGTATGATGTGATTCGTAACCGTTGTATTGGCTTTATGCGGCTGATTGTATTCCAAGGCGGGCAGCGCCGTCTGCGGTACAGTGGTAATGAATTCACTTGTTGTTGCTTGGAAGTGTGACAAATTGCTACGCTGTTGCTGCTCTTGCTGCTCTTGGTGCTGGTGGTTGCTGATTATTGCATCTGTGAATGTTCTATTCTGATAAATTGCTATTGCTGAGGCCTTGGCAATAACAAGTGACATCTGTGGAATAGTAAGTGGTAGAAAGCGTTATTATGACATGTTATTCTCAATGAAAACAAAATTCAATTGCAAACGGTGCACAGTGGATCAGTTTGGCAGAAATTAGAAAGCCAGAACCGCTTTGGCGTGAGAATGTGAATATCTAATAACGTCAATAGGTAAAGTTTTAAGTCTCTGTGGTAGAAGGTTTAAAAGCAAAGTTTTTGGTTTTGAATATTAATATTAAATATATTAATTTGAATATCCATATTAAAAAAGGAATTTTAAGGGACAGCAAAAAACGATATTGACGATGAATAAAAATTGTTTGCCTTCATTTGAGGAGAGAGATCTAAAAAGATAACACACACATTTTTCCTCTTCTCTCGGACTGAAATGAAAATTTCCAATTATATACTTTTCTATAAGGCGCTGTATTTTCCGCGAACTGTAGATTTTTGCAACAATTGCTGCTTTTTTGCGACTGACTATATATGTATGTTACAAGCGACATTGGTTTTTGATACACATGAAAGAAATCAGGCGTATCCATTGGATAGATCGTGAAAAAATTACATAACAAATATGTCATGCATACAAATCATTTTAGCCATATCTCGCGCGAAAATGAAAATTTTGCAAAAATATTCAATTTGTATTTTTTGTTTGTCTAAAAATATCAATCACGTTTACAATTGTTCTAGAGTAAATACCAGAATCACTATGATGAAACTTATGAAGCGTTCTGACACTGTTCGCCCATTAGCGCGCTCTGTCCCATAGTAGGACACCTGCTTAATGTCATGTATTTGAACAGTTTTCTTTGGACTTTGATGGGTTAATAAAAATTATTTTACAAAAATAGAAGGTTTTTTGTTTATAAAATAAATAAGAAAAAACTAAAAAATATTTTTTTAAGATTTGACAATTGTCTAAATCTAGATAAAAATACTTTATTTTCTAACCGCCATGATGTCTACAATTTCTAATTTTTTGAGAATCGGGAAATGCAGCTTTATTTGTATTAAATATTTTCAATTTCGACACCAATCACGTTATTAATGGTTCTAGAGTAAATACCAGAATCACTATGATGAATCTTATGGAGCGTCCTTCTGATACTATTAACCCATTAGCGCCATCTGTCCCCATATGACGACACCATTTTGTCATATATTTTAACAGTTTTCTTTGGACTTTGATGGGTTAATAAAACTTATTTTACAAAAATCGAAGATTTTTTGTTTATAATATAAATAAGAAAAAAACTAGAAAATATTTTTTTAAGATTTGACAATTTTCTATAAAACTAGATGAAATTGCTTGAAATTTTAAAAAATATATATTTCAAAAAATTATATCTCATAACACAAAATAGTAAACAAATTAAAATTACCTTATGATAAAAATACTTTATTTTCGATCCACCCTAGTGTCTACAATTTCTTATTTTTTAAGAATCGGGTAATACTAATATTTCATCAAAATCGGAAAGAAGAGACATAATTTGGTGGAACGATTCGCTTGAACATTTTACCGTAGCTAAGTTCTGGATAGGGGATGGTTCCTGGATATATTAGGTCATGATATTTTAAATCTATCAATTAGTATTATTTATCTTCAAAAGCGTACGAAGTAGGGGAATAGTGAAGAAGAATGAACCTGTGCAATGCCTGGTACAAAAAGCTAGTTTTTTATATTTTAAAATTACGAAAATTCTCAAAATTTCAAACCAATTTCCAGTCATTGTTGATAAAGTGTTTAAATCCCGTACGGGAAACTTATTTATTTCGGAGATATAATCAGCAACACTGTGCTACAAAAAATATTGAAGTAGAAAACTAATCCCAATTTATGGATATATTTTTTCTTGTAGGTATTGTCGAGTAGAATGATGAGATGAGATAGAATGAATGATGAGATTTGAACTGGAATGACAAAAACTTGTATTTTTGTTTTAGCGAAAACTTCAATAACTCAGTAAATTACTGATGGAATTTTAAAAACGTCGTTTTTTCCAAATGTGTTATTTAAATAAATGTATAAGTGCAACGGTTACCAAAGAAAATAATGTTCACAAACATTGTCAAAGTTGAAAAAAGACTATTTTTGTTTTAAAAAATGTGGTTGCTGGACACACACAAAAGCACACAAATTTCTTAAGTGTCCTTAAATAAACTATATATCGATCGATAACTCCAGGTATCTTCTTTTCGTAACTCAAGATTTTGGGGGTGTATGGCAAATTTCAATACATTTTAACATCAAGTACAGATTCTTGTTCTACTCGACAATGCCTACAAGAAAAATATCAATTCCCAAAGTTTTTGCACTGTTGCACAGTGCAACTTATAGTTCCAAATAAAAAGTGATATTTTTCCGAACTTTTATTTCAGATGTTTATGATGAAGTCTATAAGAAAGTTTGAAAAAAATATTTTTTTTTTAACATATTTATTGGTCATTTCATGTCAAACTGACCACCTTTCACTATGAAAACACCAACTTAAAAATTCTGAAAAAATATAAATATATATATTCCCTCATCGATTCTAAACATACCCTGAAAATATTAGAGTTTAGAAATAACGGGTTATATTAAAAAATATTTACTACATATCAGCCGAAAACAGTATTTTTTTTAAAGAATTTATGCAATTAAAGGACATTTCTCAAAAAGGCATTCTATATGTTTATATTGGTCTTACGAAATTTAGGGTAAATTGAACCACGAAACGATATTGGGTTTATCTGTACCTCCCGTTTTCGTGCTCCAATTTTCTCTATATATAATAAGAAAGTGTTCCGCAAAAATATTCCTCATAGTGTTTTAAGTAATATTGCTGATCATATCCTATACAGATTCATCGTAAGAATGTGCAAAAGGGGTAATTTTGACCAGTAAACTTTCAATAATATTAATACAAGTATATTCTATTTTAGAATTTTAGTTATTTTCGAAAAAGTTTCAATTTGTTCCAAATATGTTGTGTCAAGTTATTATGTCGTGGCAGAAATAATATTGAATCTTATGTTGTGTTAAGTACTTATTCCAAATGAAATGATGGATTTGAATAAATTTGGGTTCTGTTTGTACTTTTGACTAAGAAGACCGGGTAGGAGATTTTTGAAAGACTTCATTTAAATAAGAGCAAAATAATCCACAAATGGTTAAACCTAAAAATTTGCATTAAAGAGGTTCACTAGAATATGACCAATTTTTATAAAAACTTAGACAATTTATTCCCGAAACTAAAGCATAGATTATTAGATCCGTGATCGAAATGAAGAAATGACCTTAATTTTTCAAAAAATATCTAATTTTTGAAATCATTTATTTCCGTTTTAGGGATTGTGCCCAAGGTGACCAAATTTGAAGACCCACCATACCAACAAGGGATATACAATTTTGCACCGTACTTAGAGCAAGTGTATGTATTTAAATACAGGAGCCAGATCAATTCGTAAAACAATTACGAAATTTCTAATAGTTCTTTTTGTGATTTTTTTTTTCAGTCACTATTTTTTATTTCTTTTCTAATTATTTTGTAAATGAATGTGTAAATTAACATTCTATTTATTAAGCTCGTAATAAAAAATATTTTAGTATATTTTTTAACTTTTTATAACATTTTTGCCATCGAACATCGTAATTATCATCAATTAACACCGTTTTTGGGTTTGAATTTGTCAGTTTTTTATATTTAGTCCATACAACCAAAAAAAAATGTCGACTAAAATATTATTGGCCGCCTTCACTGGAAATTGATCACTGCACATTGCACTTTGCTTTTATCACTTAAGAATTACTTACAATCAGAATGAACACATGTAGTGAAGTTTTGAATGAACTCAGTATTCGTCGTCGTTGTAGCGACGATGACTGGCGCGATTTATACGTTCTGCATTTACGGTACTGTGGTCTGATCGAGGATTTTGGATTTTTATAATGCATCTTCTTGCGACTCCCAAGGAATATCCGAAAAGAAAGTTAGAAAGGAGTGGCTATTTTTTTGCCTTCGGGATTTGGTATTGTTTTGGGAACAAAGTTTTGTGGAGTGATTTCGTTTTTCACTTCTTCTATTTTTTTGGGTGTGTTTTGCAAGCTAACCGAATTTTAATAAATCCACACACGACTTCTGCTTCATTGCGAACTGTGATAGTGACTGCAAGAAATGCTGGCTGAAATATTGTATAAAAACATAAATTTGTTTCTATATTAAAAAGAAAGTTTTTTTGCACGCAAATGCAATCCAAGAAATAAAGAAAGAAACCCACACCAACCGGCACTCACCTGGACGGACAAATTAAGTTCAAAAAAAAGAAAAAAAAATACAAAAAAACATTAAGTAAACTAAAATGCTTTGCAAAAGAAACAATTTCATGATTAATACAAGTATTAATCACTGGCACAACTTAATAAAGTAATTGCCGCTATTCGCAGCCCGCAGCAGCAAGTGTGGATGGGTTGGTATGTTGAGAATAGCAAGTCATTTGTAGCGCTAAAATTTTATGTACAGTAAATTGCATGGATGTGCTATAAATATTGCAATTCTTTCAGCCCCAGCAAAAAAATTGGAAGTACTTCCATAGGTAGCACATTTTAATAGCATCTTAAAATCCAAATGTGAATTTGTATCAGTTTTTGCGGATGTTCTTTTAAACATCTTCCAAAAAATCGATAATATGTTTATATCCCGTAACATTTTGCGAATAACATTTTCACAAGTTAAAGGGTACGATTTTTTAACGGCTCATAGAGGTAATATGTCCGCTTTGCGATTCCGGGTTCGAATCGTGACTCGGAAAAAAATTTATAACTTTTATAAATAAACAATGTTTAATTTTCTATAATTTTAAGAATTTAAAATTTTTGCTAAAATAATACAAATTTATTGCTTATGAATGTACTTCAAATATTTAATTATTAATACTACATAATATCAGTAAAATGTTTGTTTATTTAATGTTATTTTTTTAATATTAATTTGCGTTATATATTAATTCATACTAATTAAATATTTTTTTAAGCTGAGATGGTTAGAGTGCCGTAGTAGCAACCAGAAGGTCCGCTGGATTTTTTAAAACCGAATTGAAAAATTGTGAAAAGTGTTTCCTTTGCCATACTTTGAAAAACTTTCAAGTCTTTCAAAATAAAGGACATCCCTCCTATGACATGTTCAATTCATTGGTTAAGATCCCAACTTTCGCTACTTCCGAATCGCAAGATGAACATCTTCTTCACTTCGTTGGGTGCTCTCTTTTTGCTGGGTCACTATATGGTGGCGTATTAGTTATACTTTTTGAGGTTAATATTACTCATACGCTTAGTTAGGGGTTGGCCGGTGTCGCCAATCATACTTAATCGATCTATTTTATTTCTAATTTCTTGCTAATGCATATTACTCGAATTTGTATTCGATAGACATTTTCAACCTTGAAGCAATAACACTATGCTACAAAAAAATTTTGTTCGAGGTTTAAAAATATATTTTTTGTGTGTGTTAATATCAACATATTTTTGTACGGAAACATTAAAAAAATGTATGTATATACAGGCAACTGCCGAAGAATGTTAAAAAACGCATTTTTTAAAAAAACATTAGTCTTTGGCCAATACATATTTGTACGAGCTTCTATTACAGAGTTGTGAAGTCAAGATTTCCTTGAATAAAAAAAATATATGTATGTGACTCCAAATCCAAATAATAGTAATATCGAGGATTTTGAAGACAATAAAACATGGTTCTAAGTCTCTCACTGAAAAAGGATACTCATGCAATTTACAATTTTTATCCCCAAATGACCTCAGCTAGAATTATGGAATTCGGTGTATACAATTAATAGAATCATGAAGTTAAGTTATCTTACAAAGTGTACTTGAGAGATAATCGATTTTCAAAACATGTACTTTTGGAATAAAAATAGGATGAAAATACAACCAACCAAACGGCTGATGCTGAAAATGCGCCAATTATCCCCCAATATTTATGGGATTTAAGTTCTTTTGAAGATTGCTGCCTTATATTCACTTTTCGAATTGACTTGAAGTATTATTTGGAAATATGTATTATAAACATATTGGTACCGTGGTTTGAAATAATTAAAATTTCATATATATTTTTAAAATTATGTTTTCAATATTTTTACTTGTTTTGGCTATATTAAAATAATTTAACTTTTACTTGTAATGTTACTGCATTTCTACGAAAATGGACATACTCTATGGAATGCAATCCATGGTGGTTGGTAAATTTCTGCCGGGCCTCTTTTACTTGTTATCCCTCTATTACCATTTAACCCTTTAAAAGTACGTATTTGGAATTTTTTCTTTTATATTATGTATCTACTTAATTAGAGGAATGTACACATCGTGTTTCTAGCTGTTGTCGTTCGATAGGTACCATATGAATTCCATATAAATAAAAATCACTTTAATGCTAAATTGGAAATGCACATTCGAAATATCAAGTAAATATAAGCAGAGATATTCAAAAACACATGCTAAAATACTAGAAATATTAGGGGTGTTTTCAGTCGTTGAGAGGAATCGATTTCGCCCATTCGCAATCCCAACTGATCTACGTATTCATGCAAAATTTATGCTCCTTTCGTTTAGGTGCTAGCGAGCTTTCAACAGACGGACATGTCCAAAATCGTCTTAGAATTTTATGACGATCCAGAATATATAATATTTATATTATACTTTATAGGGACTCAGGTCGATATTTATATATATATATATATATTTTTTTATTTTTATTTATTTATTTATATATTTATTATGAATCACAATACAAAGTAAATTTATATTCTAATTTTGGGTCCAGAGATTGTGCCAGGGTGACTAAGACCATTGTAGCTAGTTATTGCAGCGACAGACCAGAGCCTCTGGTGGGAATTGAACCCACAACCCCCACGCTGAGAGCCGAGCACGCTACCAACTCGACTACCGGGGTGCTCATATATATATATATATAAAAATAAAACTATGTGCAAAGTTTGAATAAAATATTTAACTCCCTTCGAGGGTTTCGTGTGCATCAGCCATTCAGTCACACAGATGGACATGCATGGCTCCAACAGCTTTAAAAGTCGTGAAACGGATTTGCGCCAAATGTAATTTGGGCCTCATTCAATGCGTTACACTTTTTTCCATCCCAAATCCAAAATTTATTTCCAAGGGGTGCACTGTTGGGCAGATGACCACTTTTAGAGGCAAAAAAGAATTGGAGGCAGCTACACCTTTGAAAATTTCTACATGTAGTTATGGTGGTTACCAAAGTCGTCTTTAAAATTTTTGAGTTGCCACGCCCACTTACAGTGCGATGGTGGTAGATTTTTTGAGCATTCAAATTTCGTACATACAATTATGCTGCTGACAAAAAATGTTTAGAAAAGCAGTTTATCAACCTAGTGACACGCCCATTTACAGTGGGTGGTAGTTAGGTTTTTGAGCCAAAATACCTCAGGAAACAGATAGACATTTAATGTGTTGTACAAGTACTTATGCCGTTTACAAAAATTGTTTACAAAAAAATTATATTCCCTACATGTACTTATGGTGCTTACTGAAGTTGTCTAGCAAAATTTTAAGTTGAACAATCTACTGCCACACCCTCTTACTGGTAGATCTTTGAAATGTATTGCAGTTATCATGATGATTGCTAATCCTTTCAGAAACCAGTTGCCTGATTCCAATTTTCCATTTTTGGTAATGGCAGCATGTTGGCAACATGCTGCCATTATTACTATTTGAAAACGCGTTAGTTCAAAAATTGTTTTTTACTCAAAAATTGTTAACTAGCCCCGTCATGGCATATGTACGAGTATCATAACATATATTCAGAAAATCTTACATATTACGTTAAATTTGGTTAAATATAAATTTCTAGTACACTGGACAATATATATGGACTGTATAAACTAAACGAGGTATAGACGCAAGGAGTGGTGTAGGATATTATATAATTGGTCACGCCCAACAATAGCCTTTTCTTACTTATTAATTGATACATTAAGTATAAACACTTCTGTGGAATTTCCCGGATATCAATGGCATTTCGACCATTTTCTAACCAATTTTTTATGCTGCAGCCCATTCTACCGGTATATTAAAGTGTACCTTTTAACCTTTCTTCTCATATATATGGTTCAGCGGATACGTCCGGATAAACAAAGCTATATTCCAAGAAATACAGGAACGACTCGTAAACATACACGAAAAACACAACACACTCTATCGCAGCAATGCAATAACATTGTTAATTTTTTTAATTTTTGATTAATTTACATATATATATATATATATATATATATATATATATATATATATATATATATATATATATATATATATATATATATATATATATATATATATATATATATATATATATTAGACCGGTCCTTATTTATATGGACAAATTTATTTTCTCGAATATATGTTACGGCAAGCGCTAAAAATATTCGTTTTAGTCCCAAAAAGCATAAAAAAATTTTTAGCCGTGCCCCAAGCACCTTTTTGTTTTTATTATGAGAAATAAGGCAAAAATATATATATTTTTTATTTTATTTACATTTATTTGAAAATTAAGAATAAACTTAAATATTTTTATTAATTACATACTCATAATAACATTAATATTATTTTAATTTAATAGTGAAGTCTTTTTAAAAGTGGGATAATTCATGTTATATTCTTTAACCACCTGAAAAAGGAATTGTTTCTCCTCTTCGTTGTGGGTTAATTTATTATTATAATCTGTAATGAATTTGGCGCCTCTTTCAGCTGCATCATTCACTACAGATAGGATTTTACAAATTTGTGATCCGTGGGCGTAGTCAAATCTTTCATTCCAATCCGATGGATCGACGTGCAAAAATTCTTTTGAAATTTCTAAACGATCAAAGAATGCGTGTGTATTGGAATTTACAAAATCGCTTAAATCTTTTTGCGCAAATGTGCCGATATTTGTTGGATTAGTTATTATTCGCTTGCATTTTTCTGTATTTGCTTCAACATTAATTGCCTGAACCATTTTTTTTTAATTGCAACACTTACATTAGGATCGAAGAATGAAAGACCGACTGCTTCTTCCGACAAATACCACAAATGATTGCTGATTTTTTGTAGCAAAGCAAGAGCTATATCCCTTTCAGGATAAGCCATAATATTTTTAATTAAATTTAAGTCTTGATTTGGTGCTTCAATTGCTTTAGTGCATCCGAACCAGGCTTTTACATAAATACGAACTACGAACAGACAGACACTACGTATACCGTTTAACTCTTGGTTGGTCATATTGAATTCATTACGAAACAAATACATTTTAAGTGCATAAATACATTTTGACATCCATCGAGCATGAGAAGTTGCACCAGGTATACGAAAGGTGTTAAAATTCGGCACCGTACCACCAAGAAAAGTGACAACTAATTGCAATAATTCTTTGTAGTCGCGTCTGCTATGAGCTTGTTTTAAGTTATCTAGACAGTAATTTAAAATTGTTCCACGTTCTTCAGCAGTCAATACTGTAATAATGTGTTCATCTTCTAAACAACTCTTGTAATTTAATTTGTCAATATTAATCCAGTATTTGCTAAAGCGATTAAAAATTAGCACTTCTGGACCGGCTGTAGTAGCCACTCTAATTTCAAACACTTTACGGATCAACAACTCGTAAATATGGTGTCTGCAGGGAAAATATAATAAATCGCGATCTAGTTTTCCTTCAAGCAGAGCAGCAGCACCGCTTTGAACTCCTGTATTATGAGCAGTTGTGTCGAAGCATATTATTTGAACTAGATCAAGCATTTCATATTCATTTATTGAATTAATCACGGCATCTGGTATTTCTTTTCCACTCGAAGATTTTAACTTTGGAATGCCAAGTAGTTTATCGATACCTTGAGATGAGACTATGATTGGCAAGCGGTCAACTTTTTCCCTGCCACTAATTTCTGGTAACATTGTACCATCCCAGTGCAAAACAAAACTACGTGGAATCTGGAAATAAAAACTCAAGTTTCTTAATTTATACTCAAAACATAAAAAAAGAAGCATAGGGAAAACCCACATTACAGTACTTACATCAAAGTTTGCTGCAATGTTTTGTGCTGTTGTTGCACGATGCTTCTGACGCATTCGACGAATTGATGATCTATTTAGTATAAGATCTTCGATATCATAGCCCAACGCGTCAGCAGTTGCGCTTAGGATATGAACTGCAGCACCATCAGTGATTTTCCACTTATCCAAAGTTGAAAGCAGTCTTGGTGTAAAAAAATTGTTTTACCTCTGGAGATACCTGATATACCTGGATTTGGATTTGATACAGATGTTGATGTTGATGCTACAACTTCAATATCGTTTTCGTCGTCAATGTCAATCATACCTGTTTTACAACAATAATTCTGATTTGCTTAAAAGATAGAATATTTAATTGTATACCTCTTTGAATCTGTTGTTCATATAACTCTTATCGTTCATCTTCTTTTATTCGACGCTGGTTTTCTTGTTCTTTCTGGACTGCCTTTCGCTTTTCTTTCTGCATTACAATTTTATCCGTTCCTAGCATACAACCTGGTCTTCCTTTTTCTCGTTGCTTTTTTAAGAACTCTTTGTCTTCTTGTATTTTAATTAATTCAAACGCGTTTGCATGTGCGATATCGAATAAATCATCTAATTTATCTTGAAATTCAGTTTCTTTCCTGTTTTGACATTCTGTTTTTCGACCATGATGCTTTGTAATATCTCTCCACTTGTTGTATAATTTTTCCAGCTTCTCAATGCAGTGTTTTTCATAGTGTGTTGGAATTCGTGCTTTTTGCCAAAACGTGCTGACCTCAGCAACAACTAATCTAGAACTTTCTCTTAAATTTAAGCCAACTATTCTTAAATTATAAAATAAAACTTGTAGCACTTGTTTTCTTCCTGGTAATTTTTGCTCCAGTAATTTGGTGGTCCATTACGCCAGTTAACATAATGTCATCATCCGATCGAAGTCTTTTGGTTGTCATCGCTTTAGATTTTTAATTTTAAAATGTATTTGTTCGTTTTGGATTTTCTATGAATATAAAAAATAAAAAATATTAATATTTTAGGCAAAAAATATTTATTTTCTTCATACATTTATTTTTACCGGCTAAACTGTTGATTATATAGAAAAACGCTATATATACACATTTTAAAGGAATTCTAATTCTTAATTATTTTTCAATTTATTTAAACAAAATCGGACTAGTGGTTCTCGAGTTATGTCAAAAAAAGAGCACCAAAGGTGATAATTTCCCCTATACTTTAATGACAAACAATTGTTGGCGGGGGCACGCCTTTTTTGTGTATTTTTAGGTTCAAATAGAGTAGTTTTAGCGCTTGCCGTCATACGAATTCAAAAAAAAAGAAATAAGGACCGGTCTAATATATATATATATGTATATATATATATATAATTTTTTTTTTTAATTTACAAAAAAAATAGCTTTTGCCTTTTCTTCTACAACAGATGTGTTTTCATATTGAATTTGATTGAAATATCAAAAATAAAACAAGAGAAAAAGTAGTAACTTTGGCAGCATGGTTTGAAAAACGAGTTTCCATCTGGTTCCAAATTTTTATATTGTGCCATTTTAAAGAGTTGGCAAAAATCTGCATTATTACTTTCTGAAAATACGTTACTTCAAATTGGACCTCTCAAATTGGTGTTTGGGCTCATCGTGGGGTGATTGGATTATAAAAAATATTTTCTCGTTATTTTATTTATTTTAAAGTTGGAAACCTCTAACAAAAACACCCTGTACACCTACATAGACAAAAAACTAATGAACATTTTTTGGTTTAATTCAATTAAAAAATATTTAATGAATACAATACATATTAACTGTACATCTTTGTAGGATTAATATCAATTACATCGTGATTGAGGTAATCGATTTTTAATTGAAACTCGGTTTTGGTTCGTCTCTGCAGACGAGAGCAACATCATATCACGGTGTAGTAGAGTGCACTGAATGTGGCCTTCACCATTGAATTTTTCTTAATGAAGTTTGTGGTGAACATTTAGTGGTTAATAATTTACAAAGATGAATGTACAGTACAGTGCACACGAGGCAACCAACCTACAATTAAACATATTTCCACAATACTTACACACATATGTGTGGTCTATTTTGTGGGAATACTGTCATAACTTAAGATTTTCATTTATATAAGATAAGGACAGCAAGACACGATTTATTGTGAAATATTTTATTTAGTTGCATTCACGTAACACAATTCTAGATATTTTTTTGTCTGGGGCCATTCTAAATTTGAATATTGCATTGCCACCACCACAAATTAAAAACTTCCGAGTTGTTTTTCCACAAAACGCATTTTCCGAGTTATGACTGTCTTATCGCCAATGTTCGCCATGTTCCACACTCTCAATGTGCAACACTTCTTTTTTTTCAAATTTACCGTTTTTTACTGTTTAATTTTTGTGTTTTTCGATCATCATCATTGCATTTGTAAATCATTGGGCATAAAAAGTATTTTATTCAAGCCTTTTTATTTACTTTTATTTAATATTTTTTCGTTTCTATTTTTTATTATTTACCATGAAACTAAGAAACGCGCTAAACAATGTTTCGATACTCGGACTGAAATGCTTTTGAAGGAAGTCCTTAAAACATAACAAAACAATCGATACAAATTAATAGCGTGAATTTGTTTTAATTAGAGGAAAACTATATTTAACATTTATGTAGAGTTTATTTCCGTCCGCAGTATTTCCTCCTATACGAGTAGTTGAATTTTGAATATGTTTCTATGTAAATGGAGGAAATTCGATTACTTCCTCATAGTACGGCATTAACTTTATTGACCAAGTTCGTTCTTTTTATGCAACCCGCCGGAAGGAAGGAACAGTGGGAGGGTGTATGGAAAAAAATCAAACGGGAAATAACACAAACACGACTCGTTTGGCATTCCCAAAATTCGTGGGGTACCACGAAGAATGTGAAAACTTAATGGCATACATGGACAAAAGATCTGTGTTATTGTTAGTTACCCTTGAAAAGAATTCCTCTTTTGGCAAAAAGTCTCGCATAGAAATCTTTGTAGACAGTAGGGATGTCAAAACCAAAACCGGTGTTAACTCCGACACGTCCACTTTTTTTAAATTGGTATTTTCGACAAACCGGGGAAACCGGTGTTTTCATGCCGGCTAACTGGTTTTTAAATTACATTTACATTTCGTGGATATATGTAGTAATGATTTGTTTACTAGCTGCGAATATAAACTGAACAGACTTCTTAATACAGCAGGCTTCAAATTTTCCCAAAATATTGATTTGTGACGTTGAAAACACCAAGTAGGATATCCAATAACTTCGTTTGGAGCTTGATGTGTAACATTAACTGCTATTACTAATTTTTTATTGGTTTATACCTAAAGGAATCATGTTTTATTCGATCCAAATATTGTCACATTCACGTCTAATAATATCGGAAATCTAATTGAGCGCGAAATTAAAACATATCACTCTGACAGTAAAAAAGAAGAGACTCGAGAGCATTGATGGAGGTAGAAAAGGTACGAAATTTGTATTTAATAATAATAAAGAGTGATTTTTTTGAGGTTAGGATTTTCATGCATTAGTATTTGACAGATCACGTGGGATTTCAGACATGGTGTCAAAGAGAAAGATGCTCAGTATGCTTTGACATTTCATCATGAATCGTCTTACAAACGAACAACGCTTGCAAATTATTGAATTTTATTATCAAAATGCGTGCTCTGTTAAGAAAGTTCATTGCGCGCTTCCATTTTATGGTCAGTTTAATCGACCCACTGAAGCGGCTATTCGGGCTATTGTGACTAAATTTCGCACCAAATTTACATTGTTGGACATTAAACCACCAACACGCTTACGTAGAGTGCGAACTGAAGAAAATATCGCAGCTGTATCGGCCAGTGTTAATGATGACCACCAATTTTCGATTCGTCGCCGTTCGCACCAATTGGGTCTCTGTTACTCAAAAACGTGGAAATGCCAAAATTGGACTAAGCGGATGGACCACCTAAGACGCAGCCGCGGTCAACATTTAAATGAAATTATCTTCAAAAAGTAAATGTCATGGACCAATCTAACGTTTCAAATAAAGAACCGATGAGATTTTGCAAATTTTATGCGTTTTTTTTTTTAAAAAAGTTATCAAGCTCTTAAAAAATCACCCTTTATTAACAGTTTGTGAACACCTCCTGTATATTTCCACCAAAAAATTAATCTTCGAATATATTTATAAAAATAATATAAAATGTTCAATTTTAAAAACCGAAACCAGGTTTTTGAAAAATTGTAAAGTTTTGAACAGGATCCCTGGATATAGAGTTCAGACAAGCTGTTGGTGAGAAAGAATCAACTTTAAATACCCACCCTATGGAAATGGTAGCAACACCAGTAGGGCCTGTTAAAAGTGGTGATTTTCATGCCCGAGTTAATTTCAAGTGGAATCATAGATTTTTTTATAGGTTTTACGCAATTTACATTTTTATGCAATTTTTGCGTTCAAATAGTGATACCCTCTTGTTGCCTGTTAAATATTATGGTTCTGCTCTTTCCAAAATGGTATAATTTTAAATAATACATTTTTAAAGTGTATATTTCTGCTTCATACTTGTAATAAAATTTGCCTTGCCCAGTGAAAACGCCCAAACAATGAAAAACACATGTGTATGTAGTCTTCATAAACCACTTTTGCACCTTATAACTAGAGTACAAATAAAGTAATATGTGTCAAATTTCATAAAGATTTGATACAAAATGTAGCTTTTAGGCCGATAAATTAATTTTAACCGTAAAGATTCCATATACTTCCCTTCATTAAGACAACAATACAATGAGATTATAAATTTTGGAAAGAGGACTTCATGTAGATAGAGGCAAAAGAATCGGGAAAGCGATAACTATAGGGTGGACTATCGGCCAGGGTTACCAGATTATTTTGTACCTCTATCACCAAATCAATTGTCAGAAATCGCCAAAAACCGGCAAATTAATAAAGAAATAGTTTTTGTTAAAAAATCGACAAATTACATATTATACCTAGTTCTTTTAAAAAATGTATGGAATTCAAAATGTATGAATTGAATATTAAATAATTAAAATGTTAAAACATATTTTATTAGTATTTGTTATTCTTAATCAAAGTTAACAATTTTCTTATACCGTTACCTAGTTTTGGCACTTCATACTGGTTGAAAAAAAACAATTAACATTTAAAAATATACTTTTTCTCTTTTGTGAAGTAGTTTCTAATATTGAGTTGATCGCTTTCTCCCGTTTTCATCGACCAATGTCTCCTAGATATTATTTCAGGTATTTTAAATGGAACGGAAAAGAAACAAATGTCAATAAAAGCATATAGACGCATTTTGAAAATTTTGTTTTACTAACAGTTTTTTAATTATTATTTTTATTTCTCAATTCTGTTTATAATCCAGAGGAAGACGTGTATTTTTTAATTTTTAAAAAAACCACAAAAGATAACAAAACACAATTATCATTAAAATAAGCCTTCATTCTTTGAATTTTCACGTGTTTTCACACAATACCTTTCAATGTTCCTACCTCGAACCTTTTATCTTGATTTTACTAATTCTCTATTGGTCATATCTTAAAAAAACCTTCTTTCATTCTCTATAAATCAAATATTTCATAGAGTGCAGTTATCCTACTAAGTTGCAAAGAATCGGACATGGTAATTTAAAAAGTGTTCGGTTTGACATGAACACATATCTATGACTTACATACAAATTGTAATATATTTCTCAACAAAGTAACGCCAATATAATAAAAATGGAGGACAGATTTAAAATTTTCTAAAATTAGCCAAGAAAATCGCCAACTTTTTTATAAATCACCAAAAAATCGCCATGTCGCCAAATCGAAAATAAAGTCGCCAAACATATTTAAAATTCGGCACGTTTGGCGAGAAAACGCCATATCTGACAACCCTGCCATCGGCTATAAAAAAGTATTGATTTTTTTTTCAAATTTCTGATTTTATTGGAAAGGTTTAACTTTGTTATTTAATACAGGGGGCACTATAGCATTCATTTGACTACCACGACTGGCTCGGCAATACCTCATCCGATCGATCCAGCCCAAAATCCACACCAAACACTGACTCGTTGTGGATGCATTGGCTTCTCATATGCTGCAATTTAGCTTATTGACATAGCCACCGAGTTGAAAATGAGCTTCATGAATGTTGTACTGAAGACCGATCTCTTCTCGAAATTTTGCCACGTAAATTTCTTACAGTTAGCGTTAAGGTAAGTAAGTAAGTAAGTTTTTCATATTTCCCAATTTTGTTCGAGCGTCCCAATGACTAATTCGCATAAAAATAATTTATGTCGACAATTTATTCTCAAAACCCAAAGCACCGATTTCAAAAGTAATTTTATCTGCTGAACAAATGTTTGTCGTCATCTGATCCTCGATCGAATTTAAGGAATGGCGGTTATTTTTCTAAAAAAAACTTTTTTTTTTATTTCTCCATTTTCGGAATTCTGGGATTTTTATATGAAAAAATACGAAAAAACTTATTTTGTTGACACGAAAAAACTATAAAAAGTTGAAAAAATGAAAAAAATAAGAAAATAAAAGTACATGTCATCTTCAAGTATGACTAAATCAATTTAAATAAGAATTTCGTAAAAAGTGACATGTTTCTTTACATCCCCTACGTATAACATCTACATTCATATACATAAATAGACTTTTGCCAATTGGCCTTGTTTTATTCGTATTTATCAATATGATAAAATAATAGTAAATATTTTTTAATTATAAATGGTATTTCGCGCTTTTCAATCATAAATTTATTTTTTATATTTTTCCGTCTAGAAACAGAGCCATCTACATGTAAGCATTGTTTTTTCTTCATTATAATGTAAGCTTTTAAGAAAATAATATATAATATTTATATACATATATTTTTCTGATTTTTTTGGAGACAACAAAAAAAAGATTTTTTTTCGAAAAAAAATCAATTGTTTCTCAATTTCCTGTTTCACGACAGACATAATAATTGCCTTTAATCCGCTGTCCTTTACTGGCAAAATCTTTTGACTGTATGGAATTCTCTAACACCTTAAAAATCTAGAATGCAAAATCTTTTCCGCGTTCACACTTTTCAACCGAAACTAATGCAAAAACATTTGTTTATTAGACATAAACGAAAACAAATGTTGAGAATAAAACAAATAAAAGAAATTTGATTTATCGAAACACTGTCAATTGGGAAGATTGAGTATGACTCGTTTATGTATATACTTAATTTCAAAATTTTCTCTCACGCGTGCATGATGGGATTTTCGACCAAAACAGATTTTTTGCATTAAATCACATCATGATTTATTACCTATTTTATCTCTTTATATGTATAGTCTTTTCACTTTTCTGCATTTGTATTTTTCCCAGCTTTGAAGTTCAGTGTTTACACGTAGGGGCGCAAAATAAGAAAAGTTTTCCAAATTCGTACTTTGTGGTAAAATTTAAAAATAAAATAAAACTGATACCATGCATACGGATGTAGCTAGAAATTAGATGGATCTGCAATATTATTACTTTTCGTATCAAAATGGTACAGACATTTATTTAAAACAGTGCGATAAATATTCATTTTAATCTGAAATAACAAACAAATATCGTAATGTGCATATAAAATATCAGAATTTTCCTAATATGACACTTCTATATAAAGTTGACAGGTTGTAATCTGCGGGTAATACTGTGGAATGTACTCCGAGGTAGAGGGTATATAAGATATGGCCTGGCCTTCTTTCCTTTTTTAAATTGCATATTATTCCTGCCCCACTCGTAAATTTTTCTCTACAGTATTTGATAGATTTAACGACTCGATAGGATAGTCCGTTGAGTTTTATGAAACATTAGTACCAATTAAACCATCAAATACAAATAGCTCTAAATTGGTAAAATTAAGACAATTTATAACAAATTGCACAGAAAATCATTAGTGAAATGAACTGAATGAATATCGTTTCAAAATATCGATCATTAATCGCTGATCATTATTACGTTTTAAATAAAATCGAATTTTAACCTTTGTTTTTGTTTGTATGGAAATATGTCAACAATTAATTAAAAAACTATCGTCAAAACGATGCCATACAAAAAATGCAAAAGTTACATAATGAACCCGCGAATATATTTTGCAATAAAGCGCTCGAGTTTCGGCAAACATTATTAATATTGGCTACAAGCAGATGAAAAGAATGCAAAATTGTGTTTGTCTATAGGCTAGAGTCAAAAATTTTTAATTCAGCGAAAATTCGGCCGGTACCGGATGCAGAACGACGGACCTTCTGGTTGCTACTACGTCACTCTAACCATCTCAGCTATCCTCTGTTGTGAGTGGAGAATAAGCAACCATTTTGTTAGATTCATTTGACAATAGGAATCATTACTTAACTATTTGCTTAATATCAACTAATATATATTGCAAATATATATTATATTAAATTAGAGTTAATTAGTACTGTGTCATGTTATTGATATTATGTAGTACTAATAACACTGTCCAAGAAATTAAGGCTTTTTGATTGGAACAGAATATCGACCCAATAATTCTGAATGGACATGTTGAGTACATTAGTTTTGTAGAATAAACTTATAGCCCAGCTGGTCTGACTTTCTTTATACAGTGGGTCAAAGTTTTAATTTTTTGGTCGAAGCAAGCATTATACTAAGTGAAGAAGGTGTTGTAAGTTAATGTCTGAGAGTTTTTTCTGTCAGAATTTCATTGTGGAATTTTATGAGGATAACATTTGTGGAAGATCTTAATCCTATAGCATATCTCTTTATGGATGAATTTGCCCTTCTTCGAGAATTTTCGCAAAAAAATTGCCAAAAAATTTCAGTGGGGGGACAACAACATTGTAAATAAAGCTCTTCACGCTTAAATAGCAAAATAACACGCCTACACATACAAAAACAAGTAAGGGAAGACTAAAGTCGGACTGAGCCGACTATATGATACACTCCACTTTCTATCCTATTACAATTCAATTCGATAAAAATGTGTAATCGGGGAGGATTTTTGTATCCTGTAAATGTATGGGTTTGACAAAAAATGTTAAATCGGAAAGGACATCTGTATGGGGGCATATTGAAGCATGGAACGATGTGTCCCACTTTCACCATGTATGTTTATAGGTGAAATATAATATGTAAAGTTTGGCCAACATCGGTTAAACATTTGGGAGCAACATTTGTATGAGGGCTATATCTAAATCTGAACCGATCTTACCCACATTCACAGTATGTGTTTCTAGTTCGATTATAAAATGTTGCGCCAATTTTAAAGAAAATCGGGTACAATATGTGGTTTCTAAAAACCACATGAAATAGGGAGCGACATTTGTATAGTGGCTATATCTAAATCTGAACCGATCTTACCCAAATTCTGCATAGGTGTTTCTAGTTGGATTATAAGATGTTGTGCCAAATTTAAAGAAAATCGGGTACAATATGTGGTTTCTAAAGCGAAAAAAGTAAAATCGGGAGCGACATTTGTATGGAGGCTATATCTAAATCTGAACCGATCTTACCCAAATTCTGCATAGGTGTTTCTAGTTGGATTATAAGATGTTGTGCCAAATTTAAAGAAAATCGGGTACAATATGTGGTTTCTAGAGCGGAAAAAGTCAAATTGGGAGCGACATTTGTATGGGGGCTATATCTAAATCTGAACCGATCTTACCCACTTTCACCATAGGTGTTTTGAGTTGGATTATAAGATGTTCTGCAAAATTTAAAGAAAACCGAGTACAATATGTCGTTTCTAGAGCGGAAAAAGTCAAATTGGGAGCGACATTTGTATGGGGGCTATATCTAAATCTGAACCGATTTCCTCCAAATTCAATACCGAATCCTCGGCCAGAAAAAATAACTTCTGCCAAGTTTCATGACAATCGGAGAACAATTGCGACCTGTAGAGTGCGAACAAGCTTAGATGGACAGCAGACGGACGGACAGACAGACATCGTTAAATCGACTCAGGTGGTGATTCTAAGCCGATCGGTATACTTAAAGGTGGGTCTACCTCGATTATTACTTGGTGTTACAAACATTCGGCGCGAAACTAACTGATAATACCCTAGTCCACGAAGTGGTGTAGGGTATAAAAAGTGAACATGAGGCAGCAATCTTCAAAAATATGCCCTAAATATTTTGTGAATTGTCAGTCGTTAATAGGTAGGAACAGTTTGCCTCAAGCCGGGTTTTCCCCATTCACAACTTCTTGATTCCCCTTATTATCTGTACCATTTTGATAGAAAAAGTTTTAATTATTTAATAATTAATAATTAATTTTTAATAATTTATCATATAAGTTTCATGATTTTAGCTACAACCGTTAGCTTGGTACCAGTTTCACTCCTTTTTCCATGTTGACCCTAAAAGAACGAATTTAAAAACAAGCTTAGATGGACAGCAGACGGACGGACAGACAGACATCGTTAAATCGACTCAGGTGGTGATTCTAAGCCGATCGGTATACTTAAAGGTGGGTCTAGCTCGATTACTTCTTGGTGTTACAAACATTTGGCTCGAAACTAACTTGTAATACCCTAGACCACGAAGTGGTGTAGGGTATAAAAAATACCTCAGCGTAGTCAGAGGAGTGCAGATATGGAATACCAAGATTCTGCTTGATTGGTACCAAATATTATCCCATTTAGATCATAAAGGCATGAATATTTCTTTATTTTTCGCGTCTACGCACTCAAAGAAATGTGGGCAACGAATTTCATTATTATAGATGCAGCCGTTTGGTTGGTACCATTGTTATCCCCATTTGGTCCATTTTCCGCATAAAAGTACACATTTTGAAAAAAATGTTTTTATTTCGCATCTTCACAGTCAGATGAATGTATACACCGAATTTCATGATTTAAAGTTCAGCGATTTGGTTGCTTCCCTTAAATGTACGAATTTTGAAAAATCCCTCTATTTTATGTATCTACGCAATTAGAGGAATGTATTTCCAAATTTCATGTTTCTAGCAATTGTCGTAACTTTGGTTCCATTTTTATCCCTTTTGTTTTTATTTTATTTTGGTGCTTTTAAGCTACAAGAGGAATGTAAATTCAAGTGTATATAAAACAAACATTTAAAAAGAAAATGTTTAAATAGTGGAAATATTAGGAGTATTTTCAGTCATTGTTAGGGAAATTTTTTCCCTCTGAACCGATTTCACCCACATTCAATCCCAACCGATCTGCAACCATGAGACATATTTTACCGTATTTACACACCGAATTTCACTATTCTCGCACAATACTTTGCTTGATACAATTTCTATCCTTTTTCCCTTAAAAGTAAAATTTTTGAAAACAAATATTTAATGGGTCTACGTGGTCAGAAGAATACATATACCGAATTTCACGATTATATATGCAATACTTTGGTCGGTACCATTTTTATCCCTTTTTGTCCCACTTCTCCCTTAAAAGTTCAAATTAATAAAAGTCCAAATCTAAGCGGTCAGAGGGATGTACACACACTGAATTTCACTATTCTAGCAGTAATACACTAGTTGGTACCATTTTTGTTCCGCTCACTCCTTAAAAGTAAAAAATTTCGAAAAAACAATGTATGTTGCGCGTCTACATGATCACATGAGTGTATACGGTGAATTTTAATAATACTTTGGTTAGTACCTTTCTTATCCCGTTTTGTACCGCTAGCCCTTAAAAATACATTTATCAGAATTTCACGATTATATCTATAATAGTGTGGTGGGTACCATTTATATCCCTTTTTGCTCCGCTTCCCCCTTAAAAGTTCACGAATAAAAGTTCACACCGAATTTCACGAATAATGTGAGGTCTTTGTGCAAAATTCGATTGAGGCAAATATGTGAACTGTTGAGGTCGATGGGGAGCCGATGTTCCAGTCTGAATCGCGGACTCTCCGAGTGATGAGCCACATTCTCATCTGTGACAGAAGGTAGAATCGACAAGTTTCAGACTGTCTCAAACCTTCAACCATCGCATATAATCCTAATTACTACTTGTTGAAATCGAAATCGGATTTGCTCTGTACAGACTCAGTAGTATCGGGTGATCCATCGTGAGTTTTTTTGACAGATCACGGATGTCTCATATCAAATTGCTTTGCTATTTTTGTTCTGTATCGTTTGGTAAGTCATCATGGAAAGATTCACACCACAATAGCGTCTTCAAATTGTTCTGCATTCTTTGAGGAAGAAGACCGAGTCGAATCGGTTCGTCATCGTTCTCAGCAGCTTGGCTTGTCGTATTTGACAACTTGGCGTTTTTTTGCGTAAGAGTTTCGCCGTCAAAGCGTACAAACTTCAATTGAAGCCAAACGACTTAAATTCGCATGGTATTTTCAGTGAATGGGCTCTCCAGTCGCTATGCTCGAACGACACGCTCAAAATTGGACCTTCGAATGGACCATCTCAGACATTGGCTTTTTCAGTAAATGCCATAAATTGTTCTTTTAACCGATAATAAAGATTTGAAATTCACTTTCAAATTTATATCTTTTATTTTACATTATAAATCGAACCTTAGGATGAATCACCATTTATGTACAATAGCGACACAAGCCACAATGACAGCATTGCACGAGCTCTTCACATTTTAATCTTTAAAGCGTATTAGATATTAAATTCTCGTTAAGCGATTACTCGTGGCCACCTGCCATGGACAATGGACGTGAAATGTCTTGATTGTCTTGTGACCTTTCCGGTCCCACACCCAGATAATACCATCATTGTTAGCCCATTGCCAGATGTAAATAAAACTTCAATTCTTTCGATTTTCTTTTTTAAATTTTGCAACAAAATATTTTTTATTCATAAAAAAGTCATACCAGAGTACATTGCTTAGTACCGGGCACATATCAATTTCTATATAAAAAACATGTATAACACAAACTTGGATTCTATAAATAGGTAGGTAGGCGGTGCATAACTCGGGGAAACTATTGTGCAATTTCATCGGATTCCTACGAAATAGTTTCAATTTCACAATTACTTCATACAATAATGTATATATCATTTTGATTTGATTTGTAGTGTGGGGTGTGGGGGAGAGGTTCATGGGTTTTGGGGGGAGGAGGGAGAGAGAGACATAGGGAAAAACGTAAACATAAAAATTAATAATTATTTTAAAAGTGCTCTTTTAAATGCAATAAAAAATTGCATTCACATACAATTCGGTTTCTCCTTTCACAAGAAGTGACTAGATTCTAGATTCATCTAGCCCTAGACAACTACTTAAACGATTTCAATTGTTTAAAAAAATAATAAAACTTTGCTAAATTAGAAAAGGGCAGTGATGGTTTCTTATCAACGAAATATCACTTGACATGATAATAGCTGCTCTAGAGTTAGAAGTTGAATGGAACGGCAGGCTTGGGATAATCGTAGCCACTGAATTTAGTGGTAGGTGGTTTAGTCACGGGTGGACGAGTGGTAGGAGGTCTAGTCACGGGTGGGCGAGTGGTAGGAGGTCTGGTCACGGGTGGACGAGTGGTAGGAGGTTTAGTTACGGGAGGGCGAGTTGGAGGCTTAGTTGTCAAGGGAGGAAGGTAAGTGGAGCCGGGAGTTGTGACCGGTGGACGAGTGGTTGTGGCACGGGTTGTTGCACGAGTTGTTGGACGGGCTGTAGTGGTAGCACGGGTAGTAGCTGGAGTGGGTGGTCTGACGGTAGTTTGTGGTGTAGCACGGGTTGGTGGTCGCGTACCGCGGGTTGTGGTGGGAGGCAAGTAAGTTGAACCAGGTGTGGAAGGAACACGTGTGGTCGTTACGGGGGGACGTGTTGTTGTTGGTGCACGAGTAGTAGTGGCACGGGTTGTTGCACGAGTTGTTGGACGGGCTGTAGTGGTGGCACGGGTAGTAGCTGGAGTAGGTGGTCTGACGGTAGTTTGTGGTGTAGCACGGGTTGGTGGACGAGTACCGCGGGTTGTGACGGGAGGCAAGTAAGTTGAACCAGGTGTGGAAGGAATACGTGTGGTGGTCCGTGGGGTCGTGACTGGAGGACGTGTTGTTGGAGGACGAGTTGTTGGTGGACGAGTTGTTGGTGGACGAGTTGTTGGTGGACGAGTTGTTGGTGGACGAGTGGTAGGACGAGGTGTGGTCGTCTTAGGTTGTCGAGTTGTAGCTCTAGTAGTAACGGGAGGAAGGTATGTTGAACCGGGAGTAGTTACTCGTGGAGTTGTTCTGGCTGTTGTGACCGGAGGACGAGTGGTTGTGGCACGGGTTGTTGCACGAGTTGTTGGACGGGGTGTAGTGGTGGCACGGGTAGTAGCTGGGGTAGGTGGTCTTACGGTAGTAGGTGGTGTGCCGCGGGTTGGTGGTGGTGTGCCTCGGGTTGGTTCTGGAGGCAAATAAGTTGGTCCAGGAGTGCTAGTTCTAGTGGGTTTTGGAGTAGTTGGAGGTGGACGTGTTGTTGTTGGACGAGTAACAGTTACTACTGGAGGACGAGTGGTAGGACGAGGTGTGGTCGTCTTGGGTTGTGCAGTTGTAGCTCTAGTAGTAACGGGTGGAAGGTATGTTGAACCAGGTGTGGTAACGCGTGTAGTTCTGACAGTTGTGACCGGTGGACGAGTGGTTGTGGCACGGGTTGTTGCACGAGTTGTTGGACGGGCTGTAGTCGTGGCACGGGTAGTAGCTGGAGTAGGTGGTCTGACGGTAGTTTTTGGTGTAGCGCGGGTTGGTTGTGTACCACGGGTTGTGACGGGAGGCAAGTAAGTTGAACCAGGTGTGGAAGGAGTACGTGTAGTTGTGACTGGAGGACGCGTTGTTGTTGGGACGGGAGCACGGGTTGTTGGGGGACGAGTTGTTGGAGGACGAGTGGTAGGACGAGGTGTGGTCGTCTTAGGTTGTGGAGTTGTAGCTCTAGTAGTAACGGGAGGAAGGTATGTTGAACCGGGTGTAGTTACTCGTGGAGTTGTTCTGGCAGTTGTGACCGGAGGGCGAGTGGTTGTGGCACGGGTTGTTGCACGAGTTGTTGGACGGGGTGTAGTGGTGGCACGGGTAGTAGCTGGAGTAGGTGGTCTTACGGTAGTAGCTGGTGTGCCGCGGGTTGGTGGTTGTGTGCCTCGGGTTGGTTCTGGAGGCAAGTAAGTTGGTCCAGGAGTGCTAGTTCTTGTTTGAGTTGGTTTTGGAGTAGTGGGTGGTGGTCGTGTTGTTGTTGGACGAGTAACAGTTACTACTGGAGGACGAGTGGTAGGACGAGGTGTGGTCGTCTTAGGTTGTGGAGTTGTAGCTCTGGTAGTAACGGGAGGAAGGTATGTGGAACCAGGTGTGGTAGCGCGTGTAGTTCTGACAGTTGTGACCGGTGGACGAGTGGTTGTGGCACGGGTTGTTGCACGAGTTGTTGGACGGGCTGTAGTCGTGGCACGGGTAGTAGCTGGAGTAGGTGGTCTGACGGTAGTTTTTGGTGTAGCGCGGGTTGGTTGTGTACCACGGGTTGTGACGGGAGGCAAGTAAGTTGAACCAGGTGTGGAAGGAGTACGTGTGGTTGTGACTGGAGGACGCGTTGTTGTTGGGACGGGAGCACGTGTTGTTGTTGGAGCACGAGTGGTTGGACGTGGTGTGGTTGGCTTAGGTTTTGGAGTTGTAGCTCTAGTAGTATCGGGAGGAAGATATGTTGGAGCAGGTGTGGTAGCGCGTGTAGTTCTGACAGTTGTTACCGGTGGACGAGTGGTTGTGGCACGGGTTGTTGCACGAGTTGTTGGACGGGCTGTAGTCGTGGCACGGGTAGTAGCTGGAGTAGGTGGTCTGACGGTAGTTTGTGGTGTAGCACGGGTTGGTGGTCGCGTACCGCGGGTTGTGACGGGTGGCAAGTAAGTTGACCCAGGCGTGGAAGGAGTACGTGTGGTTGTGACTGGAGGACGCGTTGTTGTTGGGACGGGAGCACGAGTTGTTGGGACTGTAGCACGTGTTGTTGGGACTGTAGCACGTGTTGTTGTTGGAGCACGAGTGGTAGGACGAGGTGTGGTTGGCTTAGGTTTTGGAGTTGTAGCTCTAGTAGTATCGGGAGGAAGATATGTTGGAGCAGGTGTGGTAGCGCGTGTTGTTCTCACAGTTGTTACCGGTGGACGAGCGGTAGTACGACGAGTTGTTGCTGGAGGGTGTGGCCTATTTGTTGGTGGTAGAGTTGGCTTAGGAGGTGGATAAGTGAATGGGTTTTCCGGAGGTGGATAGTCGTAGCCTTCGAAAGCACGGACCTTTCTCTAACGTAAGGGGAACAAGAAAAACAAAACAAACAAAAATAATATTAATATTGGTCAATATCGGTGGGGGGAGGGTTTATTAATTAGATTATATCATGTATGCATACCACAAGAGTATCATCACTGGAATCGGCATAAATGCCAATGACGCATAGCGTCAATAAAATGATTGTGCTTCTCTGTAAAGAAAAATAATAAAAAGAGGGTTGTGATTAAAATGGGATTTCTAAAGCAGGAGTGTATAGGATCCACAAAACAAGTTGGATCTTTAAATGCAAAATTTATACAAATGAGTTAAGTGGTGATTGCGTCTTGACGATAACGAAGTTTAATGTCATATTGTTGGACAACTTGTTAAAATTCTATGATCGAATAATGCGGAAGTTATCTACATATTTCGAGGGACCGGTTGGTTGTGCTCTGCTACAACTTTCAGAAAAGTTCAAATTCATAAATTAACAAACTAATTTGCTTAACTTGAGCAGCCAGCCAGCGAAGTCACCGCATAATCGGCTTCCCTTGGACATAAAGAAAGAAATAAAGAAAGAAAGAATATTCCAAGCGCCGACTAATTGGATATTCTTTTGAAAGAACGGTTGGCTAAGGCTTTTGTTCATCGAGCAAAAGTCTTTTCGGATGTGTCGCTCCAGAGGCTTAAGTACACGGTGCCAACGTCTTCTGCAGTCGGTTGGCCGCTTGGCTTTCGCTATCAATTGGTAGTGGTGGTGTGGTGGTGCTGCTGCTGATAATTATGATGATGTTACCTTGGCTATTAATCAAAGCTTTGTTTGATGAGCAGCCATAATTAAAACAAGTTTGTTTCGTTCGGTCTCTATTGGTATGTTGTGGCTACTGTTGTTGTTGTCTTGGGATTTGTTTTATTTTGTAAACTTATTTTCGGATTTTGTTATTGTAATGCATTTAAATCCATATATTATTAATTATGTCATTATAATTAGTTCAAGGACACGCGTCTAAAGTGATTTTTCGTTTATTGATTCCATAGAATCGGGAAATCCATCGAGAGATTGTTGACTTTAGCAAATTGGACTATCGATGATCACTATGTGATGTGGTATGTTTAATTATCGAATGTTTTATTACTGTAATAAATTTGGAGGTATAAAAACATTTACTCTTCCAACCACTTTAATTAACAATGCGGAAATTGGTATTGCAATGCTGGGTTTAGATGTTGTTTTTGTGGCTTCCACCGTCCAGACGGCTACCGGATCTGTTGGCATTGTTTCACAAAGAACTTCCTACAGCACTAATCTGTTCAATGGACAAGTCAATAGGCCAAATAGCCCTATGTAGAGAGAAGTGAATCCACGAGAGATTCACTGTTTGGTGATCTTTGCGGGCAGGCTGTTTTTAAAAAATAAGAATGACAAGAACGTTGCAACCAACGGCTTGTGCTCTAGAGCTATGCTTATTTCGTGCTTTAAATAAATTTAATGTTGGCTAATGACGCATTTTTTACAATATGACGGCCTCATATGCCAGCGCGTCAAATAAACGACTTATTGAGGGAAATATGATCGAGATCGTGCGACTTATTTTCTCTGGAGTTACATGAAATTATTGGTTTATGAGGACAAACTGGAAACTTTAAAAGCGAACTTTTTGCAGATATGAAGAAGTGGTCGAAACTTGGGACATCCCTTACTTATGACCTTCATTTAACTTTGGCAAATAAATTTGCCTGAAGGATGAAAGGGACACTACCTATTCGCTTAACCTGCAGACCAGGCTCTAAGTTGAACATGACCTTGTGCTATTGCATAGCACTACTACAAGTTCTGGCACAACTTTCATAAAATAGTATTCATCATCTTGCTTGATTTTTGGATATTGATGGAACTGCAGAATTTATATCCATTACCATTTTGGAAAGGGCAGAACTAGGTCTTTAATAATGTGTAGAAGGCAATAAATCGAATCACTTTTTGATTTGAATCTAATAAAATCCATATTGAATAATGCGTAAAATCTAAAAGAATTGAGATATCACAAAGAAATTATGGAATTATGTAGAAAAAATATCTCGGAAAATAATGGCTAACAAGTTTTTGTAGCCATTATTTTTACCCACAAAATACCCAAATTCCAAAAGTGGGGAAAATATTATCCTAAATTTGCGATTTTTTACTAAAATTATCGTCATTTTTTTATGTAGCAAAGAAATAGATATGTAGATATCTACTAATTTAATAGTCAGAAAAATACGTATGGAAATCGTTCTCAAAACGTACTGAAGAGTTTTCAGATATGTGGAGAATAAAGCGATTTACTGGCGTAGGATGGTGTTTTAGGACGTTTTTAAAGCGTCTTCGAAACAATATTTGAAGTGATTTGCAAATGAATAAATGAGCGGTCTGAAAGCCCCAAAATGATAACACCGATTTATGGTACATTCATGATAATAACTTAAATAATAATTTTAATAAAACTGAATGTCTCGTATTTCATTTTATGAACAACCATAGTCAAAGTGTTTTTGGAAATTTTATTTAATGGTTCAAAAAATAGTAAACTCATGTATTTTTAAAAACAAAACGGCGTTTTACTCCTTACTAAATGTGTCATTTAAATAAATAAACAATAGTGGTGGTTTCCAAACGAAACAATATTAAAAAACATTGCCAAAGTTGAAAATGACATTTTTTAATTGTGTTTGCTGGTCAAAACCACACAGATTTCGTAAGTTTTCTTAATATACCGATATATCGATCGAAAGCTCTAGGACTCTTCTTTTCAAAGCCGATGAGAAAGTGTTTGTTAACCAACAAAGTTACAGGCTTATATCTATTAGATCAGAGATTGTAATCAATCAGATTATCCAATCGAAACAGATTTTTTCAATAATATTTTCGACATTAAAAATATTATAAAAAACCTAATTTTAAACTGTTATATCAATCGAAAGCTCCAGGTTTCTTCTTTTCAAATCCGAAGAGAAAGGGTAAATAGGTGGTTAACCAACTAAGTTACAGGGTTATAAGTGTGCAAAGGTACGAAAAATCTAGTTGGGGGTTCCTGGAAATATATATTCATGTTCTACTTGACAATAACCACAAAAAAAAAACAAATATCACTTCCCAGGGTTTTAATACATACTTTTTGTAGCACAGTGTTATAGGATAACACCTTGAAATGTAAAGTACAGGGTGGGCCATTTTAAATTTGAGCTGCCGATTACTTTGACTTTGTGAGGTAGAATATCATTCATTTTTTATTTTCTTATTACTTCTTCTTTCTTTATGTTTTGAAATTTGCAAAATGGAACGCGTCCGATGCCTTTTCAGTTCGCCCAATGGTTTGAAGATTGTTTAGCAGGAGATGAAGAATATTACCGAAAAATCGTGTTGTCAGATGAAGCTTATTTTCATCTCAGTGGCTATGTCAATAAGCAAACTTGCCGCTTAATGGGTTCGAACCCACATGTGACTATTGTTGGCATCATTCGGCCATGTACTGAAATTTGGGTTGACTGTCGAGCCGGTCGAGGTAGTCATATGAATTATATTGTGTCCCACTATTAAATGACAAAGTTTAAACTTTCCAATAAAACCTAGAAATTTGAAAAACTCTCAATCAAGGAAAGAAGTCTTTGAAAATAATTATTTAATTCTACCAGCCAAAATATAGAGATTGACCTTTAAATATCGCTGTGTTGATTTATGCTGACATAGTTACTCTTGCATGATGCTCGTTCGTACGTTTGTTTATTCATTCACACAGCTAAGGATCTATGATGTGACCCTCTTTCGTGTTTAAATATTCAAAATATCTCAACTAATAAATATTGCCATAAATACTCAAATGTAGCCGATGGTCCATGGGAGCCATACACGCCATCGTTATTGATGTTGGCCAAAAAAATCAAAAACAAACAAACAAACAGAAAGAGTAAATTACAACATCATCATCGATGCGATAAAATATGCATCAAAATGAAACCTGCTTGTCTGACTTCCAAGCACACACCGTCTCGCGTATAACCAGACTGTCCGCACTACGCTCGACCATTAATAAAACAGTTTGGCCTCTTTTAGAGATGTCCAATGTTGCCCTCTTTTAAATTTGCTTCGATATTGCAACGGCCATAGCGAATTGTGATTCATTTCTTTTGTCTTCGAATCAGCCAAAATTGGATTTCAAGGCAGCATCCATCATGACATGGCATGCTATGTGATGCGATATTAAATATCGCGTTTGTGGCAAACATTTAATGCTATTTAGTTGAGGCTATCATAATTAGCATTAAGCATAAGCATCAGCATCAACAATCAGCATAAGCACCCTGTAGCTTTTAGGCCTACCTCAGAGGCAATTACGGAAGACTCACACTTCTGCCGGATTTCAACATGCGATCGTATCGATTTTGTGCTTTTGTGTCTCTACCATTAAATGGATACAAATTTGCATGGCACCTGGGGCAGCGCCCAGTCGGCCAATCATCCATCGCGTAATTGCTTAATTCTCTAATATGACAATCGATTGCCGTTTCTTATGCTGGTATGAGTGAGTTATTAAGAAACAACAAATGTCATATGATAGTTAGATTTGAATGACAAAAAAATATTTCAGGTTTTGCAATAAAATGCCCACAACATTGTTGATTTGAAAGAGAGAGAGAGAGAGATAGAAAAACATTCAAAGCTGTTTAGTTGCACAAAGAACCTTCAACTCCAGTTTTTAGTAGCCTCTCAACGATGAGTGGACCGTGCACTTTCTTCGGGGCACACATCTGTGCCAATGTAGATATGTGCAAAACTAAGAGATTGACACATTTTAATATAATTGATACATTTTTATGAAATCCTATAGAAGTCATATTCAGCCTTCGTTTTTAAATTTTCAATTTTCCCAACAATATTTTTAATTAATACAAAAATATATAGCCCTATCTTATAGTCCTATCGTAGGTCATGTTCTGGTTTCGTTCCCCGAAAACAAATCTAAGATTAGAGCTTCTAAATATGTCTTATATTATTATTGTTATTTATAACCGGAAATCTATTAGATTATCCATTCGAAACAGATCTTTTTTCATTCGCTAACTACCTTGAATCGTATAATATTTGCGGCAATAAAAATATTATAAAAAAACTTCGTTTTAAGTTGCCATTTAAATTATTGAGGCCATACGAAGACAATCGAGTGATAAGAATTCATTTTCCGGCATTGTATGATATATTAAAGAAACTAAAGAATTGGACAATCTTGAATGTATATGTGTTTGCGGCAAAATTTGAAGAAATCTATTTTAATTTGAGACCCTTTTGTCTCAGTCTGCGTATAGAGAACTCAAGACTTAAGAACAAACAAAAAGTTAGACCTCCACCAAAAAAAAACTATTTTTCATTTTATTTGAATATGAAATTGAGGCACATATGGCGAAACGAAATTGGGACTAAATAGTTTCTTCGTGTATCCCACATTGCCATATTGGAATAGTAGGGTATATTCCAGGAGGCAAAGCCTTTAAAATCTATTTCTAAAAATCCTGTTTTATTCATGGGGCGTGTGTAAGCAGAAATGCGACTACATTTAATGTCTATACATTACACAAAATCCAGTCTCCACATGGAAGTAAAATCTGCATTGTTTAATAATGATTTGTAAAATATTTCGTTCCTAGGCCTGAAAATCATATTTTTCTAGTGTTATTTTTTATGTTGCAATTTTATCAAATTTTTCAGTTCTTTTTCAGAATAAAGCTATGCGAATATTTTAAATTTTAATTCTCGTCTTAGAATAACTTATTGGTCGAATTATATGAAATTTATAGAATTTAATGTGGTTTTTCATAATGTATTCAGTGGGAGTATTTTGTTAAGGAAAGTAGCTACAATCACACCCCTTCGAATGATGCCGAATGATGATGAATGATAAACTGCAGTCGAAAATTATTCCGCAGTACTCATTTCTTTAAAAATAGTTTTGAAATTTTAGTAGTAATAAACAACAAAAAATGGAGTTAATCTAGTCATTTTTCGCCCGATATTTATCATTTTGGCGTCATTTGAAATGTATTGATTCTGACATTTATTCATAAAATCTTTTACAAAATGTAGCCAAGATATACGAGATTTCATTTTTCATTTTGAAAACAAAAAAAAATTCAATAATTCGACCAGTAATTTATTCTAAGAAAAAAATAGTTTCAAGGGTCTAGAAAAAAATTGGACAAAATATAACCAAAAAATACTCGGGAAACCTATAATTTTGGCATGATTTCAGAAGTGTTTCGCTCTAAGGAAGATATATTCTTCATTAAACAATCCGAATTTAAATACTATTCTACGAAGCCGTCTTGGGAAATGCCCGGCGAAAATCCATTCCGTTTATTTCATTCATTTTTGCGAATAAACATGGAAATTAAACCAGGTAGAAATTTATTTGGAGTAATGTTTCATTACACTGCTGAACAAAATGAATCTTTTTCGATTTTAGTTAATTCTGACAACGGATTCTTAGGTGAATAATTATCTTATGATGAATCGACATAGGAAAGCTTGTCCTAAGTATATTTTGTGTTCAGCTATATTACTTAGAACACAACGAGACACATTTTTCTGAATCAGCTCACCCCTCCAGATCCTCGTTTTAAGGGTCTCTTTGGTTCCTTTTCTTCCAGAAATAAGTCAAAACATAAAAATTGGGTTAAAATTAAAAAAAAAATATTTTTGGTTAATTTTGTACTTTTTCCAAATTGGTGCTAAACAGACCCAGACAAAACTGAATTTTAGGGGTGGTATGAATGGAAAAAATATTCTACGTCAATTTTCACTATAAATATATATATATAAATAAAATGTCAGTAACAATCAGTATCCAAATAATTATTATTGTTTGCGATGTTTTATCATACCTTGGAATTTTTTCATGGGGGTCTATTTTCATAACGAAAATGCACCCCGGACCCTCGGACTATTTCCATTTTGTAGATTTAGGAGTACTTTCCTGAGTAGTGAACATGACAATTAAAATAGCCCCAATCGAAGTTGGGGTCATATTTCATTAATATTTGGGGCGTTTTTTCATTGGTGCAAATTTTCTTAAAGAAAATACACCCCACATTTGTGGAAAATCTGAGGCTTTCGTTTGGTATATATTTTCCAGAGATATAGCTTCTCATCGGTCTTTCTTGCATGTACATCAGAGGCATTCATGAACAAATTGAATGTCCTTTGTTTGTGACATCTAGGAGCTTTTCTCATTCAAGTAGATGTGTGAAATATAATTTTGTAGACACTATAAGTGATCTACTGTTTGGAGAAGGCCTCCGAACGGCTAATGCTACTTGTTAGTAAAACTTTATCAGCATTTTATACTCATGAGAGTTGGCGGCATTTATTTATCTCGATCCATTTTATATATCGTTAGTGGCTCGTCTGTTTACTGAACAACTTAATTTTGAAAATTCGTGGTTGAAGACAGTCATAAACCGAAAAATAATCAAATGATCACCTCAAAGTACTTATATATATGGAAGGAATAACTCCAAATCTTTTATTTTGTAACTTTTCAAAAGAGCGATTTAAACATATTAAGAAATCTAACATGATTCTCAATCTAATTATAAAATGTACATATTATCTTATATTAAGAGTAGCGTCCATGTTATGTATGATGGTTTGTAACCTTTAAATGGCTCGCCTCAAAATGTAGCAAATAAAAGATGTGGCGTTCTGCAATAAAGATTTTTCGGTACAATTGTTTCTTTACAGGCAGATATATAATTATATTTGTTCTCCGTGTAAACTCTGTAGAAAAACAATTGAATAAGATTTAAATTTAAAATACTACAGAATCACATTTTAAATAGAGATATTCAGCTTACGCCATCTACTGATTATTTTTATAATTTAAGGTTCATTGTAGAAATGAACAGAAAATATCGGCTATTAATTGAATTGTATGTATATAGGATACAAGAAAAACATTTTCAAATTTGTTAAACTGCAGGCTTCACGCACACAATGATAGACCAGACTTTGAATGACGATTTTTCCGAATTTTTTGTAATTTGTCTAAGAAAAATTATCCATATTCTCTTCACTTCGTCAGTCGTGTTGCTTTCAACGCTTCATTTTATTTCTATGCCTAGGACAATCATTGCCGAAATTACTGAATGCTAGACATTACTAGAATGCTAGACAAAGTGATTTTTTCCGATTTTTTTAAATTTGTCTAATATGATTTTTCTAGGAAAAATTGGCTCAATTTTGGCTCAGTTGTGTTGCCTTCAATGCTTTTTTCTATTTCTCTGATTCTATATTCTCTGATTTCCAATGACAAAAATGGCTAGATCTTCACAGGCTTCAGAATATATAAATATTTCAAGTTCCTGGAAATTTTATGAAAAATGGCAGCTTTCGATGTACAACATTTTTTGTTGGAACAACTCCAGAAGCAAGTAATTGTTTAACACAGTAAGCCACTTGTAGTCTTGCAGCCTTCAAGGATAACAACACAATCGGGTTTTAAGGCAAGACACAAGATGAACATCATATACCCACGTGAGCCTTAAAAAACAAAAGACTTAAGAAACGAACATTTTTCGTTGAAAATAATAAAAATAAGCAAACTTCAATTAAAAATTCCATAATTTTGAGAAAAGAAATCGCTTCGTACATACGAAACGAAGGACACACTCACTGTTAAGTAAAGCACGCTAATAGTACCACACCCAGCGACGAAACAAAACGAAACGAAAGACTTAAGACACAAACTCTGTTGCATGCCAACCGTGTTGCATTCTCGTGGCAGGCGAGGTGAACCAGACATTAAAGTATTATATTGGCTATATATGCGTTGTGTTTGTTGTTGCTGTTGTTGTTGTTGGTGGTGTAATTATGGAAACATCTTTTGACTAATTGCCTAAATCTGTCAATTAAATGTCAGACTTAAGTAGAAAAACAATATTTATTAGTTACTTTGTTAAAATGTATTTGACAAAAGTCACAAAACAAAAATCTGACGAAGACGGAGATAAAAATATATATGTACATAGATATAATTGAACGTAATCGTACACAAAATCGCTATTACAAGATGATGATGACGAAGAAGAAGAAGGTACTGAAGAAGCAACAGCTATGACAAGTGATTTAAAAAAAACATTAACAAGTGTTAAATGTGTACATGGGGAATGTACTATTTACATTAGGATGGGTCGCGACAATAAATTAATGCGGTCAACAGCCAAAAATGATGATTGGATTGTCTAATGATGATTTGCAAAATATTTTGTCCCCTTTGTCAAGCCATCTATCTGTGAGCTAAACGATCCTGAAAAAATATTCACGAATCATGTTTTTCCTTTTTTATTTTTTTTTAACTGTTCCGAATTAATAGACTCTTGAAATCACTTTAAATATAAATTTGTATTATTGTTTTAGTGTGACTTTTTGGTCGAGTTATTGGACGTTTATAACAATTTTTGTGACAAATAAAAATTAAAATTCATATTCTTGGAAATATTTTGTTAAATACGTTATGAAAAATAAATAGAAGGAATTATGCTTAAATTATGAATATAGCACGATAAATGATGCCCTTGATTCCATTTTTGCCAAAATACTTTAATATAAAAGATGGTTTCACAGATCAAAAGCTTTCAAAGTCTTTTTGCAAAAATGAACGCTGTGTCATCAATTTCCTTCTAATTTAGGCACCATTCGAGAAGTATTGACTGCAGATATTTATTTTTCCATTTCATTTGTTACTATTTTCATTTTTACTATGGAAAAACTCGAAATAATAACAAGTCCATTCCAAGACAACAATCAAAACTTATATTTAAAGTGTCTTCAAGGGTCAATTAATTCAGGAAAAATTGGACAAAAATACAGGAGAAAACATTATTTGTATAGGTGTTTTCAGGAGCGTTTAGCTCACACACGACTTGACTTAGCGACGAAATATTTTGCAGATTGTCATTAAAGAATCCATTCCACTCATTTCTGGTGATGTCTGGAAATTATTTTTTTATTTCAATGGACCGCGACCCATCCTAATGTATATACATACAATGTATGGATATACACTGTGAAATATGATAAGGGGGAGTGTACTTTCTTTTTTGCAGATAACACTAGATGGAGAAAACATTTTAATATTATATATTTGCAGCCAAAAAATATATATTTGGTGCATGTCTAGGCATTATACCTGGCAAAAAATTAATTAAATAAAAAATATTTACATGTCAGTAAATTATTTCTTCGCGTAAGTAATGAAAATTCATAAATTATTGTTTGACTATGTCCCAAGTATATATGTGCTTGCAGCAATATTGTTGGGACGATAATTTTTCAGGATGTTGGTGAGATTCATTTTTTGCAGATATTGCTCTATTTATGATGAATTTCGAGCATTTAAATTTGAATATCATAAGAAAAAATGCTTAACATATGTTGTTGGGTGTATCCCAAGTATATATGTGCTTGCTGGGGAAATTGTTTTTCGGGGTGTAAGCGGTATCTATTTTTTTCCCAGATATTGCTCTCTTTTGTTTGTTTTTCTAGAATCTAAATACGAAAATCATAAGAAGAATTGTTTAACAAATGTTTTGGGTGTTTCCCAAGTATATATGTGCTTGCAGCAATATGTTGTTGGGGCAAGTATTTTCAGGATATAGGCGTTATCGATCTATTGCAGATGTTGCTCTATATTTTAGGTATATTTTATGCATTTACGAAAATGTAATGAAATATGTGCTTGCAGCAATATATTGTTGGAGCAATTATTTTCCAAGATGTAGGAAATAATTATTTCGGGAAGTGTTGAGCATTCGAATACGACAAGCGTAAGAAAAATTGTTTAACATATGTTTTTGAGTGTGCCCCAAAGTATATATTTATATTATATATTTACTTAGAGCAATATGGTGCTTGCGCAATTATTTTTCAGGATGTAGGAGACATTTTTGTGTATTTCAAATTGTACAAATTGTTTTACATTTTTTTCTCCAAATGTTTGGTCTTTTGATCTGACTGTACTTATACTACTTTGACTGTTTACATCCTGAAAAAGAATTGACCCGGCTAGATATTTGTTTGAATTACAATATATCTGGGGCAGAGGTAAACCCTTATTTATTGAAAACATTGTTCATGGCTTACATACATGTAAGTATTTTTATATTTGGGTACAATTTTTACTCTTTATATAACACCGTCCGACAGACCATATTACACTTGAAGCGAATGATATATGTATGAAGCATTGAAAATTGAATTAATTGGCCTTTGCAGTCAAAGGATAACATTTTTCAATTGTTTTATATACTTATTTGCAACTTACTTTATCGATATAAGTGCCAAAATGAAGAGGAGAATATGTGTTAAAAATACTTTCAATTTCATGATTCTATCTATTTTAGTTCAGCATTAACCTTCACTACGAGTTGTCCCCCTTTATTTATTTAGTTTATTCATATTTATTTTTTAAAGGGTAAATTTCAATAGTTGCTAATGCTAAACTAGAACAGATAGAATCGTGAAATTTGAGGTATATTTAGCAAATATTCTCCCCTTTAATTTGACACTTATGTGGGTAGGTTGTCAATAAGTATTTAAAACAATATAATAAACTACAGTTTTTCTTAAGATTTTTACAAAATACATATCGATCGACATTTGCAAAAATAAGTCAATAAGTATTTAAAACATTTTTTAAAGAATGCTATCCTTTGAAACTTTGTAGTCCTTTTAAAGGACAAAAAGGCGAGGAAATGAAAAATTGAAAATGCCAATTAACTCCATTTTTTTATAGTTTCTGACGTATATCATCCAGATCCAGTGAACGATTAGTTTTAAAAATTGCAAATATAATTTTAACTGGAAAATATATAAAAGTAAAATTTGTTCTCTGCGTGCAGGAGCTCAAATCTTAAAAATATATATTTTTTTTAAAATATAAGGAACAATGGATTATAAAATTTAAGCCGAGTTTTTAATTAAAAATTCAAGTTTGAAAAATCATAAAAACATTTCCCGGAAGAATATAAATCGTCCTTGCAAGTATATTGTGAAGAACTTAAGGTTTTGTGAAAGCAGATCGGAGCATAAACTTTAGATTTATGGGCTATTCTGTGAAAGGTGTATTTTCACATGATTTTCGATATTAAATATCACATCCAGATTGAGAAATCAGACTTACAAGGATGTTTTCTATATTCCCGAAAGTTTTTAGTGGGAATTTTTTAAATTTGAATTTTGTAAATAACTCGACAATGTTTCACAATAATTGTTGCTCTCGATGGAATCAAAAATTTCAAAAATCTCAATATTATTTAGTTTTATTTTTATTCACAACAATAGTCGCACTTCCAACCAAAGATGTTTTTCACATTTTGTCGTCTATTTTTTAGAATTTCTCTTTAGAAAGGACCCTTGAGTGTCCTTAATTTTGGGACGTTTGCAATATTTTTTATTCAAAATGCCTTTTGGTAAATTTTAAATATTCATTTTATGATTTTTAAGAATTTATTTCTAGAGTTCATTAAGTTTTTTCGAGTTTTTTCTTCTTCTTCTGCAAATATTTCAAAATCAGTGTTTCTTTGCTGGAGGCAATTTACAAGTAATTTTACAAGCACTTTTGTGTCCAATTTCAATTTAGCACAATTATCAACTTCAGCACTCTTCGTTCGACAAATCACTGTGTTTTTCTTTGGTTTTTGGTCTCGCAATTTGGCTGTTTTTTTGAAAATTGCTAAATGATTGATTTAACGTTTTGTTGGTTGTTGCTTGTTGTTGGTTTGTTGGCTTAATGATTTTACAAGTACTTTTTGTGTGTTCATTGGTTTTAACGTAATTCATAGTGTTTGGTTTCGTGCTAAATGTCAACATATGTTTGCACAGTAAGTAGTTGTGGATAAATGAAAATGTAAATATTTAAATGCATTAATGTCCAATGCTGGCTGGCTTGCTGCCTGTTTGGTTGGCTGATGGAATTCGAAAAATCCACAGTTAAATAATTTTTCATTTTTTTCTAGTTTTTTCAATTCACTGTTCATTGTTTTCGTTTTTCATTTAGTTTTTTTCGTTTTGTTCTTTTTTTTTCAAATATTTTAATTTTGTAACAGTCACTTAATTTAATTTAATTTAAATTATTTATTTTCTTTTCAATTATTACCATTGTCGAGCACAAATCTTTGTTTTTTTTTTTTTTTTATTTTGCAATTGTGTAATCCTTGTGTTGTGTTTCTTGTTTTAAGTCGAGTGAGGTAATCCTTTGGAAGCACCGAATATCGTATCAGAATTCAATATAGCCAATTGAATTTGATCGATTCTGTATGTCCGCACACAATCAAACAGCCGCTGCAGTTGTGTTTGACGTTGTGTGTTTGCGTTTCTAGCTTGGCCAGAAAATGATCTGATGAAGAACTCCTCTGTCTGTTGGTATCACTTTTAAGGTTCGAGTGTGGGTTACCAACTAAATGCTTAAAACTTATAGATTTTCTATATATACCCCTGGCAGATGTTGCGAGTGAGTTTTTGGCTATAAGCTTGGGCGACAACTGTGGCGCTAGGTAACACTTTGACCGATTGAAGATCAACTTAGCCGCGCAAAATTTTTACACGCTCACTCTCTTCGATGCTCATCAGATCAGATCGTGCAAAGAGTAGCATCTTCTTTGAATATTTGCTGCTTGCTTGTTTTGCTTTCAGCTGCTATTGTTGGATTTGTTGTTGTTGTTGCCGCTGCTTCTTAACACAACAAAAACAACAAACAATATTGAAATTTGACTGACTAGCTAGCTGAGTGCCTTTGCCAAGCAACCAGCCAGCCAGCAAACTAAACCGCGAGACAACTCGATTATCTTGTCTGGACACACGAGTGGTATTTTTCGTATTATAAGCTAGCGCTATAGCGCTTCTTAAGTTTGCTATAGTGTTTGTGACGACAGTTCAATCATGTGATATTCTTCGATAACTTGTTTCAAAACATTACACGGTTCGGGAATTGTCGTAATTAAGCTCGAAATTCTTTTAACTCATTGAAATAAATTGTTTTTTGCGTTTACGAAAAATCAATTTAACAATGTCTGTCCGCCCGCCCAGTCCATCCATATTTATGTCCGTCTTTCTATCAATTCGCCTTTCCAACATTCTGCTAGTTCTCTTCTCTTTCTACCCACCAACTATGTCCAACTTTTATCCGTCTATCCTTAAGTCTGTCTGTCCGCCTCCTAGCCCGTCATTTCTTCCATCCTTCTTTCTTCTGCCCATCCGATAGTCTATTCCTTTGTCCTGCTGTGCGTCTTCTGTCCGTCCAAAAAACTATACGTCTGGCCAGATTTCTGTCTGTCCGGTCGTCCGCCTTTACATCAGTCCGTCCATTTTTCAGTATGTCCACCTGTTGGTTCTACCATCTGTTCGCTATTGTGTCCAGTTGTCACTCCGTAGGCATATATATCCGTCCGTTGTCAATCCGCCCGTCTGCCTATTCGTCCATATTTCTGTCTGCCCGCTCTACCTTTCATTGTATCCAACTATCTGCCCAGTAGTTCGTCAGTATATTCGTCCATCCATTTGCCTGCCCGTCCTTCTGCCCAGTAGTTCGTCAGTATATTCGTCATCCATTTGCCTGCCCGTCCTTCCGGCTTTTTGTTCAACTGATTGTGTCCAGCTGTCACTCCGTCTGTATATATATATCCGTCCTTCAGTCAATCCGGATGTCTGTCTATTCGTCCATATGTATGTCTGTCCGTCTCTCTCCAACCTTCTGTCCATTAGTTCCTCAGTATGTTCGTTTTTTGTTTGTCTTTCTGTCAATCTACCTTTTTATCCGTCTGTCCAATTTCCGACCATATATCCAGTTGTCAGTCTGACAGTCGGTTTATCCACCTTTCTGTCTTTCGTCCTGTTGGTCGGTTTATCAGACCTTCTGTCTTTCCACCTGTTGGCAAATCTGTCATTTCATTTGTCTGTCTGTCTAATAGTCCGTCTGCCCATATATTTGTACATCCGTCTGCCTATTCGACCGTCAATCTTTTCAGTTGTATATTCGTCCGTTGTCAATCCGACTTTCTGTTCTTGCATACATATTTCTATCTGTTCGTCCTTCCTCCCTCTGTTCAGTAGTTCATCCTTTCGTTTGTATGACGGTCAGTTATCCGACCAACCAGTTGGTTTCTTCGTGCTTCTATACGTCAGTACATTTCTTTTATTTGTTTATACAATAATTCTTAAAAAATTAGGTGTCTCAGCGCCGCAAGGCATATGCCTGTCCTCCTATCGATCAATCTGTCTCCCATTTGTTTGTCCAACAATCGGCCTGCCCATATATTAACACAACCATCTATATATTCGACAGTCAATCTGTCAAGTTATATATCCGTCCCTTGTCAATCCGCCTGCCTGCCCATATGTCTATTTGTCTGTCCTTCCTCCCTTTCATCTGTCCATCCTTCCGTTAAGTAGTTCGTTCTTCCGTGTTTCGTGTCGGTCTGTCTAATCATCTATCTGTCCAGTTATACAATCGTATGTCAGTATCAGACCATTTCTTTGTTCATCCTCCTGTCGGTCAGTCTTTCCTCCCATTGTATTTCTGTCCCGTAGTCCGTCTGCCCATTTATTTGTACATATGTCAGTCTATCGAGCGTTTGTCGTTCCGTTTGTCGAAATGTCCTGTCCATATGTCAGTGCGTTTTTCCACCTGTCTATCCAATAGTTCGTCTGTCCATGAAATTATACATCCGTCTGCCTATTAGGCCAACAATCTGTTATCCGTCCATCTGTTCAGTTACCAGTCCATCCATTCAGTAGTCCTTTCGTCTGTTGGTATGTCCACCCGCCCCTATTTTCGTTGAGCCGTCTGTCTTCCCGTCTGCCAATCTGTCCGGCTGTCTCCCAGTGCGTTTGTCCACCCGTCTGTTCATATATTTATGCATCCGTCGGCCTATTAGACCAACAATCTGTCCATTTATCCATCCATCTGTTACCAGTACATGCACTCAGTAGTCACTAGTTTTTCTGTCGGTATAACCGTCGCCAATCTGTCCCGCCGTCTGCCAGTGTATTTGTCCGCCTCTCCATTAGTCTATCCAATTTTCCGTTTACTGTTTGTTGCCCACTTTTCTGCCCATCGGTTTATTTCTCTGCTTGTCCGGCCATCAGATCATCTGTCCAGTTATACGTCGCTCCATCCATTTGGTTTCCGTCCGTCCATCCATCTGTCCGAAAATCTACTAGTCCGCCGGTTTGGCCGTCCGTTCGGACATATTTTTGCCCGCATGTCCGTCTCCAATCTATCCCGCCGTCTCCAGTGTGTTTGTCTGCCTCCCCTTAAAAAATCCCGTTTCCTGACCGCCTATTCTTCTCCCCGTTCGATTGTTATCCGCCTTTCTGCCTTTCTGCCTCTCTGTCGATCTGTCCATTCGATCGCATACTCAATTATCCGTCGGTCACACTCCGTCTGATCATCTTTCCGGCCGTCTGCAAATGACTCTTCCTTTGCTGTCCACGTTTCTGTTCATACCTCTGTTCCTCTGTCCGTCCTACCATTCTCTCGCTTGTCCAGTTATGCCCACTTGTCTCTCTCTCTCTCTTCATGACGTATGATGTACGATAGTCGACTTGACTGAACTCAACGCCGCTCTTGCTTGTTTTGTTGTTGCTGTTTTATTCGCATTTTAGTGTCGTTAATGTTAAGATCAACTTTAACAACACCCAGCTGAAATCAAAAGCAACAACAACAGTCCCATCTTCAGCCTTAAGCAAATGTATGTATGATGCTATACCAAACAACAACAAAAACAACAAAATAACAACAAAAATTATGCTAAATAATTTAAGTAACCGGCCCAGCGTTTTTTTCGTTTGGTTGGTTGTTTTTTGCTTCTCAAGCCGAACTTTTTGCTCATCTCATAAAGCATACTATGATTTTCTTAATTTCAGACTCTGAATTCTGTTCGCTTTGTTTTTATGCTAAATTTTGTATCGCGTGGCGGACAAGTTGTATGTTTTGTGGAGGGGATTTTTTTCTCCCCAAAATTGGTGGAGTATCATTTAGTTTTTTTCTTCATCTGCTCAGTTGACCATGTGCAGAGGTTCGCTGAGAACGTGTAATTGAATTGATTTCATTGAAGTTCCAGTGTCAGCATGTTCCCATGGCACGGTGGACACGACAATCCACCCAGACAAATAACAACCTGTCGGCGGCTGTCCATCCACAAATGTTGTGGACAACATTTCAATTAAAGCATTTAAACGCATTAAAATGATGATATTAAGGCAATTAAAACGTTTTTGAATATATCACAGTTCAATTTATGTGGATCATAATAATGCTGGCCACTGGTTTTTCCAGTAGAAATTGTGGCTGCATTAACGGTCGTGGGTTGTACAGACTCGGATTGTCATCGCCCGAAAACCACATTTAATAGAATTATCCAAATTCTCATTAAAAATGTTAATGATATGACTGCTGGTCGCAGCAGAAGCTGCACATGTACTCGTGTGAATGAATTGCTGAATTTCTGGTTCTGCTTTTATCATCTCCAGCTTATTCGTCTTCGTCTTCTTCTTCTTTGCTTTGTTTGGCCAGAGTTAACATTCCTAAATCTCTCATTTCAAGTTCGATTATTACGGATCCACACACACTGGCAATTAACACCACCGCCACCCCCTTTTAAACGATTCAGCAAATATGTATCTACATATTATTGCATCGTCTCTAAGTCTATCGCATGGAATTGCCATAGTCAAGGTGCTCCAATCGATTTGTAGTTGAAATTGAAAATAGATTCAATCAAATGTCATGAATTTCCCGCACTCCTCCTAGTGGTGGTGTTCTAATTAAATGTTTGACAGCGGGTGGAGTAGACGAAAGGAAGATTTTGCATCAGATGATTTCCATTCACAAGGCAAGACGATTAACTCACTCAATTCTGAAATGCTTTAATCGATTAATCAAAAGTGAGATAACGAATATCTGTTGGCCATCCCATAAATAAGCTCGCCCTGTTAATTATAAAATAATATTGCAAAACACTAATTATTCGTTTTGGCAGGGGACAAAATATTGACATATATATCTTCTGCTATTATTTCTGAGATGAGAACAATTTTTTATTATTCATTTAACCAAACTTTATTCAAGTCTGGTTAACCTGCAGTTAGTTGTGTGCAGTTTGGCATCTATAGCAGTGGATTATATCTACCAGAGCCGGTAAAAAAGGGTGAACGGCTGCAAGGGGTTGTCCTATATTTTCGTGACAACACACATATAGGGTCCGCCAAATAACTTTTTGAAAATGCTATAAAAAAACTATTGAATATTTTCTCAAATTTCTTTTTTTATTTTAAAGTACAATCCTTCCGGTTAATAATGGAAAATAATTTCATTCAAATGGCTGCCTCGGGCACCCCACAAATAATAGTCCAACGGTTGAATAGTTGAAAAAAAAACGTTAGATGGCGGACCCTATATAATTAAAATTTTTTAAATATTGTTCGCATAATAATTTATATAAAATATAGGATGTTTTTAGATGTGTAGTATTTGAAATTGAAATAAGCTAATGCAACTAAAAATGGCTTTTATTAAAAAGATAATTTTATACCATTAGTGCTTAAATATAGGATGGGCCATTTAAAATTTTAAATTGATTATTTTTTAAATTTCTGGTTTTATTGAAAAGGTTGAACTTTGTCCTTTAATAATCATTTACGACTGGATCGGCAGTACCTGATTCGATCAAACCAATTTTTCAGTACAGTGACTCTTTGTGGATGCATTGGCTTCTCTGGGTTATCTGAACCTCATATGCGGCAATTTTGCTTACTGACATAGCCACCGACATGAAAATGAGCTTCATATGAAAACACGAAAAGTTTCCATGTAAATTTCTTACAATTTGCCTTAATGACTCACTACTTTGGAAGTAAGATTTTAATAGTTCCCAATTTTGTACGAGCGTATAACGTCCCATTTTGCAAATGACAACCTTAAGCCTGAAAATTAAAATAAAAATGAATGTTATTCTATTTTTCAAAGTCAAAGTAATCGCAAAGTAAAAGTTAAAATAATACATGGCCCACCCTATAAAATTTTGACAACTGGCTCGGATATGGTGCAATCTGGAAGTAAATTTTTTTTATTTTTTTGTCAAGGTACCTCCCCAGTAATTTCTCTACAAAATTGGAAATTTGTCACACAAAAAAAAAATATTCAAAAATTCTCAAATGTCAAGCACCGATTAAAAAATGTTACTAAAATATTAAAAATTAAAGGCATGACGATAATTTTTGTAAAACGTTTTATAAAAAATTTTGAAAACAACATTCCGCTTTGCGAATTTGGGTATTTTGTTGGAAAAAAATAAAAAATGTCAGCCATTATTTTCGTATAAACTTTTTCTAGGTTTTTTTTGAAATCTCACCTTCTTTGCCTTACTTGATTTTTTTGCATTTATTTACATAAAGTTTCTGTTCCAACATGTATAAACCTTTTATAAATAATTTAATGAAGTTACAAAAGGAATATCAAAGACAAAGTCTTTTGAAATGTCAGGAAAACTAAGAACATCATTCCGTTAAAATTAATTTATCGCTCTAAATGCAATAAATTTCATTGGGATCTTGTGAGGTTCGGCAAAAATTGAGGCAAATTCATCAAAGATCAAAGTTGAGGGAAGAAGGGGTAAAAATACACTATTGACGATCCATCATATTGACTGATCATGCCGCCTACATCTCAAAATAAGAACACATGACTGATGTTGATGGTAACGCCATCACTGCCATTCTTGGGTTTCTTTAGTAGTTAACTCACCTTGTACTGAAAAAGATGGCAGTCCCTGCCCAAATAAATAAAATATTAAAAATCTATTTTTTTTTTTGGTTTTCATAAATTGTCTCCTGTAGACTATGTCTAGCGAAGACAAGGACAAAGACAAAGACCACCAATCTGGTAGGATTCTGTTCAAACACAAAAAGCCCAACCAAAACCAAGTGGGCCACCTTAAGGGTTGGAGATAGATGTCAGATATGTTCTGAAGAAATATTGGAGGTTGGTCAGACATTTGACTCCGCTACGGGTCTCCTTGGGCCAATTAGAGCGGTGGGAGCAAATTTTATATAAATTCTCCCATACAATTTATATAATATTAAGGAGTGTGGATAGCGGGTATTACATTGGTCTTACATTTAACCCAGTTACAGAGTTACAAGCCGACCCTTAATTATCGGCGGCGCTACCCAAAATGGGTCGGCGGCGGCGGCTTTCGGCTGATTTGCCGGCTCGTTCTATCATTCGATCACCCCTATTTATTTGACAATTTTGGGAAAAAGCAAAGAACAATTTGTATTGGTTTTTAATACCTTTTCTTTTATATTTGCAAGTAGTCCAATATTCGTTAATACTAGCCAATGTTCCCATAATTTAATATTATTAGCCCATACAATTATTTTTTGGGAGAGCGAATCCATTATCAAAACTTATAATATGAACGAATTTAATAAATATTTTTGCAATTACAGCTTTTCATGTGAGCCATATTTTTGGGAGAGGGAATCCATTATCAAAACTTATAATATGAACGAATTTAATAAATATTTTTGCAATTACAGCTTTTCATGTGAGCCATATTTGAGCAGACATCTTGAATATCATAATCATCCCATGGCCATACTGGAATTGACTTATATAAATAAATGCGACTTGCAAATCAAAATACAATCATTCAACTTTCTATAGACGTCATCATATAGTGGGATACCAAATTCAAAGAAAGATCCATATATTTCACAGTAGTAGGTTGTCTATGTCGACAGTTATATTTTCTTTTGCAATTTTATGTGGATTGTCTTTTGGTAGATTGGACTGACTTAAAACTCCGTCAAATATCGGCGGCGTGGTTGAAGTCGATATAAGCCGATGAAATCGGCGGCGGCGCGGCTCGTGCAGGAACATGCGGCGGCGGCGGCTTGTCGGCTTAAAATCGGTCGGCTTGTATCTCTGCCCAGTTAAGGGCGACTCCGGGACTGTTTTGACATACAAAAAAAATATAAAAAATAAAACAACGTTTGGGGACCACATTAAGGGTTGAAGATAGAAGGTAGGTATGTTCAGAGAAAATGTGAGTGTTGAAAAAATATTTGACTCCTTAGGCCAGTAAGAGCGGTGGGAGCAAATTTGATAAAAAATCAAATTTTAGTATAGAAGCCGCCTTAAGGAGTAGTGATAGGGAGTAAGTGTGTTCGGAAAAAATGTTGGGAAAGGAAAATTAATGGGGATCGTTCTTGCATTTAACTCCTTTAGGGGCGACTCCGAGGGTTTTTGTGTATTTGTACCCCTTTTCCCCACTTTGATATCGATGAGCTCCCACTTACACTCATACCACCACCCCCATTTTTGGCCCATGAACTTTTTTCCGAACCGCACAAAATTAGTGCAATAATCCATCCCTAATATTCATGAAATTTGGCACCTATAACTTTTTTGTACTCTAAATATACAGAAATCTCTTCCATGGTATGCATCTTTTTCACTGGGGAGAAAAATATTATTATAATTATGAAGCAGAAAATACACTATTTATACAAAACTTATATCTTTTCGAAAAGGGCAGAACAGGAGCTTAAATAAATGTAAGAAACAATTTATTACAAAAATATCACTGCTTTTCCTTAAGTGAAATTTATTCCAAAATTTGGGATTTTTGACTAAAATATTTGTCATTTCTTTATTTACCACAAGGATGTGGTAATTCTTTTCAGAGTTAAAAGTCAACATATGATTTTACAAAAATATGTTAAATACTTTCCATTCGGTGTTTCGAGATTTGATAAATTTTACAATTTTTTTGTCTAGAAAAATTAGCAATATTGGAGGTGACCTTCCGGGGAGGTCAGATATCTAAAATTATTCAAGAAGGTCATTAATAGGGTCTGAGTTATATCTTCTCTGCGATAAATAACAGTTTTTTCTTGGTTAGCCAGTTTTTAAAATTTCCAAAATCAGCTAATTGTTACATGTGGGTACTCGAAAGGTTAATAAATTCCACAATATGAGTTGCATTTGACACATTGTATATCCCGTACCAGCTAAAGACGTCCTCCTTCAGTATTTTTCTGGTAGCCGGGCTGGAACGTTTTGTTTGGAATTCCCCAATAGTGTCTTCACGTCGAAACTTCAAAGGCAGATAAGTGCAAAGCTGTTTCCATTTATGATTTAGTAGTTAGTAGTTAATAATCCCCCTTTTTGTGTAGATCTTTACACAATAAAGTCTATTATCCCGAAATTCAATAGAATAATGAGACTTGTTTTGCAACAACCGAATGAATCTATAGAAAATAACGGTTAACAATCAACTTGGCTTATTGGCTATGCGTGATGCATAAATTTTAATTAATGCCTCTTTCACAAAATCACCATTGAATGTGTCGCTTTTAGTTTTTGTTTAATTATAATTACCATTAAATGGGACCACACAATGGAGGTACTTAATAAATTATACCTTATAATAGGATAGACATTGAAACACATGCCTTGATCCAACAATATTTATTGGATAGCTTTGCGAAAGCTGGTCGGATTCCATAGCGTTTTGCCGGAAATAAATTACAATGGGAGACACTTGAGTTTAGATTTATGCGTGTGTTGCTTACTTATCTATTCTTTTACATTATTTTAATTATAATTTAAATTTATAGATTTTTTTTTCAAAATCAAAATACACTGTCCACAAGAAATATATAATTCAGTATAGTAATGTGTACAACAATGTTCGAGAAATATTGTATTTTTATCTTTGAGCAAATGTAAATATTTGTAAGTAGTTGTGAAGAGGAAAATATAAACAAACGAAAATGTTATATATTGTAATTGGAGCAAATAATAATTGTTGATGCCTATGATTGCAGCAAAGATATCTCCATCTTGTATAAATAATACAAATTAATATTATTAAAGCAGACTGAAATAATTAACAGTATTGAATATTGTTTATAATAGATGTGTTTTCGTAACAAGCTAGCGATTTGTTAACAATAATAATGGACTTATGCGAAAAATGGTGTCAAAAATCTACAGAAATTTGGTATCAGTTTTATTTGGCTTCAAAAGATACCATGTACAGATGATCACTTAAAATCGCTTCTATATTTAGCGAAAAATTAAGAAAACCAAATCTTTCTAAGAATGTTTGGACCAAATCAGTTTCACGACTTTTTAATGACCGCATGTCGATAATTTTCGAAATATCGCAATACTCAGAAATTTGATATTTCTTAGACTTTGAGTGATATTGCCACACCCCTTCTGACACCTCCCACACAAGTTGGCATAAGCTTCAGTTAAAATGAAAGTCATATACATTAAAAATCAGTTGCAATTTGATATTTGAAATGTTTTTTATTCAAAAGCAACTTCTAGTACCTCCCAGATAAAAAGAAATTATTTATAATATCTATACCGGAAATCCATTACGACTTCAAATGTTATCATGTTTTTATAATTGTTTTATAGATGTGGAAGATGGATTCATGTGATACGGTCCTTATAAATTCCATGATTGCGCAGTAGCAACAAATTTTATTTTTTTTTTACTTTTTTTGCTGCACAAAAATGCTTAAAAAAAGGAAATGGAAAGAATCACAATCAACTATACACACTTCAACATTCTTAGGAAATTCTGAATCTCTTTAGAACAAGATTAAAACAGTATTTTTGGCAAAACATTGAAATGCTTCTAATATAGATTTAATCAAGAAAAAATTAAATTATTTAAACTTTGTTCTTTATAAAGTTTTTACTGATCTTAATATGTTGCTGATGTAAATATGATGCTGAGGCACATACCCTTGTGTATTATTAATTGTAAAAATTTTATAATAAAAAACATAAAAACATATACGTATTTAATGATCTGAGTGGGGAAATAACTGTAGTTTACTGTATGGAGTACAACTGCTACTATTTACATTTGAAATTTTCCATACCAAGCGGTACGGTTTTTGATCTAACTAGATTTTATTTTTAGAAAGTCTGTGTATGTATTATTGTCATAAAAATATTTTTTTTATTTATTTATTATGAATTACAATACAAAGTAAATTTATATTTTGGGTCCAGGGATTGAGCCGGGGTGACTAAGACCATTATAGCTAGTTATTGCAGCGACAGACCAGAGCCTCTGGTGGGAATCGAACCCACGACCCCCACGCTGATAACCGAGATCGCTACCAACTCGACTACCGGGGCGCTTAAAAATATTTTATTCGTATTCTTAGAACAAAAAGGAGTAAAAAAATTTACGTGTTATGACCAATTTAACTATGGTGGCATTGCGAATTTTTCGTAAAGGTGTGTTCATTCAATAAAAATTTCAGTGAAACATCATCATCGGAATATCAATACTTTATTGACACAAGGTATAAAAACAATAAAATGTCAAGAAAATTCTGTTAAAGGAAATATATATTTTTATTTTATACTCCAAATAAAAAATGGAAAAACTTTTTATTGCTTTTATACCTTGTGTTTATAAACTAATGAAGAAATTATCATTCTAATGAGATTTCACCGAAATGTTTGCTTGATTTTACAAAAAATATTAAAAATGTAAACAAATCATTTCATAACTTCCAAACTCACACAGTCGCTAAAACAGACATCTACTTAAAATTTTTATTAAAATCAAAAAAAAAAAAAAGTAATAAATAGAATTGTAAAGACTTTATAAAAGTAACAATAATTGTTACTGCAAAACTTATAAAGATAGAGGTAGAGTATTAAAAATATTTCTTGAAAATGTTTATCCTTTAAAACTATGTAATCCTAAGGATGCAGAAATGAAAAACTAAAAACTCCAATTAACTCAATTTTGCATATAGTTTCAGACGTATATCATTCGGTTCAAGTGTAATATGGACTGTCAGACGGTGTAACATAACACTCAATGTTTTAATTGAAATTATCTTTGAAAAAGTTATAGTACATTAAAGGAAGTATCTCCTAAATGCATCGCTTATACAAAATGAACAAAAAACATTATGTAGGTCGTTAAGTTCGACGGGCAAATCGGGAAGATTGTTATTACTAATCGCCATTAAAAACGTTGTGTTCAATTTTAGCCCAATAGAATAATATATAAAACTAGACCAGTTGTAATAAGTGGATTCTAGAAATTAAATCGGGAGGGAAATTTCGTGTGGGGCTATATTATTATCTATATACATAAATCAATATGTGTATGTATGTACCGGTGGACCGATTCGCCTGAAAATATTAATGTAGCTAACCAGTGGACAGAGGATGGTTTCTGGGTATACTAGGTCGTTATAGGACAAAGGGGCGTGGTACTGTCCACACAAAAGCACGCGAAATAAAGGAATAGGGATGAATGAGCCTTTGAAACGCCGGGTAAAAACGCTCTACCTTATCAACTTTCAGCATTAGTAGTCTAATAATGTGAAATATAACGTGATGTGCCAAATATAAACATTCAACAGTAGTAAAAATGTACATCGATACGGACATTGGTATGGGGATATATCAAAATATGATAAATTTACTTCAGAATCATTAGCGTTCGTCCCTAGTAGATTTATCGCTTCGTATCAATAAATTTATCGAAAATTTAGATTTATAGTAGATTTAGTTTTTAAGCAAGTCTGTACGGTATGTTTCCATAGACTATTAAAATAAATAAATAATACTTCGTCCACCTCAATTATTTCTTATTGTTAAAAATATTTGGTATGAAACTGACTATATTCCACAGGTATAGTTATTGACAAATATATCTCCCTTTGGTGATTATCCGAGTAGACTCCAGAGTCGAGCAATTTTGCCTCGACTCCTAACTCTAATAGGTAACCAGCTATTGACATGCAGGTAGAGTACTGTACCTTTCCAAAATCGAAAATGTGGAAATTATTGCGGATTTTATAAAAATACATTAATTAGCACTAAAATCATAAAAAACTGGCTAGCGCACGAATAAGCCGAAATATTTTGGGACAACGCATTAAACAAACCAAAGATTAAAGATTTGAGACGGGAACATCTACAACTTTATTGAAGCCAGCTGAAAGTAAGTTGTTTTCATTATTTCTATTAAAATTTTTAAATTCGTATAATTGTCATTGTAAATTGTTTGATTTGATTTTTTAAAATCGAGATATGTACTTTTATTTCCCTTATTCAGAAGTGCAAAATTTGTAAAACTTCATTAAAATCGGAGAACTAAAGGAACATTTCAGTTCGTCATACAAATGGTATGAATCGATTATAGATTATTTTCTCTGGGTTTACGTGAAGGCATTAGTCTATGCGAGCAAAACGGACATTTTGAATCCCTTCTAATATAAAAATGTGCAAATAATAATTTTAAATTATGCAATATCAATGTTTTATTTCAATTTAAGATACTACACATCTAAAAATACACTATGTATTCTGTAGAATGTAGCTGCCATTACTTCTGGGCCATAATGAGCATCTGTGCAGCCAAGTTTGTTTTATTTTGAGCATTAAATGAACCAACGATTTATGTTTTTATTATCTCGTATTGTTATGCCGGTTCAAACAGAAACTAGAACTTCAAAATGTTAATTGCATACTGATACTGGAGCCCTAGTTCTAATATCCTATAAAACATTTTAAATGTCAAACGGATGTATTCTTTCAACGAACAAAATAATGAGACAACAAATATGTTCCATTTATTATGCTGCCTTTCTTTTTCAGTCATTGTTTGTCTATAAATACATATATTTAGTTTAAATATCTTGTTTTGTATACAGATATACTGGATGCATTGATATTAAATTTCCCACAACAATTTCGGTTGGCTGTTCTCTTCTCTGAATAGAAGCTACCTTGAAACTTGGCGAAATCAACATTTTCGTTTTTTTGTGTGTGAGTGTGTATGTTTTTTATGGCAGTTGTTTTAATGCCCCCCTCCCACAAAAAAAAGAATAACAAATTTCAATTTGAACAACAATAGCACGGTTGCAATTCGGAAATGACAGCATTAATTAAAATCTAATGTTTCATTATGTACACTGATTAGCACCCATATGCTCGACAGCCAGCTATACAAAACAGTAGAAACCACCATCCATCACAAAGATGGACCACCATTTAACATCATGTAAACTGTTAACAAAGTAACCAAGACCAGCAAACAAATCAGTTAACTGCACTGGCATGGCTCTTGAAATGGATTTGGAAGACGTTAACACCTCCAGTGCAAACAACGAACAACAACAAAAAAAACAATGGCTATGCAGATGTTGCATGATCTCTGTCTGTCTCGGACAATGGACTCGTGTCGTTTGGTTTTGTGGCTGGCCGTCATATGTTGATGTGCAGCGCAGAACAGAAGGTGTCATAATATCGCACTAAGTATCAACAAATTATTATAATAACAACGAAATTCGGACAATAATATTTGCCGATATTTGCCGGAATGTGTTTTAAGCGATTCACAAAGATTAGCATGTTTGTCTCCAGTGTGGTGTGTGGTGTGGAAAGGTATGGTGGTGGTGGAGTGTTTAGGGTTGGTTGATGTTGTTCGGAGTTGGGTGACTTTTCATGTGAAACGAGTTTGTGCCTTAAGTCTTTTGTTTTCATCAAAAGAAGAAGAAAAAACGAAGCCAACAATGATGCCGCTGTCGACTAAAAAACCTTCTAAATGGGAAAACAAGTTATAAGTTAAGGCACAGGCATATGATTAAATTTTAAAAATTAATATATGTAAATTAAAAGCAAAATTCAGAATATTTTGTTCTTCTTCATTTTCTGTGTTTTTTATTTTTTGTTCGATTTCTCCGCCTGTGTGTGTCTGTGTCTTGTGTTTGATTTTGTTTTTGGCGCTTTTCAATCGACAACAATAACAAAAGTTATGTAATTTTCTTGAAAATATTATCTAATGGTTGGCGATTAAATACCCAAACAAATCACAACAACAACAAACGCTGTTAATTGCCCATTGGTAAAAGATCATCGTCATACATTTACAAGCTGGGTTGGATGGATTTCAATTGTGCTGTGGCAGCCACTGCCACAGACTTCCGATGTCGCTTATTGCTCTTGTCGTTTTGTTAAAGTTTTATTTGTGTATTTGAAAATCCATATGAATTCATTTAAATTCTATAAAAAAAAGTTGGTTATTAAGTCCATGTATGGTAAATAAGCAATTATATGCCGTCAGTCATTGGCAGTATGTCATTGGAATTATGATGATTGCAATGACAACAGTCAACCTACTCCATCCATCTCGCTCGCATCGACACCAACTGTTATTTGGTTCTTTATTCTGAGAAGGTGAAAAAACGAACGAAAAACGAATTTAACCGCAGCCACACAAATGTTTGATCATTCGCCAGCTAAACTCACTTTGTAGAACTATTATTGGTTAGTAGTAGTTGGCGGTGGCATCCACTATGTGGTTACACTCGAGAAATTATGTGTTATATTGTTGGCAAAAGTATTAAATTGTGACAGTAAAATTCTAGATGCCTAATTTGTCGTCTTTTTATAATACAGGAACTCAAGAATTGCAAACTATATACCCAAAATTATGCCATACTGAGAGACCGAAAAAAAAATTTCATTGAGGCATAAAATAATAAATATGGATATGGGAAAATCTACAAAATAGGCCGATTTCAATTTTGAAAAATTAAAAATTTCAAATTAGAGGCACACGTTTCATTTTAGCGTCAACTTGTTAAAAATACATTAAATATAAATAATGTGCTCGCGTGCATCATTTTTTTCAAGTGCTGAAGAATTTATAATCGGATTGTCCCTTTTGGTTCTATTGCAAGTTTAGCGTCACGTTTTATTTTAGCGTCAACTTGTTAAAAATACATTAAATATAAATAATGTGCTCGCGTGCATCATTTTTTTCAAGTGCTGAAGAAGTTATAATCGGATTGTCCCTTTTGGTTCTATTGCAAGTTAAGCCTGAAAACCCTATGAAAATCAACAAAATTTAACCTAAAATGGCTCTCGGTACCAAAATAATAATTCGATCTATTTAGCACTTACACACATTATTAGTAGTACCCATATTCACCGATGACACAGGGTTGCCACCAGTTATTTTTCAAACTGCGGATGTGCTCTTCAAAAAATATGAAATTTCATGATCTGCTCGCATCGACCTGATGATGTTCGTACTGTCATAATCTCCTTGTCGCTGAAGGCACACCAAATCGTCCGGTCGCCTTTTGTTAGTATCTCTGTCGTTTATAATCCAATATTAAAAAATTTGCAATTACGTTCACGCTGAAAGCGCAAAAAAGAAAATTGTATCAATTTTCGTTTTATGCAAAAACAGAGTGACATATTTTGAAGAGCTACCATTTATTCCTCAGTGATGGCACACGCCCTTTTCAACATATAGAAGATTCCGCAACATCATTACTATCATCCACAAAAAGATCAGAATGATTTTCTCTTATGCTGAAAAAGTTATAGCCATAAGAGTTGAACAACTACCGAAAGTTACAAGCAAAAATAGGGTAAATTATGGTAGACCTTAGCTCAGTAGACTACATTAACAGCATAATTTTAAAACTTTAGGATGTTGACGAGGTTAAACTCGTCGTTTTGAAAATTATGACACTCTCAGAAATATTATATATTGCTCTTAAAGCGGTTAGAAGCCTGAGTGACATGGAATCGTACTATACCGTAGATTTGCCCATATATTTTTTTTAATTTTTTACAATAATTCCGATTTTCGTCAAAGGCACTGTTAACTTTTTGATTGAAAAGTGCATGTTAAGTAGACCATTTTTGCAGAATAAACTTATAGTCCAGCTGGTCAGAGTTTATTTTTATAGTGGGTCAAAGTGTTGTAAGTAATTGTCTGAGAGAATTCTTATTGTGGAAGAACTTAACCCTCTAGCTCCTCTCTGTATGGGTCAATTGACCCTTTTTTCGTGAAAATCAAAAAAGTCCTTTCAAAAGGGACATTAAAGGATTTAAATGTTCTACGACAAAAAAAATTAGATAAATTTCAGTGGGGGTCATCGAACACACCAATGTTGTAAATAATGCTCTTCACGCTTAAATAGCAAAATTACATGACAACGTTTACAACAAAATTACCAGGGTTAAAATTGGTCCATGTATTTTGGAAGATCGATCTTTTCCGACAAAAAATGCGGTCATTTCGGTAGAGCACAGTAAACAAAAATACATATAAATACAAATAAATATACGTAAAACTAATTATGATAGCTACAAATTCACTTTCACATAGAATCAGGAACAGTCAATTTCTCTCTTTTGCTAGCACAAAAAGACCCAAAAAATAGCAAAAAATATTTTAATCGATTTTTCATTTATTTAGAATTTAAAATGTTTTTTTTTTTTTCAGAAAATCGTTTGCTTCTAAAGAGGGTCATAACTACTACATTTATCTGTAGATCTTTTACATGTAGGCACCGTTTTCTTGGTTAGCTATTAAAAAATAGAATCTAAGAAGATAAAAATTTAAAAATAAATGTTTCCATTTTTGAGAGTTTTTTCGTACCAGCCAAAAAAAAAAAAGATTTTTTCGGACAAAATTCAGTTTTTTCTCAATTTGTTAGAGATTGTTCCTATGTGGACATTTGTATGTGAACATTTCTTGCCATTATAATTACTTTTAATTGATCTTATAATAGGATATCATCGGACTTATATTTCTAAAATGAGAGTAGAAATAGTAAAGTTAGAATATTAGTAAAAATTAATAAAAACTTGAACCGTTAAAAGTTTTAATGTCGATTTCGAGTTTAGGAAGTCAAAATACATCAGAAGCTATTAACATTGGCCTTCGGCAAAATATTTGTTACATTTTTCCCAGCAAAAAGAGAATCTTCACAAATGAATACTACATGGATGTTCTTTATTTGATAGTTCAAAAATTATTTTCATCAAAGCGAAGGAATCGCCTTTTTCATTACTCTTCTTTTGATTTTTTACCAAATAAAAGCCAATGTTACATGGGATAGAAAAGTGCACCTTCCGGTTGTTACTACAGCACTATAGCCATCATTATTTTTAATAAGAACTAATATTTAATATAAATAAATAAAAGGGAGCTGATGAATGTTGGAACAGTAAGAAACTCAAGTAGCAACCTTCCGGTTGCTACTACACACTATAGCCATTACAGTCATCTTTGTTGGGAGTAACAATAAGAGGCTGAACTAAATATTTTTAATACGAACTAATATTTAATACAAATAAATAAAAGGGAGCTGATGAATGTTGGAACAGTAAGAAACTCAAAAAAAACTTATTTTAATTCATAGAAATTATTTTGTTTTTATTATTAAATTTGTTATTAAATCTTTTTAATGGTTCTAAAAATATATGATTTTTCATATGAAAATCGTCCATCGTATGTCGGGTTTTTATGGTATTTTTTCATATTTTCTGCCCGATTTTTCATTGGACGTTTTTATTGCAGCCCCTTCAATAATATGATGGAACTTGTCATAGAGCCAAGTCCTGTTATGACATAATTGCAGTTAAAATTAGTCCAATATGGTGGGTTCCAGTAACTCTACACTTCGTTGGCCACCAGAATCTCCTGATTGTATATTGTGGGGTTATTGTAAACACGAAGTTCGAAGTTAAAACAATGCATTCGAACATACAATTGCGACATTTCCTCACCCAACTCTACATCGAGCTATTGCGTGGAGAACAGTAGCGATAGGGACAAATTTGCACAAATTTGTTGGGCTCTGTGGCAAGTTCCATCATATTATAGAAGGGGCTAAGACTAAAAACCAATGAAAAATCGGCCAAAAATATGAAAAATATCGCAAAAAGAAACATACAAAAATTGGATGAAATTTCATAAATTCGAATATGACAAATGGTCCTTTCGGGCGATCTTTCATACAAGTGAGAACATTTATTCTGACAATATATCTTTTCGATTTTTCATATGAAAAATAACCTATTTTGTGGTATTTTATACTTCTAAACGAAAGGAGCTAGGACGTCTAAATTTTCCATAAATGCGTCTTATAGTCGTAAATTGGTTGGGATTGCAACTGGGCGAGATCGGTCCAAAAGGAAAAAAATTTCCCTCAAAAGAACTGAAAATACCCACAATAACCCCTAATATTCCTAATATCAATATGTCTACTTGTACTTGATATTGGGTATGCTCATTCTACCACTAAAAAAACGTGGACCGTAGAGTGATCCTTTTTCGTAGAGGATGAGATGGGGCAAAAAGGGATAAAAATGGTACATATCAAACGACAACAGCTAGAAACACGAAATTCGGTTTGCATGTTCTTCTTATTGAGTAGGTACAAAATATAAAATTAAAGGGTGATTTTTTAGGTATTATCTTTTTGGCAACACTGGTTTAAACAGCTGACGCACGTCTCGTGTTTTGTTTCACTGTCAAACATCTTCAGTTTGGTCTATAATTTAACCATGAATCGTCTTACAAACGAACAACGCTTGCAAATTATTGAATTTTATTATCTGTTAAGAAAGTTCATCGCGCGCTTCCATTTTATGGTCAGTTTAATCGACCCACTGAAGCGGCTACTCGGGCTATTGTGACTAAATTTCGCACCAAATTTACATTGTTGGACATTAAACCACTAACACGCTTACGTAGAGTGCAAACTGAAGAAAATATCGCAGCTGTATCGGCCAGTGTTAATGATGGCCATCAATTGTCGATTCGTCGCCTTTCGCAGCAATGGGGCCTCTGTTACTCAAAAACGTGGAAATGCCAAAATTGGACTAAGCGGATGGACCATTTGAGGCGCAGTCAAGGTCAACATTTGCATGAAATAATCTTCAAACATTAAATTATATGGACCGTACTATCGATTCAAATAAAGATTTCATGCATTTTTCTGAATTTGATGTGTTTTTTTTTAAACTTTCCTATAGCTTTTAAAAAATCACCCTTTATTTGTTCCAAATTCGTACTTTTAAAATCGGAAAAGAGGGATAAATCTGATTGCGTAGATACGTACAATAAACGTATTTTTCTAAATTCGTACTTTTTGGGGTGAAAATGGAAAAAGGGGATAAAATAGTACCAACTAAATGACTGCAGCTAGAGTCATGAAATTCGGAGTATACATTCCTCTGACTGTGTAGACACGAAAAGTTAAATGTTTTTTTTCCAAATTCGTACATTCAAGGGATACAAAGGGATTAAAATAGTACCAACTCAACGGCTACAACCAGAATGAAGAAATGCGGTGTGGATACTCTAATTGCGTAGACATGTAAAATAAAGAGATTTTAGAAGGTCTTACTCTTAATGGGGTAAAATAGGAAAAGGGGGATAAAAATGGTAACAGCCAAATGGTCGCAGCTAGAATCATGGAATTCGGTGTATACATTCCCCTGGCTGCATAGACACGCAAAATAAAAAGATTTTTCTAAATTCGTATATATATTATACCATACTTATATACTTTGAACCACGAAGTTAGGTTATCTTGCACTGTGTACGTAAGATTGAGGATTTTCAAAATTTTTATTTTTATACCCTACACCACTTCGTGGGCTAGGGTATTATAAGTTAGTTTCGCCCCAAATGTTTGTAACACCAAGAAATAATCGAGCTAGACCCACCTTTAAGTATACCGATCGGCTTAGAATCACCAGCTGAGTCGATTTAACGATGTCTGTCTGTCCGTCCGTCCGTCCGTCTGTCCGTCTGCTGTCCATCTAAGCTTGTTCGCACTCTACAGGTCGCAATTGTTGTCCGATTGTCATGAAACTTGGCAGAATTTATTTTTTCCGGCCAATGACCATCGGTATTGGAGGAAATCGGTTCAGATTTAGATATAGCCCCCATACAAATGTCGCTCCCGATTTGACTTTTTCCGCCCTATAAAGCACATATAGTACCCGATTTTCTTTAAATTTGGCACAACATCTTATAATCCAACTAGAAACACCTATGCAAAAATTGGGTAAGATCGGTTCAGATTTAGATATAGCCCCCATACAAATGTCGCTCCCGATTTGACATTTTCCGCTCTAGAAACGACATATTGTACCCGATTTTCTTTAAATTTTGCAGAACATCTTATAATCCAACTAGAAATAAAAATTTTTTATTTTTTGTGATTTTTCATTGACCAATATTTCATACAAAATTTTGATAGAGAAATTAATGTCGACTCTGCAGTAATTTTGGGCCTTTCTTTCATAAAACATAAAATATAGATAAAGGGTAGTTATGTTCTGAGAAATTATAGGGTTAGAGAATATTATTTGTCGGTCATACATTTGACTTCCCTTGGTGTAGTTGGAGCATTTTTTATTTAGTTATTGTATGAGAGCCACCTTAAGATGTGGAAATAGAGGGTAGATATATTATATTTTTGTCACATCACGTTACTCTCTTTAATTAGTAATATTTTAACAAATGTTTTAAAAATATGCAAAATGGGGACATTGGTTTCGACTCTTCTAGTGGCTACACCAGGAATGATCCTATCCAAAAGTTAATTTGAAATTTCCAAATATAACCTTAGGCTCTATTCGGTTTGTGCTGAAACTAGGGATATATCTAAATTGTTTTAACTATACGAAACTATACTACTTCTTTTTAACGAGTTTCCAAGAAACTTATTATAAAACACGTTCTTAATTTAAATCACATTAATGAAATATAAACATTAAACAATTTTGATTAGGAGGAAAGAAAATATAACTGTTTAATCTCGGTTATAAAACTGCACTACTAATGATATAGTTAGTTCATGCATACAGTCAGGTATTTTTAAATTCGTCAGGTATCAACATAGTACGGTGTTTAGCATAACAAACTTTAACTTTAGCACAGTGCCATACTCTGGGGTTATCAGACATAGATATTGCGATTACAACTGTATTATCCTTTTAGTACTAAAATCTTGCAAAGCCGACAGATGCTAGTGGTTTTAATCATGAATTTGTCTGATGTTTTTAAGCTATGCAATAATACTAATTCACAAAAAAATGTGTATATGAAGAACTTGAAATATTTACAGACATTATAAGGTATACATTTCACAACTTGTTCATCGTGAAATAATAATCATTTGCAGAAATTCTTTATTAGTCGATGTCTCCACCATATGGAACACGTCTTCGCCGCACATCTCGATTTTTGCTTTGGTCACTTATATTGCCTCTGAAATCTGAAAGACGTTGTCCATAAAAATATCACATTAAGATTGTTCATTGAACGACTTTGGAACATAAAACCAGTTCGAAGACTAAATACTTATTTATTGTCAAATATTTTAGTTTGCAAATTATTTTAGCAATTATCAATAAAATTAACATAAACGATGAAATTATGATGTGAGAATTCATTATAGTGATATTTATCGGGAACGAGTAGAAATGGCAACGATCGTGGCTTCGCCACATGTCTGGAGCGATATAAATTAAATTCGAGAAAGTGTGGTAATTACCCTAAATAATGGTGTATCGCGCGGCAATCACTGAGGAACAATGAGTCTCAACACTGAACAATCTATATATGAAAGAGTTACGTTACGTTACTGACTGACTGACTTAACTATGATCAGGGCCTAGACCAAACGGTTAAAGCTAGGGTTATACAATTTTCGGGGTAGTTCCCAAATTTTACGAAATTCGGAACAAACATCGAATCTTCATCCTGGATAAACGACAGTAGCTAGAAACATGCAATTCGTTGGGGGCCTTGCACATACCATGCAGACGAGCTACAAGAAGGGATTTTTGGAAAGTTGTACTTTTAAGGGAGGAAAGAGACAAAAAGAGATAAAAATGGTACCAGTTTAAGTATTGCAAATATATTCGTGAAATTCGGCGTGTATATTCCTCTCGCAACGTAGACTAGCAACATCAATGGATTTTTCGAAATTTGTACGTTTAAGGGGTGCGCGGGACCAAAACGGATAAAAATGGTACCAACTATAGTATTGCAGCTGGAGTAGTGAAATTCGGCATGTAGATTCATCTGACCACGTAGACGCGCAAAATAAATTTACTAAGAAAGGGTTTTACAAATTTCGTACTTTTAGGCGGTGAAATGTGACAAAAAGAGATAAACATCGAATGTTCGTCCTGGCTAAACGACAGTAGCTAGAAACATGCAATTCGGTGTGTGCCTTGCACTTTCGATAAAATAGTGCAATTCGGCAAGGACATACCTTTGACTGTGTATGGGTGCTATCTAATAGGAGGTTTCCAAATTACTTTTTTATATTTATCTATATCCACCAAAAGAAAATTCAATAAACACTATCCAAAACAGAGATGGATAAAACTGATAAAAAATAACTGGATTTTCCGCGTGCGAAGTAGCGGTAGCGGAACACAAATTTTCCATAGGTTCTCCCATTTTAATGAAAGTTTGCAAGTTTGTACTTCTGAATAAAGGAAAAAAGAAACTGCATTTTCCGATTTTCGAAAAATATGAAATTGTAGACACTAGGGTGGATCGAAAATCAGTTATTTTGTCATAAGGTAATTTAAAAAAAAATCCGTAATTTTTTCTGGCAGGAATTAGAAATAAATATTTTTGGCGAATTTCAAACAAGTTGTTTCTAGTTTGATATAAAATTATCAAATCTTAAAAATATATATTTCTAAAAAGTACCCCTTAATTTTTCAAATATTTTTTTAGTTTTTTTTCGTTTGTTTTATTTTGGCCTGTAATTAAATAATTTTTATTGACAGATAATAGTGTCAGTAAGACGGTCCATACGTTTCATGACTTTTTCTCAACTACAATTTTCTATAAAAATACGGGGAATAGTATTTTGTTTCACTATTAATTATTTTGTACTTTTTTCCAGTTTATGTCTCCATTCCTTCTAAAATTACGCCCATTTTCATGTTTCTAGATACTGTCGTATAATCAGCACGAAGGGTCTATATATTTGCCACTTTGCGTTATTTTACCCCCTAAAAAAGTCCCTTTATATTGCGTGCCTGCAGAAAATATCATGTTTCTACTACTATCGTTTAGTCAGGACGAAGGTTCCATATTTATCGTTTGTTTGTCTCATTTTACCTTTTTAAATTGCGAATTTGTGGGTGAGTTGGAAAATTGTCCAAATTTTTTAGGCGATTTTTCATGTCGCCTATATTGTTCTCTTGCCTGTGATTGCCACCAACTTATGCTGAGGACGGAACAATAAAAAGACATATTATAAAATTTTGCGAAGTTGCCGTCCGTCCGTCCTCTGAAAGCACGGTAGCATATAAACGAAAGGAACTCCTAGGTGCAAATTTTCCATAAATCCGTCTTATTGTCGTAGATCGGTTGGGTTTGCAACTGGCCGAAATCCTCTAATTGCGTAGACACGTAAAATAAAATATACACAGATTCCTTAAGTTTCATTCGAAAAGTCTTATTTTTAAATCCGATGACAATCTGCAAATCGGTATATAAGCAAATAAGTTACAGGCATATAATTCCGCAAAGGTATCCAAAACCAGTTCTTACCCGTAAGTCAAAATTTCACACACAGACTCTTGGATTACTCGACAAAGCCTAATACTTTTTAAGTCTTAAAAAATTGATTAATTCCCTTGTTAGTAACACTTTTTTGGCGAAATTTTTGTGTAGAACGTATAACTATCTAAAGGGTGATTTTTTAAGAGCTTGATAACTTTTTTTTAAAAAAAAACGCATAAAATTTGCAAAATCTCATCGCTTCTTTATTTGAAACGTTAGATTGGTCCATGACATTTACTTTTTGAAGATAATTTCATTTAAATGTTGACCGCGGCTGCGTCTTAGGTGGTCCATCCGCTTAGTCCAATTTTGGCATTTCCACGTTTTTGAGTAACAGAGACCCAATTGGTGCGAACGGCGACGAATCGAAAATTGGTGGTCATCATTAACACTGGCCGATACAGCTGCGATATTTTCTTCAGTTCGCACTCTACGTAAGCGTGTTGGTGGTTTAATGTCCAACAATGTAAATTTGGTGCGAAATTTAGTCACAATAGCCCGAATAGCCGCTTCAGTGGGTCGATTAAACTGACCATAAAATGGAAGCGCGCAATGAACTTTCTTAACAGAGCACGCATTTTGATAATAAAATTCAATAATTTGCAAGCGTTGTTCGTTTGTAAGACGATTTGATGAAATGTCAAAGCATACTGAGCATCTTTCTCTTTGACACCATGTCTGAAATCCCACGTGATCTGTCAAATACTAATGCATGAAAATCCTAACCTCAAAAAAATCACTCTTTATATATATAAAAATGAATTTGTGTTTGTTTGTTCAGCCTAAACTACTGAACCGATCTTCTTGAAATTTTCACAGTATGTTCATGCTGAACCGGTGGTGAAAATAGGCTATATAAATTTTTGATATCTTCAGTGGGCGTGGCACCTCCCACAAAAATTGGTGTTTTATTCGTTTTTTATAAATTAGCATATTCGGAGTACAGTTGCGGGTAGAGCCTTGAATTTTTGTGAAAGTTCACTAATTATTATTCTGCACAGTTTTGACAAAAAATGGGCGGTATTGCAAAAGTGGGCGTGGTACCTCCCATACGAAGTTTAAACCCAATTTTGAATATTGTCAGTTCCATGACACCTAGAGTGCTGAAATTTTGTGTAAGTGCATCTAGCATCAATATGCGTAGTTGTGCAAAAAATGGGCGGTATTGAAAAAGTGGGCGTGGTACCTCCCATACGAAGATAAAACCCAATTTTGAATACTGTCAGTTCCATGACACCTAGAGTGCTGAAATTTTGTGTCAGTGCATCTAGCATCAATATGCGTAGTTGTGCCAAAAATGGGCGCTATAGAAAAAGTGGGCGTGGTACCTCCCATACGAATTTAAAACCCAATTTTGAATATTGTCAGTTCCAAGACATCTAGAGTGCTGAAATTTTGTGTAAGTGCATCTAGCATCAATATGCGTAGTTGTGCCAAAAATGGGCGGTATTGAAAAAGCGGGCGTGGTACCTCCCATACGAATTTAAAACCCAATTTTGAATATTGTCAGTTCCATGACACCTAGAGTGCTGAAATATTGTGTCAGTGCATCTAGCATCAATATGCGTAGTTGTGCCAAAAATGGGCGGTATTGAAAAAGTGGGCGTGGTACCTCCCATACGAAGATAAAACCCAATTTAGAATATTGTCAGTTCCATGACACCTAGAGTGCTCAAATTTTGTATACGTGCATTAGCATCAATGTGCGTAGTTGTGCCAAAAAGGGGCGGTATTGGGAAAGTGGGTGTGGCACCTCCCATACGAAGTTAAAACCCAATTTTGAATATTGTCAGTTCCATGACACCTAGAGTGCTGAAATTTTGTGTCAGTGCATCTAGCATCAATATGCGTAGTTATGCCAAAAATGGGCAGTATTGAAAAAGTGGGATTGGTACCTCCCATACGGAGTTAAAACCCAATTTTGAATATTGTCAGTTCCATGACACCTAGAGTGCTGAAAGTTTGTGTCAGTGCATCTAGCATCAATATGCGTAGTTGTGCCAAAAATGGGCGGTATTGAAAAAGTGGGCGTGGTACCTCCCATACGAAGATAAAACCCAATTTTGAATATTGTCAGTTCCATGACACCTAGAGTGCTGACATTTTATGTAAGTGCATCTAGCATCAATGTGCGTAGTTATGCCAAAAATGGGCGGTATTGAAAAAGTGGGTGTGGCACCTCCCATACGAAGTTATAACCCATTTTCGAATATATTCAGTTGTATGACAAATACAATACTGAAATTTTATGTGATTGCATCTAGCATATACCTGCGTAGTTGTGCAAAAAATGGGCGGTATTGGAAAAGTGGGCGTGGTACCTCTCATACGATGTTAAAACCTATATATATATATTCAGTTCTATAACAGCTACAATGATGAGTGCATCTAGCATAAACCTGCGTAGTTGTGGCAAAAATGGGCGGTATTGGAAATATTTTAGAAATATTACATATTTAAAGAAATGTTGCAAAAAAATAAATATTCATTCGTCAAAAGCCGACTTAAGTGAAGAAAATGGAAACTATATAAACATTTTAGTTTTTGTGTTGTCTGATTAGTGAACAATTTGATTGACTTTTTATATGTTTTGAATGTAGTACGTAGGAAGTTTATAGTTTTGGTTATGGAAAGGAGGAGAATCACACTCAACCTAAATTAAATTTGATTTTCTTTTCAATTCTTCCTTTTTTCGCCGTAAACTAAAGTTATGTTCTTCAATATTCTACTGTTCCATACATATGCATTGATTATAAGTGGTACATATATTACCGATCACAAGAAAAACACCATGAAACCTGATTTTTATTTCCATATATTTTTCTGGCTGGCGAAGCGGGCGGGGGTTCAGCTAGTAATATATAAATGTTAGAATAATTAGTAATAGAAAATACTAGTTAAGATTGACAAATATAAGCCTTAATTAGTATAGTATTAAGGACGTCGAATTCAAGAAAGCAAACTATGAATTGTAAGTACTTAATTCAACAACACGAACATCTCTATTGACTGGACTATGCCGCACCTATCCTGCTGAGCCCAAAAATTCCCAATGATCATAAATAATAATTGGGCATACGATTAGGAATTCAAATGTTTGCAGAATATCATTAATATTTTAAAGAAATTGAACCATAAAGATTGGAATTTATTATCCCTCATAACTGTAGCCGCAATAGGATAATTCATAATGTACAAATTCGAAGAATTACTTGAAAATCCGCACTTATTCCTATTGGCATTCTTGTTTTCTGGATGCCTTATTTAAGCTTTTGTTTTTATGTCGTTTATCTCTTTTTTATTTGTGTAGTTTTAATTTGAAATCAAGTATAATCTGGACTAAGTAATTGCAAATTTGATTTGTTAAAGTTTACTTTAGTACGCTCCACTATAGGACGGTTTGAATATCCAGTTGATCAATTCATCTGTGGCGTCAGGCAGATTGTTAAAGTCTTGATCGTCCAAATAGGGAGGGACATTTGTGGTGGAGCTACATCAAAACATGGAACGATGTGACCCAATTTCAACATAGTTACTACTCAAATAAGAATAAATATTCACAATATTTTTCTATAACAATGTTTTTTAAAAAATCCTTTTTTCTGATTTCATTTATCTCACAATTACATTAAATTGAACTACAACTGGACTTATAAATATTAATATCAGACAAAAATTCTATAAAATAAATAGAATTGAACCTCTACATGATCTAAAATTTTAGGAAAAGAAGACAACGTCCCTTTCATAGAACCTGTAGAACGAGGTGGAACTATTTTCAGCACATTCGCTGTTTGCGATACATTGAAAGTTATCAGCTCTTGAGGGTCGGCTCCGAACCGTTTATTCAATTTAGAGAGTCCTGTCATATACACTCTGTTAGAAAGTCTCTTGTACTGTGGAAAGCAATCCATGCAGGAGGGTATCTAAGATTCGATACGACCGGGGCGTACTTATTAGTACACTTACTTATTATTATTCACTCTGTATCGTGTTCGAGCAATTATATAATTTTAATTCATAATCAATTAATTCAATTATTTTAATATTTAACGGCTTTTGTTTTTTGCCATTGACGTTATCCAGTACAATAGTTAAACAGACAAACAAGACAGTCAGGTCCGAGGAAGATGGAATATTTTGAATTAACTGCCAAAATATATACATTATTAAAAGCGCTGCAACTAGTAGAAGGACATATTATTAAACCACGAAAGAACAAAAAATAAAAATTGTATTCACATTTTGAAATGTTGATTTTTCTAATTAATATTTAGGATTTAAAAACTACAAAAACAAAGAGATGACCTGGAGCATTTCTTCGGGATTTCCCTCTGGGAAAATTCTCCAATTTTCAATTCCGAGAAATATTACACCGTACGACAATTTAAAAAAAATCGGTACACTTGACGTTTTTAGGTTTTCGGTTCCTCATCCTGTTGCCCCTTCACAGGACTGCAAAGTACCAAAGGATACAATTTTTCAAAATATTGTTTTATATACTTGATCGCATCCTATGATAACGGTATTAGTGTCAAATTGAAGAGGAGAATATCTATTAAAAATATTTCATCGGTTGTTTTAGTTTATTCATATGATACTTTTTAAGAAAAATCTTTAAATGATTAAATACAGATAGAAGCTTGCAATTTAAATTATTTTTAGCACATATTCTAATTTTTGATTTATTATTTCTACCGGTGTCATAGGGTGCGAATAAGTAATAAAAATATTTTTTAAAAATTGTATCATTTGGAACTTTTAAGGGGCAACAGGATGAAAAAAATGAAAAACGCCAATTAACTCTATTTCACATATAGTTTCAGATTATATCATGTGGTTCAAGTGGAATATGGACCGTTGGACAGTGTTATTATAATAGACGATATACACCTCAACACAGTCAAATGAATGTACACAGTGAATTTCGTGATTTTAGTTTTCTTAGTCCATTTTTATCGATTTTTTCCCATTTTTGCCTTAAAACTACAAATTTGGCAAAATCATTTTTGTTTGCGCATCTGAGTAGTCTGAGTAGCATACACATCGAATTTTTATACCCTCCACCTCCAGGATGGGGGTATACTAACTTTGTCATTCCGTTTGTAACACCTTGAAATATCGACCTGAGACCCTATAAAGTATATATATATTCTTGATCGTCATAAAATTCTAAGACGATCTAGCCAAGTCCGTCCGTCCGTCCGTCTGTTGAAAGAACGCTAGCATCTAAACGAAAGGAGCTAGGAGGTCCATATTTTGCATAAATACGTCTTATAGTCGTAGATCGGTTGGGATTGAAACTGGACGAAATCGGCGTAAAGGGAAAAATTTTTCCCTCACAAGAACTGAAAAAACCCATAATAACCCCTAATTTTTAGAGTATTTAAGAATATCTTTTTTCAATATGTCTGCTTGCACTTACTTGATATTGGGTATGCGCATTCCCACGATAACAAAAACGTGCACCATAAAACGATTTTTAATCGTAGTGGGTGAAATGGGCCAAAAAGGGATAAAAGTGGTACAAATCAAACGACAACAGCTAGAAACAAGAAAATTCACTGTGTGCATTCCTCTAATTGAGTAGGTACATAATATGAAATTATTTTTTTCAATTTCGTACTTTTAAGGGATAAAATGGGAATAGAGGGATAAAAATAGTACCAACCAAACGGCTGCACCTAGAATAATGAAAATCTCTGAGTGCGTAGACACCTAAGATAGAAGGATTTTTCGAAATTCGTACTTTTTGTGGTTAAAATAGAAAGGGGGATAAAAATAGTATGATGTTGATTGCAGCTAGAGTCATGAAATTCGGATTATATTCCTCTGACTGAGTAGACGCGAAAAATAAAAGTTTTTTCCAAATTCGTACTTTCAAGGGTACAGAGGGATAAAATTAGTACCAACTTAACAGTTACAGCTAGAATGATGAAATTCGGTGTGTACATCCCTCTAATTGAGTAGACACGTAAAATAAAGAGATTTTAGAAAGTCGAACTCTTAATGGGGTAACATAGGAAAAGTGGGATAAAAATGGTACCAGGCAAATGGCCGCAGCTGGAATCATGGAATTCGGTGTACACATTCCTCTGACTGCATAGACACGCAAAATAAAAAGATTTTTCCAAAATCGTACTTTTTATTTTAACGGCAAAAATTTGTTGAACCATGAAGGTAGGTTATTTTGCACTTGAGATACTGGACTTTCAAAATTTTTAATTTTTTCGTTTGGTTATATTCAATATATTAATATATATATATATTTTCCTGTAATATTACTGCGCTTCTACGAAAATAGACAGCCTCTATGAAATGCAATCCATGGTGGATGGTATATAAAGTTAGGCTCGGCCGAATTTAACGCCGTTTTTACTTGTTTTATTCTAGCTGCGACAGTATGGTTCGTACAATTTGTATCTCATTTCTTCTCAAACTTCACCTAAAAGTACAAAGTGAAATATTTTATGAAATGTTTTTCATAAACATTTCACACTTCATAAAATAAAATTGTTAAATTAGTAAAACTTAGTTTCATAAGATCAAAAAATGTCATTGTATTCAATATTTTTTTAAAGATTATAAAATATGACATAACATATAAAATATTTGTGATTTTGAAATGTTTTCATAACTAAATATAATGAAGGATTTTTTGTATTTTAGTGTGTCGATTAAATACTACAGTAATAGCAATTCTCATTTATGCTATGTTAACTCCGACGTAAGTATGTACCCTAATTTAGGTGCAAGGCATATTCATTTCTGAGGGTTTCACAATGATGGGGTGTATCGACTGGTCACTCAACTAATTTTTCGCAACAGATCATTTTTTGCATAAATTGGAAAGCAGTATACATTAGTAATATAAAGAAATTATTTAATAAAGTTTCATTATAATATCTATGAAAATTTTCATAAATTATATTATGAAAAATTAAGAGCTTGTATGACAAAATTTCATTGAATGAAGAACTGCTTCTATAGCTTCTAAGAAATGTTTCAGAAATTCTCTGACACTTTTAATTGATTTGTGCTTTATGAAACATGTTTCATACATTTTATAAAGTGCATCTTTGGCAACTTCTTACTGAAAATTTTCACTGAGGTGATGACAAAATCATTAATACTACGAAGATAATTTTTTCAGGATACGGGGCTTGCCAGCGACCATCATCACCAAATTAGCATAGGCAGACTAAGAGCCATTTTCTCATAGTCCGATTAAAGTACCATTAGTTTTTTCGAAGCGATAAAGTTCCGGTTTAACATTTTGAGTTTCTCATTCAACGGTTAAATTGTTCACAGATAAATGCGTGAGTATGGCAACACCACTGATAACCTTCAAGATTCAAAAAATGTTTGCCGTAAAAGTAAATGAGTATGATTTTAGAAAAAAAAACTTTTCTATCTGCAGCTATTTGGTTGGCACCATTTTTATAGTCTTTTTCTCATCTTACCCCCTTTAGAGTACGAGTTTTTTATTTTTTTATTTTACGTGTCTACGCAATTAGAAATATGTACACAAAGAATTTTATCATTCTAACTGTAGCCGTTTAGTGGGTAGCATTTCTATCCCTCTGTTCCCATTGTATTTGTATACTCCGAATGTCATGACTCTAGCTGCTGCTATTTGGTTGGTACCTTTGTTATTCACTTTTTCCATTTAAACCCCAAAAAGTACGAAAAATCCCTTTATTTTACATGTCTACGCAATCAGGAGAAGGTATACACCGAATTTCATTTTCATTAAAAAATAATACTTTCATATTATGTATCTACTCAATTAAAGGAATGTACACAACGAATTTCGTTTTTCTAGCTGTTGTCGTTTGATATGTACCATTTTTATCCCTTTTTGCCCCATTTCACGGAATACGAATAAGAATCTCTTTATGGTGCTCGTTTTTGTTATCGGGGGAATGCGCATACCCAAAATCAAGTAAGTATAAGTAGACATATTGGAAAAACATGTTTAAATAATATTAGAGGTTATTATGGAGGTGGAGGGTATAAAAATGAAAATACATGGAAAACGATGGAATCATGTTTCGCAGTAGGTGAAACACAAGTGTTTGTTAGGAAAGTAATAGTCGGAAACAGTATCGAGAGCATAACCACTAACCAGATATTAAAAAAATGAAATTGTGGTAACCGGGAATTACGATAAATTTTAACCGGACTATGAGAAAATGGCCCTAAAGGTGGCTCAATCGTTCTCATGTGAGTCATTCCATGCCAACCGGTACGATTTTTGAACTTGATAGCTTGGATGGTGTTGAAAATTGTTGTATGTATTCTTCTCAGATATTTTATATGTATTTTGGGGGAAAAAATAAAAAAATGTTTTTCAGTAATTTCAATTACTGATAAGAAATTGTAGTGGTACGTATTCGCCCCGATAGACTTTTTAGAATTTTTACAAAATTATTTCTTTTTTTTTTTTGATTTTCGAAATGATTACAATAATGGATTTTTTTAATTTTAAAGTAATAATCTCAGATGTAATTTGTAGCGACTGTGTGAGTTTAGAACTGGCGAAATGATGGATTCTATTTTTTACGATTTTTTTCAAAATCACCCAAAATTTCGATGAAAAATCATCAGAATGGTGATATATTTATTATTCTATTAACACAATGTAAATGTTTTTAATTTTTTTTCCAAAAGTACGTATAAAATATATTTATGAGAAAGGACATATACCAATTTTCAAAACAATCCATGTCAGTTAGTTAATATAAGAAAGGACGCCAAAAAATCTATTAACACATATAAAATGCGTTTGAATAAAAGAAAACACCAATAGCTGTATAGTCGTCTAAACATTATTAAAAATCAGTCACTTGATAATCCGTTTGATATTTAGGTAGAGTAATCGAGTTGTGGTTCGAAATCGTATATCTATAGCCGCACAAATAAAGCCTGCCAATAATTTAGCATGTTAAATTCCGTGTGAACTCAGCAACTACATCACGAAGAACAAAATTAAGCATATTGAATTCCAACGTCAAATCTACCTTGCTATGTCGCTGTGAAACTTGGAAGACAGGTCCACGCGACAGCCGATCCTTTCAAACATTCATCACCATCACCTTGCCTACGAAAGAGAAGCCATGTATTTTTGCCTAGAACTATTTCTATCTACCGCCTATAACAATTTAACTTGAGAATCGCAAACGCAAATGGAACTGGATCGGTCACACACTCCGAAAAACAGCAGATGATATGCTAGACAAGCAATCAATTGTAACTCTCAAGGGACAAATGACGTAGAGGCCGTCCTTCGCTTACCTATCGAATGTACAGCAAGTGTTATTCATATGAAATCAAGATAATTTTCCTTGAGTGTATGCGTTGGAAAAAAATCCGAATATCATCGACACCCATATAACCATTACCGGTGAGTAAAAATTTGAAACCACCTTGCCATTTTACAAAACGAAATACAAAAATATAGAATTTTATGTATAAATGTTTTCAATTTTGTTTTGTTAGTTTGTCATAAAGACCGGTCAATCTACTGCTGCACTGGCTGCCAGCATCATCATCTCCAACATGTACCCCTCATTTACTGCAGTCTGTCCATGCATCAATATACACATACTCGTATCTACGTACATACGTACGTAATGTATGAATACGAGTATGTCAAATAATACCAAACAAAGGTCACCCGGACAGTTTATTCACCATGTAAAACGCTGTGTTTTGGAGCACAACCCGGTATGTTTTGTTTTTTTTTTTTGCAGGTAGAGTCCACCACCATAGCACAGCTTCCAACGCAACCAGGCCGAAAAAAACGCAGCATTGCGTCAGTTATAAGTGAGCCTACCTTAACATTAAACTACAAAATTTAAGACCATCAGCGAGCGCACTGCACCGACACACCTCCTCCTCCTCATCCACCCCTTTCTTAATGTTTTTTGTTCTCCTCAATCTTTGTCTGATTGTCGTGTCGTCATCGTCGGCGTTGTCGTTGGCAACCGGTGCAACCAGTCTCATCTTCAATTTGACTTTTTTGGTCAGCCGAAAATATTACCAGAGGCGTTACACGTTTTATGTGATTAAACGTTTGCATCGTTTTTTACAAAAGAATTTCAGTTTATTTCTTCTCTGCAAAACTGCGAGTTTTAGTTTCTTTCAAAATTATTCTCTTGTGTGTGAGTGAGTGTGTGGTGGTGGGTAATGTTGAATGTTGCTGGCACTGTAATGCGCACTATTCCAAAGCACGTCTGCGCAAATGCTCACAGTTCGCTTACGTTTTAAAATATCAATTTAAAATATTAATAATTACCAATAGTCGCCATTAATTCGCATTCGATGTTACACCTGAACATCAGTTTCGTTTAGGTTTTACCAAATGCCAATAAATTTAAATCCAAATGACTGGATATCTTTCAATTTGAATACGTTATTTTGCAATTGGAATTGTTAAGTTGATGGATGCAGTGACATCAACATGAAAATTCCTATAATTATGTGAGTGTATTCTTAAATAAAATCGTATATTTAGTGTACTCTGTTGTTTGATGACTCTCATCACTTGATGTGTGCAGTAGTTTTTTAGGATATCCTTTTTTAGGCTATGCGATAATAGGTCTGTTCTATTGGAATTACAGTCGAATCCGCATAATTGCAACCACTACGCTCAAGTGAAAATTTTTGATAACTGAAAAAAGAACTGATTATTCACCTACAAAATTTCAATTATGTTTTAAATTGACTCCGCTTAACTGAAAAAAACCCAAGCAAACAGCAAAACCTAATTGTTTCGATGATACGATTAAGACCTGGTCCAAATAATTTTTTTAAAAAGCTTTACTTTAATGGTTCAAAACAAGCTACAATAAGTGAAAATTATTAATGTTGAGATCGTATAAACTGCCGGCTGGCTAGAAAGATTGTCCACATCTATTAAATAGTTTTCTGAAGGTGCAGTTTACAGCGTTATATTATAAAAAGCTTTTCCCAGCGAAACGTTGGCGAGCAAGGGACAAAGCCGTCAGGAAACAAATGTCCAAGGAAAGAGTCACACTTCTGCTAATTAAAATTCCACTGGTAGCGGTAAACATTTGTTTATTGTGTACTAGAAGCACCCGCCGCTTCGCACGCGAAAAAGCCAGGTATTTGTTATTATCCGTCTTTGTTTTAAGATAGTATTTATTTGATTTTCTTTTCTAAAATAGTAAATTGAAAACATAGCACTCATATACAGTCAAAGGAATATGCTTGTCGAAGTGCATTGTTTTAGCTGAACTTCTTCGTATATATATTTTTTATCATTTCTACCCAGTTTTTAACAAAAAATTACAACCGCAGAGCCTTTTATTCGAAAAATAATACATTTTGATGGCGCTTCTACATGGTCAGAGGAATTTACATACAAAATTTCATGATTCTAGCTGTAATCCTAATGTTGGTACCATTTTTATCCTTTTTGGTCCCGCTCTCCCCTTAAAAGTACAAATTTCGAAAAATCCATTTACATTGCAAGTCTACGTTGTCAGAGGAATTTGCGCACCAAATTTCACGTCTATAGCAGCAATATTTTAGTTGGTACTATTTTTATCCCGCTCACACCTTATAGGTAAAAATTTCGAAAAAAAAATCCATTAGGATTTGCGCTTCTACATTGACAGAGGAATTTACACACCAAATTTCACGACTATAGCTGCAATACTTAAATTAGTTCCATTATTATTCCTTTTTGTCCAATATTATTCAATATTAATGCGCTTATACATGGTCAGAGGAATTTACAGACCAAATTTCACGATTCTTGCTATATAAATTTAGTTGGTACCATTTTTAACCCTTTTTGTCCCGCTCACTTCATATAACTATAAATTTCGAAAAATCCAATTTTAATGCTCTTCTACATGGTCAGAAGAACTTACATATCAAATTACAAGATTCTAGCTGCAATACTTTAGTTGGTACAATTTTTATCCCTTTTTGTCCCGCTAACCTCTTATAACTATAATTTTCGAAAAATCCAATTTAACTGCGCTTCTACATAGTCAGAAGAACTTACACATCAAGTTTCAAGATTCTAGCTGCAATACTTTAGTTGGTACCATTTTTATCCCTTTTTGTGCCGCGCAACCCTTAAAAGTACAAAATGCATTTATATTGCGCTTCTATGTGGTGAGAGGAATTTACTTACCAAATTTCAAGACTATAGCTGCAATACTTTAGTTGGTACCATTTGTATCACTTCTTGTCCCGCTCATTTCTTATAAGTACAAATTTTGAAAAATCCAATTTAACTGCGCTTCTACATGGTCAGAAGAACTTACATATCAAATTTCAAGATTCCAGCTGCAATACTTTAGTTCGTACCATTTGTATCCCTTTTTGTCACGCGCAACCCTTAAAAGTACAAAATGCATTTATATTCCGCTTCTATGTGGTGAGAGGAATTTACACACCAAATTTCGCGACTATAGCTGCAATACTTAAATTAGTACCATTTTCATCCCTTTTTGTTGTTGCAAGGTACAACTCTTAAAAGTAAAAATTTTGAAAAATCCAATTTTAACGCGCTTCGACATTGACAGAGGAATGTAAATGCCGATTGACACGATTCTAGCTGCAATTATAAAATTGGTACCATTTTTATCCCTTTTGTCTCTTTCCTCCCTTAAAAGTACAAATTTCTAAAAATCCCTATTTGTAGCTCTTCTGCAAGGTCAGTGCAAAGAACACACCGAATTTTATGTTTCTAGCTACTGCCGTTTAGTCAGGACGAAGGTTTGATGTTTATCCCTTTTTGTTCCATTTTACCCCCTAAAAGTACGAATTTCGACGTCTACGTCATATTTGGGAACTACCCTGAAAATTTCATGAGCCTGGCTTCAGCCGTTTGGTCTGTGGGCTGGTCAATGATAAGTCAGTCAGTCAGTGACGCAACTCTTTTATATATGTAGATGGCAAGCCACAATTTCCAGACGCTTCAAAAGCTATGCCATTCCTAAACTAAACTAAGTATGTTGCTAATTCAAAAGCATGGATGACAAGTTTGATATGGACGAACTTAATGAAGGAGCTTGACTTCTTCGTTGACATTGTATCATGTTACAAATACAAATGATGATATTGTGTTAGAAAATGTAAAAGTACTATTTCTTTGTACTAAATCTTTGTTTTGCTAATGCACTCAGCCATACACACATTTGACCATATACGTACTTCATCGTCCTGTGTTGGGTCAAATCATCAGTGATCCTTCTGTATGGAGTGCTTGCATTAACATGATGTTATAAGTTATATATATATCTACGTTATATGAAATCACATCTGCTTATTATGTGAATACACTCGAAAACCTCACCGCAAAGCTTTTTTGAAGAGCGTTGTGTTCTACCTGTGGGCTGATGGGTTTTTCAACACGATACATTTTTTTATCCTATTTCGTTATAGTTCTCATAGGAACATCTGCAGTGAAATTGGATCATATTGGCCCACGTTCTGATGCAGTCCAAAAAAAAATCATACGATTTGACTTCTTGCCACCATATTTAATTTTTATATATTCACTCTATAATACAGGAGGTTGACTTAAGACCCATATATGTTTTGCCCAAATACGTTTCATGGAAATTGGAACCAACATAACATCCACAAAGATATTCGGAATCAGTTATACTTTGATATTTGATAAAGTTTTTATAATCACTTTGACCATACGATGTAAGGAGAATTTTGTCGCGCGAAAACAGTTTTATTTTCTTATTTGAAAATAAGTTTATAATCACAGACAACTAAAAAAATCGGTTGATAACTATCCCAGTTATAGGCTTATAAGTGTGCAAGTAAGATTTTGGGGTTGTATGGGAAATTTCAAATACAGATTCTTGTTCTATTCGACAATACCTACAAGAAAAATAATAAGGACCTACCACTTTCCTCTTAGATTCACAAAGAGGAGTTGAAAGCATTTCAGACGACACCAATATCATTAAAATCTGTAGAAAAAGAGTCCGGGTATCTAGTTGAAAAATCGCCGCGAAGCCTTCTAATAAAGTACGTCACGGGAAATAGTGATGGAGATAATTAATATAAGTAAATTATATAAGATATAGATGCACAAACGTTTTATGCCAGGGAAATATCACAAATATTGATTACAGACTGAACTAAAAATACGAAAAAATATTTTTTTTATTATACAGTGTTTTTCAACAAGAGGTGTTATTTTGGTATTCAAAGAAAAATGTCATTTTTTGAGATAAATGATCGGATGTTTATTTCATAATAAAGAGGAAGGTGTGCCGTTAATAATGAAAAACAACATCAGTCAAATGGCCACCACGACAACGCTTACAGGACCACATCCTTTTCATGAAATTTTCCATAACCAAATCGCAAAGTGGCTGCCCTATGTCTTCGATAGACCCACGATTTCTATCTTTGAGGTCTTGAATCGACGCTGGGCTGCTGGCGTAGACCTTATCTTTCACGTGGCCCCAAAGGAAGAAGTCGCAAGGTGTTAAATCACAAGATCTCGGTGGCCAATTGTGATCACCTCTTCGAGAGATAACACTGACCGGAAACTTTTCCCGTAAAAGAGCAATAGTTTCTTTGCTTATGAGGCACGTAGCGTCGTCTTGTTGAAAGTAAACGTTGTCCAGATCAATACCATCCAACTCCGACCATAAAAAAACATTAATCATCTCTCGATAGCGCAATCCATTCACCGTAACTGTTGATCCAACCTCATTTTTCCCAAACTTACTTTAAGTTCGAAGATGGGGGAAATTGCAACGACCCTTCTGGTGCCTCCCACACAAATACCACATATTCATATTTTTAATGAAAGCCCACTTAACTTCCACACGAATAATCGGAACCAGCTATATTTTGGAAATTTATAATGTGATTATCACTTTATCTGTACAAAATATAGTGGGTAACGCCACTCCCACACAAATCTTCGTAAACGACAGGCCATATTACACCTGAACCGGATGATATACATCTGAAACTATAGGTGAAATAAAGTTAATTGGCGTTTTTAGTTTTTCATTTTCTCATCCTGTTGCCCCTTAAAGGGACCACAAAGTTCCAAAGAATACAATTTTTCAAAAATTATTTTCAATGCTTATTCTCACCGTATGACAACGTTATATATGCCAAATCAAAGAAGAGAATATGTGGTAAAAATAATTTAAATTTCAAGCTTCTATCTCTATTAGTTTAGTATTAACAACCATTTAACTTTTTTTCTCTTAACAAGCAATATTAATAAACTTGAAAAACTAAAAACTTGAAATAGTACAGACAGCAGCATGACATTTGAAGTTTTTTTATAGACATTCTTCTCTTTAATTTGACACTAATACCGTGATGATATGGTGCTAACAAGTATATAAAATAATTTTTTGAAAAATGTTATCTTTTGTAACTTTGTATAACTAAAAATGAATAACTTAAAATGCCTAGTAACTCCATTTTGCCTATATTTTCATACATATATCATCCGGTTTAAGTCTAACGATTTTTTTAAATTGCCTTACGGTATTATACTAGCGTCCACTATGGCTTTATATTTGATATTGTTTTTATGGAATCTGCGAACATTGCTACGAACCTTTTAGTACCTTCCACACAAATCATCCGGTCCTAAGAATAATTTAAGTCCTTATAACTTCCATACCTCCCTGTGTATGAGGGTATATATAAGTCGGTTTAAACGATTGACGTTTTCTCTCTTATTTTTAATTTATTTCACCGTCTGACAATTTAAAAAAGCAAATATTGAGTTACTTGACGTTTTTAGTTTATCATTTCCAAAGGATCCAATTTTTTAAAAATTATTTTTAATACTTATTTGCACCCTATGATAACGGTATTAGTGTCAAATAAAATAAGAGAATATGTGCGAATTGGTTAATACATATTTATGTTCTTAAGACACTCCTTCAATTTTTTTTTGTCTGTCCCAAATGATATATACCCTCCTACTCTGTATAGTGGGGGTATAAAAACAAAGATACTTCTTCTGGTATGCATTTATACACTCCACGAGGGTATTATGTCTTTGTGCATTTGTTTGTACCACTCAAAAGGAAGCGAGATAGATCCAATGTTAATTATACCGATCGACTTTTTGAATCGATTTAGCAATGTCCGTCTGTCTGTCCATCTATTCTTGTAATCAAAGTACAAAGTACAATTGTATCCAGAACCAAATGAAACTTTGCACAACGAAGTTTTCGGGATAAGGACGAAGGCTATTTAATTTGAAGAAAATCGGTTCAGATTGACAAAACATCTTATATTTGCGATTCTCCGAGTTATTTGCTTCCTTAATCATTTTTTAATTTTGAATCTAGTGTAGGTGTAATTAACTTCTGACTGCAATTTAAATGTCCAATTAATTCTTTCATATTTGTAAAATAAAAAGTAATCTGTAAATTATTTTGCCAAAAACAATCGTCCAATTTGTAATATGTCAGTATTTTAACCTATCAACGTCCAATTTATTTATTAATACAATAATAAAAATATTTATTTGTAGATTATTATTATATTGTTTTGTTCTTCTCGACCACTTACAATTAAGAGATTTGATTTTATCAATTGGGTTTTTCTTAAATGAATCAACAAGAAAAATCTGGCAGCAACACTATGAGAGTACGAAAACCTTGAAATAGTGTAGACGGGCGTGTATGGTGGGCATATAATAGGTTAAAAATCACACCAGTTACTAAATGTTGACATTTTAAATCATATAGGATATACCTAAAATAAATGATTTTTTTTTTTTCGGGAATTCCCGGGAAGACGGGAATGAAAAGAGTCCGGGAAACCCCAAACCCTAGGTCACATACAAAAATCCTTCCGTTTTCACTTTTTTACCGAATTGAATTTAATTCGGATAGAAAGTGGAGTGTATCATATAGTCGGTCCCGCCCGATTTTAACCTTTCCTTACTTGTTTTTTACTGGTGTCATTGCCTCAATAATTTTTAGTTAGAATTCCGCTATTTTACTTGTTTTTCATCTTTTATAAGGAAGCGTAGTACAACCTCTAATCTCGATAATGACAGCATTATAAGCAAATTGATTTATTGCACAGAAGAATAATTCAAAGCATACCTTGAGAAATGGACTTCATATTTGATTTGATTTTTTTCGACTTCAAAGATCATACGATAAAAACCACAATGCATATGAATGAGTTTGTATAATAAACTCAGTGATTTAATTACAAAAATATATTTGTTTCAATTATAAAGTACAATTAAGGTTAATTAATAGAACAAATAAATATAAATACTCGCGTTTCTATAGATGGCGAACAAAGAATACATCTATCTACTTATACGAATTCTGAACAAATTTGAATATCGATCGATTTCTACATAAATATTGTTTACCAAATCAAATATATATATTCCAAAGTGTCTGAAAATTGCACGCATATTTACGATATTGTGCCTATTAAGGGTGTAATGACCAGTTCAAGGCCAACGCTATCTATTGTCCGAACGGCTCAGTTCAGGGCTACTGGGGAACATTCTCGACAGAAAGAATTTGGATCATTGTAGATATTTTTTTAGCTATTCCCACCAAGTCAAATGGACTACTGAACCAAAATTTCCAGGGTGGAACTTTCGGAACATTTCTGTGATAAAATGCGAAATAATACAATGTTATCTGTGAACAAAATCTCGCAGTGTTTAAAGGACGAAAGCATTTACTAATAAACAAAAGAAATATACAATTAAAATTTTACAATTTTTATGTAGTGTTTTAACAAAAATTTAAATATTTATCGTTAATATTTGTTCTCGCATTTTGGGAATATAGGTCCGCTTATATGGTCAATTAAAGGTAATTATGACGGTATGTTATAGTATCTAGATTGATGTTTAATTGGTCCACGTGCCAGATGAGTACCCCCTGCTTCGAGGTTAAACAAAAACACTCAATGATTCGATCCGATCACACTTAACTCTTTGTTTAGTTTACATACTTAATTATCCATAAAAATGTAATATCAAAATTTGATTGTGCATTTTTTCGATTTCCAATTATGATTGTAGATATACTCGTTTAAGATACACCGATGACTGACTACACTTACATTATATGGACATATAAAAATTAAAATCAACAAAGACACCCTGAAATGTGATCCCATCGCACTTAACTCTTTGTTTTGATTACATATTTACACACCGATGATCACACACTTCCACACTTATATGTCACATAAAAATAAAAATTAAAATCAATTCGCATCTATGAATATAAAATTGAGCAACTTGTGTGATCTGGCTACTAAGTATTTTTATGTTCTTGTTAGCAACCAGTCTTCAAGCATTTCTCAGAGGATTTACGTCATGGGAGACAATGTCAATTGTTAGCTGTAGCGTGTATTTTGCATATTCAATGTTTGCTGCAGTCGGCAGGCAGGCTGTGTGGATCGTATTGACCACAAACATTTTCCAGATATCTGGTGTTGGAGGTACGTACGTACGAGTACGACGAGTATTATGTACGAGTACCTACTACTTAAGTAGTCTCGCAGAATACTAACTGCTTTGGCAAATTAACACAAACAAGTGACCTTTTTATAATATTGTTGTAGCCAATCAGCCATCATGCAGAGATGCTGATCATGTGTGAGCGAGTACATCAATAAATGCTACACTCACGCAAAACGTGACAGCGCCAGACGTCCGAAATTGGAGATTATTTTTGCATCTAATCGCAGGCGTGACAGCAACAGAAGAAAAATTAAGATGTTCATAGTATGGCAGATATTTTAATTTGCACAGACATTCAGTCTGTACTTTAGAGTCATTGCACAGATGTGTGGGAGTTTAAACACTGTGGAAATTGTTGTAACAAAATTTGCTTATCATCATGTGTAAACCGACCTTTTGCAATTCACAGAGAGTCAAAATTAAATTGGGAATATTGAATATTTATTCTGACCATCATAACTATTGAGATGTGCGCTACATTTCCACTCTATATAATCTGGATATTCAGAATATACAAACTTTTTGGCAATTTCGAATATAAAACCAAGAAAATATTATTCCCTTTTTTTCCAAAAATACCCGAATTCTCAAAGTGGGGAAAATGCGTTCCAAAATTGGGGATTTGTTTTATTAGAAATTTCGAAATGCTTTTTATCATTTCTAACGAATTTAATACATTTTAAGTATTTTTATTTGACTTCAATTCGTAAAGTAATGAGAGATGTGAACTGGAATGAGCAAAATTTGTATTTTTGCAAAAATTTGATGTTTATAAAAACTGCAATAACTCCGTCAATTACTGACTGATTTTTTTTTAAATAAAGCGGCTTTTTACTTCATAATGAAATAAGTTTATTTGTCGTACGGTTACCAAACAAAATAATGTGCAAAAACGTTGCCTAATTTGAAAAATGAAAAATTGTTTAAAAAAGTGTGTTTGCTGGACAAAAGTATACAGATTTCTTAAGATTTCTTAATTAAACTATAGGCCTGTTCGATTGGGCTTACTAGCTTAAAATTAAGAGACTTGATAAGGTTGCAACATGTTTATCCATTGGTTTTATTTAAATAAATCAGAGATAAATCTCTGACACCACCTTACTCGGAAACTAAGAGAGTAGTAAGCTACTATCTTGTTAAGCGTGTGCATGCTTTAGGTGTTAAGCGAGTAAATTCCATACAAATAACGCTAGTATGCCCCATCGAACAGGCCTTATATATCTATCGAAAGTTCCAGGTATCTTCTTTTCAAATCCGGAGAGAAAGTTAAAATCAGTTGATAACCAACTATGTTACAGGCTTATAAGTGTGCAAAGGTACGAAACCTCCGTTTTTATACCCTACACCACTTCGTGGACTAGGGTATTATAAGTTAGTTTCGCGCCAAATGTTTGTAACACCTAGAAATAATCGTGTTACAAAGAAATAATAAGTATACCGATCGGCTTAGAATCACCAGCTGAATCGATTTACCGATGTCTATCTGTCCGTCCGTCCGTCCGTCTGCTGTCCATCTAAAGCTTGTTCGCACTCTACAGGTCGTAATTGTTGTCCGATTGTCATGAAACTTGGCAGAAGTTATTTTTTCTGGCCAAGGACCATCGGTATTTAATCGGTTCAGATTTAGATATAGCCCCCATACAAATGTCGCTCCCGATTTGACATTTTCCGCTCTAGAAACCACATCTTGTTCACGATTTTCTTCAAATTTGGCACAACATTTTATAATCGAAGTAGAAACACCTATGCTGAAAGTGGGTAAAATCGGTTCAGATTTAGATATAGCCCCCATACAAATGTCGCTCCCGATTTGATATTTTCCGCTCTAGAAACCACATATTGTATCCTATTTTCTTTAAATTTGGTACAACATCTTATAATCCAACTAGAAACACCTATGCAGAAATTGGGTATGATCGGATCAGATTTAGATATAGCCCCAAACAAATGTCGCTCCCTATTTCACTTTTTCCGCTTGAGAAACCGATTTTCTTTAAAATTGGCACAGCATTTTATAATCGAACTAGAAACACCTATGCAGAAATTGGGTAAGTTCGGTTCAGATTTATATATAGCCCCCATACAAATGTCGCTCCCGATTTGACATTTTCCGCTCTAGAAACCACATATTGTACCGTTTTTCTTTAAAATTGGCAGAACATCTTATAATCCAACTAAAAAAACCTATGGTGTAAGTGGGTAAGATCGGTTCAGATTTAGATATAGGCCTCACACAAATGTTGCTCCCGAATGTTTAACCGATTTTGGCCAAACTTTACGTATTATATTTCATCAATAAACATACATGTTGAAAGCGGGTCACATCGTTCCAGGTTTCAATATACCCCCGTACAAATGTCCTTTCCGATTTAACATTCTTTGTCAAACAATTGAATTGTAATGAGAATTGTTTAGGTGTTGCCCATATGTACATACTTTGGTATAACCCAAATGGGGCCCTTTCTGATCTATTACAGCTCTAGAAACTCATCTTACATCGGTTCTTCTGCAAATTTTGCAGATTATTATTTTTTTTCAACTAGGAATACCTACAGTGAATGAGAAATATATAGGGCTATGTTTTGGACCAGGCCCAGAATGTTGTTATAGGCCCCCTTTTGAAATGTCGGTCCTATTACTACTGTATAACTTGTATTTGTCTGTCGGATAATTGGATCAATTACTTTATTATTTGCCATAGTCATTAAATATGACTAAAGATGAATTTATAGTAGCTGTATAATTTATATGAACTAAATAAAATTGCTCCCATGAAATACCTGGGTTTTGTAATCAAAGCGATGTACATACGCAGGGAGTGGTGTATGGTATTATATAGTCGGCCCCGCCCGACTTTAGCCTTTCCTTACTTGTTTACCCTAACTTAATTATTTTGGGGGTGTCTGACAAATTTCAAATACAGATTCTTGTTCTACTCGACACTAGAAAGTTTTTTGACTTTATTTATTATGAGCAATGTACAAAATTGCTGAATACAAGGAAATAATTAAAGCCAGGGGATAAATATTTCTGGAGAATTAGCAGGAGTTTGCGAGATAAGGCCAGAAACTGTGTTCCTTCTCTAAACAACAGTAACAACAAAATTGTAGCTGATGCGGAAAAGGCGCAAATGATTGCGGATACATTCATCAACGCTGATAATATAACGAGTGGATGGATATAAGCACTCAATTGATTTATCCTTTATCCTCTTTCATTTGATACACATATAGTTTGTGTATGGCTATATAAATAAGGCAAATATATCCTTTGAACATTTAAAGTCCTGCAAAAAAGAGAAAAGATCAACAAATGGAAAACTGAGTACACAATTTTTTTACATATTATCTGCAGTTTCACTGTTATTATTATATAATACTACTATATACGCCTGGCCTATATGGTACAAAGCTGCAAAAACTGATTTAAAGAAATTCCAAAATATTCAAAATAAATGTTTAAAAATAATAAAAACTGGAGATATTCAACATCCCAAATTCATCACGAAACAGTTTATGAAAGAATCACAGAGTTTATATCAATTATATAGGGTGAGCCATTTAAGATTAGAATCGGCTATGAAAAAACTGATTTTTTTTTTCAAATTTCTGGTTTTATTGGAAAGTTGGAACTTTGACATTTAATAATGGAACACAATATCATTTATATGACTACCACGACTGGCATGACAGTATCTCATACGATCAACCCAATTTTTCAGTACATGTTCCGGTCACCAAACAGTGGCTGTGGATGCGGGTTCTCTGAACCCCATATGCGGCAATTTTGCCTATTGACATACCACCGATAGATGAAAATGAGCTTCACCTGAAAACACGAACATTTTCCACATAAATGTCTTACAGTTTGCGTTAAAGACTCGCTTCTTTGGAAGCAAGTTTTTAATAGTTTCCAATTTTGTTCGAGTGCATAGTGTCCAATTTTGCAAATTTCAAACATAAATGTTATTCTACCTTTCAAAGTCAAAGTAATCGGTAGTTCAAATTTCAAATGTTGTAGGGCCCACTCATGTAACATTAAACAAATGTAAAATATAAAAGTCCTCTTATGAAACGATAAGGACTTGTACGGAATCCTCATGGTTATAGGCGATACGAACCTACATAGAAATTACTATTGCGTTGAATAATCTTTTGTATATATAAGTAAAGAGTGATTTTTTTGAGGTTAGGATTTTCATGCATTAGTATTTGACAGATCACGTGGGATTTCAGACATGGTGTCAAAGAGAAAGATGCTCAGTATGCTTTGACATTTCATCATGAATCGTCTTACAAACGAACAACGCTTGCAAATTATTGAATTTTATTATCAAAATGCGTGCTCTGTTAAGAAAGTTCATTGCGCGCTTCCATTTTATGGTCAGTTTAATCGACCCACTGAAGCGGCTATTCGGGCTATTGTGACTAAATTTCGCACCAAATTTACATTGTTGGACATTAAACCACCAACACGCTTACGTAGAGTGCGAACTGAAGAAAATATCGCAGCTGTATCGGCCAGTGTTAATGATGACCACCAATTTTCGATTCGTCGCCGTTCGCACCAATTGGGTCTCTGTTACTCAAAAACGTGGAAATGCCAAAATTGGACTAAGCGGATGGACCACCTAAGACGCAGCCGCGGTCAACATTTAAATGAAATTATCTTCAAAAAGTAAATGTCATGGACCAATCTAACGTTTCAAATAAAGAACCGATGAGATTTTGCAAATTTTATGCGTTTTTTTTTAAAAAAAAGTTATCAAGCTCTTAAAAAATCACCCTGGGTCAAGAAAATAAATTGCATCGGTCAGCTCCCAAAAATGAAGATTGGATTGTTTAATGAAGAACTGCAAAATATTACGTCGCTGGGTCAAGCCGTCTGTGAGCTACACTTTCCTGAAAACACCTTTAAAAATCCGTGTAATTTTTCTGAATTAATACGACCTTGAAAGCACTTTAAATATAAATTGTTATTCTTGTCTTAGAAAAAGTCTAAAGTCGGGCGGGACCGACTATATGATACACTCCACTTTCTCTCCGAATACAATTCAATTCGGTAAAAAAGTGAAAATGGGAAGGATTTTTGTATCGTGTAAATGTATGTTTTTGACAAAAAATGTTAAATCGGAAAGGACATTTGTATGGGGGTATATTGAAATCTGGAACGAAATGGGTGAAATATAATATGTATAGTTTGGCCAAAATCGGTTAAACATTTGGGAGAAACATTTGTATTTGGGCTATATCTAAATCTGAACAGATCTTAGCCACTTTCACCATAGGGTTTTTACTTGGATTATAAGCTGTTGTGCCAAATTTAAAGAAAATTGGTATTTGTAGTTGGATTATAGGATGTTGTGCCAAATTTAAAGAAAATCGGGTACAATATGTGGTTTCTAGAGCGAAAAGTGTCAAATCGGTTGCGACATTTGTATGGGAGCTATATCTAAATCTGAACCGATCTTACTCACTTTCTGCATAGGTGTTTCTAGTTGGAATATAAGATGTTGTGCCAAATTTAAAGAAAATCGAGTATAATATCTGGTTTCTAGAGCGGAAAATGTCAAATCGGGAGCGAAATTTTATGGGGGCTATATCTAAATCTGAACCGATCTTACCGAATTTCTGCATAGGTGTTTCTAGTTCGATTGTAAGATGTTGTGCCAAATTTAAAGAAAATCGACTACAATATGTGGTTTCTAGAGCGGAAAATGTCAAAGCGGGAGCGAAATTTGTATGGGGGCTATATCTAAATCTGAACCGATTTGTCTCAAATTAAATAGCGTTCGTCCTTGTTCCACAAAACTTATTTGTGCTAATTTTTGTTAAGATCGGACTATAATTGCTTCCTGTAATTTGATTAGAACAATAGATGGACAGACGGAAATGATGAATGACGTTGCTGACTCCATTTTTGTGAAATAATTTAATACAGGAGATGGTTTTTCTTTTTACAAAAATGAGCGCCGCGGCTTCAATTTCCTTCCGATTTTCATCATTAGGCATCATTCGAAAGAAATAGTACCACCAAACACAAAAAAAAATTTAGTTGTCATTATGAAAAAACACAAAAAATTACTACAAAATTCGAACAATAAGTTATTCTAAGACGAAAATCAAAATTTATATTTAAAGTATTCAAGGTTATATTAATTCAGAAAAAAAAATTAAACAAAAATGCAACTTAAAAAAATTTTAGGGGGAAAAAAGGTTTTTAGGGGTGTTTTCAAAAGCGTTTAGCTCACAGGAGGCTTGGTCTAGGATCGAAACATTGTGTAAATCGTCATTAAACAACCCAAACGATATTTTCCATACAAATGGAAATGGATTTTCCATTTGTATGGACCGCGACCCAGCCTAATATATATATTTTCAAACGATATTGGAAAATAATGTATATAAAGGTTTTCCACTAATTTCTCCTTTAAAATGTGTATATTAAATCCGAACAATGTACATATATCCGTGATGTAAAACCTTAGTTGTGATAATGTCAATTGGGATAAAATCTCATAAAATGAATTGTAAATATATATAAACAAAAATCAATAAAGAAAAAATAGAAAATTGATATTACAAATTGAATTGGCTCGCATAAGAATATTTGTAGACAGTCAGGCAGTCATTTCACGAATATCTCTAAATGCGACTTAGGCGAAGTCGTCTATCCACAGACTCCTCGACATTGAGATGTTCATGGAAACGAATTGACAGGCTTGTTGGCTAATATGACAAATGTCATATTCACATTTAAGAGTCAGCCAGAAATTTCGACCCTTTTTCGGCCCCTTACGAGCTGCAGGATTTTTTTAATTTCCCCATTCCATAATATGCAATAAACATGCATTCACCCTAATAAACATTAAAGTGGCTGATTTTGAAAGGGAGACCAAAATGTTGTCGATGTTCCCGACTAAACTGAAAGTGTGGTTTGTTCTATGCGTTATATGTTGTGAATTATTTTCAAGATTATCCTGATTTATTCAGGTTATTTTGAATGCGTCCAACTCACGAACGGACAATATTTTTGGTGAACGCATAAAACAAACCGAACTTTCATTTCAGTCGGGAACATCGAAAAATTTTATTTTGAAGCCAGTCTAATGTACAGAAATCTATACGACAGTTGAAATATAATTAGATTAGATTGTTGTTTCAAAAGAAAAATATTTGCAGGCAGTGTGCATCCGTTAGGTGTTTTTAATATTTGTTCTGGTTTACTTCGACGCTAATTTCTCAAATGTTTTGCATTGTATAAATAAGAGTATTTTTATGGCATTCCATCAATCAGATCTAAGCATTTATGGTATCTTTTTTGTTTTTAACTTCAAACATGTGCTTGATACCCGCGTGAATTTGATTTATAACATAATCTGAAAAAGTCATCCTCATCTTGATCGCTAATCTTGCATATTTTGGCACAGATCCCATGTACACCACAAATTATGTTTGTGTGGAATATGATGTTAGGGTCGTTAACACTAAACGGAATTAACTTAGCGTTGGAGCTAAGAAATATTTATTTTTATCACACTCTCAAATCGCACAACCATAAATATAGTTTAGTAAGATTATTTATGTACTCTTTAGAATAGAGGACGTGTTAGATTTGTAAAAATGTTAATACATATCGCAAAACTCATCAAATACCACATAAAATATATGCAAGTAGGTCGTAATCAAAATCTGAGATGATCTAACCAAGCCAAAATGTAAAGGTGAATTTGGCAAAAGAATATCTTGTTATTCATTGCTTCTTGGAAGTGAAAATCACAGAAGTGCCTACTGGCAGAGACAAATTGCGTAGCGAAAGGTAAAACTAACATGAATATTTATATTAGTTATACATTTTATAATACCGTGCGACATTAATTTTGAGTCATGAAAATGTTTATATGTAAAGTGCTGAAGTCAGACACCAAACAAACTAAAACGGGCTAAAATGACTTGATATTTTGATATATCCATCAAAATATTTCTTGAAAATTTAAAGCAACAATTTAAATAATTTTTGTTGTTTTAGGAAATTTATTTCAGCCCTTCCTTCTTTTAGGCATATGCTGGAAACTATATATCTTATAGGCCTTGCTGTTCAATTATAGTTTAATTACTTTAATTTACTTTAAAGCTATTTGATATATGTAAATATTTATGATTTGTCATATTCATAAAATTGCACATAATCGTTGATCACGAACAAATCTATATTTTTAATAAACTTGATATCATAACAATACTGTATTTGAATACAAATATTGAGTTTTAAACTTTCTGGTTTTGAGTTTGAATATAATATGGGAATGTGGGCTCACATTATAATATTAATCATGCAAAAGGCAAACCCAATTGAGCTCAATTGATGATTTGTAGTCGTTTAATTGTTATAGGAAAATGGAAACCAACAATTCATCTGCAAGAAAACTCTTTCAATATGGTTCCCAGAACTAAAGTTAAAAAGTTGATGAGTAAATTCTCTTTTTGTAAAATATGAAATAACGTTGAAGTTGCCACAGTTTTCAATATTTTTCAAAAAGTTCGCCAAACATAAGTGTTGTTTTTTTAAGACTGGAAAACTAAGCTGCGATATCAAAAACCTAAATAAAACAAGTAAAAACGGCGTTAAGTTCGGCCGGGCCGAACTTTTTATACCCTCCACCATGGATTGCATTCCACAGAGGTTGTCGGTTTTCGTAGAAGTGCAGTAATATTACAGGAAAATATAATTTTTTAATATAGCCAAACCAAAACAAATACAAATATTGAAAAATTAATTTTATAAATAAATATATTATTTTAATTATTTCAAACCACGCTTATAAGGTAATGCTACCAATATGTCAATTCAAAAAATAAATATTCTTATATTTATATTTTCAAAAATATTTTCAAAGCCATAAATATTGGTAGATAGTGGGTGCTACAGTTGGTTGTATTTCCATTCTATTTGAATTCCAAAAGAACAAATTTTGAAAATCCATTATCAGACGTACATAGTGCAAAATGACCTAACTTCATGATTCAACCAATTTTTGCGGTAAAAGAAAAAGTACGAATTTGGAAAAAAACTTTTTATTTTGCGTGTCTATGCAGTCAGCTGCGCCCATTTGGTTGGTACCATTTTTACCCCCTTCACGTTTCTACGCAATTAGAATTTTATCATTCTAGCTGAAGTCCTTTAGTTGGTACTATTTTTATCCCCCTGTACCATTGTATCCCTTGAAAGTACTAACTTCGAAAAATTCGTCTATTTTCCGTGTCTACGCAGTCAGAGGAGTGTATACTCCGAATATCATGACTCTAGCTGCGGTCATTTGATTGGTGCTATTTGTATCCCTTTTTTCATTTTAACCCCAAAAAGTTCGAATTTCGAAAAATCAGTATATTTTCCGTGTCTACACACTCAGAGAAATTTATACTCCGAATTTCATGACTCTAGCTGCGTTCATTAGATTGGTACTATTTCCATCCCCTTTTTTCATTTTAACCCCAAAAAGTACGAATTTTGAAAAATCCGTGTATTTTACTTATCTATGTAATCAGAGGAATGTATACACCGAATTTCATTATTCTAGGTACAGCCGTTTGGTTGGTACCATTTTTATCCCTCTATTTGCATTTTACTCCTTAAAAGTACGAATTTGGAAAAAATATTCTTATATTATGTATCTACTCAATTAGAGGAATATCGTTTAATATGTCCCTTTTTTATCCCTTTTTTGCCCCATTTCGCCCCCTACAAATAAGAATCACTTTATAGTGCACGTTTTTGCTATAAGGGGAATGCTCATTCCAAATATCAAGCAAATAGAAATAGACATATTCAAAAAGCATGTTTAAATACGCTAAAATATTAGGGATTATTATGGGTATTTTAGTTAGCTCCTTTCGTTTAGATGCTAGCGTGCTTTCAACAGACGGACATGCCTAGATAATCTTAGAATTTTATGACGATCAAGAATATATATACTTTATAGGGTCTCAGGTCGATATTTCAAGGTGTTACAAATGGTATGACAACGTTAGTATACCCCCATCCTGGAGGTGGAGGGTATAAAAACATAAAATTGTCGCCAAGAGCAATATCAATGTGTGTATGAAAACAAATTTTGAAAAGTCCAAAAAAGTCAACGCAAATTTATTTTGATGCATAAAAATTTAAAAATTCAATTTAAAAAAATTTAATTCTTATTAAAGTTTGTTGTTTGGCATAAATTCTTTCGGTTAGGCCAAAAATACTCCACCTCTGTTCATATCCCAGAGGTAAAAATCTGTAAACTCGATTAGGACGATCATCCGGCTACCCGGATTTGGTTGGCAAGAATATCTATAAGCGCTGGACTCTGCATAGACAAATTTGTATATGGGCATTTCCACCAGAATATCAATGGAACCATAAAATTTGAAGTAATTAAACAAATGATTTTACGAAAAAACATTTAAAATTTTATTATTTCAATATCTATATAGTTCCCTTAGTTGTCGTATAGAGCAAATCGGTCCATATATATTATTAAAAGGCATTATTATGGAAAGTATGTAGTAAAAAGAGGGATAGTGAAAATCTATACTAAATCTTAAAAATAAAATATTCCGGTATTTAAATGTATTACACAGAACAACACGAAAAATATAACCATATACGGACACCACTACGTAATGAAAGACCAAAAAAGACCCCTGTCACCCAGTTTTGTCCACAGTCATGCACTTTTTATGGGCCCCTAACATTTTTGGGGCCTTGGTGTCATCATTTTCTCAGGCTCGTATCGTGCAAACCGTTTTGAATTTTGATTTACTCTCTGAGACAAAGTTATAGCTCTTTTCATAAAGAACAAAGAAAATTGTGAACATGTACAATAAAAAAATCTACATCTTCAAGGTTAAAATCAAAAAAAAAAACATTATTTTTTAACCTTTATCCCCTGTTCAGGCCCATAGGTAGCAAACTGTTCAAAATTCAAGGAAACAGTGAACTAAAATAAACAACTTTCTAGAAAATATAAACTTCCTAGGAATAAAATAAAAAAATTAACTTCAAGGTCAAAATCGCATAAAAAAAACTTTAAACGAAATGATTAACCTTTTTCCCCTGTTCAGGTTCATAGGTAACAAACTGTTCAAATTTTCACAGTGAACTACAAAAATTTACCTAAGATCTCAATAAACAACTTTCTACAACATATAAACTTCCTATGAAAGATTCTTAACACCGTTTAGGTAGGAAAAATATATGTTGCAGGACTGTTTCTGTTAATGGTCAGTCCGACTGCAGTGCGTATGAGCGATATTATCCTGAATCAACAGCACGTATACGCTACCTACACACACTACACTTTGTTTTTATACCCTCCACCACCAGTATGGGGGTATACTAATTTTGTCATTCCGTTTGTAACACCTTGAAATATCGATATGAGACCACATAAGGTATATATACTCTTGTTCGTGATAAAATTCTAAGACGATCTAGCCATGTCGGTCCGTCCGTCTGTTGAAAGCACGCTAGTATCTAAACGAAAGGAGCCAGGACGTAGATCGTAGATCGGTTGGGCTTGAAGCTGGCCGAAATCGGATCAAAGGGAAAAATTTTTCCCTCACAAGGACTAAAAATACCCATAATAACACCTAATATTTTACAGTATTTAAGCATAATTTTTCAATATGTCTGCTTGTACTTACTTGATATTGGGTATGCGCATTTCCCCTATAACAAAAAGGCGTAACAAAATGTGCTTCTCATTCGTAATGGGTGAAATGGGACAAAAAGGGATAAAAATGGTACCTATCAAACGACAACAGCTAGAAACACGAAATTTGGTGTGTACGTTTCTTTAATCGAGTAGATACATAATATAAAGTATCTTTTTTTTTCAAAATTCGTACTTTTTAGTGTTAAAATGGAAAAAGGGGATACAGATTGTACCAACCAAATGACCGCAGATAGATTCATGAAATTCGGGGTATACATTCCTCTGACTGCGTAGACACGAAAAAAATAAAGGTTTTTCCAAATTCGTACTTTCAAGGGATACAATGGGGACAGAGGGATAAAGATGGTACCAACTGAACGGCTACAGCTAGAATGAAGAAATTTGGTGTGTACATTCCTCCGATAGCATAGACACGTAAAATAAATAGATTTTCGAAAGTCGTATTTTTAAGGGAGTAAAATGGGTAAAAGGGGAAAAAAATTGTACCAACCGAATGGCCGCAGCTGGAACCATGAAATTCGGTGTATACATACCCCTGACTGCATAGACAAGAAAAATAAACTATTCCCCTATAACAAAAACGTGCACAAAGTTATATTTATTCGTAGGGGGTGAAATGAGGCAAAATGGGATAAAAATCGTACCTATCAAATGACAACATCTAGAAACACAAAATTCGGTGTGTGCATTCCTCTAAGTGAGTAGATACATAATACAAAAGTATTTTGTCCAAATTCGTACTTTTAATGGGTAAAATGGGAATAAGGGGAAAAATGGTACCAACCAAACGGTTGCACCTAGAATAATAAAATTCGGTGTATACATACCACTGATTGCGTAGACACATAAAATAAACGGATTTTTCAAAATTCGTACTTTTTGGGGTTAACATGGAAAAAGGGGATACAAATAGTACAAACTAAATGACATGAAATTCGGAGTATACACTCCTCTGACTGCTTAGATACGAAAAATAAAAAGGTTTTTTTTTCAAATTCGTACTTTCAACGGATACAGCGGTAACAAAGGGATAAAAATGGTACCAACTAAACGGCAATAGCAAGAATAATGAAATTCGTTGTGTACATCCCTCTAATTGCGTAGACACATACAATAAAGAGATTTTCGAAAGTCGTAAATTTAAGGGGGGAAATGGGGATAAAAATGGCAGCAGCTAGAATCATGGAATTCGGTGTATACATTCCTCTGAATGCATAGGCACGCAAAATAAAAAGATTTTCGTACTTTTTCTTTTATTACTTTTATTTTTTTACTTTTAAAATTTGTAAGTAAGAGAAATTTAGTTTCATAATATCAACAAATAAATAGTTAATTGTATTAAATAAAAATTTCTTATTGTATGAAAATAGTTCATGGAATGAAGAACTGCATGAAGAACTGCTTTATGAAACGTGTTTCGTATATTTTCTCTAAGGTTATGACAAAATCAGAAATATTATGAAGATAATGCTTTCAGTATGTGGTCCAAAATGGTGCCTTAAGGCACTTCAAATAGTGAGAGGGATCACGTAAACCAACCACACCACCAATGGTTTCAACATAACGAAATGTAGAAGGCAGCCCTTATACTTGACTATTTTCTGCTTTGTCCTCGAAACTTACAAAAATGATTGTTTGATTTACTCTAATTGTGCTAATTAAAACTCATCCATTTCTGTACCTGTTTCGGTCCGCGCATAGTTAGATCGTAGTCGTAGTATTAACCTTGTAATCATGGACCAGTAATTAACTTAATTCTTTTCGGAATTAGTATAAGAAATTAGTTACTAAATATCATAATTGTTATTGATCCGAAACGCGTCGCTGGAATGGCATTTCCTCTGGCCGAATGGACGGATGCTCGACTATGTCAAGAAAAAATGTTCATGCGTGTTGATCGAAACCGCAAAATCGAAACTTCTACTAATGGTTGGTTATTTTGTTGTTGTTGCCTTCTTTCATATTTAATTATACCCTATTCATGTTTCTGGCTAGACTGCCACCTTTCATTAAAATCCGAATCTCTGAATTATTATCAAATAAAATTTGAATGACAATAAAACGCACCACAAGACAATACAAGACACTCAGTCCATTGACCGTTGGTGGGACCAAAAACAAAAGGTCAACTGGTTTACATGGATTGAGCAGAAATTTTTCTTCGAGCGCCTTCTTCTACTACTGCTTGGCTGTAGAAATATGTAGATGAATTCTTTGGATTGAAAACAAAATTTAATTTTTTTTTGAGCATAATCGAAGTACATATATACAGGCATACTAACGATACGAAATTTCCCACAGAGATTACCTTTTGCATATTCAAACCGGGCCCGATAAAATTCACAATATTTCATTCGCAATTGTTGTCAATATTTATCAACGAGCAGTGCGGTCCGCTTGGAAGAGGCCAGAGCGACAGAGAGAGAGAGCCATTCTTGGCCATATTTTGTTTTTGCCAATGCAATAGTTGGCCACACAAAACAATTGGTGGTCACAATACGATCGAATATAAACGATATGGCGGCTATGTCCGTTGTACGACTGTGTGGCTACGTAGTAGGTCTGGCTGGCTCAGTTTGCCTGCCTAGCTATAGCTATAGTTATTGTGTTTATTTTAGCAATTCCATAGACAAATCTGTATAAAATCAAATACTAAAAAACACTAACTAAACAAATAAACATTTAAATATAAATAAATACAATAGTTTTCGATATTATGATACCATTGCTGCGAATCTGCTGCCGTCGTTTGTTGGTGGTGATACTGAGGCCAGAGTGGCTACAAGATGATCATGGCACAGTGGTCCTAATGGAAAAATCGAACTTTATATCCACCATGGATTGCATTCCACAGAGACTGTCGATTTTTGTAGAAGTGCAGTAATATTACAGGAAAATATATATTTTTTAATATAGCCAAATCAAACCAAATACAAATATTGAAAAAAATAATAAATATAACATTTTTATTATTTCAAACCACGCTTATAAGGCAAGGCTTCCAATACATTTATCTAATAATACTTCAAGTCAATTCAAACAATAAATATTCTTATATTTATATTTTCAAAAAGCTTAAATACCATAAACATTGGTAGAGAGTGGGTGTTATTTCCATTATATTTGAATTCCAAAAGTACCAATTTTGAAAATCCATTGTCTCACGTACATAGTGCAAAATAACCTAACTTCATGTTTCAACCAATTTTGTCGTAAAAAGTACGAATTTGGAAAAATATTTTTATTGCGTGTCTTTGCAGTCAGAGGAATGTATACACCGAATACCATGACTCTAGCTTCGGCCATTTGATTGGTACCATTTTTATCCCCTTTTTCTTGTTTACCCCCTTAAAAGTACAACTTTCTAAAATCTCTTTTTTCGCGTCTATGTAATTATTGGGATGTACACACCGCATTTCATTATTCTAGCTGTAGCCGTTTAGTTGGTAACATTTTTATCCCTCTGTTCCCAATGTATCTCTTTAAAGTACAAATTTTAAAAATGGTTTATTTTTCTAGTCTATGCAGTCAGGGGAATGTATACACCGAATTTCATGATTCTAGCTGCGGTCATTTGATTGGTACCATTTTTATCCCCTTTTTCCCATTTTACCCCTTAAAAGTACGACTTTCGAAAACCTCTTTATTTTAGGTCTCTATGATATCAGAGGAATGTTTCTTCATTCTATCTGTAGCCGTTCAGTTGGTACCATTTTTATCCCTGTTCCCATTGTATCCCTTGAAAGTACGAATTTGGAAAAACCTTTATATTGTTCATGTCTACGCAGTCAGAGGAATGTATATCCTGAATTTCATGACTATAGCTGCGGTCATTTGGTTGGTACAATTTGTATCCCCCTTTTCCATTTTGACCCCAAAAAGTACAAATTTCGAAAAATCTATTTATTTTGTCTCAATTAGAGGAATGTAGCCGTATGGTTGGTACAATTTTTATCCCTCTTTTCCCATTATACCCCTTAAAAGTACGAATTTTGAAAAAAATACTTTTATATTATGTATCTGCTCAATTAAAGGAACGTACACACCAAATTTCGTGTTTCTAGCTGTACCATTTTTATCATTTTTGTCCCATTTCACCCATTACGAATGAGAAGCACATTTTGTTACGCCTTTTTGTTATAGGGGGATTGCGCATACCCAATATCAAGTAAGTACAAGCAGACATGTTGAAAAATTATGCTTAACTACTGTAAAATATTGGGTGTTATTATGGGTATTTTTAGTCCTTGTGAGGGAAATTTTTTTCCCTTTGGGCCGATTACGCCCAGTTTCAATGCCAACTGATCTACGACTATAAGATGCGTTTATGGAAAATTTTGTCGTCCTAGCTCCTTTCGGACGGATGGACATAGCTACATCGTCTTAGAATTTTATGACGATCAAGAATATATATACTTTATAGGGTCTCAGGTCGATATTTCAAGGTGCTACAAACGGAATGACAAAGTATACCCCCATCCAAGAGGTGGAGGGTATAAAAATCGATTTGGAACCACTGGTGGATGGTATAAAAATGATCTGGAACCACTGTGTGTCGGCCTCTACTACCATTGTTATTACCACTTTCATTTACGTTTGGTCACACTGTGCCTCGTAATGATTATAGAGATAATATGATAGTCTATCCACCGTTTGTTGTCATCTGTATATTGCTCAGGTTGATGTTGATGTTGCCGTTGTTGAGGTTGTTGGGGCTGTTGTTGATGATGTTATTAACACGGCTTTCAGGGCAGAGGACGTGCTCGTTGGCGTTGTAGTCTGTCTTTTTTGTTAATACAAATACAAGCAGTTTAGTTGTTAGCAACAGGTATTGTTGTTGCTATCTTCTCTCTTAAATTCATATATATTTTGTTAAAATTCAGTTTTATTTTGTTTTTGTTTCTTTTTTTTCATCGAATATGCCATGGACGTCAAGTGCGTTAAATTAATAATCAGGTTTTATAATAAATTATCACAAATTTGACAATTTGTTGGTGTTAAAGTCGTATTTTGTTAATTTTCAAGATCAAAGACAATATCAGCAGCGTGTCATAATGGCTTTGATGATAGATAGGCCTCAATCAGCACATACCACCGTGCACATGAACCACCACAGTTGCTGGCTTCTTCACCTGTGCATAATCGATATTTTCTTAGAATATTTTCAAAATGCCAACGTTTTAGAAACAGCGGACAGAGAAATAAATTGTTCTCTGAGAAATAATTGTACTTAACGCAGAATTCAATTTGGCATCAAATTTTACTGCATATACACTGCTTACATTTATTTTAATACAGGGTAGCCGATATAGGGTTATTTTATTTATCATAGCTAGATTTCTCACTAAACGTTTTCCCCAGTTCGAAATTAACACATTTATGCTTTATCAATGTTAACTTTGAAAATTTCCCATAAGTGTAGGACTATTTGGCGAATATATTTTAAAATCCAAAGACATAACAACGACTCAATATTATACGTAATGTTATTGTTTTACCGCAAGTTGCTGTCTCGGTTACGTGGTAGTGGTCTTCTTTTAAGTACATTACCGCTGATTTCGGGTTCAATTTCACGAATTACTCCAGCAATTGTGTGCAAAATGCCCTGAACCGATTGCGGGTTATCCACATAATATCGTTTTGAAGCACTCCATAGAAAGTAGGCGAACGGACTTGCATCAATTCACTTTATTTATTTTGTAAAGCAGGCCCGTGCGCAGGATTTTCCCCTGGGGGGTTTTCATCTACACTCATAAAAAAGTTAACCCTATAATGAGTTAACATTAACTAAAATTTAGGAAACCAAGTACACTTTTACTAAATATAAGTAGAATATTGCTGAATTTTTCCTAAATCTAAGTAAATTTTTCCTAAAACCAAATAATTTTTTACTAAATTTAAGCAAAATAACAAAGTAAATTTTTACTAAACCTTAGTAAAATTTTGCTGAAAATTTCGTAAAACAAAGTAAATGTTTACTAAAATCAAGTAAATATTTACTCAAACTGAGAATAATTTTGCTGATTTTTTCCTCAAAACGAGTAAATTTTTACTTAAACTGAGGAAAATTTTATTTTATACAAGGAAAAAAGGTGAAATTAAAATAAGTTAATTTAACTAAAAAAATCAATCAAATAGTTTTGCGTCAGACTATGAAAAACTGATGCAAAACAGACAACGTGAAATATTTCTTAAAAGTTTCATGATACCTCTGCCACAAGGAGTTCAGCTATTATTATTGTTATTATTGTTGCGAAGGCAAGATAGGCGCTTTCGCAGTGGTTGTTTAGAGTAATTCATAAAGTATTCAAGAAATAAGTCTCTACAAACGAACGAGAATTGCTTCTTAGAATTTTTAAACAATTTCAAATGTTTTTTATAAGTTCATTAATACTTAAATGTATGAAGAACTCGGCATAAATTTCAGTAAACATTTTAACTTCATTTTAGGAAAAAACACATTTTTAAGTTAAAATTTCCTAAATGGAATTTTTTCCATACAAAAAATTTTAGATTTTTTTCTAACTTAAAACCTTGAAAATATTCTTCCACATAAGTTTGAATTTACTCAATTGTAAGAATTTTTTATTAGATCCAAAGAAATGTTTTTAAGTAAATCTAGAGTAGTATATTTCTAGTAAATGAACTATTTACTATGGCTTTGAAAGAAGGAAACTTTACTCATACTTAGTTAATTTTCCAACTTTTCCGGAAATTTTTACTGAAGCGTTTGGAAACCACTCGTATTTTATTGCCAGGATCTTCGAGAAATATTTTGATACATTCGTCCGATAGACATTGTCGGCAAAATTGCATTTCAGTAATCCATCTATCAGTTCACTCAAAGGAATATGTCAGTAAATGAAAGCAGAAAGTCTACTGAAAGAGTAGATTTTCTGCTGTTAAAAAAGAGGCAGCAGATTTTTATCTGCTGAGATGGTAAACAGCTGTTTGCTGTTTTTAGCAATATATAGGGTCCGCGGGTCCGCAAAATAACTTTTTTTTGAAAATGCTATAAAAAAAACTACTGAATATTTTCTCAAATTTATTTTTTATTTGAAAGTACAATCCTTCCGATTAATAATGGAAAATAATTTCATTCAAATGGCTGCCTCGGGAACCCCACAAATAATATTCCAACGGTTGAATAGTTGAAAAAACGTAAGATGGCGGATCCTATATGTGATACGCATATTGTCCCAAGCTAATATAAAAGAAAATTCGAGCTAATTTCCATTGTTGAACTATTTTATTTCTATTATTTTTATGTTCATAGCCACTTAATAGACACAAACTAACGTCCGAGGGGATAGCCAAATCAGAAAATTAAAAAATGGCTTTAGAAAAAAATCTTTTCCAAATTTATATGACAGACAAAAACTCATTTTCGAGAAAATGGTTCATAGCCACTTTTGAATATAAGCCCTCGATATATATTTTGAAGAAATATTACACAAAAAACGATCAAATTCCTCGGCGTTTTGCTACGTAGATCCAAGTTACTGAATTTGTTGTTTCTCCTTTGAATAATACTTGTTACATATGTACAAAAATACTAACTCTGAAAAATATTTGACATAAGTGAGAAATATAACAAAAACTTGTTAAAACTCATTTCTTATTGTTTCGCAACTCTAAAGTAGATTTTAAAATAGAGATCTACACGCAGAGAAAAAATGCATTTCGTAGAAACGAAATTTTAGACACGTGAACATCGTTTTTGAGTTTCTTTTGTGGGAAAAATTAGTTTGTTTGCGGTAAACATGTCATCATTTGTTGTAAATGAACAAAGAGAAATAAGTTTATGTATATCAAACAGTTTTCTTCGTTTGTCGAAATAGATTTGTATTATAATTGCAAACTCCCAAAATATTGGAAGTAACAGAAACCGTTGTTGTTGCATATGTGTTGAAAATAGGACACATCGGTTCAGATTTAGATACAGCTCCATAAAAATGTCTAATCGCAAATGTTTCATCTTAGCGCTCTACAAGATTTCATTATATATCATAGTGATTCTTATCTACACTTTTTTTAAAATTACTAAACGATTTTGTTATTAAATTTCCAAACTTTTATTGTAGTACACAAATAAAAGTTCATAAGATATAGCTCTAGTTGAATGTCAAGAAGTGGTATTGGTTAATAAAAATGAAAATTTTCCGAACAATTTGGTGTCCATTAGTTTGTATGTATTTTTCATAACCTTTGTCCGAAATTTAAGAAAGTGTCCACGACTTTTTATGTAATTTTTGTGTTTTCATGATTTTACTGCAAAATTGCCATTTCAGACGAGTTATTTTAAAAAGACGTTAAAAATTCGATATTTTATTGCTTCAGAAAGTCTAGAACGTTTTAAAAAGTATATGTTCGAAACCTCTCTGGGGGGGTTTGAACCCCAAACACCCCCCCCCCCCTGCGCACGGCCCTGTTGTAAAGGTATTTATATTGATCAAATACCAGAATACTTAACCTCCTTCCTCTCAACTTACCCATAATAAATCGTTTCACATTTTTCCTCGAACTCAATTGAAATGTGTAGAAAGTGGAGGGTATCATATAGTCGACCCGGCCCAACTTTAACCTGTCCTTACTTGTTTATGATTTAGAAGATAGGTAACTATATTAAATACAATTGGTTGTACGAAAAAAAAATAAAAAATATATTCTGTTTTATTTTTTATCAGTTAACATTGTAACGAAGAAAACAATGTCTACATGTATAAGATTTATGGATAAGTGTGCAAATTATGGCCCTCTTTGTAGAACAAAATATTAAAAAATATTTTTCTTAATTTGTTCGTTAATAGCGCGAAAAAGTCATTTGTAATTTAAATAATATTTACTTCAAGATATAATTAAACTTTTTTATAATATATTTTTTAAAATAATTTATTTTTATAAAACGAATGTCAAATCGCTCCAAAAATGTCGAATTGGAGCTGTGGCATATATGTTATTCTGTTATTTAATGTACAAAGTTATAAAATCATGATTTTTTATTCTTTTTATTCTTTCTATAAAGTGGGTCATAATTTATTCATAGATATTTGACAAGAAAACATAATTTTCTTCGTTATAATGTGAGTTATTAAAAAAATAATTCCCATTTTTTTACCCTCCACCTCCAGGATGGGGGTATACTAACTTTGTCATTCCGTTTGTAACACCTTGAAATATCGACCTGAGACCCTATAAAGTATATATATTCTTGATCGTCATAAAATTCTAAGACGATCTAGCCATGTCTGTCCGTCCGTCTGTTGAAAGCACGCTACCATCTAAACGAAAGAAGGTAGAGCGTTAAAATTTTCCATAAATGCGTCTTATAGTTGTAGATCGATTGGAATTGAAATGGGGCGAAATCGGCCCAAAGGGAAAATCCCTAATATTTTAGCGTATTTAAGCATGTTTTTTGAATATGTCTGTTTATATTTCCTTGATATTTGGTATGCGCAAGTCTTCTTATTTGTAGGGGGTGAAATGGGGCAAAAAAGGGATAAAAATGGTACATATTAAACGACAGCTAGAAACATGAAATTCGGTGTGTACATTCCTCTGATTGAGTAGATACATAATATAAAAGTATTTTTTCCAAATTCGCACTTTTAAGGGGTAAACTGGGAATAGAGGGAAAAAAATTTTACCAACCAAACGACTGTACCTAGAATAATGAAGTTCGGTGTATACATTCATCTGATTGCATAGACAAGTAAAACACACGGATTTTTCAAAATTCGTACTTTTTGGGGATAAAATGAAAAAAGGGGATAAAAATAGTACCAATCAAATGACCGCAGCTAGAGTCATGAAATTCGGAGTATACATTCCTCTGACTGCGTAGACACGGAAAATAAACGAATTTTTCAAATTCGTACTTTCAAGGGATACAATGGTACAGAGGGATAAAAATAGTACCAACTAAACGACTCCCTCTGACTGCATAGACACGCAAAATAAAAAGTTTTTTCCAAATTCGAAATTTTTCTTTTACGGCAAAAATTTGTTGAATCATGAAGTTAGGTTATTTTGCACTATGTTCGTCTGATAATGGATTTTCAAAATTTGTACTTTTGAAATTAAAATAGAATGGAAATACAACCAACTGTAGCACCCACTATCTACCAATATTTATGGTATTTAAGGTTTTTGATAATATAAATATAAGAATATTTATTTTTTGATTTGAAATAAATAATGGTTTGAAATAATTAAAATATTACATTTATTTATAAAATTATTTTTTTAATATATGTATTTGTTTTGGTTTGGCTATATTAAAAAAATTATATTTTCCTGTAATATTACTGCACTTCTACAAAACCGACAACCTCTGTGGAATGCAATCCATGGTGGAGGATATATAAAGTTCGGCCCGGCCGAACTTAACGCCGTTTTTACTTGTTTTGTATTTTTATTGTTTTTTTCGTATCAGCAAAAAAGAATTTTTGGAAACTATTCCTGTACAACCATTTCTATGTGAAAGTGAAATTCATTTGTAGTCATCATCTCTACCTATAATTGAAGATATAAGCAGGTGTGATCTATGTTTAGAAAATACGAGTACAAATATTAAAGGTACCTTTGACGAAAATCAGAATTTTAGTAAAAAATAAAAAATTCATTTATGACTCAGTAAGTCTCGATGCATATTGTAACCAGTAAATGATTTATAATATTTTTAAATGTTATATTAAAATAAATAAAAAAATAATATATAAATGTTTTTATCCTTAGATATGCCTAAGATTTTAGCAAACCATAATCAATTATTTCTAGAATTGGGATTGTAAGATGACCACAAAAGTGTGCATACGTGTATGCAATATAGGTTATAAGCTTTAAATCGCGAGATAAACGCAAAATTATTCAACAGTCTTCGAATTCCAGTATAACTTTGAATAAAATTGGAGTCATTGCCATAATAGGAATTAGAAAAAAATTCTATGTCGCCAACTTAACCGAGAGCGAAGAGTAATTTTTAATAAATTTATAAGTGAGGCTATCATTGATTTTAGAATGACAACAACTACATTTTCTACATTGATCACTTTTGACTCCGACGTCAAGATCTAGATGCGTCTTCTGGAATCATGGTTTGTATCCCCCTAATTCACAATAATTTCTAAACAATACATTTTTATACCCTACACCACTTCGTGGTCTAGGGTATTATAAGTTACTTTCGCGCCAAATGTTTGTAACACCAAGAAATAATCGAGCTAGACCCACCTTTAAGTATACCGATCGGCTTAGAATCACCCGCTGAGTCGATTTAACGATGTCTGTCTGTCCGTCTGCTGTCCATCTAAGCTTGTTCGCACTCTACAGGTCGCAATTGTTGTCCGATTGTCATGAAACTTGGTAGAATTTATTTTTTCTGGCCAAGGACCATCGGTATTGAATTTGGAGGAAATCCATTCAGAGTTAGATATAGCCCCCATACAAATGTCGCTCCCGATTTGACATTTTCCGCTCTACAAACGTCATATTGTATCCGATTTTCTTTAAATTTTGCAGAACATCTTATAATCCAACTAGAAACACCTATGCAAAAATTGGGTAAGATCGGTTCAGATTTAGATATAGCCCCCATACAAATGTCGCTCCCGATTTGACTTTTTCCGCTCTAAAATCCACATAGTGTACCCGTTTTTCTTTAAAATTGATACAACATCTTAGAATCCAACTAAAAAACCTATGGTGAAAGTGAGTAAGATCGGTTCAGATTTAGAATGTTTAACTGATGGCCAAACTTTACATATTATATTTCACCAGTAAACATACATGGTGAAAGCGGGTCACATCGTTCCAGGTTTCAATATACCCCCATACAAATGTCCTTTCCGATTTAACATTTTTTGTCAAACACATACATTTACAGGATGCAAAAATCCTTCCCGATTTCAATTTTTACCGAATTGAATTGCAATGAGAATTGTTTGGGTGATGCCCATATGTCCATACTTTGGTATGACTTTGGTATACTACTGTATAATTTGTATTTGTCTGTCGGACAATTGGATCAATTTCCATATTATTTACCATATTCGTTAAGTTTGACTAAAGATGAATTTATAGCATATAAATTATATGAATATAATTTATATAATTTGTATGATCTACATAAAATTGCTCCCATGAAATACCTGGGTTTAGTAATCAAAGCGAGGTACATACGCAGGGAGTGGTGTAGCCTTTCCTTACTTGTTTTTAATTCCATGAAATTTTGTCTTTTATATTATTTCTGAAATGTGTTTGTCATTTATTTTGGTTCAAGACCAAAGGTTGTGCTGAAGTCTTCAGCAGAACCCAAAAAATTAGCAAAAAGGCAAGTGAGACCTTTATTGTTGCAGCTAAAAGTTGACTGCGCAGTTTCGATGGGTGCTACCCCATCTCATCAGAACTTTCGCAACGAATGTATGTCTTTGACGTAAATCATATCAGTACCAGCGGTCACATATTTCCAATGAGAAGCGCTGATAAACAAAATATTCCACCGCAAATATTTATTTGGACTTTTCCATGACTTCTGTCAAACAGTGTAATATCGGACATCTGTGCGGCGCCGCAAATCAAGAATTGTGCTTGGCATTGTAGCCAATTTTATGTTTTTGTCTTGTCTTCTTATTCTTCTTCTTCGTGTTTTCGACCAAAATGTTAATTCACCTCATTATAGTTTGGTGGCTCACAACAACCGCACAATAACATACCTTAAACTTTACCTTAATCTCAAAGCCAAGACAAAAGAATAGAATCGATTTGAGAAATCTTAGAAAACAATCAATAAATAAATATAAATTTTAAATTGAGAATTTAGAATTCTAGTGGCACAAGGAAAAGTTTCACAATCGCAATCGCCAACACCAACACCGGCGACAATGACGCATAAATGTGCATTAATTTAATTATTGTCGTGCTGATGGAAGTGCCATTTATTGCTCCGCTCCGTAATGATGATTCTGATGTCATTGACTTGGCCGTAGTTTTGACCCGATTAAACAGTTTTTTACAACTTCTACTGCTACTATTCTCCTCCAGCTGTTGTGCTGTGGCACACATTCGGAATTTTGCGAGTTCGAAAATGCAAAGTCATATTTATCATACATAGCTATGATGCAATGTAGAAGCAAAAACAAATATGCTCACAGATAGATACTTTATAATTATTAACATAAAACGAATAAACAATGTTTGTTATCATGTCGAGAGTTCCTCGTAATAAATACAGCCACACAACACATGTATCACAACGGCAGCTAACACCTAGGCCATGCCGTGTGGTGAGGTCCGCAGTAGTAGATAGTGCTGGGAGTGTAATGAGTACTCGTTAACCATTACGAAGTATTCGATCAATAATACTCGACAATTGTGAGAGAGGAGGGAATATAATAGATTTGATCAGTTAATTTTATTTGTATCAAGAGATACCGCGAATTTTATGATTCTAGGTGCAACCATTGGTACCGACTACCAAATTTATCCCTTTTCTTATTTTGACCCAAAAAGTACAAATATCTTTTAATTTTTCACTGCTAAAGCTACTTCAGCTTGAAGCTGCATCAGTTGATTGGTACTATTTTTATCCCCCTTCGCCTCATTTTCCCCTAAAAGTACAAATTTCCCAATATATGGGCTAAATTGTTTAATTTTTAATTGTTGTTAGAATGTATAGGTTTCTATCCTTACTAGGGAAAACTTTTTCCTTCGGGAAAAATACGTACATTAAGCTGGGTCACGAAAATAAATTGCAGCGGTCACCACCCAGAAAGGAAGATTGGATTGTTTAATGATGATCTGCAAAGCCATCCTCCTGAAAACACCTCTAAAAATCATGTTTTTCCCGTGTAATTTTGTATACCCTACACCACTTCGTGGAATAGGGTAGTTTCGCGCCAAATGTTTGTAACAACAAGAAATAATCGAGCTAGACCCACCTTTAAGTATACCGATCGGATTAGAATCACCAGCTGATTCGATTTAACGATGTCTGTCTGTCGGTCCGTCCGTCTGCTGTACATCTAAGTTTGTTCCCACTCTACAGGTCGCAATTGCTGTCCGATTATCGTGAAATTTGTCCGATATTTGAAATTTTTATAGCCCGGCATTGAATTTGGAGAAAATCGGTTCAGATTTAGATATAGCCCCTATAAAGCACATATAGTACCCGATTTTCTTCAAAATTGGCTTAACACTTTATAATCAAACTAGAAATACCTGTTGCGAAGGCGGGTTAGATCGGTTCAGATTTAGATATAGGCCCCATTCAAATGTCGCTCCCGATTTCACTTTTTCCGCTTTAGAAACGACATATTGTACCCGATTTTCTTTAAAATTGGCACAACATTTTATAATCGAACTAGAAATACCTATGCTGAAAGTGGGTAAGATCGGTTTAGATTTAGATATAGCCCCAATACAAATGTCGTTCCCGATTTGACTTTTTCCGCTCTAGAAACCTCATATTGTACTCGATTTTCTTTAAAATTAGCACAACAACGTATAATCCAACTAAAAACCCCTATGCAGAAAGTGGGTAAAATCGGTTCAGATTTAGATATAGCCCCAATATAAATGTCGCTCCCGATTTGACTTTTTCCGCGCTAGAAACCGCATACCGGTCCCGATTTTCTTTAAAATTGGCACAACATTTTATAATTGAACTAGAAATACCTATGCTGAAAGTGGGTACGATCGGTTCAGATTTATATATAGCCCGCATACAAATGTCGCTCCCGACTTTACTTTTCCTTTTTACTTTTTCCGCTCTAGAAACCACATATCGTACCCGATTTTCTTTAAAATTGGCACAATATCTTATAATCCAACTAAAAACATCTATGGTGAAAGTGGGTAAGATCGGTTCAGATTTAGATATAGCCCCAAATGTTGCACCCCAATATTTAACCGATTATGGCCAAACTTTACATATTATATTTCACCAATAAACATACATGGTGAAAGCGGGTCACATCATTCCAGGTTGCAATATACCCCCATACAAATGTCATTTCCGATTTAACATTTTTTGTCAAACACATACATTTACAAATCCTCATTAAACATTCCAAACTTTATTTTCGTGGGGTGACTGGAACTTGTTTTTCCATTTGTATGGACGGCGACCCAGCCTAACGTACATACATTCCAATGTCGGCCACCACAGAATATAGAGTACCCGAAAACAAGCCAATGCCGTAGCATCTGATTTGATTAGTATTAATCGAATACAGTTCCAGTAGTTAACGGATAGACTAGAGACTAAAATTGCTCAGTAGATTTATATAATTAAGATTTATTTCCAACTTAATTTCGATATTGCTCGATTGCCCAACAAAATAAGATGTTTTGCTTGTTGCCGGAAACTTTATAACTGTTTTGCATCAGCAGATTAACATATTAATTTCGAAACAGTTTTGCAAGCAAATCCCACATCTGTTCGCTTTTGTCCTAATAATAGCGATCGAACAAAATGTTATTTTATATACAAATCATAAACACACTAAACTGCAATTAATGCCAAAAGCTATGTTATAATAATAATTAAATAAATTTGAATAGAATATATGTTCGTGTGGCTTGCAGTATGTCTTTGTTAAATTTAAATGTTGTTATATTTTATTTGTACTCTAATTTAGTATTATTAGCCATACCACACAATAAATTAAAATTAATCAGACCGACTAGTCTTTAGAACATTAAATTTATTTAATTGTGTATCCACCTTTAACAGCCACAAGGACTATCCTGTGACGCATGTGCTAGTAAACTGAATATGGAATGTATATCTAAAAGAATTCCTGTGACTTAGAAGATGTATTTGGTGACACATTTAATTTAGACTAATTGTTCGTTCACAGACGAAAATATAAGTTTTAGATGGCTAAACTCTAGCTCTCATTTTTAGAAAGTCGGTTATGATTTACATATAGCCTCCATATAAATATCCCTCCGATCAAATTTATTTCAACTAAAAATACCAAATTTGTATATAGCCCAAGTACAAATGGACCTCCCATTTACACTATTATTCACATCTATTTATTAGTTTTTGTGCTGCTTGGTTAGTAATCGATTTTTATAGACTTTTAGGTGTTTTTGAATGTAATACATTCGAATTGATCAAGTTAATTTTTCTTTTTATCATTTACCGATTCAGAATCTAAACATTAAATAGGATCTTTTTCAAAATTCCCAGCTGACGAACATCTGAACATACCGGTATATGTTTTCTGTATCCCCCATACAAATGCAAGAGTTTAGTATTCTAAGAGATTTGCCTTCTTACAGCAATGCTGGTTAAATATCAAATCTTATTTCATTGGACAATATATGTATGTCTATGCTTTCAGAAGGGCTACTTAAAATTGTTCTGCAGTTAACACTGCAAACATCATTTTTGAAGCGGGGCATGTCGAGTAGATCATTTTTATACACTCCACGAGAGTATTATGTGTTTGTGCATTTGTTTGTAACACCCAAAAAGAAGGGAAACAGACCCATTGTTAATTATACCGATTGACTTAGAATCGCTTTTTGAAACGATTTAGCAGTGTCCGCTTGCCTGTCTGTCCATCTATTCTTGAAATCATGATACAGGTCGCAATTGTAGCCTGAACCAAATGAAGCTTTGCACAACGAAGTTTTTCGGGATAAGGACGAACGCTATTTAATTTGAACAAAACCGGTTCAGATTTAGATATAGCCCCCACAAGAATTTCACTCCCGATTAGACTCTTTTCACTCTAAGTACCACATATTTTAACAGATTTTCTTCAAAATTGGCAAATCATCTTATATTTCAACTAGAAACACCTGTGGCGATAATGTGTTAGATCGGTTCAGATTTATATATAGTTCCCATATATATTTCGCTGCTGATTTGAGTTTTTCCGCTCTAGAAACCACATATTGTATCAGATTGTCTTCAGATTGAAACATCTTATATTTAATGTAGGAACACCTATGGTGAAAATATATCAGATCGGTTCAGATTTGTATATAGCCCCAAACAAATTTCGCTCTCGATTTGACTTTTTCTGGTCAAATTTAGCAAAATAGCGTATATATACACTAGAAACACCCATGGTGAATATAAGTCAAATCAGTTCAGATTTATATCACAAATTTCACTACCGATTTGAATTTTTCCACTTTATAAACCACATATTTTAACAGATCTTTTTCAAATCTTGCAAAATATCTTATATTTCAACTAGAAACACCCATGGTGAAAATGGGTCAGATCGTTTCAGATTTACATATAGCTCCCATACAAATTTCGCTCCCGGATTGACATTTTCCGCCCCAGGAACCACGTGTTTTTACCGAATTTCTTCAAATTGGGTATAACATGTTATACTTGAACCGGAAGAACCTATTGTGAAAGTGGGTCACTTCATTCCATGTTTGGATATAGCCCCGATACAAATATTCATTTCGATTTGACAAATTTTTGACCAGGTCATATTAGCTTGTGATTAGGAAACATACAAAAATTCTTCCCTTTTTCACTTTTTTACCGAATTGAATTGTATTCGGATAGACGCCCGACTTTAGCCTTTCCTTACTTGTTTTAGAGTAAATTTATAATCCAGCTGGTCTGAGTTTCTTTTTACAGTGGCTCAAAGTTTTTTTTTTTGGTGGAAGGAAGCATTATACTAAGTGAAAAGTTAATGTCTTACAGAATTTTTATTGTCAGAACTATATTGTAGAATTTTATGAGGATTATTTTTGTGAAGATCTTAACCCCCTAGCTCCTCTCTGTATGGGTCAATTAGACTCTGTTCTCGAGAAAATCGAAAAAAGTGATTTCAAAAAAGACATTAAGTGTTAAAAAAAAAATTACCGGTAAATTTCTGTAGGGGCCACCACAGACACCAAAGTTGAAAATAAAGCTCTTTACGCAACAAAATTACTACGGTTAAAATCCGTCCATGTTTTTTTGGGAAGATCGGTTATTATCGTTAAATAATGTGGGTATTTCGGTTGAACACGGTAAACAAAAAGTTTAAATTGGATATTTTTGCAAAAATTTTATTTTCGCATTTTAGTCTAATTGGTACCATGTTATCCATCTGTTCTCATTTTATACTTGGAAAGTTTGAATGGTCATTTGATAGGTACAATTTTTATCAATTTTTGTCCCATTTCACTCTATAAAAAATCACATTATTGTCCACGTCTTTGCTATAAGGGAAATGCGCATACCAAATTTAAACAGGCGTGTTCAAAAACTTGATGAAATACTCTAAACATTAGGGGTTATTAGGGATATTTTCAGTGGTTGTGAGTAAAAATGTTTCCCTGTTGACCGATTTCGCCCATTTCCCAACCTATCTACAAATATAAGATATATTCATGCATAATTTGAACGTCCTAACTCTTTTCGTTTAGATGATTGCGTGTTTTCAACAGACGGACGGAGAACGACGACGAATCGATTAGCAACTGTCTTCTTCCTCATGGAACGCTGTTTTTCGTAATAAAGCTGAATAATTTCGAGACGCTGTTGTGGTGTCAGTCTTTCCATGATGAGGCAACATATCATCGGAGCTTTCAAGTGTGTTGCAGATATCTAGATTGTTGTCAATACTTGTATCTTAAAACTAAATTTTTATAAAAAAATCAAATCTGTAACCAATATTTGATTTGAAGTGTTGCATTGTCCTGACCATATTGCATCTATACTTTAAAGAATGCAAATTTATTTACAAATTGCATGGTGACAAATAAATATTATAAACAAATGCAAAAATACATAATAAAATTTGGCATACATAATAAAAATGCGCACTTTACGGAAATACTATCGAACCCCAGGCATGCCCATGTTGCTTTGACGTAATGACGTGAAGAGTCTGTTTTAGATCGTACATAGTCATAGGATGATAATAAGTACAAAAATCTACTTGAAATTAATGAAGTTTGCAAGAGTAGTGCATAGTATCGTTGAGTACCCGCATTGGGCAGCATCGAGTATTCAGAGTAATCACATCCAACATCACAAAGTTTGTACGAATGCTCGTATATTAGAGTTCATCACGAAAAAAGCTCGAAAAGTATTTTAGGATGAAATGTACACTTCATCTGACATTCAAAGTTACAGCGACGCAATTAAAAAATAACCAAATCTTAAGTAGAAAAGATATGACGATTTTTATGGAAACTGGCGAGGTATTGTAATATATTAGCAGACAATGTATTTGCCTTTCGACAATATATACATATGTATATATAAATTCATACTAAGATATTCTGAATTGTATTTATTGTAGAAAAACAAATATATTTTCTGTAATACAAGTACGAGTAATTTTACATTCGTTTCGATATCTCACTCTGAAACTTTCATAATGAATAAACAAGTAAGGAAAGGCTAAAGTCGGGCGGGGCCGATTCTTTGATACACTCCACTTATATAATTCGGTGAAAAAGTGAATACGGGAAGGATTTTTGTATCCTGTAAATGTATGTGTTTGACAAAAAATGTTAAATCGGAAAGGACATTTGTATGGGGTAGATTGAAATATGGAACGAAATAGGTGAAATATAATATGTATAGTTTGGCCAAAATCGGTTAAACATTTGGGAGCAACATTTGTATTTGCGCTTTATCTAAATCTGAACCGATCTTACCTAATTTCTGCATATGTGTTTCTAGTTGTATTATAAGATGTTGTGCCAAATTTAAAGAAAATCTAGTATAACATGGGGTTTCTAGAGCGGAAAATGTCAAATCGGGCCCGACATTTTTATGGGGGCTATATCTAAATCTGAACCGATCTTATCGAATTTCTGCATAGGTGTTTCTAGATGGATTGTAAGATGTTGTGCCAAATTTAAAGAAAATCGGGTACAATATGTCGTTTCTAGAGCGGAAAATGTCAAATCGGGAGCGACATTTGTATGGGGGCTATATCTAAATCTGAACCGATCTTATCCAATTTTTGCGTAGGTGCTTCTAGTTGGATTATAAGATGTTGTGCGAAAATTGGGTACAATATGTGGTTTCTAGAGCGGAAAATGTCGATTCTGGAACGACATTTGTTGGGGGCTATTTCTAAATCTGAACCGATTTGCCTCAAATTAAATAGCGTTCGTCCTTGATCCACAAAACTTACTTGTGCCAATTTTTGTTGAGATCGGACTATAATTGCGACCTGTAATTTGATTACAACAATAGATGGACAGACGGACAGAAAGATCGGTTCAGATTTAGATATAGCCCCCATACAAATGTTGCTCCCGATTTGCCTTATGCCGCTCTAGAAAATACATATTGTACCCGATTTTCTTTAAATTTGGCACAACATCTTATAATCGAACTAGAAACACCTGTGGCTAAAGCGGGCTAGATCGGTTTAGATTTAGATATAGCCCAAATACAAATGTTGCTCCCAAATGTTTAACCGTGTTTTAACTATATTTCACCTATTTCGTTTCAGGTTTGAATATACCCCTATACAAATTTCCTTTCCAATTTAACATTTTTTGTTAAACACATACATTTACAGGTTACAAAAATCCTTCCTTGTATTCGGATAGAAAGTGGCCCCGCCCGACTTTAGCCTTTCCTTACTTCTTTGGTATTTGATTATGTTTTTATAATCACTTTAGATGTACTAAATATCATGGGTTTTGACACGCCCCTACCAGTACCTCCCACACAAACCACGCAAAACTACGTACAATTAAAGCTATTATAACTTCTGTATTGATGATCGGAATACTGTGAAATTTGATATTTCGCAATGCTTTTATAGAAGTTACATTCGCGTGAATATAATATACATACGGGTAGTCAAAATCCTTTGCAATTTAATATTTTAAAGATTTTTTTAATCACTTTAAACCTAAAAAATATCTACCAATTAGTCACGCCCCTTCTTGTACCTCCCACGCAATTATCTCTATCGTAAGTAATAATAAATATTTTATAACTTCTACACTGGTGCATGGAATCTTCTTGATATTTGATCATGTTTTCACAATTGTTTTATAAATGTGGAAGCTGCCATCATGTGACACGAACCTCCTAGCACCTTCCACACAAATTATCCTGCCCTACATAAAATTGTATTCCTTATAACTTCCGTATATTTGTTCTCTGAGAGTGAGGGTATATTTAAGTCGGTTTAGCCGAAGTTTACTTACATGTTTTTTATTATTTTCTTTTTTTTCGCGAAAACTAACAGTTCTCCGTCGAAAAAAAACCTCAGTATCTCTCACACAACAAAAACATGCAAAATTTCACTGTTTTTAAAATTTTAAAAAATGAATGAATGGGAATAATAACAGAATTTCGATTAGTCTTTATAATTGAGGCACTCTAATAAACCCGTGCACATATACATTTTGGTACTAAAGTGAGTACGAGTGTGTCTGTAGGTACATACCAGCATACATTTGAACCTACATTTATTCTTCCGCAAGGCACAAGCCAAAATAATTAACCACTTGACAGGAAGTTTTTTGTTGTTTTGCACAATAACAATTGATGCGGTATAAATTATTGGCTTCTATGTATGTCTATAAGTGTGTGCTTCAAATGTACATATGATTGCGTTATTTGTCTTATCCACTGATGTTTCAATTAAATATTTAGTTATCGATGCAAAGATCACTTCAAACATACACCTAATTATCCTAACGATCTTGTTAATCAAGTTCGACTCAAAGTCACTTCTTAATCCCGCCAAAATATTTATAAGACAAACTGGTCCAAAACAGTATAGTAGATAGAGGCTATCTGCTTTAATAGAAATGTTATGAGGCAATTTTTTAAAATAGCACTGGCCTGACTGTCTGGCTGTTTTAGTTGGTTTATCGTAGGTGGTACACGTATATAAGTTTAAAGGTATGATATCTAAATATTGTAAGAACATTTTCACAGATTTAAACATTCAAAATTTTGTTGTCGATTTGAATTGGCCAGCAAAAAGTAATAAGGATTATAATCCGCAACCAAACGCATTGGACTATTTTTATACCCTCCACCTCCAGGATGGGGGTATATTCACTTTGTCATTCCGTTTGTAACACCTTGAAATATTCATCGGAGACCCCATAAAGTATACATATTCTGGGTCGTGGTAAAATTCTAAGACGATATAGCCATGTCCGTCTGTCCGTCTGTCTGTCTGTTGAAAGCACGATAGCGGCCGAACGAAATGAGCTAGGAGGTTCAAAATTTTCCTAAATGTGTCTTATGGTTGTAGATCGGTTGGGATTGAAAGTGGACGAAATCGGCCAAGAGGGCAAATTTTTTCCCTCACAAGGACTGAAAACACCCCTAATATTTAGAGTATTTCAGCATGTTTTTTGAACATATTAGCTTGTATTTACTTGATATTTGCAATGCGCATTCCCTTTATAGCATAAAAGGGCACCATAGAGTGATTTTTATTTGTAGAGGGCGAAATGGGACAAAAAGGGATAAAAATGGTACCTATCAAACGAGAACAGATGGAAACACGAAATTCGGCGTGTACATTACTCTAATAGAGTAGATACATAATATAAAAGTATTCTTTCTAAATTCGTACTTTTAAGGGGTCAAATGGGGATAGAGGGATAAAAATTGTACCAACCTAACGGCTGCATCTAGAATAATTAAATTCGATATATACATTCCTCTGATTGCGTAGACACGTGAAATAAAAGAACTTTCCAAAAATGTACTTTTTGGGGTTCAAATGGAAAAAGGGGATAAAAATAGTACCTACCAAATGACAACAGCTAGAATCATGAAATTCGGAGTATACATTCCTCTGACTGCGTAGACACGAAAAATAAAACGTTTTTTCCAAATTCGTACTTTCAAGGGATACAATGGCTACAGGGGATAAAAGTAGTACCAACTAAACGAATACAGCTAGAATAATGAAATTCAGTGTGTACATCCCTCTAATTGTGTAGATACGTAAAATAAAGAGGTTTTAGATAGTCGTACTCTTGAGGGGGCAAAATTGGAAAAAGGGGATAAAAATGGTACCAACAAAATGACCGCTGATAGAATCATGGAATTTGGTGTATACATTCCTCTGACTGCATAGCCACGTAAAATATATTTTTTTTCCAAATTCGTACTTTATTTTGTTACTTTTACGACAAAAAATGGTAGAATCATGAAGTTGTCTTGTAATGCGTACGTGAGAGATAAGGTATTTTCAAAATTTATACTTTTGAAATTAAAATAGGATGGAAATACAACAAACCAAACGACTGAAGCTGAAAATACACTCTCTATCCCCCAATATTTAGGGTATTCATGATTGCTCCCTTATATTTACTTTATGAATTGAAGTATTATTTCCATTATATATATACATAGTATAAACATATTGGTAGCCTTGGCTTATTAATTAAATTTCTGATTTTCATACATTTGAAATTTGTTGCGGACATTCCTCTTGTAGCTTGGAAGCACCACAAAGAAAATAAATGTTTTAGCGGGCGAAATGGGACAAAAATGGATAAAATATGGTACCAATGATACGACAACAGCTAGAATCATGAAATTTGGTGTGTATATCGCTCTAATTACATAAACACGTAAAATAGAGGGATTTTTCAAAATTCGTACTTTTAAGGGATATAATTGAAAAAGAGGGATAAAAATGGGACCTTCCAAACCGCTGAAGTTGATATCATGAAATTCGGTGTATATATTCGGTGGTTTGACTATGAAGACTCGAAACAAAAAGGTTTTTTTCCAAATTTGTACATTTGGGCGGAGAATGGGGCGAATAGGGATATCTTTGTACTTTTCTTATCAAAATAATCCAGTCACTTTGTCTGTATCTGAAAATGCTTCTCCCTAATGGCGACTGACAATCGCCTAATATTTTCGGCATGTTCACTTTCACAATTACAGCATTTTACAGCAATTATTTATAGTAGTAGATTTTAAACAGTGCGCATAAGTATACATTATAGTTTAAAATAGTAATCAAATATAGTAATGTGCATAAACATATCACAATTTTCGTAATATGGTTCTGTACTTCTATGTCGACATCCTTTAATCTGCTGGTAATACTGTGGAATGCACTCCGTGGTGGAGGGTATATAAGATTCGGCCCGGCCGAACTTAACGCCTTCTTACTTGTTAAAGCTCGCATAGAAATGAATCTTATGATATAATGAGCTAATGTTATATGTGATGGTCTGCTTACTCGAACATTGGTTATTAGGCGTAAAGCCAAATAAAACTGCTGTTTTAATACCCACCACATCTAGGATGGAGGTATACTAACTATGTCATTCCGTTTGTAACACCTTGAAATATCGACCTGAGACCATATAAAGTATATATATTCTTGATCGTCATAAAATTCTAAGCCGATCTAGCCATGACCGTCTGTTGAAAGCACGCTAGCATCTAAACGAAAGGAGCTAGGACGTCCAAATTTCTCTTAAACGCGTCATATAGTCGTAGATCGGTTGGGATTGAAACTGGGCGAAATCGGCCCAAAGGGAAAAATTTTTCCCTCACAAGGACTAAAAATGTCCATAATAACCCCCTAATATTATAGAGCATTTAAGCATTTTTATACACTCCACAAGAGTATTATGGCTTTGTGCATTTGATTGTATATACTATTGCTATTGCGAATTAGAATCAATTTTTGAATCGATTTAGCAATGTCCGCCTGTCTGTCCATATATCCATCTATTCTTGTAATTAAAGTTCAGGTCGCAATTATAGCCAGAACCAAACTAAACTTTGTACAACGAAGTTTTTCGGGATAAGGACGAACGATATTTAATTTGAAGAAAATCGGTTCAGATTTAGATATAGCCCCCATACGACTTTCACTCCCAATTTGACTCTTTTCACTCTAGAAACCACATATTTTAACAGATCTTCTTCACAATTGGCAAAACATCTTATATTTCAACTAGAAACACCCATGGCGAAAATGTGTTAGATCGGTTCAGATTTATATATAGCTCCCATACAAATTTCGCTATCAATTTGAGTTTTTCCGCTCTAGAAACCACATATTTTTTTAGATTTTCTTCAAATCTTGCAAAATATCTTATATTTGAACTAGAAACACTCATGGTGAAAATGGGTCAGATCGGTTCAGATTTATATATCGGTCCCATAAAAATTTCGCTCCCAATTTGACTTTTTCCGCTCTATAAACAACATATTTTATCAGATTGTTTTCAAATTTGGCAAAACATCTTACATTTAAACTAGGAACACCTGTGGTGAAAAGAGGTCAGATCGGTCCAGATTCATATATAGCTCTCATTCAAGTTTCGCTCCCAATTTGACTTTTTCTGCTCTAGAAACCACATATTTTAACAGATCTCCTTCAAATTTGGCAAAATATCTTATGTTTCCACTAGAAACACCGAAGGTGAAAATGTGTCAGATCGGTTCAGATTTATATATAGCTTCCATACTAATTTCGCTCCCGGCTTTGCTTTTTCCGCCCCAGAAACCACTTATTTTCAACGAATTTCTTCAAATTGAGCATAACACGTTATAAAGAGTGATTTTTTTGGGGTTAGGATTTTCATGCATTAGTATTTGACAGATCACGTGGGATTTCAGACATGGTGTCAAAGAGAAAGATGCTCAGTATGCTTTGACATTTCATCATGAATCGTCTTACAAACGAACAACGCTTGCAAATTATTGAATTTTATTATCAAAATGCGTGCTCTGTTAAGAAAGTTCATTGCGCGCTTCCATTTTATGGTCAGTTTAATCGACCCACTGAAGCGGCTATTCGGGCTATTGTGACTAAATTTCGCACCAAATTTACATTGTTGGACATTAAACCACCAACACGCTTACGTAGAGTGCGAACTGAAGAAAATATCGCAGCTGTATCGGCCAGTGTTAATGATGACCACCAATTTTCGATTCGTCGCCGTTCGCACCAATTGGGTCTCTGTTACTCAAAAACGTGGAAATGCCAAAATTGGACTAAGCGGATGGACCACCTAAGACGCAGCCGCGGTCAACATTTAAATGAAATTATCTTCAAAAAGTAAATGTCATGGACCAATCTAACGTTTCAAATAAAGAACCGATGAGATTTTGCAAATTTTATGCATTTTTTTAAAAAAAAAGTTATCAAGCTCTTAAAAAATCACCCTTTATAAGCGCATTAAAAATGGATTTTTCAAAATTTGTGCTTTTAAGAGTTACGAGGGACAAACATTTAAGTATTGCAGCTATAGTCGTGAAATTTGGTGTGTAAATTCCTCTGACAAGGTAGAAGCGCAAATCCTAATGGATTTTTTTTTTTTGAAATGTATACCTATAAGGTGTGAGCGGGACAAAAAGGGATAAAAATAGTACCAACTAAAATATTGCTGCTATAGTCGTGAAATTTGGAATTTTGAGAAATAAATGGATTTTTCGAAATTTGTACTTTTAAGGGGCACCAAAAAGGGATAAAAATGGTACCAACTTTAGGATTACAGCTTTTTAGAATCATGAAGCGCCATCAAATTGGATTCTTTTTCGAATAAAAGGCACTGCGGTTTTAATTTTTTGTTAAAAACTGGGTAGAAAATGATAAAAAATATATATACGAAGGGAGTTCAGCTAAAACAGTGCACATTCCTTTGACTGTATATGACTATGTATCCAATTTACTACTTTAGAAAAGAAAATCAAATAAATACTATCCTAAAACAGAGACGGATAAAACTAATAACAAATACCTGGCTTTTTCGCGTGCGAAGCAGCGGGTACTGCTAGTAAATAATAATTTGAAAAAATAATCTGTACTTTTTTATAACCTATTCTAATTTTAACTGGCCCTACCTATAATAAGTTTTTATTAGATAAAACTTCACAACGTCAAAATCAAACTTTAGTCCCTTATTGTAAATCCTTCAAGGATCAATCCTGTGCTAATTTAAAAAATATATAAAATTTGGTTTCGTTGTGTGTGGCAATTTTATGGCAGTATTTTTTCAGGAAAATCAATTTTTACATTGGTCACATACGTATTTCATTACTATTTGAGGGGCAACACATCAGTGGTGATTCTGTATAGAGCGCTTGCAGTTACAATGCTGTTATCAGCCGTATATAAGTATTTACATTTTTACAAATTCACATATGAGACATACACCCGAAAATATCACTACTAAACGTTATGAAAATATTCTTCATTTTGCTTCTATATATACTGAATTCAAATATATGTACAAATGACAAGGTGACATTTATGATCGAATAAAGAAAAAGCATTATTATCGAATAATACGAATAAATTCGATGCGATTTAATGTTATTGCCACGAGTTATAAATTTTACCTATCAACATTAGATTCTTATTGTTTATTCTAAACAGCTGGTGCTGCTCTATAATTAAATGGCTTAGGAAATTTAGACTAGTTTCCATAAACCTGATTGCATTAAATCATAACTTTGAATTAAATTCACCATATGCTCATAAAATGTATAATTAAATTATCGTTTAGTTCGACAACAGGTCTAGCTCCCATAGATCCACCAACTTAATTATAAATTTAGAATGATTTTAATAAAATTCACAATACATACATATTGAAGATGTCACATAATCTTTTATTTATAATTTGAATTATTTGTTGGTAATGAATGTACAATCCTAGTATCCTTAGCAAATTTGAGATTTTGTGGTACGTCGTTGTGTTTTATTAGAAATGGAATGAATAAAAAATATTTTCACATTAGCTAAAAATGCATCTTATAGAAATAAGTTCATTCATTCAGTGTTAAATTTATTTTTTGGAAATTTGACCTTCATTTTAGAATTAAAAGCAATTGCTTTCGTTTGTTTTATTTATTGTTTGTAATCAGTTTGATTTGAGCTCGGATATTGTTCTACTCATGTCATTTATTAATAAATTTACATACCATAAAATAGTGGCTAAAACATCTTGATCCAGAACAAAATCACCTGTTAAAATAATTGTCCAATTCCCTTTCCTTTGAATGAAAAATTATATCGTTTCTTCAGTCCCAACTGAATTTGAATAGCGCTGTCTTCACCCGCTGCGCTCGTGTGAAATGCTCCTCAACTTAAAAAAATCACAGCCGCTTTTCCAACTCGGGCTATAATCAAAATGCTAATGCATTGACCAATTTTGCGTGGCCGCACCCGCTTAAATTCGAAAGCATTTGCATTGGCATGTCAGCGCGTATAACGGCGTCTGCGTATAACCTAATAAATCTCCATAACATGCTCTGCTGTCGTGGCCCTCGATGGCACTAGAATATACCCATTTCACTTAATAACACATTCCATTATTTGGGGCGTATCCATTTGAAATAATTTAAAAACGAGTTGTTCCGGAAATTGAAAAGTCGACGATTTCAGAAAATATGAATCAAATAATATATGTTTTTGCCTAATTATTCCATGTTTTGATTTATTTATTATTTTGTTCTTGAAGAAGAAAAAAACAAATCGAAAAAATATGAATGTTGTTAAACATGTATTTATTTACTGCTCCGATTGCTCTCGAGCATATAAGTCTGCTTGCATTGCTATGAAAACGGTAGGGTATATTGAATGGTGAATCGATTTTTAATTTCATCCAATTATGCGCGTATCAAAAATAAGATCATAACTATTATGCAGTTATTTAAAATAAGTACGAGGCCCGTATGGTTAAAGTTTTCATTTAAGGGAGGGAAAACATGCTGAATGTATTTCAGCTCCACATTTGAACTAATGTCTACATCATACGAAAAACTCAACCTCTGAAGTTGAATGGTTCTCGAGATACAGAAGGCGTGGTCCGATTACCTCCAAAATTAATGGGCCAACCACAGCTTTGTGGAAAAATTCTATTATCTGCGACTACTTCTCCTATTTTTGGGTCTTTTATGTGTGTGACCACATCAAACAAAATTAGGCAAAACAAGTAAAAACGGCGTTAAGTTCGGCCGGGGTTCTCTGAACCCCATATGCGGCAATTTTGCTTATTGACATAGCCTCCAAAATGAAAATGAGTTTCATCGTAAATTTCTTACAGTTTGCATTAAAGAATCACTACTTTGGAAGTAATATTTCCCAATTTTGTATATATAGCGTCCCATTTTGCAAATGTCAAGCCTAAGTCTGAAAATAAAAATGAATGTTATGAATGTTCAAAGTCAAAGTAATCGGTAGTTCAAATTTAAAATTTTAAGTGGCTCGCCCTATATCATATTCTGTGGTCAAAGTCAATTTTTTGTTATTCTTTAAGTCTGTGTTTGCTATTAAATTCTGACAGCAGACATTCCAAAATAGAAGAAAAATGTTTTTGTTGTTGTAATACATAAGTTACCGTTAAATGGCAAGTCATCGAAGTTGAAATTGTTTTACTCATTTTTAAACAGAATTGCTTGTGGAATGGGGTTTGTTTTAATTGATTGGTGAAACTGAAAATAAAAAGAACCAAAGAATTGTTAATAATGAAAATCAATTTTATAAAACTAGAGACACAAACAATATATGCTATAAAAGTTTTTCCAGAAGCCTTTAAAATTTTAGAATTTAATTTGAACTGGGATATTGTCCTGGCTCAAGACCATATTGCATCTATATTTAATAGAATGCAAATTTATACAAATTTATTTACAAATGGCATGGTGACATTTATTACTTTTCTGCAGACTACCACGATCATGATTTCGACCATGTCAAAAGTCTTTTCAAGTGGCTTCGCAGCGACTTTTCAACATCAAACCCGGCCTGTATAAGGAGATGATTCTCACAAACGAACGAGAAGCACAACTCACTTACGAATTTGCGTTTAAAAAAATTTAGAATTTATTTTTATTTTATTATTTTTATTTACTGTGAGAAAATTTTGATATTTATATTAGTAAATATTAATATTTTTATATTTATTTAATATGAGTATATATTTTATATTTGTTCATTTATTGGTTACAAATGTTATATGGTATAGGGTGGTTAAATTGTTAGGGCCGATGTTGAATGTGTACCACACCTAAACGTCAAGTTTTTTCTGCATTTCATTTGACATTTCTTAATTTCAGACTAACTCAATTTGAACCATGGATAGATACACAATCGAGCAACGCGTTAAAGTTATATTATATTATAGTTATTATGAAAATGGGCGTTCAAATCAAAATGCATATCGTGCACTTCGTGATTTTTACGGTCAATTTAATAGTCCATATATGCGTACAATCGGAAAAATCGTGCAAAAATCATCTCCCACGCTCGTCGTTGATAAACATTATACATAAAGACTTGCATTTGTACGCTTACAAGATGCAATCCAAACGTCCTCAATGGTCGGAATGGTGGCAAGAAATGGCAACAGTGGATGATCAATTTTCGAAGAAAATCATCTTCAGTGATGAGGCACATTTTCACCTCAGTGGATTCGTCAATAAGCAGAATTGCCGCATTTGGGCGAATGATAATCCAAGAGTGATTGTCGAAAGACCAATGCACCCTCAAAGACTGTTTGGTGTGGTTTATGGGCAGACTGCATCATCGGCCCGTATTTTTTCCAAAATGAGGCCGGTTAGACAGTTTGTGTGAATAGTCTTCGCTATCGTGAGATGATAACGAACTTTTTATGGCCCGAATTGGATGATATGTATGTGGACGATATGTGGTTTCAACAGGTCGGTGCCACTTGCCACATAGCTAACAAAACAAGGGCTCTTTTGTGCGACAAATTCAAAGGCCGTGTTATCTCACGTGGTGGCGATGTCAATTGGCCGCCATGATCATGTGATTTTACTCCGTTGCTCTTCTTTCTTTGGGACTATTTGAAAGAAATGATGTACGTCGATAAGCCAGCAACAATTCAAGAGCTAAATGATGAGGTAATTCGGCACATAAACGGCATAGAACCTCAATTTTGGGTATTTTTTGTCTCACCTTCATAAAAAACATATCGATCTTCCAAAAAACATGGACCCATTTTAATCCTAGTAATTTTTTTGTATACGTTGGCGTGTAATTTAGCAATTTAAGCGTGAAGAGCTTTATTTACCTCATTAGTGTCTTTGTTGTACATTTTAATCCTTTAATGTATTTTTTGAAATAACTTTTTTTGATTTTCTCGAAAAAGGGTGTAATTGACCCATAAATAGAGGAGCTAGAGGGTTAAGATCTTCCAGAAAAATTATCCTCATAAAATTCCACAATATAGTTCTGACAATAAGACATTAACTTACAACATTTTTTCCCTTTGACGTTGCGTCGACAACTAATCCAAGGCATAGAGAGAATGAGAGAGTCAAGTCGATCTAGCAATCGGATCGCATACTAAGAGAGAAAGATGCCAATAGAAAAAGGATATCAGCCAGCAAACAATTTGTTTTCTCATGAACGCAGCCAATTGTAGCTTGACTGGGCATAAGCCAAACTTCAATTACGTAGACATTTTGACACAGGAAAATAATTATAGTCGAAGATATACGCTTGAAATAGTACACATTATAAATGTCCATACTGACCAGAGAATGAACTATAAGACTGACACTGAACACTGTGCACATATATATCGAATATACGAACGAAAACAATAGCTTTAGTTGAGAAAGTACTTCGAAAACAAATATTCATTGTTTTACATAAGTGTAATTGTTGTGATAATTTTGTTTGTATTTTAAGTGAATATCCCTGAGGACGATTGCCGAAGGGATCGAAACATCGTAAAATAATAAATAATATAATTTAAAACAAGTAAGGAAAAGCTATCCGTATACAATTTAATACGGTGAAAAGGCGAAAACGGGAAGGATTTTTGTATCCTGTAAATGTATATGCTTGACAAAAAATGTTAAATCGGAAAGAACATATGTATGGGGGTATATTGAAATCTGGAACGAAATAGGTGAAATATAATTTGTATAGTTTGGCCAAAATCGGTTAAACATTTGGGAGCAACATTTGTATTTGGGCTATATCTAAATCTGAACCGATCCTACCTACTTTCACCATAGGTTTTTGTACTTGGATTATAAGCTGTTGTGCCAAATTTAAAGAAAATCAAGTACAATATGTGGTCTCTAAAGCGCCAAAAGTCAAATCGGGAGCGGCATTTGTATGGGGGCTATATCTACATCTGAAGCGATCTTACCCACTTTCTGCATAGGTGTTTCTAGTTGGATTATAAAATGTTGTGCCAAATTTAAAGAAAATCAGGTACAATATGTCGTTTCTAGAGCGGAAAATGTCAAATTGGGAGCGACATTTGTATGGGGGCTATATCTAAATCTGAACCGATCTTACCCAATTTTTGCATAGGTGTTTCTAGTTGGATTATAAGATGTTGTGCCAAATTTAAAGAAAATCGGGTACAATATGTCGTTTCTAGAGCGGAAAATGTCAAATTGGGAGCGACATTTGTATGGGGGCTATATCTAAATCTGAACCGATTTGCCTCAAATTAAATAGCGTTCGTCCTTGATCCACAAAAATTATTTGTGCCAATTTTTGCGACCTGTAATTTGATTACAACAATAGATGGACAGACGGACATTGCTAAATCGACTCAGAAAGTGATTCTAAGTCGATCGTTATACTTAACAATGGGTCTGTCTCGCTTCCTTTTGGGCGTTACAAACAAATGCACAAAGACATAATACTCTCGTGGAGTGTATAAAAACTACACATACGTTTTTATACTCTCCATCTCCAGGATGGGGGTATATTCACTTTGTCATTCCGTTTGTAACACCTTGAAATATTCAGCGGAAACCCCATAAATATATATATTCTGGGTCGTGGTAAAATTCTAAGATTTGGCCATGTCCGCCTGTCCGTCTGCCTGTCTATTGAAAGCACGCTTGCTTCCGAACGAAGTGAGCTAGGATGTTGAAATTTTCCGCAAATGTGTCTTATGGTTGCAGATTGGTTGGGATCGAAAGGGTTCAAAATCGGCCTAGGGGGAAATTTTTTTCAAGGACTGAAAATACCCCTAATATTTAGACAATTTAACCATTTTTTTTTTGAAAATTTCCGATTTTTATACACTACAAATTTGTTTCGTACTTTCCTCTAGTAATGTGTAATCATCAAAAAGTACAAAAACGATTTACCGGGTAAAATGGGACAAAAGGGATAAAAATGGTACCAATGATACGACACCAGCTAGAAATATGAAATGTGTACGTCACTATAATTACGTAGACACGTAAAATAGAGAGATTTTTCGAAATTTGTACTTTTAAGGGATACAAATGGAAAAGAAAGATGAAAATGGTACCAACCAAACCGCTGAAGTTATAATCATGAAATTCGGTGTATCTGACATTTATCTGACTGTGTAGGCGTGAAACATAAATGACTTTTTTCGAAATTTGTAATTCGTAAAGATATCTTTCGTTATTCATACATTTACGATCAAAACGGGATAAAATTGGTACCATACAAACGCCTGTAGCTAGAATCATGAAATTAAGTGGTTACACTCGTCTATTTTGTTAGACACTTACAATATGAGTATTTCTCCAAAATCGTACTTTTAGGGTTAACATTTTAAAAAATGATAAAAGTGGTAACAAGCAAGCAGATGTACCTAGAATCATTAAATTAGAGGTCGCGAAACATAACGGATTTCTGATATTTGTACTTTTATTATCAAAATGATAAGTAACACTGTTTGTAGCAGAATGTTGATTTGCATAGTTTGAAAAAGTCTAAAAAAAATTCTCCCTAATACACAAGTTAGAAAGACTTCTAGGAACATTTCTGTGGCAGGTACTAGAAGGGAAGTTGCAAATGCAATCAACTTACATAAAAAGAAGATATGAGGGATCTGTGTTTACCAAAGATGTTCCCATCTTGTGCGGCAAATATTCTAAGGGGTGTGGCAATAAACATAAATATTTTGATTATAAAAATATTATTATTAAATTATTAAAAATATCGAATAAAATTATATTAAATTGTAGGATTATTAACATTGTATCCATTTATTGGCTCATCTCCGAAATATCATTAAACCGGTCGAATAAGTTACAGTGGTATTTTGCCGCTAAAGACAATTGCTGTTTATAATATTCCGGATGATCTATAAAAGCTGTCGTGGCAATGGATTATATCACCTATTTCTTATTTTGCGCAGTTTTCAAAAGAATAATTTATTTTATTCGGCCATTTTATGGCCAAAACAACACAATAACACTTGCGATTGGGAATAATACAGCAAATTTAGCACTGCGTATTGTTCATAGGCATTAATAGACAGGTTTTATTTAACGGCCTGTGTACTTGACGGAAAACCGTTTTTGTTTTGGTTGATCGGATGACAACACTCTCGACATTTCTAGAGCTGTTTTTGTGTTGTCTGCCAAAATTTAATTAAATTGCAATAGATTCTAGTAAATAAAAAAAATTTTCAATTGTTTTTAGGAAGAATTGTTATTCCGACAATACATTAAGCAGACTCGTTAAATAGGCATTTAATGTTTAAACAGAATAATATTTGCAGCCTCCGGAATGGGAAGTTTAGCATTCCATTTGTAACATTTTGAAATATCGATTTGAGACCCTAGGGTCTCAAAGGATATACTCAATGGATCCAAAAGGATCTACGGGTGTTGAGAATGCAGGAGCATTCTGTTCCTTATAACAACCTATGACGAGCTAGCTCTCCGCCGATTATCTGACCATCTGTTCGTCCCGACATCCTTTCTTCTGACCGTTCGTCTGCTTTTGTTATGCTGCCACCATCGAATTGAACTTAAAGATTCATCCACTATTAATACCCTACATTATAATATAAAATTATTTATATCATAAGAACTAATTGTTTGTTTCAAAATTGTATATATATATTAGAGCGTACCAGGTTACAAGTAAAAAAAAAAAAGTTCGCCGTACACCTTCGAATATGAAGTATTATTGAAAGGTAGTTTCAAAAAAATTTTTTTTATTTTTTTATGCCGAACGTAGGGGTCGCGCTTTTACATTTTTCTATATAACTTCTGCATTTATAAACGGATTTTAAAGTGTGATACATCGATGTTTTTGTCCGATTTTTTTGTCTTTGAAGTCATTGAGCTCAAACATGATTCATGATTTTATGCGAGCTTTAATTTTCGATTATTAGAGTGGTACATTAGGGTAGTAGCAACTGAGAAATGATGGGTAAGTACCAGAAGGGGGTGCTTGAGCTCAATGACTTCAAAGACAAAAAAATCGGCCTCGTCGAGACAAAAACATCGATGTATCACACTTTAAAATCCGTTTATAAATACAAGTTATATAGAAAAATGTAAAAGCGCGACCCCTACGTTCGGCATAAAAAAATAAAAATTTTTTTTTTGAAACTACCTTTCAATAATACTTCATATTCGAAGGTGTACGGCGAACTTTTTTTTTGAGGTACGCCCTAATATATATATTTTTAAATTCTCCAATTTACCGCACTTTTCATACAACTCTCGAAGTACACCGAAGGATTTATGACATAGAGAATGTGACATTTATAATTATGGTTCTCCATTTGAATTTGCATATCTGATTGATATTTAAAGAAACTCGATTCAATTGCCATATTTTGTCTCTTTTTCACAAACTGTGAAACACGATAGACAAGCATCATCGTATTCTTGGAAACTCTTCGAGTAAAACAAGTTGTGAATCGAGAAGATTTCGGCAAATTTTTTCATCATTTTCAGACATGTTTAAAATCGAGTAAAAGAAGATGAAAAACATTAGCTGTCAAAACTTATTCTCCAGTCACATTATTTTGAATTAATGGTTTTAATAAACTCGATTTCATTCAAAAACTTAAATCAAATCAAACGATCACACAGTGTTATTGTAACCAATTAATAAAAACGAATCAGTTATTCATGCAAATGTTTCCAGCCGTATCATTGAGATTTGCATGAAGTCTTCAGCTATTTGGGTAATTACTTTGGACCATTCAAATATTAGGCCTAAATGGATCAATAGTTGGAAGAAAACAACATTTAAACTAGTTTGAAGAATAGTCATTTATAGTTAAATGCATATGTATAATAAATAAATGAATAAAATCATGATTTCGGACATTATCTCGAATACCTTGTTAAAATCGTAAAATGCTAAAATGATATGCTTGCGATTGGAATGTTCAAATTGTCGGAAAGCCTGTTTTCAAGTACATGGTCAATATTATGCTCAAGCAAAAGGCGATACTGTACCAACTCAGAAAAGTGCTACGGCAATGGAAGGTTACAGTCTAAGTGTGTTTCTCCACCGATATAGCCGATTCAGAAATAAGCACAAAATTACTTCAATAGAAATTCGAAAAAAGAATAAGTCTGTCATTTTCAAAACGACTAGTAAATTTTTGATATTTTGAAATTGGTAGTCCTGTGAGCTTACGTTTGAACTGTACACTAGGACTTATGAGGCATGTGTAGGTATTACTGTCCCAAAAGAAAAAAATCATAAAATTCTCCTCCAATGTTCAATAGGACGATATGTAAAAAATTACCGAATGGTGGATAGCATTAGCAGCTACGTACAAGTGAAATGGGATGTAAATACAATCTGGTATTATTTGATGTCAAAGTGAAAACAATAACAGTCATTCCATGTCAAGCGGCACGGTTTTTGACCTCGATAGCTGCGATTGTATTGAATGTTTGTGTATGTATTCTTCTCATAAAAATATTGCATACGTATTTTTGAAAAACAAAATAATTTTTTTCAAAAATTTTTTTTTCAACAGCGAAAAACATACTACTTTCTTCAAAAGGTGTGTTCATTCAATCGCCTGTAACTCCTGAAAGGCTTTACCGATTTTAATATATTGTTATAACTTTTTTATGTTATACCTTTTTTGGTAATTTTAATTACTTTTAAAATATTGAGGTGTTGTGTTAAAGCAGGGTTAGATTTTTTAAGTTTTTGCAATTCTTTTATTTTGATTTTCAAATTGATTACACCAATCCATTTTGTTGAAATTTTGAAGTAGTGTGCTTAGGTCTATTTTTAAGTTTGAAATGATGACTTCTATTTTTTACGATTTATTTTTTACAAAATCAACCAGAATTACAGTGCAAAATCATTAAAATTATAATTTTTTCATTAGTTCATAAACACACGGTATAACAGGTAAGGAAAGGCTAAAGTCGGGCGGGGCCGACTCTATGATACACTCCACTTTCTATCCGAATACAATTTAATTCTGTGAAAAAGTGAAAACGGGAAGGATTTTTGTATCCTGTAAATGTATGTGTTTGATAAAAAATGTTAAATCGGAAAGGATATTTGTATGGGGGTATATTGAAATATGGAACGAAATAGGTAAAATATAATATGTATAGTTTGGCCAAAATCGGTTAAACATTTGGGTGCAACATTTGTATTTGGGCTATATCTAAATCTGAACCAATCTTACCCACTTTCACAATAGTTTTTTTATTTGGATTATAAGCTATTGTGCCAAATCGGGAGCGACATTTGTATGGGGGCTATATCTAAATCTGAACCGATCTTACCCACTTTCTGCATAAGTGTTTATAGTTGGATTATAAGATGTTGTGCCAAATTTAAAGAAAATCGGGTACAAAATGGGGTTTCTAGAGCGGATAATGTCAAATCGTGAGCGAGATTTGTATGGGGACTATATCTAAATCTGAACCGATCTTACCTACTTTCTGCATAAGTGTTTCTAGTTGGATTATAAGATGTTGTGCCAACTTTAAAGAAAATCGGGTACATTATGTCGTTTCTACAGCGGAAAATGTCAAATCGGGAGCGACATTTGTATGAGGGCTTTATCTACATCTGAACCGATCTTACCGAATTTCTGTATAGGTGTTTCTAGTTGGATTATAAGATGTTGTGTTAAATTTAATGAAAATCGGGTATAATATGTCGTTTCTACAGCCAAAAATTATATTCATTTTTCATACTAAGAATACCTACTTTGAAAGTGATCTATATGGGCCCACATTTTTATGTAGTGCCCTTATAAAAGGCCCCATTTTTATTATTACCCCTCTAGGACCCACAATTTACATCGGAAGTTTAACAAATTTTGCATTTTGTTTTGTATTTCAACTAAGAAGACATATTATGAAAGTCAAATATATGGGTCCATATTTTGGTATATCCTCCATACAAATTGGACCCCCAATCTAATCTATTAATTCTCTAGAACCCACATCGTGCATTAGATCTCGATATAATTTTGCATATCATGTCATATTTCAACTAAGAATACCTACTTTGAAAGTGATCTATAGGGAACCACTTTTAATGTAGAGCCCATTTCACATCGGATTTTTTTTTCAAATTTTGCAGATTATACATATGTGATTTGCAGAAATATATGTGTCCACACTTTGGAATAACCCAAATGAGGGCCCCATTCTATTCTAATACAGCTCTGGAAACTACGTCTTACATCGGATCATGATATATATCAACTATGAATACCTACCGTGTATGAGAAATATATAGGCCTATGTTTTGGACCAGGCTCCAAGTGTTGTTATAGGCCTCCTTTCAAATGCCGGTCCGATTCATCCTATTACTACTGTATAATTTGTATTTGTCTGCCGGAAAAATGGATCAATTATTTGCCATATTTGTTAAATATGACTAAAGATGAATTTATAATATAATGTATACTTTATATGAACTACATAAAATCGCTCACATGAAACACCTGGGTTTAGTAATCAAAGCGAGGTATATACGCAGGGAGTGGTGTAGGGTATTATATAATCTCGCTCGACTTTAGCCTTTCCTTACTTGTTTTATTATTCAGTCTGTATACATTTGATTTGTACCAGTTTTACCATTTTCTCCCACTGTAGTTCCAATTTTTATCTGATATCCCAGAGTATTCAGAATTTTTCAGAGTGTTTATATCACAGATGTAGCTACTTGCCGAATAAAATAAAGAATAAATAAATTTAAAATAAAATTAATTAGTCAGTTGACAAAAGCTTGCAGAGAGTGGCAGGAGAATTTTCTATAGTGAAAAACTTTTTAAAAATACCCCTGAAGATGACCAACGGAGTTGGTCGAAATATTGGGAAATAAAAAACAAGAAAATAATAAAATAGTAATTTTTGTTTTATTATTTCAAAAAAACTGACCTGAAGCCGAACAAAAGGCAAAACGCAATAAAATTAATATTTGATTTGAACTGGGATATTCTCCTGGCTTAAAACCATTTTGCATCTATATTTTATAGAATACAAATTTATTTACCAATGGCTTGGTGACATTTATTATTTGGCTGCACACTATCATGATTTCTACCCTGTGAAAGGCTTTGGTATTACAAATTATCTGAATATATTTTACACAACAAAAGTGACTGATTGAATAAAAAATTCAACCTTATCAATACAAAACTCGTTCACAAAATTTCATCAAAATCAGAAGACATCCAAAGAATTATCATTTCTTTAACATGGGATTCCTCATTAGCGACAGACCGTACAAACGGCCATACAATTTTCAAAGCTCAGTGGCACTATCTTAACATTGATGATAAAATTAAAACAAAATGCTATTTGCTTCCATTAGGCTTAATAAAATTCCGTGGGGACCCACCGAAAAATCTAAAAAAGAATAAATTGTCTTCATAAGGCTCACCCTAATGATAACTCCCATTTTTTTAAACACCATCTTGTAATTATAGTGTTTAGTCGTAAAGGGCCCCCAAAGAAATAGCCCCTAAGCTACATTGGCCTTTGTTGCCGCCAAATATGTGTTTGAATGTGTGAAAACTCCGGCCGGTGTGCTGGCTGTGTGTGTGTCTAACGTAAACAGTGCTAACTTCTAAATTCACCCGTGTCCAGACCAGTCTAGTCTTTCACACTAAAGTATTATTGTCATTAGTTGATCGTAAAATATTCATTCTAATTTATTACAATTTCTAACCGGAATCTTGTAGAGATAGTTTTTTCTTCTTCATTTCTGGGGAGATATTAATCTAAATCAGAACGATCGTTTAATGTATGCGGTCATTGACACCAATATAAGGTGGCAAAAAGTATACATAAGTGCCTGGACCGACGTGTGCATAAATCCATGGAATCCGAAGTGGACTCTTTTTTACTAGATTCTAAACGAAGCGAAGGAGGAGCCATCATTAACCGTGGCCGATGAGTGTAATGCTGCACTTATTGCTGACGTAGCATTGGAAGAACTTCTACCCAACCATATGGCATTTGGTCGGTCGACAATTAAATTCGCATTAAGCTGGCTCAACACTCAACGAAGTGTGTATTTATTTACTCGTCGTAGTCGTGCTGTAGCCGATAATTTGCCATAAATAATAAATACAACCGTTCGGATTCGATTCGATTAGATGTATGTATTTAAATTTAAATTCATATATCGCTCATGGAGAAAAAACCATTAATTCTGAACTATTAATTAATCATCGGGTAAAGTGCCAAACAGCACGATAAGCAAATGATCGCATTGCCTTTGTTTTTGTCGATTCCATTCGATTCGAACAACTATAAAAAACTACTAATTTTTTCAGCTTGACCAAATACTGTGGCATTTATCTTCTTCTTTTCGTCAGAGGCTTAATTAAAGAGGTTCACGATATTTGATAACTGAAATCACGAACCGCAGTTTAATCAAATGTCTCTTCTTTCGTTACAGACAAAGAATCGAACAGCCAGCTAGCCAGCCCAACTAATTAATTGGATTTATGCGAATGTTTTCTAATGCCACAACTTATGCCTTTTCAACGCGATTATGAAGATTAAATCAAAACGAAAACCCGGTTTTTTATTTTAAATTAAATTCTTTGATTATTCAAATGAAACATAGTCTACTCCCCTTCCACCCTTCTCAGCATCAACCATGAAACATGTCCAAATGTATGTACCGACCTTGATTTGAGTTGATCATCCTTCGTTGTTGATTTTTACCAAATTTATATTCAGGATGTCACCCGAAGGCACCTGCCAGTCGCCGAATTGATGGCAATCCATAAATAAAATTTGAAAAAAAAAGTTATAATTCTTGCGTCTAAGTTACGTCATTTTGATGTTGAGAATTTATTGGCGAGTGGATGACCCAAGCTAATGAGGGGAAAATGGGAAGACAGTGCGGTGAAGTGGATTCAAATAAACAACGTGTTCAAACCAGAAATGTATTGTTGGAAATGTATATCACGTGCCCGGACAATCTCGTGATTCATTTTGATTATTATAACAATCTTCCTTTGCCTAATAAGCAAAAAATATGGATAGGCGTTCGAATAATATAATATACCCGTGAATAAGTAAGTCATTGCGATTGAAATATCTCACTTGTTTCACAAAAAGTAACAACTCAAAATCTAAAAATGAAATTAAACAACTAAAAATGGAAATCTATAATTTAATCTAAAGAAGATATTCTGAAAGAAACGTAAAGAGTTTTTTACGAAGGAATACACAAAACAATGGGCGATTTTTACAGTGGGTAGATATGACCACTGTATGTTGATTTTTGACAAAAAAGGAAAATGTTTAATTGTTAGCCTTTTGTAGGGCAGGTGCCATGTATTTATCATCGTTTATTCTAATATGATTTAGCCATGATTGTCTGTATAAAGTGGGCTAGCATCTGAATGAAATGAACTAGGAGATCCAAATTATTACTCAGACGAAGTTTGTCACGTAATTAACTGACAAACATTTTTTTTGATTTTTACAAAAGCTGACGAATATTTTACTGCAGTTTTGTTTTTAACCAATAAATTATATTCCCTTCACAATAAAATGGAGACATACTAAGACCTGACACCATATAAAGTATACATGCCTATACCCTATAAAGCATTCTCTCTGGAACGGATCAAAGAAAAAAGTCTTGTTTTCTAACATTTTATTTTGCCGATCATAGGGCTTATACATATATAAGTAAGTTTGGCGTGCGTGATAGAGTCAATTGTTTTCTAGTTTCAAAACTTCTGACATAACTAAAATATTTAGACGCGTTTGAGAAGTATTTCCTTGTGGATTTATAAAAATTAATTTAATTTCAAAAATACTTGTAATTGCAGTTCTTTTAAATTTGTGACAGAATAGAAACAAAAACCCAGTTAGAGAAAGTTGAAATAAATGCAATAGGGTCAAATTGACACACAAAGAGAGGAACTTGAGAGTTAAGATCTTCCACAAAAATGATTCTCATAAAATGCCACAATATAGTTTAAGAAAATAAGAATTCTCTCAGACATTTACTTCCAAAATATTACTCAACCAAAAAATTAAAACTTTGACCCACTGAAAAAAACTCAGACCAGCTAGCTTATAATTTATTTTGCAAAAACCGTCCACTCAACATGGTTTTTTTGAATTATTCTGTTACAATCAAAAAGTTTTAATTTGAAATTTTCCCCCTCGATTTACAGGCAGATGAATTTTTTCGTTGTCCTTGGGGACAATTGTTATGAGAAATCACCAATTAGCCCCAAAATATAAAAAATTAGTTTTATTTTCAAATTATTCGAATTATTAGATTTATATATAGCTCCCATACAAATTTCGCTCTCCATTTGAATTTTTCCTCTTTAGAATCCACATATTTCAACAGCTTTTCTTCAAAATTGGCAAAACACCTTATATTTCAACTGGAAACACTTGAGGTAAAAATGTGTTAGATCGGCCCAGATTTATATATAGCTCCCATACAAATTTCGTTCTCAATTTGAATTTTTCCGCTTTAGAATCCACATATTTTAACATATTTTCTTCTATATTCGCAAAAAAAACTTATCTTTCAACTGGAAACACCTGGGGTAAAAATGTGTTAGATCGGTTCAGATTTATATATAGCTCCCATACAAACTTCGTTCCCAATTTGAATTTTTCTGCTCCAGAATCCACATATTTTAACAGATTTTCTTCAAAATTGGCAAAACATCTTATATATAAACTAGGAACACCTATGGTGAAAATGGGTCACATCGGTTCAGATTTATATATTGCTCTCATACAAATTTCGTTCCCCCAGAAATCGCGTTTTTTCAGAGAATTTCTTAAAATTGAGCATAACACGTTATACTTCAACTAGAAGAACTTATTCTGAAAGTTAGTCACTTGTTTGGATATAGCCCCGATACAAATATTATTCTCGATTTGACAAATTGGACCTGGTCATATTAGCCTGTGATTAGGAAACATACACAAAATTTTCCCGTTTCACTTTTTTACTGAATTGAATTATATTCCGATAGAAAGTGGAGTGTATCACATAGTCGGCCCGCCCGACTTTAGCCTTTCCTTACTTGTTTTTTAATCATTTTTGTCCCCAAAATACTCATGAAAATCCCTATTATCGAAAACGTGTTATATTTTAAAGAATTCTAACAAAACAAAAACAATTTATAAGTGATTGATTATGAATGAATGAATTTTTGTAAATTTTCCCTTGAAAACTTTTTGGGCGTGTGTGTTTGGCTATGAAGACTGTAATTTTTATATACAACACTTTCGAATCGTTGGAAATAGATACAATACCTAGAAAACAAACTAGAACATCAAATATTTCTTTAAAAATTGGAGCGAAAATAATTTAATTTAATTTTTATTGATAGTATAAAATACTTTATAAGAAATTAGTTTCAATGTTCCTTTTTTGTGGATGACATTTTCATGCCACGATAAAGGTAGGTGAGCAGCCAAGTAATAAATTTTTAGACATTTGTAAATAAATTTGAATTCCAGTTAAAATGAAATACTAAATTTAAAGTACTTGAAATATCACCAAAAAATGCCCGAAATATTTTATAAAATCCCCACAAAAATCCCATGTGTCCTTTTGACCATCATAAAATTCCCATCGCTGGGGATAAATCCTCACATTTGGAAATCCTGCGATTTTACATGATATTTGGTGTGTATATTCCTCTTATAGCGAAAATGACTGGTATGGTTCGTACTTCGGGGTGACATGGGACAAATGTGGACAAAAATGGTACCGATCCAACGAGGTGCCCGGATATAACCCACAAAAATGACTTGCCATAACTTGGACTTAACCCTAAATAATTTCTGAGTTAAAAAACTTTTATTCTGGTCTTAACCATGAAAAGAAAATGCTTAAGCCAGGCCAGCAGCTCAGAACCTGCGTACCAGATTTTTGACATTTGGAGAAAATCTTCAAGACCGGTCGAACACCGTCATCGCAGAAAACCTTAACTCTGTGTAGCCGGCATTTCAAAGTTTAAAAATACATAGGCGCCCTATGATAAAAATACAAGTGTTAAACTAAAGAGGAGAAAATATGCTAAAAATACTTAAAATTGTATGCTTCAATCTGTTGTAGTTTTGCGTTGACAACCATTTCAAATTTTCCATCTTAAAAAGTAAAATTTGAATAAACTTAATAAACTATGGAGATATTTGAAATGATTGTTAAAGCTAAACTAAAGAGTGATTTTTTTGAGGTTAGGATTTTCATGCATTAGTATTTGACAGATCACGTGGGATTTCAGACATGGTGTCAAAGAGAAAGATGCTCAGTATGCTTTGACATTTCATCATGAATCGTCTTACAAACGAACAACGCTTGCAAATTATTGAATTTTATTATCAAAATGCGTGCTCTGTTAAGAAAGTTCATTGCGCGCTTCCATTTTATGGTCAGTTTAATCGACCCACTGAAGCGGCTATTCGGGCTATTGTGACTAAATTTCGCACCAAATTTACATTGTTGGACATTAAACCACCAACACGCTTACGTAGAGTGCGAACTGAAGAAAATATCGCAGCTGTATCGGCCAGTGTTAATGATGACAACCAATTTTCGATTCGTCGCCGTTCGCACCAATTGGGTCTCTGTTACTCAAAAACGTGGAAATGCCAAAATTGGACTAAGCGGATGGACCACCTAAGACGCAGCCGCGGTCAACATTTAAATGAAATTACCTCCAAAAGTAAATGTCATGGACCAATCTAACGTTTCAAATAAAGAACCGATGAGATTTTGCAAATTTTATGCGTTTTTTTTTTAAAAAAAGTTATCAAGCTCTTAAAAAATCACCCTTTAATACAGATAGAAGCATGAACTTTTAAGTATTTTTAACAGATATTCCCCTCTTAAATCTCACACTTACTCCGGTATCAGAGAATACGAAGATGTTTTAAAAATATTGTTATTCGAACTTATACTACGAAAATTAGAATTTTAATAAAAAATCAAAAATCTGTTTCATTCTTCAGCACATCATATACACAGTCATTTGACAAAATAATTTTAAACAAATGATTCGTTGCTGTAATGTACCATTTTATACCACCTACATAAAATAGTATTCTTCTTCATTCAAGCAAAAATTAATTTAAGCATTTTAAGTATAATTTGGTGACCACCTCAACCCACATTCCCCCAGATTATTTTTCGCAAATATAATTATGTTTTTATGTTTATGCTTTGTTGCTTAGTTGGTTTAACAACACAAAAATCTCAACTTATTTGACAGCTCAAAGAGCTGGCAATATGTTTTATTCTTCAAATTCAGTTGCTAAAATTAGTTTCGTGGGTTGTTGACGGTCTTCTGTAAATTATTGTCATTATCAACTATCAAGAAAGAAAAACAAACGACAACGTGAGATGTTTTTACTCCAACTCAATGATTTATGCCGATATTAAGAATAACATATATAAAATATACATATAAATATAAATATTAATGTACATTAATATATACATATATGTGCGTGAATGTATGTACGAGGTACATATACCTTATGTTCAAGCATAATAGTTGCATTTTTTCGTAAAGTTTTATGAGTTCTTATAAAATGCATTAAATCCTAAAAAAAATATTAATACATCGCACATTGGGTTTATGATTGGTAAAGAGGGAACTAGAGTCCTTAACAATGAGTGAATCAAATTTGATTTGGCAGTATCTTAAAACTTAAATTACTTTAGACTGTATAGACGGAACGATAGTCATGGGGGGTATATACTATTCTGCTACTTGTTTATAGCACACATAAATATGTCAACTTTTGGAAGAAGACGCAAAAACACATCTATTGTCTACGCTCATACTGGATAAAACGTGTTCTTATTTAAGAATATGTATGTTTTGTGGCCACTTGCTTGGATCATTCTTAGTTGGGGATTTTGTTTTGGCTGGTGTCGCGTAGTCTTCCTACCAGATCTCTCAAATATACTGCAATTATACATACATATGTACATATGTTCGCACATATCGCAAAAGTTTTCAAGAGAACAAGATTTTTAATGTGCTAATTAAAGAGGTTTTTTTTCATTTCACATAATGGCACATAAACATACATACATAGATAGATAGGTAGATAGATGCATGATTGTGTTCCTAGGAACGCACGGAGGGAAAAAGTAAAAGTAGTGAAATAAATAAAATGATGAAATTAAATGGTTTTGGACAATTTCTGGTTTTTACTGAGGAACCCGGTCAGACCAGACTTATTTTGATGGCATAACGATCATGACGGATACTTTGCCAACTCTTTCATATTTCGTTGGATGTCAACATGAAATTGTTTTACCACTTGTCAATAATAAATATCCTCGGTAATCTTGGTCTAATAAATAACTCTCTGCAAAGTACGATAAAGATGACGTGTCGTTATGATTTAAATTTGTTTGTCGGTATCCCAGTCCATTCCAATTGTTGTGGTGTGAATACCACAAACACCCACATGATCGGTAAATTGATTCTTTCAGAATGTTTAAATGACTTGATTTGAGTCATACTTCTTTCATACGTTCGTGATAATAATACCAGCGAACAAATCAATCGAAGCGATAGTGACCACGTATAGAAAGGGGTGAATTTTGTAGTGAGTATTAGATTTTTTGTGGGAGAACACTTTTACTTACTGACAAAATTATAATGCTCACAGCGCACAATGGTATTTTGCTGGGAAAAAATACATTTTCGACGAATTTTTTTCCAAATTTCTATAGAAAAGAAAAATCCATAATTTGTTTTAGTAAAAAGTAATATTTTGTCTTAGAAGAAATACACCGTCCAATAAATTAAGACTTTTTGATTGGAACAGAATTCTATAATAATTCTATATTTCTGAAAGGGGATGTTGAATAGACCTTATAGTCCAGCTGGTCTGTGTTTATATTTATTTTTTCGGTCGAATGGGATCATTATATTAAGTGGAAAAACGTTGTAATGTCTGATAGAATTCGTATTACCAACACTATAGAATTTTAATAGGATAATTTTTGTGGATGATTATGTGTTAATTTGACCCCTTTTTCGAGAAACCCCATAATAGTCTTTTCTAAAAGGAAATTTAAGGATTAAAATTTTCTAAGAAACAAATGCACCAACGTTGTAAATAAAGCTGTTCACGCTTAAATAGCTAAATTACACGCCAACTTATATAGGGTCCGCAAAATAACTTTTTTTTTTTGAAAATGCTATAAAAAAAACTACTGAATATTTTCTCAAATTTCTTTTTTTATTTGAAAGTACAATCCTTCCGGTTAATAATGGAAAATAATTTCATTCGAATGGCTTTTTTTTGGAAGATCGATTTGTGGCTAACGAAAATGTAGGTTTTTCGGTAAAGAACGCTAAAAAAGCACAAAAAATAACAAGTGAGAAATGGCTAAAGTCGGGCGGTACTAGTGGCAGGTTATCAAAATTTTAATAAGTTTAAGCAAATTGCAATATTTGTTTGCCAACACAAAATATCACACCCACTTTTATTTAATGCTTTAAATAAATTGTGATGGTTAATTAGTTATAATTTAAAAGACCACTCCACTCCACTTATTATACAGCGTGTGGTAGCCCTTGACTATACATTAGGATATGCTTCTTGGAGGTGTTATTTTTTGGCTCGCCTATTACGTGATAATCAATGATGCTGCCTTTATAAAAATACAGATTTTAATATATTCACATTGTTTTGATTTTAAAAATATAAATATTTTGCATTAAAATCTGTTTTTTATGGCTGAAAATAATTTGAATATTTTAAAAATATTATAAATATATACACATTAAGATTTAATTACTTTGTTTGCGATAAGAAAATCTGACTGACTGATTTGGACAAAAATTCTCACGGGGTGTATATTTTTCATACACCCCATTTTATAATGTGTTCATGGATTTGTTTGTAACACCCAAAAGGAAACGATTTTAGAATCACTTGTTCGGTCGATTCCAACAATTATTGTCCGATTCCAGCAAAAATTGACACAAGTAACAAACGCTATTTAATTTAAAGAAAATCAGTTCAGATTTAGATTTCAAATTCCGCTCCCGATTTGACTTTTTCCTCGCTAGAAACCACATATTTAACAGAATTTCTTTAAATTTGACACCAAAACCACTGCCACAGCACTTTATATTTCAACTAGAAAGGTCTATGGTGAAAATGGGCCAAATCGGTTAAGATTTAGATATAGCTCACATACATATTTCGCTCTCGATTTTACTTTTTCTGCTCTAGAGGAGACAAATATAGAACCCATACAAAAATCGTTCCCGATATAAGTTTATCCCCGAATTCCATTGTAATGGGGTACAAAGTGGAGGGTATCATATAGTCGGTCCCGCCCGACTTTAGTCTTTGCTTACGTAGTTTTCATTGAAGCTAAACAAGATGTAGAAAATCTTTTCATCATTAAAAAGTTTATTTATTTTTTTTGTTAAAGAGGAAATTTGAGATAATTGTTAAAGATACTTTTTTTACAGATAGAATAGAATTATCAAATTTAAAGTATTTCATTTGATATCCATTTGATACCCATTTGATATCATTTTCGTAGAAGTGCAGTAATATTACAGAAAAATATATTTTTTTAATATAGCCAAACCAAAACAAATACAAATATTGAAAAAATAATTTTATAAATAAATGTAATGATTTTATTATTTCAAACCACGCTTATAAGGTACAGCTACCAATACGTTTACATATCGAAATAATACTTCAAGTCAATTCAAAAAATAAATATTCTTAATATTTATATTATCAAAAAAGCGTAATTGCCATAAATATTGGTAGATAGTGGTTGCTACAGTTGATTGTATTTCCATTCTATTTTAAATCCAAAAGTACAAATTTTGGAAATCCATTAGCTCACGTACATAGTGCAAAAAAACCTAACTTCATAATTCAATCAATTTTTGTCGTAAAAGTAAAAAGTACGAATTCGGAAAAATCTTGTTATTTTGCTTGCGGCCATTTGGTTGGTACTATCTTTATCCCTTTTATATTATTTGTCCCCTTAAGAGTACGACTTTCTAAAATCTTTATTTTATTATATTTTATTTGACGTATCTAAGCAATTAGAGGGATGTACACTAGAGCGTACCAGGTTACAAGTAAAAAAAAAGTTCGCCGTACACCTTCGAATATGAAGTATTATTTGAGGTAGTTTCAAAAATTTTTTTTTTATTTTTTTTATGCCGAACGTAGGGGTCGCGCTTTTACATTTTTCTACATAACTTCTGCATTTATAAACGGATTTTAAAGTGTGATACATCGATGTTTTTGTCTCGACGAGGCCGATTTTTTTGTCTTTGAAGTCATTGAGCTCAAGCATGATTTTATGCGAGCTTTAATTTTCTGATATTAGAGTGGTACATTAGGGTAGCAGCAGCTGAGATATGATGGGTAAGTACCAGAAGGGGGTGCTTGAGCTCAATGACTTCAAAGACAAAAAAATCCGTTTATAAATGCAGAAGTTATATAGAAAAATGTAAAAGCGCGACCCCTACGTTCGGCATAAACAAATAAAAAAATTTTTTTTTGAAACTACTTTTCAAAAATACTTCATATTCGAATGTGTACGGCGAACTTTTTTTTTGAGGTACGCCCTAATGTACACACTGAAAGCTGTAGTCGTTTAGTTGGTACTATTACTCCTCTTTAGTTGGTACTATTATCCCTCTGTACCCAATGTATCCCTTGAAAGTACGAATTTTGAAAAAATCTTTTATTTTTCGTGACTACGCAGTGAGGGGAATGTATACTCCCAATTTCATGACTCTAGCTGCGGTCATTAGGTTGGTACTGGTTTTTTAACCCCTTTTTCCATTTTAACATCAAAAAGTACGGATTTCGAAAAATCCGTTTATTTTACATGTCTACGCAATCAGAGGAATGTATACACCGAATTTTATTATTATAGGTGCAACCGTTTATTTGTTACCATTATCCCTCTATTCCCATTTTACCCCTTAAAAGTACTAATTTGGAAAAAATATTTCTATATTATGTATCTACTCAACCGAATTTCGTGTTTCTAGCTATTGTCGTTTAATATGTTCCATTCTTATCCCTTTTTGTCCCATTTCACCCCCACGAATAAAAATCACTTTATGGTGCACGTTTTTTGTTATAGGGGGAATGCGCATACCCAGTATCAAGTTAGTACAAGCAGACATATTGAAAAAATATACTCTATAATATTAGGGGTTATTATGGGCATGTTTAGACCTTGTGAGGGAAAAAATTTCCCCTTTGAGCCCATTTCGCCCAGTTTCAATCCCAATCGATCTACGACTACAAGACGCATTTATGGAAAATTTGGACGTCCTAGCTCCTTTCGTTTAAATGCTAGCGTGCTTCCAACAGACGGATGGACGGACGGACATGGCTAGATCGTTTTAGAATTTTACGACGATCAAGAATATATATACTTTATAGGGTCCTAGGTCGATATTTAAAGGTGTTACAAACGGAATGACAAAGATAGTATACCCCCATCCTGGAGGTGGAGTGTATAAAAAGGACCAAAAAGACACCTACATTGATGAGCTAGAGGGTTAAAATGTTCCGCAAATATGTTCCTCGTAGTGTTTTAAGTAATATTGGGGGAAATATTGACCCGCCTCTAAAATTACCACGTAAATTTTCAAAACGGCGATACACGTATATTCTTTTTTACCCTCTATCAGAATCCGTCGTCAGAACCTTGATATTTGTTGGGTTCCACAGTGGTGTATGCCTTTTTCTCCATTTCCCCCGTTAAAAATGAATTAGCCAATTATTTTACAAGTCCATGCAATTCGAATTTCGGTGTATATAACCCTATAACATCTCAGCCCTCTACTTCTAGCTGCTGTGGTACCAATACTATTTTTATCCCTTTTCGCCCCCTACAAATATGAATTTTACAAAAAAATATTTTTGGTTCGCTTTTTAAAAATAAAATTGCATAAATACTCTTAATATACGATGAATATTTCTGGGTGAACGGAATGATAAAATTAATACAGTCCATCCTCGGGTGGAGAGTATAATGAAGTAGAGGTATGCGACAAATTCGGGTAATGCGCGAAACATGTAATTCGCGTTTAAAAATAAAATCAATCACGTGAATGTTAGTGCAAGTGATTTAACGAATCACGATAACAAATCATGTCTACAAATGCCATTAGATTTAGACCATTGTTTCTAAATACTTCATTATTTTGCGATAAAAGACAAACCGTACTTGTAAACGAAATTATTAATAACATTTTATTTTTAAACAGAAATATTTTGCGTTTGCTCTTTCTAATTAACATGCGCAAAAAATATTTTTTTTGTTTTTGAATTTTTAAAAAGAAACGTTGATGTGGGCCACCCTTTATATTATATATAATTATACCGGTACGACTAAGTACAACTTGTTTGATAGGATTTTTTATTAAAAAAAATAATGGTATTATTTATAATTGATTCACAGTGGCATATATTTATTATTGCCTACAAATTTTATTAAATCTAGAATATGCCGCAGAAACGAGAATTTTCGGATTAAACAACCCATAAAATCCAGATCCGGGATTGAAAAAATTTGGCTCGATTCCACAGCACTGATCGCAACTCTTGTGAAGGACATCGACTCGATTCTTTCAATCTGTTGTGATATTATCGATTCTAGATTTTATAGGCCTTTTAAAATAAATTATTTAAATATTTATATTCTAGATGAAATTTTAAGCAATAACAAATATGTACGAATAACACTGTAAACCAATTATAAACCAGATCAATATTTTTCATAAAAATGAATAGCAGAGCAAATTTAATATATCGCAGTGGATTCTATAATACTGCGTGACATTAAGGTGGTCTACGAAATGTCATTATAATGAATTTATTTACTATTTTTTAAACAATAAAGACAAATCAGCAGACAAATTATAAAAAATAATTCTGATGACTGCAGCGAATTAAAAAATACAATATTTGATAATTTTATATTAAAGCAGAGACAATTTGCTTGAAATTATTGTATTTCTCACGTGTACTATATTGACAAGGTGACAATAGTAAAAATGCTCTTGGTACTCTTCAAATATAAATACTTTACGACCATAACGTTAATGTAAGTATGTTCAGAGTATTATGTGATATCTTCACTGTCAGCTGCACAAAACAATTTATTATCTCTTCTGTTGCTGGATGATGTAATCACTTTATAGTTTTTGATGAATTGTTTTATGTTTTAATTTTGACGTGTAAGTCTGTAGATCTAAAATTTGTATTAAGTGCTCATACAAATTTCATATCTGACTTCACTACATACGTATGGCGTGTGAGAACATCCTTGGACATTATTACATATACAACACTTTCAAAAGTGTCATAATGTCCATGGACTGGACTCTGTATTACTTTCAATTCAGTATGTAATTTTATTTTTGTTAATAATTTAAATTTTAATTAGTCAACAACGAAGTATAGGGTGGACCATTTAACATTTTAAATTTGAACTACCGATTACTTTGACTTTGAAAGGTATTTTTATTTTCATTTTTTGTTAGAAAATCGGACGCTAAACGCTACAACAAAATTGGGAAATATTAATAACTTACCTCCAAAGTCTTTAACGCAAATGTATGTGAAAAATGTTCGTGTTTTCTGATGAAGGTCATTTTCATCTCGATGGCTATGTCAATATGCAAAATTTCCACTATTGAGAAGCCAATGCAACCACAACGAGTCACTGTTTCGTGTGGATTTTGGGCTGGCGGCATCATGTACTGAAAATTGGGCTGATCGGATGAGGTATATTGTGTCCCATTATTAACCCTGCACCGTCATCCTTCGTCAAAATGACGACGCGCAATTTTATTTTCGAGTTAACATGTGTTTTTATCGTTTGTGAAATGATAAATTTAAGTTATATAAATAAGAAAGTCTAATGAATTTTTGTTGAATATTGATTAAAAATAAACTAAATAAAAAAATAGACTTAACATCGGTTCCCATTTTTGCTCACAATGCTATTTATAGCGTCTTGAAATAGGCCGTAGTCAAAATGACGAAGGATGACGTTAGTGTACAAAAAATAAGGATGACTTTCTAGGGTTAAATGACAAAATTCAAACTTTCCAATAAAACTAGATTATATATTATAGCCGATTCTAATTGAAAATTTTAAATGGCCCACCCTATTTGAACTTACAATAAATTTTTAAATTGATAAAAATATAAAATTCTGTTTGCCTTTTTTACCCTCTACCAGGGCATTTGTACATTTGTTTGTAACACCCAAAAAGAAAGCCAAATAAAGTCATCCTTTATTATAATTGTCGTAGTAACAGGTGTTGTTTTGTAAGGTTTTTGCTTATTTATGTATCAAAATGATACCGAACAGAAAAAATTGTTATAAAAATAGCATTGAAATAAAGGGTAACTTAAATTGTTCAAAGCTGCCTTTAATTGTTAACGATCTGTATGCGATAAAAAATGCATTAAATATAACCAAACATTTTTGAACAACAACCAATAAAAACAAAATTACAAACAATTAATAAAATTTAATTAGTTAATAAAAAAGTGGACTGTAAGAAACAAAACAAAGTGGGATAGGGCCGACAATATGATACCCTCCACTTTCTAGCCAATTACACGGATTTTATTACAAATCCTAAATTCTTTGAAATCTCATTTAAAGTTTAAAGCCGGGATTTTAACAGTATTGCAGATTATGATAAGTACTTTCCTATGTAGACTACGCAGTCAGATAAGCAGTCTTCTTAAATTTGAATAAATTCAATACCTCATGAAAAAATTTCTCCAGGTTAGTAAAAATGTTCTTAAGAGTAGGACAAATAACTAAGTACAAGTTCAGTTTTCTATTTCAAAGACAGAGTAAATGGTATATTTATAAGAAGTAGGGTATGCATTTTCTTACAACATTCCCCGGGGGGTAGTAATATATTTTTATAATTGACTAAATGCATATTGCATAGGTTTTAAGTAAAAAAACTTGAATTCTTTGTAAGAACAAAAATCCATTTATGAAATGTTAGCTAAGCAGATATGTTTATTCTTTCAAATTATGTTTCTTTGAGTACTTAAAAACACTTCAGTGTGTTCAGAATATACATGAATAGTAGCCTAAGAAGCAATTCTCGTTAGTTTATCGAGACTTTCTTCTTAAAAACATCAAATATTTGTTAAGGCAATTGCTGCTTTCAAATTTCAAATGTTACATGGCCCACCCTATATTACACTGTGTGTAATTTTTTAAGTCATAGAAATATAACACCACTACGTGACAAAAGACAAAAAAGACCCTTGTCTCCCAGTTTTGCCCAAAGTCATGCACTTTCTTCCATATATTGCAAACCGTTTGGAATTTTATGTGATTTACTCTCTGAGACACAGTTGTGGCCCTTGTCATAAAGAACAAAAATTGTGAACATATAAAATCAAAAAAATTCATCTTCAAGGTCAAAATAGTCGAACAAAGCTGTAGTGTGTGTAGGTACCGTATACGTGCTGTTGATTAAGGATAATACCACTCATACGCACTATAGTCGTACGGACAATTAACAGAAACAGTCTTGCAAGATATATTTTTCCTACCTAAACGGTGTTAAGAATCATTCCTAGGAAGCTCATGTGTTCTAGAAAGTTGTTTATTGATATCCTAGGTACATTTTTGTAGTTTCCTTGAATTTTGAACGGTTTGCTACATATGCACCTGAACAGCGGATATGGTTTAATTTATCCTCAGATGGAGTGATTTGATCAAAATTTCAGCAAAGTTATCCTCAGATTTATTAAAAATTTACTTGCTTTGAAGAAACATTTTCCTCAGTTTTAGTGAATTTTACTTGCTTTGAGAAAAAATTGAGCTAGACTACTAATGATACTCGCAATAAAAATAAGATTATCGTAGTATTTGAGCCACACTACTCTACAGCTTTGAAAATATCGAATAGGAAAAAAATAAACATTCTTTCGAATCCCCTGTATCTTAGTAAGCACCCCAGTGATTTCAAAATTATCATAATGTGAGGCATGTTGCGGGGATAATATTTTATCAAATAGATTGGATGACTTTTGGTCGACACTCTCTTTGAATATTCTTAAAAATGTTCATCCAAATAACACACATTTTTAAATTTTAATAGAAAATTGCTGATATAATATTATTAAAATAAAACATTTTTTTTTAATTAAAAATCAGTTATTCTGGGAGGGAATATTTATATATTTTTGAAATTTTAAGATGATGAGTTGAATCATAATTTCTATATGTGTATGTATATACAGGGTGGCTGATGAAGGTTGATACCAAAAATAAACGATATATCTGGTTTGAACTGAGATACTGTCCTGGCCCTACCATTTTGCATTTATATTTTATGAAATGCAAATTTATTTACAAATGGTGACATTTATAGGGTGTTTTTTGTTGGCGTATAGAACTTTAAGTTGGCATCACTTTTTTAACTGGCGGCCATTTTGTCAGCTGTCAAGTGATTAATATTTAGTTTGGTTTGCCATTTCATCATGAACAGGTTGACAAAAGAACAACGCTTGCAAATCGTGCAAATTTATTTCGAAAGTAATGGTTCAGTTCGCGAAGTTCACCGCAAGCTCTGTCCATTTTATTGTCGACATCGTCCATCAGAGCAATTAATTCGGTTAACCATGGATCGTTTTCGCACTACGTTTACTCTATGTGATAATACGCATCCGCAGAGACGTCGAACAGTGCGCACCGAAGAAACAATTGCCGCTGTAGAGCATAGTGTTGAAGAGGACCCGAATGAATCGATTCGCCCCCCCCCATGCTCGAAAAAGTGGTTGAAAATTGGACCTGTAGAATTGGCTACATTCGAGCCAGCCGCGGCGACCACATGCCCGAAATCATATTTAAACATTAATGGCATAAAATTATCCTTCCAATAAAGCCAAATTGATGGACATTAAAACGATTTTCTTGTGTTATATTTCAATTCGAAGTTCTATACCTCAATAAAAAACACCCTATATAACTTGGCTGCATGATTTCTGGCCCGCGAAAGCCATCGTCAGGTGGATTCTCGGCTTCTTTTCAACTAAATCAAAAAAATCTTTAACTAAATGATTCTCACAAACGAATGAGGAGCACAACTCACTTTCCGAATATCTGTCAAAAAAATAAGTAAGCAAGTAATAAATAATCACTCATTGGAGTCTGTCATTTCCGTCCAAAGAGAGTTTAGACGAACGTTTGGCGGCACTCGTCCGAGTAGATGGACTATAATGAGATTCATAAATAATTTTTCCGAACGTGGGACAGTCACAAGAAAGTCCCTCCGTTCGGCCGTAAGAAACTATTGCTGCTGTAGCTGCTGCCACACAAGTCGACAAGGAGCTTATCTGCTGATATGGATATCAGCAGACAGTGACTACAGACAATTTTGCATAAGGATTTTCATTGATTTCCTTATAAAATCCAAACAACAAGCTGACTTAACGCTGCAATAAGATCATCTCGCTTGGATTTTTTTCCAGAAGATCATTCAAATGGTGTTAGAGGACGAAACAAATTAAACTAAATTTTTTAGTCTAACGACAATGTCGAATATGGAGTGACTCTAGTCCAAATCAGATCAGAACTGCATACAGCTCGAGTGTACAATTTCATCAAAAATTTCCGGACCTTTCGTTTTCGAAGAAAACCGTCAATGGAACTGTGCCGAAAGAGAATCCCATTCAACACTTTGTGGTTTCAAAAAGATGGTGCAACTTGTCATATTGCCAGCCCTGGAACGGCAGAATTGTATCAAAAAACCCCAATAAGCTAATTTCAAGAAACTCCACATCTCGTTGGCCCCGAAGGTCTTCCGACCTTACTGCATCGGATTTGTGGGGTTATTGCAAGCATGCAGTTTACACTCAAAGATAAAAATGCAATATATATTAAATACATTTCCCCAGGAAATTCCCGAGATAATTTAAGAAATCCCACGAAAATCTCCCGTCCCGACTTCAATTTTTCTGTCCTTTTGAATATAAAAAAGTCGCCAGTTGGGAACAAATCCCATATCTGACAAGTCTGCTTCGATTTAACATCCGATGTCTGCTCTAGAAACACACACATTTTAATCGTTTGCGTGATGTATCGTTGGTAAAATATTTTATTATATTTTTTTTCGCGCGTCTACGCAGTCATAATTTCAGGTTTCTAGCTATAGACGTTGGTTTTGTGTCATTTTTGTTCTCTTCTGTCCTAATTGACCCTATAAAGTATGAATTTTACAAAAATAAATGTTTTGGTGTGTGGGGAAGAACTTTTAGGAAAATATCCAAAACAATTTTAATTATGATGCGAGATAATTGTAAACTAGTGTTGCGATTAGTACCCAGCCGGCTCCTAGGGGGTGGTCATGCGCATCCGTATCCTTGGCTTGAAAATGAACCGGTTCTGACAAATTTAAATAAAAATTCATTTATAACGCAAAATATTAGCTTATTTGTTGTTTTTAAGTCTACTGTGGGTTTTTTAACGAACGGTTAGCTTCATTGTGTGAATTGTTTTAAATAGAAATTGATTTGTCTTCGGCAGCCATAAATTCGAAATCTGTAATGTCATTTTAATCAAAATTATAACTGTTTTTTCAATTACCAACGTATAACCAGAATTTCAAATAAAACAAAAAAGTGAGATTCACCAAAACAATGGACGTAAAAAAACATCATTATCACCACCATCGCCGTCTGCTTGCCTACCTGCCTGCCTAACTCGTTTGCCAGAATAGTCATATTTAAGCAATTTCTGTTTTGCAATTGAAACAAAAAAGTCATTGACAACAATTATCGAATATTTAGTTTTGCCATGCGGTACTGCTCTAACTAGACGCCGACGATTGTTAGATAACTGTGCGATAATCCTAATGTACGATAACGTGCGGCAAATCAAAAGACACGCTCTTAAGTATTGCCTGTGATAGTCATATCTATTCCTATTTATGGGGATTTCTGCAGAAGTTCAACTACAAAATAAAAATGTCAGAGTATGAATATTCAGATGAAGTACTCAAAAGTCAGTCAGTCCACACATTTCACATTTGCATAATGATTGAATCACGTCAATCGCATCCTCTTGGTTTTCTTAGTTTAGTGTCGCATAATTAATTATCGTTTAATCAAAGTCTTTCCATGACAGCCATCCAAATTATATCAGAACTTGTCGTTGGCTCACCATCTACATATCTATTCAATCAATCTGTCCCGAGATTTATGACGATCACCGCATGGTGATCAACTTGAAAACAACAACAACGGCCACATGCACCTGATTCATTAAAGGATATAACATTTGTTATTAATGAATCTGTTATCGCATCTCTCTTTCTCTATCTATCTCGGGTTAGAACATCAGAAACTTGTTTTCTGTGGGTATCGTGACAAAAAAGTGCAAAAACTTTAATCATTTTCATGGTGTTTAATTTTTGTCTTGACAAATTAATAGCCCGTATCAAGAAACCAGCTAAATAATCTCATCACAGTTGGCAGTTTGTTACCCTACATCTTTGTAGAATAACATCTATATAAAGAGATCGAAATTCAAATATAAAACCAGCTGCATTAGTATCATCTTTAAAGTCTAACCCTACCGGGTATTGGGGATATAATTAAAGAAGATATTAAGACATAAAAAATTCTCCACATACTTAGCTTGGGCATCCCCAGCAGCTGAAGAAGTGAAAAAGATATTTGTGATTCGGATGTACTGAAAATTGAGATCTTCACAAATGAATTTAACATGCAGTTTTCATAGGAAGTATGTCCGTGTAATCCCAACAGAAAACGATCCAAAAGCCATAGTTTTGGATTTTCATCCCCTTCGATTTTGAAGAAATTAGGTGCATACATTCTACTAGTAAACACAAGTCGAACTAAAAAGTATGAATTTAGCGTATTTTTTAAAAAATGTTCTCAATACCTAGAGACTCTTTTCAAGAAAAACATGTATTATAGAGGTTTTTTTGAACGCGTCCCGCTTGTATGACCCCATACAAAAAATTCGTTCTTATTCATTGTGAAAATGATATTCGCAAAATGATACGGGCTATTAACATAGTATCGACGTTTTTTGGTAGTTGTTTAAATAAACTTCCTCAAAAGCGGGAAAAAGCGGATTCAAAAGAAGGTCTCCAACGGAGGTATTGTCCACTATCGGTAGGTTTCACTCTAATTTCATAGGCAAAAAATATTTTCAAAATTGTGAATGTTTCTCGAACTAAATCATTTTCAGCGATGCGAAGCCAATTTTCAACTTGTTGGCTTCATTAATCGCAAAAATTGTCTGCACTTGGTGTGTAGAGAACATACGAGGGATTGCCGAACAACAAATGGTAAAATGGTGGCTATGGCAGAATACAAATATCGAAGAATATCAGTGATGTATGTGAAATCTATGAGGCCTATGTTAAATATTCAAATATGCCTTCCCCAGACAAGTATGCTGACTTTGTCCCAGTCTAGCGAAAATGTCGTTAGACATTCACAACTCGTCACTCGAAGCAAGCCTGCAAAGAGGCCTTCTCTACATCTTCGACAAGATCTCACAGACATACTTCCATTTCCTAATCCACTATATTTTCTAACTGAATCTACCTGTACTACGCTTCTTTTAAGAAGCTTGCAAATATATCGAGGTGGTGGGTTCAAATCCCAAGGGAATAAAAACAATTGGTATATTAGATAACACAAGTTTACAAAATATTGTCAGAAATTTACAAAGATTTTGTCGAAGAGTTGTGTATAACATATTCTGATGTGCGGTGTGAAACTTTTTTAAATTCATACATATAAATAATTTTATCTGTATTCATTTGAAAACTAAAAGATGTTCATTAAGTCTTTGTCGAATGTGCGACATCTCATCAAAAATGTATTCATTAGTGCCTGGAGAGCTGCATCGGGATTTGCTTCAATTTTTCTTGGAAAGAATTGCTGTTTAACATGTTTTCGTCTTGCAAATTTCCAAGCGAAGTCTGCAGCGTTTAGTTTGTTTGTTATTTAGGTTTTATAAGGAAAAAATCTTACACAAAATTGTCTGTAGTGACTGTCTGCTGATACCCATTTGAGCAGAAAAGCTACTTGTGAAAACTGCAGGATCGACCTGTGTGGGAGCAGCTAGAGGAGTAAAGATTGTTGCGTCCGAACTGAGGGAAAACGCTCGGAAAAATTGTTTACGAACCTCATCTGCTCGCTGGAGTACTAACAAACGTTCGTCTAAACTCTCTTTGGACGGAAATGGCAGACTCCAATTAGAGTGATCAAACCCGAGACCGAAAACCGGATCAAGCGGGTTTTTCATCTGAGACCGACCGTCGGATTTCCTAAAATCGCGGTTTTTGGAAAACCGGGAAACCCGGGGATTTTATTTCGGTCTCATCCGGTTTTTCATAGTGAATCTTTTTTGATGAGAGTTTGTTTATTATATGCCACTTTTAATATTATCACAAGCTTCATAGAACTTTTTAGTGGGGGTGCCAAATTAACTAAAAAAATTTACGAACGCAGCAAAGCTGTGAGCCTAAAATGGCGAAGTTCGTCCTAGATTTCACATAGGTTTCTTATGGGCAGAAGAAAAATCGACGTCGTTGACCATTTGCTGCGGATGTGAGCGAGCGCAGCGTATTTGGAAGGAAAATGACGAATTGAATATTTTTGGGGTGCGATCAGGAGCGATTAGGTCATAGATATATTCTGTAAATCATCATTAAAGAATTCAGTATTCATTTCTGAGTGCGACCCAGCCTTATACGTTTAGCTTATGTCTACTTGTCCAAAGTTGATACGTTTGGACGTTTTGTGAGGACATAGCTTCGTTAATGGTCTAATAACTTTAGAAAGCGCATTGATATCATTGGTGCTAATATTTCCCTTTGCGAATATTTCAAGAATTTCAGAATAAAAGGTTAAAAAACTATAGCTGTTTTTTCAAAATGATTATCTATTTCGGCAAGATATATTTGGTAGTTTTTTCGGTGTTAAAACCTGATCTAAACTGATATTTTGGGAAAAATAGTCGCAGGACGGAAACATCGCCAAATGATTTTTTTAGCAATGGTCCCGCAGCCACCGGATGGAGATCTATTCCTAGTGTATGCGGATGATATTCTTGTAGCTGCTTCGGGGCCTAAGTCCCGTACCGTTAACTTGAGATTGAACACATATCTCTCAGAATTGTCGGAATACTTTCGTAAGTGGAAATTGAAACTGAACGTAGGTAAATGCAAGGGGAAAAGGTCCCTCCTTTATCCAAATTGCAGGTCATATGAACCTGAAATACGGATTGGAGGGGAACGGGTGCTCAACTCGGTGAAAATTAAATATCTAGGGGTGACTTTTAATGACAACTTTAGGTTCTATCGACACATTGACCTCATGTTAAGTAAGGTGAAGAAGACATACATGTTGTACCACAGAATTCTCAGATGTAGGGGAGGACTGGGTGACGAAGTTAGGCTCTTATTATATCGACAGATAATTAGGCCGCTACTCTCCTATGCCTTTCCTGTGTGGTATTGGATCTCTTCTTCTTCCTTCCTTTTTTATATAATTCTATTTTTAAAGGAAAACCATGTTAATGTAAAAAAATGAAAGAATGCCATGTTAGCAGCAAAGCTGCTACATAACTTTAGTATAAATGACATTGTCCTTGAAAGATACTATAGTATGCTAGGATGTAAAAATCTTAAATTGATTTAAGATTTTTTGTATTGTGTAAGGCTGAAATGAATTTAATAAAACCCAAATCGTTTGCAAAAAAATCGTTTTTTAGAGAATGACGTCAGACATTTGTGGAATTACCCTATAATTAATTCATAAAAAACCCAGTAGACCGGGTATTTAAAATAACGGTTTTCGAAAAACCCGAAACCGACATTGCAGAAAACCCGGGTTTTTGATCACTCTAACACCTATATGTGATAACGACGCACAATCCAAATTCTTGTTTCAACTTCCACTTTATTTCACTCTCGGAAACAAAAAAAATTAAATCGATTGATTACGTAGGAAAAACATATAATATAAGAAATATTTTTAGCAGCAGCTATCATGAGCCTCCCTTATTTTGCTTTTTTAAAAATTCCAATGTTTGTCGAAGGTTCCTTTAATACAGTCGAACTTCCATAAGTCGAATTTTCTTTAAGTCGAAGCACATGTAGTGACAGTAGCACTAAGGAGTCAAATTCGCTTAAATTCTTCTTCTATAACTTTCATAACTTGAATTTCTCTATAACTCGAAGAAAAACAATGACACCAACTTTCATAAGTCGAACTTTTCGGGGAAATACAGAATTTCAAAATAAGTTGTTTGTACGTTGGTTGTTTTACCGACCAAAATAACTCTCAGAAGTAGAAAGTAATGGGACGTAAGTAATGACGCTTTACGTTTGATGGTCGTTTATGAGTTATCGATTTTGTATTGTAGCTCGGGTAAGTCCCGAAGTTTAACTCTATCGATTCATGTTTCACTTGTGTTTGGTATGTTGCGAACAAAATCCATTTAAAAACAAAAGAATCACCATGACATCGAAGCGTGTTTTGAAAAGTTTGTCAATTCAAGTAAAATTTAAATTATAATTCTGCCAGTACGGTTTCCACAATTTTAAAAAATAAGCAGGCTACTATAGGGTGTTTTTTATTGAGGTATAGAACTTCGAATTGAAATAAAACACAAGAAAATCGTTTTAATGTCCATCAATTTGGCTTTATTGGAAGGATAATTTTATGCCATTAATGTTTAAATATGATTTCGGGCATGTGGCCGCCGCGGCTGGCTCGAATATAGCCAATTCTACAGGTCCAATTTTCAACCACTTTTTCGTTGATGGACAAAGCTCCAATTGCTGTGCACGGTGGCGAATCGATTCATTCGGGTCCTCTTCAACACTTTGCTCTACAGCGGCAATTGTTTCTTCGGTGCGCACTGTTCGACGTCTCTGCGAATGCGTATTATCACATAGAGTAAACGTAGTGCGAAAACGATCCATGGTTAACCGAATTAATTGCTCTGATGGACGATTATGTCGACCATAAAATGGACGGAGCTTGCGGTGAACTTCGCGAACTGAACCATTACTTTCGAAATAAATTTGCACGATTTGCAAGCGTTTTTCTTTTGTCAACATGTTCATGATGAAATAGCAAACCAAACTAAATATTAATCACTTGACAGCTGACAAAATGGCCGCCAGTTAAAAAAGTGATGCCAACTTAAAGTTCTATACCCCAATAAAAAACACCCTTTATTATCACTGTTGAATCGGGTTCTTCTTCTAAAGGAAGTAAAATAATGAAAACACCCAAGAGCCCAAAATATACCAATATCTGGAAGAATATTAAAGGGTAAGGCCATGGAGTTCCCAAAGAGATTTGAAGAAGATGATTTCAAGGCAAACACTGGTTGGCTTGATAAATGGAAGCAAAGGTACTATATCACCCGCATACTGTTGTACAAATTAAAAGTTTCTTAGACCGTGTTATTCATATTTATAGGCATGGTGTAAGTCAGAAAAAGGCTTGTGGTGAAAGTAATGACGTTTGTGAAGAGGACTGCAAAAACGCGGATGAAACAGGATTGTTTTTCAAATGTCTACCGGACAAAACATTAACTTTTAAAAATGAAAAATGTCATGGAGGAAAACATTGGAAGAAGTAACAAACCTCGTGCTTTCGTGGCTTTAACTGGTTCCCAGTCGAATATAAAAGTAACAAAAAGGCTTGGATGACAGGACAATTATTTGAAGAATGGATGCTGAAATTAGATCAGCAATTTTTGAAAGCAGGGCGAAAAATTTTATTCTTTGTTGACAATTGAAGAGCCATTATAGAAACAGAATCTTGAAGGGTGCTTTAAAGCGTATAGATGAAAAAAGTAAACGCGATATTACACTATTAGTCATATAACCAAGGCATGGGACATTGATGTCACTAGTTAAACGATCGCAAATTGCTTTGAGAAAGCTGGATTTGGTCAGCATTCAGTATGGGGAGAAGAATTGGCGATTTGATGTCCTTGGAATCTGCCTATGAAACCTGGATGCGTTTGAATAATATAACATCCAACAGTACTCTTCAGGATTACATTGAGGATGATAAACTTATTGTATCAAGCTTTCCTACGGCTGACGATATTGTTGAACATTGTGCCTCCGAATCAGCTACTTACGCGGAAAGCACAATAAGTGATGAGGAGGACTCGGTAGAAGAGTTTATTATTCAATCATCTAACAAAGTTTTAGAAGAATCCTTAAAAAATATAAGTTTATTTCTGCACAAGAATGAAAGCACAACTGATGAGCATTACAAAGTCCTAAACAAATTAGAGTTACCTCTTATTCGCAACAAAAAAGAAAAAATCCAACCAAAAATTACACAGTATTTCAAGTAATTAGAAATGTATAGAATAAACATGAATAAATTCAAATAATTGTACTTATTGCAAGTAATTAGAACTATATAGAATAAACATGAATAAATTCGAATAAATGTACTTGTTTTTTAATGTGCAAAAAAATTATAAGTAATTCCATAACTCGAAGTCCCCATAAGTCGAAGTTTTTTTCAGGATAATGGTGGTTCGAGTTATGGAAGTTCGACTGTATTTGTAAATATAAAACCAATTTTGAAAAAAGTCCAGAATATGTTTAATTAACGGTAATTATGATGGATATAAAATGAATTTTAAATCTTTTTTCAAAAAATCTATTTTTTTATAAAAAATCAAAAAAAAACCTATATGGAAGACATTTATGGATAAATGTAGATATTATGGTCCCTCTTGTGGAAGTACATGTCGTCTTTATGTATGACTAAATCAATTTAAGCAAACATTTATTTGAAAAATTTAATTTAATTCTTCTATAATTAAACACAATAATATTTATTTATTTACATTAAAAAATAATATAAAAACATTTATCCTATTAAAAAAATATTCAAAACAAAATAAATTTTGTTTTCAATCTTTTGACGAGCGTGATCAAATCGGATCTAAAATTAATGGCAAATATTAAATAATATTAAATATTATTACCTTCGACGAGAATTGTAAATTTATGTAAAAAAATGTCCATTTTTTATGTTGATTTTATGAATCAGTACACCTTAATGCACACAAAAAAAGAATTAACCTTAGGTTTCGGGCACAACATTCATATTTTTGTTGTATAGTGCAATTGATTTTAAACATAATATAATAACTAGAATTCCCAGACAATAAAACATAAAAATTTTAAGAAGAAATAATTCTCATTTATTTTTAAAATTTTGTTTCTGAAACGCCTTCTGAAAATGCTCTTAGCAGGACTGTTAAATTGCCTTTAAACACAGATTTACAAGAAGGTCTTCGTCGAAAGGGTGATGTGACATACCCACGTACAATATCACAATTTGACTTACTATTACATTTGTAGGGTAGGCCTGCTGAGTGTATGTAGGTGTGGTGTAGGCCTCTCTTTCCCCACCTAAGACGTCTCCACTACATTTAAGAGTAGATAATTATAAAATGGGGGAGTAGGATCTTATACTTCAACATTTGGAATGTTGAGGGATTTCGGTCACAGCCACTCATTTGTTATTATTTAAATGTAAACATTTGTTCTGTATTATTTTTAAAAATCATTTTCCATGGAAGTTCTTTCAGAATGTGCACAACTGAGTAAAGACCCCATACTTAGAGGTAGTTTGAAAACTGTTTACCACGCTAGCAGATGTTGCTATTGCCGAAATATTTTAGAAATAATCAGAAAACATATCAATCTTCATTTTCAGAGGGGTAACGTTTCATTTTTTTCGTGAGTCGCTCTAATAAACAGCAGTGTTACAAGCGGAACGAAAAAATGAATGTACTCTCTAAACTATGAACTGACTAGAGGGTATGTACATCCGGAACAACAATCCGCTTTCAGTAGTAGAAAATAGCATAATTTGTATATTTCATGTTGACCACAAAGATCATCTTCACGAAAGAACTTTTCACAGCATTCTATTGTACAGTCATGCTTTCATATGTACGAGGGGGAGGCTTTAAAGTTTCGCGACAATCATACAGTAGCTACAAACTACATAATAATATATATAATTTAAAACACTTGAATTCATAAAATTCTCCATGACGGTGAATACATCATTGCATGGAGAATTCTATCAATTTGCGATTGTTCATCAGATAAAGAACATTAACAATGCAATATTTGTATTTTAAATATTTAATAAGCTTTTGCCAAATATTGCCAAGATTGTTGGCGAAACGAATCAAAAAGCTTAACAGAATTTGACTGAGAATAGACTTACAAAACAAATTTATATCCATACAAATTCAAGCGTCTCCGTAGTAGAGTTGGTAACGTAGTCGCCTATTAACCTGGGTGCTGTGGGTTCGATTCTCACCAGAGCCTCTGGTCTGTCGCTGCGATAACTAGCTACAATGGTCTTAGTCACCATCCTCAATCGCTGTACCCAAAATTACAATATTAATTTACCTTGTGATTGTAATTCATAAAATAAAATAAAATAAAATAAAATAAAATAAAATAAAATAAAATAAAATAAAATAAAATAAAATAAAATAAAATAAAATAAAATAAAATAAAATAAAATAAAATAAAATAAAATAAAATAAAATAAAATAAAATAAAATAAAATAAAATAAAATAAAATAAAATAAAATAAAATAAAATAAAATAAAATAAAATAAAATAAAATAAAATAAAATAAAATAAAATAAAATAAAATAAAATAAAATAAAATAAAATAAAATAAAATAAAATAAAATAAAATAAAATAAAATAAAATAAAATAAAATCTTAAACTCCACCATTGTTGATTTCTTTCTTTGTAGATGTTTAACTTCCATCTACTGCCATAAGTTTTACAATTTACTGATTTAATAATGAAAAACACCAGGAAGTGGGAAGAAATAAATATGTAATATTGACAGGTTGTTATCAATAAATATTAAATATTCCCTTGCGCTATGGAATTTTGATTTTCTTAAGCTTAATTTTTATATTTTATATGTTTGAAACAATTTCGATTCACGATTTGTTTTCCCATTCCCCTTCCATTTTGACCACCAATCACTCTATAAATCGCATACTATAACCTTTGACCTTAATAAAAATGTTTACAAATTGCCTCACACCCGACGCTGTTCATCAATAAAACTTTCGGAAATCCCAACTCCTCCTCCTCCTCCTCCTTCATCATCTGCTCATTCACTATATTCCAATCGATGGTTCGGCATTTTAGAAAATGAATAATTGCCAAAACATTTTTCTTGTTTAGAACTAATATGGACCGGTTCATGTTATATTCTGACACTCAATGAAAGATTCCCAGCACTTTAAGCCGACAATAATAAATTGCAGCACTATAGTTCATTTTTCTTTTCAGTTTTAATTATTAATTATAGATATAACTATGAATATTTACACTCTTTAGTGCTGCTCAGTTTACGTCATGAAACGCCACAGTGTCTGTCTACCCATTCGTTGGTCTTATCAATCATTAACTAACTATTTCTCGTGCATTGTACTCTATGGAAATCTTGGTAGTTCTTCCTCAACAGTCATTTCGGGGTTGGCATTAACTTCAGTTCAGATTAACTCAACCTTGGCTCATGGTGGGGATTCTCATTAAAAAGTTAACTCTTGAAGTCATTTACACCGGAAATATTTGCAACGGCAGACCTCAGCAACATGTCATTTCCGACGATGTTAGCAACATATCAACAAATGGAAAACCAAAAGCGAATACCCCAAAAGAGAGCTCGCATCGACTTAGCTGTGAACACGATGGCAGAAGGACTTGTTTTTTTTTTGGCAACAGAATAAACGCGAAAATGTATACTCTTGATAAAGGTCTTTAGAGGTCATCCACTGGATAAACCAGTTCAGCAGAATCGATGTTATGTAATAAACGAACATTGGTGTAAGATGTAGCCGTAGTCATGAACTTGTTATACGCCGACAGTGCACTGTGGTTTGGAATAACTCAACTTAAAATTCCTTTACCAAACTCTTTACCCGATTTGAATCATTTGCGGCATTTTCATTGGAACTATCTATCTCCGAAACACTGTGTAATGTCGAAAGTGAATCTGTTGTAAAGGGGACTTTTATGTTTGCTGTGAAACTTGAAACATTTCGCATGGAATGAAAGAGATTGCCATCAACAACTCATGGTTCGCTTCAAAAAAGGTTTTAAATAAATACCCACAATTTCGACGGCATTTTTGTTTCTCCCTTTCTCACGCTATTTATCTTTCTCGTTCTTACCTTAGGTTAGCAGCGATATATTTTAATATTTATAAGTCGTTGAACTTCCTAGATTTAAGTTATACTCCCATGAAAAATAGCAACAATGTTTTGACTGAACTTGTGCCTCGTCCAAAGCAGACATACAAGCAATGTGTGCGCGCGTATGTGTGTCCGTTGGTACATCAAGCGAGTATTGAAAAACATAAATTTTAGCGAGGCGCACAAAAGATTTAAAAATTTACATTTAAATGGGATGCGTCGACATCAAATCAAATATGGCCTACTCTTGGCACGCACTTGCAAACTGGAAAAACATGCGTTTTACAGTGGAACAGCAACAAGAAATGGATTGATAATGGAGTACTCTCCTAATATAATAATCGGAATAAAACGTATGTCGAGGAGGAGGTGTTAAGACTTCTTTCCAAAGGGAAATAATTATAACACTTCTAAATGTCTTAATCGATTTTGATGAAATTTCGGATATGCATGCTTGCAGTGCTGATGACTTTAAGATCTACGGTATTATCAAGCAGGAATGATAGCGGCTGGACGGCAGTACTCCGTCCCCACAATAGCATTGGACATAAATAGAAGGAATTGTCAGAATACAACTAAACTTCATTTCTAAATGTTGTACTGAATTCAAAAATATGAAAGGATTTAACTTAGCTTTAGTGGGTTTCTTGTAAACCGTTTTTAGATGCTTTTTATACTGAATTTTCTAAGAAAAAGTAATAGTTGGAAAAAATTTAATAGGGAACACTTAAAGTAGCTTAAAATTAACTAGATAGTTTATGTTAATAGTGGTAGCTTGTAAGACAGACTCACTTAAGCAATACAGTACCACAGTGGCGTAAGAAAAAACAACATAGTCTTAGGAAGGGGGTGAATGGGGTGGTTTAATACCACCCCAGAACTTTTTAGCTTCCCCAGGTATTTCAGCTAAAATTATTAATTAATCAATGCCAATTTTAGGGGTGCATTCACATACTTGTTTACAACTTGGAGTCTAGCTATACTTCTGTGGACACTTTTGATAGATGGAAAATACAAAGTGAGTCCTTTAAGAAAAATGACCACTCTAAACTAAGCAAGTGCAGCACTAGTACAAATTGTCGCGGAGGTCTTAGGATTATTAAATGTAATCATTCGGATCCTTATGAAGAAATAAGGGCATTTTAAAAATCGTATAATTTTTTATGAATTTTTTTGCTTAAATTGATTTAGTTATACGTGTACTTCTAAGAAGAATATTAACGGTTAAAAATAAAACAAAATACTTTTTCAGACTTTTTTATTTTTTTATGATTTTCGTGCCAGTAAAATAAGATTTTTTTCGAAAAAAAAAAAAACACTTTTCCCAAATTTTTTCGCATGACTCTTCAGCCATTCCAAAAATATAAAAATATTCAAATCCTTTTAGTTTTTTTCGTTTGTTTTATTTTGATTGTAATTCATATTTGACTTGAACTGCGATATGCTCCTGGGATAAAAATGTACTTTTACAAACTCCCTAAATTACACTCAAACACTAATGACTCAAAATCATCTTTCTAATAAAGTCCATTTTGAGTTTGAATTTTGTTAACTTTGGGGAATTGTGGATTTCGGAATATTTGGACGTGAACTCAAATCTACCCCCAAAAAGTATATAGCAGTAAAAATTGACGAAAATTCATTTTGAAAACTCTATTTTCTAAACATTTCAAACCGATTTTCCCGAAGTTTACAATACCTTCTCAGGGGAGATTTCAGTTCATGGTTTAAAATTGTAATAAACAATATATACATATTTAGTATTTCTTAACTGACATCTTTATTATGTCTTCATAAGTTACTGTATATAATTTTGAAAAGAAATATCCTGTAGGATCAAATTTCGTAGGGGCGTTGCAAAACCCGCTATAATTTTTATGCACAAAATGATTATGAAAACTTTATCAAATACGAATTCCGAATATCCGTGTATAATTACATTGGTTTTAATTTAACATAGGAAATTTCGCCCATCTTCAAACTTAAACTAATAACTAGATTCCTAGCCAAACCAAAACAAATACAAATATTAAAAAAAATAATTTTATAAATAAATATAATATTTTAATTATTTCAAACCATAACTTATTTCAACTCAAAAAATAAATGTTCTTATATTTATATTTTCAAAAGGTTTAAATACCATAAATATAGGTATATAGTGTGTGCTACAGTTTGTTGTATTTCCATTCTATTTTAATCCCAAAAGTACACATTTTGAAAAACCATTATCTCACGTACATAGTGCAAAATAACCTTACTTCATGATTAAACCAATTTTTGTCGTAAAAGTAAAAAGTACGAATTTGGAAAAATCGTTTTATTACATACCCAATATCAAGTAAGTACAAGCAGACATATTGAATTATGGGTATTTTTAGTCCTTGTGAGGGAAAAAATTTCAATCCCAACCGATCTACGACTATAAGACGAATTTATGGAAAATTTGGACGTCCTAGCTCCTTTCGTTTAGATGCTAGCGTGCTTTCAGCAGACGGACGGACATAGATAGATCGTCTTAGAATTTTATGACGATCCAGAATATATATACTTTATAAGGTCTCAGGTCGATATTTCAAGGTGTTACAAGTTAGTTAAATTTAATTTGAAGTAAATCTGATAAAATTTAGATATGGACCCCATACAAATATCGCACTCGTTTTGACTTTTTCCACTCTAGAAACTACACATCAAATCGGTCAAATCGTTTCAGATTTTTATCGATTTGAAATTTTCCGATGTAGAGACCACATATTTTAACAAACTTTCTTCAAATTGACCAAAACACCTTATATTTCAACTAAAGGCGTGTGTGGTGAAAGTAGGTTAGATCGTTTCAGATTTATATATAGCTCCCATACAAATTATGCTCCTGATTTGAGTATTTCCCCCCCTGTAAAACCCCATATTTTTTCCTTAAATAGGGACGTCTGTTGTGAAAGTGTGTCAGATTGGTTCAGATTTAGATATAAAGGGTGATTTTTTAAGAGCTTGATAACTTTTTTTAAAAAAAAAACGCATAAAATTTGCAAAATCGCATCGGTTCTTTATTTGAAACGTTAGATTGGTCCATGACATTTACTTTTTGAAGATAATTTCATTTAAATGTTGACCGCGGCTGCGTCTTAGGTGGTCCATTCGGAAAGTCCAATTTTGGGCAACTTTTTCGAGCATTTCGGCCGGAATAGCCCGAATTTCTTCGGAAATGTTGTCTTCCAAAGCTGGAATAGTTGCTGGCTTATTTCTGTAGACTTTAGACTTGACGTAGCCCCACAAAAAATAGTCTAAAGGCGTCAAATCGCATGATCTTGGTGGCCAACTTACCGGTCCATTTCTTGAGATGAATTGTTCTCCGAAGTTTTCCCTCAAAATGGCCATAGAATCGCGAGCTGTGTGGCATGTAGCGCCATCTTGTTGAAACCACATGTCAACCAAGTTCAGTTCTTCCATTTTGGGCAAAAAAAGTTGGATATCATCTCACGGTAGCGCTCACCATTCACAGTTACGTTACGATTGGCATCATCTTTTAAGAAGTACGGTCCAATGATGCCACCAGCCCATAAACCGCACCAAACTGTGACTTTTTCTGGATGCATTGGTAGCTCTTGCAATGCTTCTGGCTGATATTCATTCCAAAATCGACAATTCTGCCTATTTACGTACCCATTGAGCCAAAAATGAGCTTCGTCGCTGAACACAATTTCTTTCTTTCTGAACTTTCTTAACAGAGCACGCATTTTGATAATAAAATTCAATGATTTGCAAGCGTTGCTCGTTAGTAAGTCTATTCATGATGAAATGTCAAAGCATACTGAGCATCTTTCTCTTTGACACCATGTCTGAAATCCCACGTGATCTGTCAAATACTAATGCATGAAAATCCTAACCTCAAAAAAATCACTCTTTAGCTCCCATACAAATTTCGCTGCCGGTTTGACTTTTTCTTCTCTAGAAAATACACATTTTAACAGGCTTTGATCAGAACACGTTATATTTCATATGGAAACATACGTAGTGAATGCGGGTCTCATCGGTCCATGATGAAGGACACTTGCCGAAATCGTCACCAAATTGAATTGTGCTGGAGTAGAAAGAGGAGGGTGTCACGGTTTCATACAACGAGTGGCCAAAACTAGATGGAATTATCGTAGAAATCTGAAATTTGGTACATACTTATATATCAATTAAATATAATTACGGGTGAAATTTGGAACAAATTGGAGTTGGTTAACACACAATATATGAGTCATTCCTTGTCAAACCAGCCAAACAAAAAACCATATCGCACCGATTTTCCCGAAATTCAGAAAATATTCTTCTTTAAAAGGATTTTACACGTGTCTTAGGCAAAAAATCTTAAAATTTTGATTGCAGAGCTATAGACATTGCAATTTCCACAAAAAATTGAAAATATTGCTGACGATTGTATATTCAAATCATTACTTTAACCCTATTTGTCAATTGCGTTTTACAATCAATTACGTTTACAATTGGTCTTCATGTTGTAAAATTATTACATCAGTACACTTAGAAGTACACTCTTTTGAAATTTTCTTGTCCAGACTGTTTTCTTCTAAATTGCTCTAGATGATTTGTAAAATTCTAAAAAAAAAATTCTCGATTTTGGCCGCAGCCGTGACATTGTGTGTCATAGCCTTTCCTTACTTGTTTTCATTTAGAATAATGCTCCATTCGACTATAAAACGAAAATCCATTCTACAAATATAGAGTCGATATTCTGTTCCAATCAAAAAGTCTTCATATGTTGGACATAGCTATAAAATGTGCTCAGACAGAACATCGTTAGCAAATAGTTAAAGTTTGTTGCCATATGAAAATATTCTGTTTAGTGATGAGGCTCTTTTTTGGCTCAATGGACATGTCAATCAGTAAAATTGTACCATTTGTGAGACAAGGCTTCATCCACAAAACCTCACTTCTTAAAAAAGAGTAGAACGAGCACATTCCGTTTATTTCGTGCCCTTATTGAATGGAATAAATTAAAGGGTGTCCCAAGAAGAACGCAATTTTTAAATCTGGCAACATTCGAAGTGTCATTGTTTGACATTGTTATTGTTTGTTAGTAGAAGGTACGAGGTTAGTAAAAATGGAGCGCTACACGAATGAACAACGCATTCTCATTGTGAAATTGTTTTACCAAAATGGTGAAAGTTTTGCGGCTACAGTTCGCAAATTGCGATCAATTTGGGGTCACAATAATGCTCCAAAAGAGTCAACTGTAAAGAGATTAATGGATAAATTTGCCGAAACTGGGTCTGTTAGTGATGTAAAGACAACAACACGCCATCGACCAGGTCGATCTACCGAAAATGTCGCAGCTGTACGTGATGATGTCGCTCAAACTCCATCCACCTCAATTCGACACCGAGCTCAGCAAATTGGTGTCTCCAAATCCACTTTGCAGCGAATTTTGACGAAAGATTTGCATCTTCATGCATACAAAGTTCAATTGACTCAGGAACTGAAGCCAACTGACCATGGACAGCGAAGGGAGTTCGTTAATTGGGTATTGGAGAGACAACATGAAAATGCTGATTTTGCCGATAAAATCATCTTCAGTGACGAGGTCCATTTTCATCTTGATGGCTTCGTCAATAGGCAGAATTGTCGCATGTGGGGTGCGGAAAATCCTCGAGTGATTCACGAGAAGCAAATGCATCCTCAACGTGTCACTGTGTGGTGTGGTTTTTGGGCTGGAGGAATCATTGGACCTTTTTTTTATGAAAATGAGGCAGGTCAAGCGCAAACAGTCAATGGTGTTCGGTATCGTGAAATGATAACCAGTTTTTTCTTACCTAGAATTGAAGAAATGAATGTGGAGGGCATGTGGTTCCAACAAGACGGCGCCACATGTCATACAGCCAGAGAAACAATTCAATTGCTGCATCAGTCATTTCCCGGTCGTGTTATTTCGCGTTTTGGAGATCAGAATTGGCCGCCTAGATCGTGCGATTTAACACCATTAGATTTTTTCTTTGGGGTTTTTTGAAGTCGATGGTTTACGCCAATAAGCCGACGAGGACTCAAGCCTTAAAAGACGAAATTGGACGCTGCATTAATGAAATACCGCAGCATTCATGCAAAACGGTCATTGAAAATTTCATTAAAAGATCGCGTGCATGCCAGCAACGCCGCGGCGGCCATCTGCACGATATATTGTTCCATACATAACCTCATTCTGTCTACTTTACGATATAATAAAGTTTCACGATTTTTTCTTAAATATCTGTGTTTTATTTAAAATTAAAAAATTGCGCTCTTCTTGGGACACCCTTTATAATACCAAAAAAATGTATATTTTTAATTTTTATTTTTAAAAACTAACAAGTTTTTTCGAAAACAATATCAATATCTTTGCCACAGCAGAAGATAAAATAAACCCTTTTCCTAAAAAGAGGCCCAAATACAATTTAATTAAAACCAAATAGATTTTGATTCAATTGATATGTTAATGACATCAATTACTTTTAATCTATTTAAATGAACAAATTTGCTGGTTCATTATTTATTTCGTATTTCATTTGTATGTTGTACACTTTCCAGGAAACAACTTCAGGGAATCAAAAACAGCACACAAGTTTTGCGTTTTACACATTCATTTTTATTTTCAGGTTTATGTTTGTCATTGGCCAAATGGGATGCTTTACGCTCGAACAAAATTCGGAAATATTAAACACTTACTTCCAAAGTAGTGAGTGTTTTCAGATGAAGCTCATTTTCATCTCAATGGCTATGTCTATAAGTAAAATTACCGCATATGGGGTTTAGAGAACCCACACGTGTAGGGTATGCAATTGTTCGTACTTTTGGATTATTCGTTTAATCGTTTATTCGAAAATACAAAATTTCTAATTAACCGAATAAAGTCGGCAGCTCTTATTTGAAGATTCGAATAAAATTTCTTGTAAATTATTTAGATTTTGATAGGAATATATAATAATCAAGTTTCATCGTTTTATTTGAAAAACCTATTTCTGTTGTTTTAATAAAGATCGATTTCGAAAAAAACTCTTTCGCTTACTGTTGAAGTCGAAGCAATAGAAAGAAGAGGTCTTGATTTTTTTTCGATTTATATAAATATAAAAAATCACCTTGTATGCCATTCGATTCTACTTTTTCGTGGAAATTGTGCTTTCAATTTCAGCTAATTTCAGCGACAATAATTTCTCTTTCAGTGACAGGATATTACGAAACGTTTTCAACTCCAAATTGTATACTGAGCTAGCAAAGCAAGAATTTAATTTTCGCAAAGTTTTCATTAAAAATTGAATGATGTCTTCCAAACGTTGGCAGATATAAAGCAAACTCATTTGTGCAATTATTTACACTTTCCAAAATGATATTTCACTCCAAAAATGTTTGGCAGTATAAAATTTCGAATATTCGATAATTTGATTCGGATTCGTTATTCGAAAATAGACTATTTCTGATTATTCAAACAAATATTTGATACCAAATATTCGATTAATCGAATCAAATTTAATCGGTTGGATACCCTACACTAGGGATCTATAAATCGACTTTCGACTAATCGATGAATCGACTAATTCGACGGGAGGAAAAAGTCGAAAAGTCGAAATCGACTTTACCATTGCCAAAAGTCGACTTTTGTTTTCGACTTTGTGCATCAATGAATTAATTTTTTGTATACCGATTTTATTTTTTTCGCTCTAGAAAACACATCATTTATCCGATTTTCTTCAAACTCAAACAACTAGAAAAATCTATGCAAAAAGTGGGTAAGATCGATTCAGATTTATATATTCAATATAAATGTTTCTCGATTTGGTTTTGATTTAGTCTATTCGTCTTTTCATTCATTTGAAATGTCGTCGTTTTTATTTATTTGCACCAGTCGAAAAGTCGATTTTTCAAAAGTCGAAAAGTCGACTTTTCATATATTTGCAAAAGTCGAAAAATCGATTATTCATATATTTCCAAAAGTCGAAAAATCGACTTTTTGTTCCAACTATACATCGCTACCCTACACACGTGACTATTGAGAAGCCAATGCATCCACAACGAGTCGCTGATTGGTGTGGATTTTGGGCTGTACTGATAAATTCGGTTGATGAGGTACTGTCGATCCAGTCGTTGTAGTCATACGAATGATATTATGTCCCATTATTAAATGACAAAGTTCTACCTTACCGATAAAACCAGAAATTTGAAAAAATAATCAGTACTTTTTTATAGCGAATTCTAATTTTAAATTTTAAATGGCCCACACTATGTGTTAAGAATAACTTTTTCACTCTCAATTCTATAAAATCTTTAGGTTTCAGACGCGTACCAGTTATTGGACAACCCGCCGTTGCCACTTATAAACTAAATATTTATCTTAAAAAAAGAACAATTTAAACCATAGTCGATGGTCGCGTGTAACTCAGATGGAAACTTTTGTTAATTGTTTTGGACAATAGTAGCTCATCATTTAACTTAGAGTTGGTTGTTTCGGCTTCGGTTACCATTTCCTATAAAAGGCCATGATGTCTTTCACACTCTGTCTTCTTTGGCATATTTAATGTTCTCATTAACCTTAAGAGGCAACAAATGCGAAAAGCCGATGGAGTTGTCAACCACGCGCCGACAAATGATGTCAAGCTCATTCACACAGTACACATATTGACCGGCTGGTTGGCTGGCTGGCCATCGCATCACACATCATTCCATAACATCGATCAATCAAGCCGAATAGTTTCTTCCTACTTACAGCATTCTTTGAATATTTCCAACCAAAACGACATCAACATTTCCGGCCTATTGCGATGAATTATGATGCTCCCCGGCACTGCCGCAGTTAATCTTGAGTTGGAAACAAGATAAGTTCCCATAAAATGGATTAAGTTTTGTCTTTAAATCACACGGAGAATATGCTAATTTGTTTGTTAATACCCGTATTCAAATACCATTTTGTTGGCTAAGCATTCTATGTTAATTGTGTGTATTTGGTTTAAGTTGTGTTTGTTTAAAAGTAAATGAGTAGAAGACAACGAAGAGAAACAAACCGGAAGGATACTTATTAGCGATTTATGTGCGCTGGAGCAGACTACTGTGGAAAATCAACTCCCAACTTTAGACAAGTAATTCCGCTGGATTTGATATGATAAAGGTAATTCCAAAAATATTTTCAAGTGGGAAGCAATTAAGGAAACCGCAGAAGGTTGGAACGCATTAGCGCCATTCCATTCCAATTTAGGCAGTATGTTAATAGAATAAAAGCGTTTCAGAACTAGAACTAAACGTACGATGATAGTGTGACGCACATTTAATGATCAATTTGGAAAGAATTGTTGATGATTTTGGAATTCGTTTGCTATAAACAAGCATTTTTAAGAACGAGGTTCTAATTTGGTCTTAATTTAAGAAGTCTAGCATTTCGTGGTTAGCCGTTTTTAATATTTCAACATTTTTGGAGCAGATGGAGCAATTCATAAATAAAGAAGAAAGGAAAGCCCATACTCTAGTATACCCTCCACATTCTGAAGATAGTTTGACATAGCACCCTATACAATACACAACTGTGGCAACAAAAAAAAACAGACTCCCATCCATGTTGAGATCGTTAGCTTAGAGTTAAATATCGAGTTATCGCTACAACAATTTAAGCAATTTTAACATAGAAAAATTATTTATTCCTTCAAATTAATTAATGTGTTATACAATTTATGTGAAGTTCATTATACGTTTAACTATTAACGAACTTAAATAAAAACATTTCATAGTGTTTAGAAAATCGTTCAATAGTTGTCTAGGAAGACTTTCATCTTAATATAATATTATTCTAAACAATCACTGCAAAGGCTTCTACCTAACCCTGTCAGCAATCAATTATTTATGGCAGAATTATCATGAAACGTTTGGGAATTATTACGTGTTGTCATTATACACTCCACGAGAGTATTATGGCTTTGTGCATTTGTTTGTAACACCCAAAAGGAAGCGGGATAGACCCATTGTTAAGTATACCGATCGACTTAGAATCACTTTCTGAGTCGATTTAGCAATGTCCGTCTGTCTGTCTGTCTGTCCGTCTGTCTGTCTGTCCGTCTGTCTGTCCATCTATTGTTGTAATCAAACTACAGGTCGCAATTATAGTCCGATCTTAACAAAAATTGGCACAAGTAAGTTTTGTGGATCAAGGACGAACGCTATTTAATTTGGAGCAAATCGGTTCAGATTTAGATATAGCCCCCATACAAATGTCGCTCCCGATTTGACATTTTCCGCTCTAGAAACCACATATTATACTCGATTTTCTTTAAATTTGGCACAACATCTTATAATCCAACTAGAAACACATATGCAGAAATTAGGTAAGATCGGTTCAGATTTAGATATAGCCCCCATACAAATGTCGCTCCCGATGTGACATTTTCCGCTCTAGAAACGACATATTGTACTCGATTTTCTTTAAATTTGGCACAACATCTTATAATCCAACTAGAAACACCTATGCAGAAAGTGGGCAAGATCGGTTCAGATTTAGATATAGCCCCCATACAAATGTCGCTCCCGATTTGACACTTTCCGCTCTAGAAACCACATATTGTATCCGATTTTCTTTAAATTTGGCACAACATCTTATAATACAACTAAAAACACCTACGCAAAAATTGGGTAAGATCGGTTCAGATTTAGATATAGCCCCCATACAAATGTCGCTCCCGATTTGACATTTTCCGCTCTAGAAACCACATATTATACTCGATTTTCTTTAAATTTGGCACAACATCTTATAATCCAACTAGAAACACATATGCAGAAATTAGGTAAGATCGGTTCAGACTTAGATATAGCCCCCATACAAATGTCGCTCCCGATGTGACATTTTCCGCTGTAGAAACTACATATTGTACCCGATTTTCTTTAAATTTGGTACAACATCTTATAATCCAACTAGAAACACCTATGCAGAAAGGGGGCAAGATCGGTTCAGATTTAGATATAGCCCCATACAAATGTCGCTCCCGATTTGTCATTTTCCGCTCTAGAAACCACATATTGTATCCGATTTTCTTTGAATTTGGTACAACATCTTATAATCCAACTAGAAAGACCTATGCAGAAAGTGGGTAAGATCGGTTCAGATTTAGATATAGCCCCCATACAAATGTCGCTCCCGATTTGACATTTTCCGCTCTAGAAACCACATATTGTACCCGGTTTTCTTTAAATTTGGCACAACATCTTATAATCCAAGTAAAAAACCTATTGTGAAAGTGGCTAAGATCGGTTCAGATTTAGATATAGCGCAAATACAAAAGTTGCTCCCAAATGTTTAACCGATTTTGGCCAAACTATACATATTATATTTCACCTATATCGTTCCAGATTTCAATATACCCCCATACAAATGTCCTTTCCGATTTAACATTTTTTTGTCAAACTTTTTCACCGAATTAAATTGTATTCGGATAAGAAGTGGAGTGTATCATAGAGTCGGCCCCGCCCGACTTTAGCCTTTCCTTACTTGTTTTTATATTTATACACTCCACGAGAGTATTATGTCTTTGTGCATTTGTTTGTAACACCCAAAAGGAAGAGAGATAGACCTATCGTTTATTATACAGATCGGCTTAGAATCACTTTCTGAGTCGATCTAGTAATGTCCGTCTGCCTGTCCGTCTGTCTGTCTGTCTGCCCGTCTGTCCATCTATTGTTGTAATCAAATTACAGTTCGTAATTATAGTCCGATCTTCACAAAAATTGGCACAAGTAAGTTTTATGGATCACGGACGAACGTTATTTAATTTGAGGCAAATTGGTTCAGATTTAGATATAGCCCCCATACAAATGTCGCTCCCGATTTGACATTTTCCGCTCTAGAAACCATATATTGTACCCGATTTTCTTTAAATTTGGCACAGCAACTTATAATCCGTCTAGAAAAAACTATACTGAAAGTGGGTAAAATCGTTTCAGATTTAGATATAGCCCCATACAAATGTTGCTCCCAATTTGCCTTTTGCCGCTCTAGAAAACACATATTGTACCCGATTTTCTTTAAATTTGGCACAGCAACTTATAATCCGTCCGATTCCGTACCCGATTTTCTTTAAAATTGGCACAACATCTTATAATAGGACCGGAAGCAACTATGCAGAAAGTGAGTAAGATCGGTTCAGATTTAGATATAGGCCCCATACAAATGTCGCTCCCGATTTGACATTTTCCGCTCTAGAAACCTTATATAGTACCCGATTTTCTTTAAATTTGGCACAACATCTTATAATCGGACCAGAAACAACTATGCAGAAAATGGGTAAAATCAGTTCAGATTTAGATATAGCCCTCATGCAAATGTTGCTCCCGATTTGCCTTTTGCCGTTCTAGAAAACACATATTGTACCCGATTTTCTTTAAAATTGGCACAACATCTTATAATCTAACTAGAAACACCTGTGTCTAAAGCGGACTAGATCGGTTCAGATTTAGATATAGCCACCATACAAATTTCGCTCCCGATTTGACTTTTGCCACTCTAGAAACCACATATTGTACCCGATTTTCTTTCAAATTGGCACAACATCTTATAATCCAACTAAAAGCACCTATAGTGAAAGTAGGTAAGATCGGTTCACATTTAGATATAGGCCAAATACAAATGTTGCTCCCAAATGTTTAACCGTTTTTTAATATATATTTCACCTATTTCGTTCCAGGTTTGAATATACCCCTATACAAATTTCCTTTCCAATTTAACATTTTTTGTTAAACACATACATTTACAGGATACAAAAATCCTTCCAGTTTTACCTTTTTTACCGAATTGAATTGTATTCGAATAGAAAGTAGAGTGTATCATATAGTCGGCCCCGCCCGACTTTAGCCTTTCCTTACTTGTCTTTATTGTCTTTGTGCATTTGTTTGTAACACCCAAAAGGATGTTAATTATACCGATTGACTTAGAAACCACTTCGTGGACTAGGGTATTATAAGTTAGTTTTCCGCCAAATGTTTGTAAGACCAACAAATAATTGAGCTAGACACACCTTTAAGTATACGGATCGGCTTAGAATCACCAGCTGAATCGATTTAATCTAAGCTTTTTCGCACTCTACAGCTCGCAATTGTGGACCGATTGTCATGAAATTTGGCAGAAGTTACTTTTTTTAGCCACTGACGATTGGGGGAAATCGGTTCAGATTTAGATATAGCCTCCATATATATATATATATAATATAGCCTCCATATATATATATATATATATATATTTTACACAATTACTGCTCCAAATTTCCAGGATCGTGTTATATTTGAACTAAATACAGCTCACAGGAAAGTGGACCACATGGATCTATGTTTCGATATAGCCCCCATACAAATGTACCTCCGATTTACAATATTACTGCTCTAAAATTCACATTTTACATAGGATCTTGATCAAATTTTTCACACAATGTTACATTTGTACTAGAAACACGTATTTTGAAAGCCAGTTATATAGGTCAATGTTTTGGTATAGCCCCCATACAAATGGGCCCCCAGTTTACACTATGATCGCTCTTGAACCCACATCTTTCATTGGATCTTGATAACATTTTGCAGTTCATGTAATGCAAGAATACCTACTTTGAATGTGATTTATAAAGGCCCACTTTTTAATGTAGCGCCCTTTCAAATGGGCCCCCATTTTAATTATTATCTCTCTAGGACCCACATTTTACATCGGAAATTTTGCAGATTAAATTATATTTCAACTAAGAATACATATTATAAAAGTCAAATCTATGGGTACACATTTTGGTATAACCCCCATTCAAATTGGGCACCATTCTATTCTGATACACCTCTAGAACCCATATCGTGCATTGGATCTCGATACAATTTTGCATATCATGTCATATTTATAATTTTACTAATTTATAATTTTGTACTAATTTGTACTAAATCCTGACACTATATTTTTAAAATGTAGTACTCTTTAAGCGCTTTAGAACACTAAAAAGGCTGATCGACTTTTTCAGTTTCTTTCTTGTTTTTGGCGTAGTTTAAGGCGTGCGTATGGGAGCTATATATAAATCCGAACCGATCTGACCCACTTTGACGGTAGATATTTCTAATTGAATTATAATGTAATGTACCAAATTTAAAGTAAATCGAGTAAAATATGTGGATTCTAGAGCGGAAAAAGTCAAATCAGTTGCGACATTTGTATGTATCTGAACCGATCTTAAATAGCGTTCGTTCTGGGCCTGCAAAACATACTTGTACCAATTTTGTTTTAAGATCGGACAATAATTGCGACTTGTACTTAGATTACAAGAATAGATGGATGGACGGACGGACGGACATTGCTAAATCAACTCATAAAGTGATTATAATCTCGATTCCTGTTGGATGTTACAAACAAATGCACCAACGTAACTTTAATGACCAAATATAGCAAATTATATGTTTCACGACAATTAGACATTTTCGTCAAAACTGAAAAATCAATAGTCAATCTTCAGTTTATTTTTAATAAATAAATTACTCTGGTTTTATGTAAAAAATGTATTCATAAATATATATAAAAGACTACTATCTTGAGGAGTTGAAGTGTTGAAAAGTCACACAAAAATGTTCCCCGTATTCCAAAGCGATAAAAAAATAAAAAAATACATCCTACTATATATGCTCCCGATTCCTGCGCAATTCTATGCAGCAATGCTATTACATTCTATTCCTGAAAACTTCGAATTTCGAAAAAAAAGAAACATTTGTTAGTATGCGTCTCCGTCATATTGGGGACCCACCCTCATGGTTTCATCATCTAAGGTGTTACACTGGCAATTAAAAAAACATACAGTTTTATTTAAAACTGAAATATCCCAGTCAATTACCGAACGATATTTAAATGCAATTTTACAGTTTACAATTTTTACAATTAAATGCAGTTTTAAGTTTATTTTTAAAATAAATCACAATCGGTACGGTTGCCTTACAAACTGAATAAAAAAACATTGCCAAAGTTGGAAAATGGCGAGAAAATTTAAGCAAAATGTGTTTGCTGGACAACTACGCTCAGATTCTTTAAACTTTAAATAAACAGAGTATATGGGTCCATGTATGCGTTCGAAAACTCTATGTTTCTTCTTTTATAATCTGATATTCTTTAAAGAGTATAGCATTTTTTGAGAAAAGAAAAACAAAAAAATTCAGGGTAGTGTTAATGGTTTTATTCTTTTATTCAAATATAAATTAATTATTTACTTATCGAATTTTCCTATACGAGAATCCAAAAATATCAGCCCATTTCAAACATTGATATACGTGATCATAGCTAATATTTTTTTGAAGATTTGATATCGTTTGAATAAACAATTATAGATGCTTACAAAAGTGATTTAAATTCAAATTCAATGAATGTGCAATAAATTGTATGGTTCCCTTTGAACCATATCGGTGGCGTATACGTTCTATAGATGACGGATAATAGTACTCATTCGCTATGCTGTCCCATCACTGGGATATGTGGTTCGCTTTCAAATAGTTTATAAATATTTCAGATATGTTCATTGGAAATGTGTTCACTCGATCGATATCTATAGATTTTAACGCAACAATTGATCGAAAAAATAAAAAAAAAAATCTTTTCTTCATTTTATATCGTGAATATTATCACTGACTATAGTTTACAGATTTCGAAGGTTAACAGAGGCAGTCCACTTTCACTGTATACAACATGTTGCACCATATTTGACACCAAAACCAATTTCAACATGTTGCTCTATGAATGATGAGAAATTAAATCATTGAGTAGTATTTGCATGGAGACTATAATAATCAGAAAACACGTCACAATCCATCGCATGTAGGCTCATGGTCATGGTCCCATGGCCATTCGTGTTTATTTCGTCAAAAGAAATATAATAGGATAGTTTTATGACCACGTCGAACATGGTTATTTGCTCTTTTCAAAATTCAAAAAACTGATAATAGAATTTCTGCTTAATCCTTATCATTCAGACTATCGATTTTTGTTCTTTCTCACAACAATAGAGAAATAGAATCTCGTATGCAAAGTATTGATTCATGTACGACTGCAATAAAATTGTTAATGCCGCCGCACCATCAACGTGTCTATTTTTTATTATATAATTGGAATTCACAAACCTGTTGTAAACAAATTTATTTTTATTGTTTATAAGCTATAGCTTGATTCCAAAAATTCTAAACATTTTTTAAATACTAATATTAGAGAGCAGACACAGCCGAGAGTGGAAAATTTTCTCTTGCTATTTGATTAGTAATATGAAATTAAATTTTTGTATTTTAAAAATAATTGTTTTTCATCAAACAAAGACTTACTAAATATATTCCTTAAAAATTTTTATTATACTGATTTTGTTTCAAGTTTAATATGGTAAGAGTAAATATTCTACTGTCGCTTATAGATGCTCTCCGATTATTATTTTTAAAATTTTTATGATGTATTTTGATGTTCTAAACTCGAAAAAGATATTAAAACAAAATTATGAATATTTTAAAATGTTTTCTTTACTATTTTTAACAGTCCGATCAGTTATTCGTGAAACAGAAGCTAGGGAAAAGTGCTAGGAATCTTCTGAATATCACCTTCACATATATTAAGAAAAAATATTTCTTTAATTCATTACCGCCTCTGACTCATATGAGGACACCTGTTTAAAGCCATAAATGGGTTAAAACCAACCATTTAAAGCTTTGTCTCTTAAAAAGCAAGATATGAATAAACTAAAAAATAAGGCAGAAGCATGATATTTGAAGTATTTTTAATAGAAAGTCTCCTCTTTAATTTGACACTAACATTGTTATCATAGGGCGCGAACAAGTATATATGGAACTTTGTAGTCCTGTGAAGGGGCAACAGCATGAGGAATTGAAAAACGAAAAACGTCAAAAATACTCCATTTTGTCTATATTTTCATACGCATATTATCCGGTTCAAGTGTAATGACTTTTTTATATTGTCGTAAGGTGTAATAAATATAAAAATATGACTTTGTCCCATTTTTTAATGCTGACATCCTAAAGAAGAGGACAATACCCATTTGAAAATATCTATGGATAAATATAAAAATTTGTAAGAGAATTAAGGTTGGTTCACATGTCCGCTGTCGCGGGAGCGTCAAGTAGTGCCTTATGATACCGTTTTGGATAAATTTATATATTTTAATATATTAAGTTCTGCTAATGAAGAAGATAAGTCTATAACAATGGATACATATAGACTTTCTGACACTTCTTGTTGAGGTAATATAATTTTTGCTTAAATTGATTTCGTCATACATACATACGATCATACTTTTATTTATATATTTTCTTCAGCCTCAACTTGGTTTCCTCTTTTGGATGGCAAATTTACAAAAACGATTCCATTTACCACAGGTATTTTTCAAAAAGGCATTGCTTTCTTCTAGATGCTAGATTTAAAAAAAAACGGAACAAAATATTATTTTTGATTTTTTCCTATATTTCGTTCCAACAAAAACGATAAAAATAATTTTTTTGACTGATTGATTGTTCCTAACCCACTACTTATACATAGTGGTGATATTAAGAAACAATTGCCCCAACCTTCTTTTTAATGCATGATGGGGCATGGTCGAACTTATGATGCCAAAATGATAGTACAAATATTAAAGGGGAACTTGAATTTTAGTACCTTTACGGCCCTATGCTCCATTAGAGCGTCTTTAAAATATAAATTGCCAACATTCCCGACTAAAATGAAAGATTGTTTTGTTTTATGTAGTCTCTCAAAATATTACGCTTTTATCATTGTCCGTTCGTAAACAGGAGGCGTTTAAAATAAGCTCTATAAAATTAAAATGTGACACGAAGCTTATCAAACCATTTCAAAAAATTGCAATATGACCCAATTTAAAGGGCAGATTTTTTGGTTTTTTAGTGCAATTTTTGAGGCATTTTTTATAAAATCCGCATATATATTTTCTTAATGGCAACACTCCAAGCTATCAAGAAAATGTATTGGAGAAAACTAGGTGGCAACACCGCAAGCCTGAGAGGTATTTAAAGATTGCCGTTGAAACAAGTGGGACTAATTCGGGTCTAAAGCAGTTGTAGAAAATACTTAAAATTAAGCCGTAAAAAGAAAATTATAAAGTTACTATATTATTGAAATTGAAGGCTTGCGTAAGGAGTTGAAAAATTATATTGAACATTTTCTTAAGTGTTGTAATTTTGTGATTCGTATTGAGCATAACCTACAAATGTCGTGGATCAAAAGTTATATGGACTCAACTTGACTCAAAGTGTAAATTGTGTGTGTTCGTCTGAGTGTGTAGTTTATGGTGGAATTAATATCTCGTCAGCATTTTTCCACTTTATTTTAGCACAATTTTCGATTAGCCATAGTACACATATTTCATTATATCTCTGAAAGTACCTTTATATGGTATATAACGTCATTCACTTGTCTGTCCACATGTAGACATTTTATATTATTTCCTGAAATAATTATTTAAATTGTAGTGTCCAGTAGAATATTTGTATGCTATATTTTGCTTTTGTAATAATGTTCAGAAAAACATTGCTCGTCAAAGCGAAATAAGTTTCATTCTTTTAAGCTTTCATAAAATGTTGTTTTTAGTCACCCTGTACTAATACAGGGTGATAATTATGTTGGTTATATATTGAGTTTATATGGGAGGTGATAGTGGGCGTGGTCCGATCGGCCAAATTTTATTTTTTATTTTTTAAGAATGCTATGTCTAGCAAATTTTCAAAATTTCAAGATACAATATCTTTTCGACTTTATCTTCTTTCAACTTTATACCATACAAAAGGAATTGGGGACCAGTGTGCAATGTCAACACTGCGATCACTTTCATTTATAAGGTCTCTGCTACCTTTGAGGCCAGTTTTTCCTGAATATTTGACAAGTTGCTAAGTTCATCCACATGAAATCAGCTCTGTAGTAGTATCTTCTTGGGTAGTGCATGGATGTACTGCTTTTAACAGACGCTATCAGTGGTGAGAACAACTCCGTAGCAAGGAAATATATCCCACCCCAACTCGTCTGCTCTTTAGTCCCCATATAAGTCCCAATGTCCAGGGATCTATATAAGCATGATTTCAGACAGACAACTCAGTATAGACAGCTACTCAATGTACTGACCTAATGAGTAGATATTATGCGGTTAGATCTTAGAGACAAAATAGCAACATGGATTTCCCCAAAGTTGCATATGCGACCCCATTTGTCTGCAGAGGTAAGACTTTCTTCCTTAATTCCAAAAAACTTCCACCTGAAAGACGCTGCAGACGTGAGGAAGTCGGAATGAACAAATGAGGGAAATCATGTATATATCAATTTCTTTGTGGAAATTGTTTGCGTGATTCACGCGTGATCGTGAGCAAAATTTATTTTACTCACGCGAGTGTGAGGAACGAAATAATCTTAGTGCGTGAATCCAAAATCACTCACGCGCCCATCTCTAATTCCTAGTTCAAGCTCAGACTCTTTCCCTTTCAAATTGCCACTCCTTCCCGCAAGAACTCAAATGCCTTTCAGTTAAATAAGGAAGAAGTAAAACAGTATATTAAAATAAACTCTTAATAAAGCCCATTTAACTGGCATAAAAGCTCGAAAACAGCAGTTACTTTTTTTAATTCTTATTTAAAAGTCTAGATTTAAACCAATAGGTTTTGTGCTATTGTATGATAATTTATCAATGTCAAATTTAAAAAAAATATATATTTTTTTTAATATTCTCACGAGCTAAACACATCTACGTATGTATGTATCTTAATTGTTTGCGATAAGACAGTCACAAATCAAAAAGTGTTATTTTTGCAAAATGTCTGTGAAGTTTTCAATTTATAGAGGATTCCAGCAATATTTTAAACCCGAAAGTGTTTAAATTGGGTCATGCTGATATAATTACTAGAATGATATAAATCGTGCTGTGTACTATTCAACTCAGTAATGTGTGATTTTTCATTATGACAGACTTCTCGCTATGACATATGTAGACACAGGCACATTTAAGATTCTGGCGCGCGATATCTTTATACGAAGACAAATGTAAGCATGTTATGATCTCACGTGCACGTGTTTATCACAGATTGTATACTTTTTGTGCGCTTTTAAAAACACACATTTGTACATAAGTAAATTAGAATGTCTCATCAGAAAAAAGTTAAATTTATTTTGTTAAAATTTCTTATATCAATCAACTATTGATCAGATTGCAGACTTCACAAAATTAATCGAAGCCAAACTAAAAAAGAGATTTTGTTACCAGATTTTTTGAGATTTTTCAAATTTATTAAAAAATCTAATTTTCTGCAACTGTTTTAAATGAAAAAAGGGCATAACAGACAATTTTTTCGACATCACGATTTTTACATATTCCGATGTATTGCAACAGTTTTTATTGGAATATGTAAAAAACGCGATTTGATATAATCAGTTACACCCTTTTAAAATTAGACCACATTTAATTGGAAAAAACACTTGTTTTTAGAGCTTTTTTGAATAAAGCTGGGATCATGAAATGTCACCAGGTTCATTTCGCCTTTTTCGAATGAAACATTCTAATGTCCATACATTAGACGGGATCGTTTGGGAGGTTGTTATAGTATTCTAAAAATGTGGGATCAATGTCAATGACCTCAAATCGTAATAATGTGTTTATTTACGACATTTTTTATTTGACCAACTAACATTTTCGCATATTTTTCGTATGTAAATTGAATGGACAATTCCTAACGGTATTTTTATCGCCGCATATATTTTCTTTTAACTCTCAAATAAGCCAAACAAAATCAATAAAAAATAATATCATTTCACAGAATTTTTATATTCTCACCCTACAGGGCAGCAAAAAAGCACAAAAGCCTCGAAGCATTAACTTAACTTCCAGTTATATTTACATCAAATACAATCCATGAGCCTTTTGAGCCATTTGAACAATCGAAAAAGTTAATGAATCTATTCAATGTTTGGTGTTGACAAAAAGTTTATTGTGTGAGAGCCAAGGGTTATGTAAAATAAAGTGTCACGTGAAATAACAACACGTTGTCATTTTTCAGCAATATTGTAAAAATTAATAATCATATAAAATGATCATCAACGATGAGTCTCTTATTATGATTTGCAACCCGGGATTTTTCCGGTATTATACCCTCCACCTAAGGATGGAGGGTATACCTTAAAATATTCGTCGGAGACCTCATAAAGTATATATATTCTGGGTCGAGGTAAAATTCTAAGACGATATAGCCGTGTCCGTCTGTCTGTCTGTTGGCGAAATTGGCTCAGAGGGATAATTTTTTCCCTCACAAGGACTGAAAATAACCCTAATATTTAAAGTTTTTAAACACGTTTTTTTCACAATGTCTGCTTATATTTGCTTGATATTGGGAATGCGCTATCCTCTTATAACAAAATCGTACACCATAAAGTGAATCTTATTCGTAGGGGCTGAAATGGGCAAAAAGGGATAAAAATGGTACCTTTCAAACGACAACAGCTAGAAACGCGAAATTCGATGTGTACATTCCTCTAATTGATAAAAGTAATAAAAACAGTTTTTCCAAATTCGTACTTTTTGGGGTTAAAATGAAAAAATGAGGATAAAAATAGTACCTACCAAATGACCGCAGCTAAAGTCATGAAATTAGGAATATACATTCCTCTGACTGCATAGACAGAAAAATAAAAGTTTTTTCCACATTCGTACTTTAGAGGGATACAATGGGTACAGGGGGGTAAAAAAGTACCAACTAAACGACATACTAGAATGATGAAATTCGGTGTGTACATCCCTCTAATTGCGTAGAATAAATAGATTTTAAAATAAATATATTTTAGAAAGTCTTACTCTCAAGGTGGTAAAGTAGGAAAAAGGGGATAAAAATCGTACCAACCAAATGGCCGCAGCTAGAATCATGGAATTCCGTGTATACATTCCTCTGACTGCATAGACACGCAAAATAAAAAGATTTTTCCAAATTCGTAATTTATTTTGTTACTTTTACTGCAAAATTTGGTTGAATCATAAAGTAAATTTTGTACTTTTGGACTTAAAATAGAATGGAAATACAACTAAATGTAGCACCCACTATCTACCAATATTTATGACATTTAAGTTTTTTGAAGATATAAAGATAAGAATATTTAGTTTTTGAATTGACTTGAAGTATTATTTCGATATATATAGAATACACGTATCGGCAGCCTTGCCTCATAAGCGTGGCTTCAAATAATAAAAATATTATATTAATTTATAAAATTATGTTTTCAATATTAGTATTTGTTTTGGTTTGGCTATATTAAAAAATGATATTTTCCTATAATATTACTGCACTTCTACGAAAATCGACAGCCTCTGTGGAATGCAATCCATGGTGGAGGGTATAAAAAGTTCGGCCCGGTCGAACTTAACACCGTTTTTACTTGTTTTTCATTTCCCTTTTCCCGGGAATTATGAAGGAGATTTCATATACAACGTTTACATATTTTCGGTATGTATATATGACATTACTACAATACGTTCGATGTTGTACACTGTACAATAACACGACCCCAAAAACACGAAAATTACGTCTAAAATAGTCCCTCGGTCCCATGGTGTTCTAGGGACCTGAAAAACGGTCCACCCACTTTCATAAAAGTGTGGGTACTCAAATGAATGGAAATTTCCTTTAGATTGCATATTTTGCAAAAAATATACTTTTATGGACTCAGTAGGTCCTCAGAGGCTCGAAAATTAGAACTGATGCCAATTATAGTGTGTGTACTCAAATGAACGGACATTTTCTGTAGATGACATATCTGTAAAAACATGTATGTAAAAATATTACTGTGGACTCAATTGTCCCTAAATAATCTATTACAGAAAACTTAGTTAAATGTAAAATAATGTTGTACAAAAAATCAAGTTACAAAATTTAAATTAATAGAGCGCCACAGGTGAAACATATTTTCATAAAAATCGTTCGATTTTTATTATTTATTTATTTTGGAAAATATTTGAGAAGGTGGACTTTGTACAATCATAAATATTTGTATTAAATTATGAAGAAGTTACTATCATTGGAGATACCCAGGATTTACCGCTTGGAACTGAAAGTAAAATTTTGAATCCCCATCAGATGGCTTTTTTGACGTGAGATCCCTTGCCTGTCACGGATGCGAGATCACATCACATAATTCATCTTTGGGCTTTACGGCTATGCAGATTTAAGGTTTCCTGCGACGTATTGGAGCCTCGTTTTCAGTTTTGTTTAGCAGATCTTACATCTAGGAGGCCCATCTGTAAAATGTGAAAGGTCACCCAATAACAAGGCATTGTCCTCTCCAATATGACATGCTAATCACAATTAACGAACCCTTTACAACTCAAATTGGAGTGTTTGTTTGTCCGTCGTCCGTTACACACGTGTTTGTCTGTCGTTCGTGTTGTGTGCAGTCTTTATTTTGTTCATTAAAAGCAAACCTAAACAAAATAATAATTATTATAAAAATAAAACATTGAACAGTAAAACATTTTCTAACTGATGCAAATAAAAAAGAAATAGCCAAACATCATAAAAAAAATAGCTGACAACAAAACAATCCAGCATAATAATACCGCGTCGCGCACCTACAATCCAAAACAAAACAAATAATCAACCAACCAACCAACAACAAACAAATCTACAGCATCGACAAAAACAACTTCAACAAAAACAGCAGCCTCAGCAGCAGCGCTTCACAGACCATACGAAGGGTTTCTATGTCTCCTTCGTTGTGTGTCCGTTGGCCCCCTCTCCCTCCACTCCCTTTCCCTTTCGTGTAATTCAATTGTCGATCTTCTCTTCTTGTCGTTGTTCGCCCAATGCCTAAGGCATAACACTAGGCATTGGGTGAGTATAACAGCGGTAAGGAGGGAGGTCTGACAATTGTGGTTACGCATTTCGACTTAGTGTTTTTTTATTTCTGTAAATTATAATGGTTGGTAAGTTTAAAATACAATTTGCCAACATACGAGGGCTTAGAGCGAACTATTTTGCCGTGTACGCTCATGTACATTTCCATCGGCCTGATGTTTTTGCTCTTTGTGAGACTCAGGTGAGTGAGGGTTCTGATCCACAGGATTTTCACGTACCTGGGTATCACACCCTGTCCCTCTTTATTCCCCACAGAGGCCTTTTGGTATACGTACGTAACGACATAGTGTTCCAGAGCCAGCAAGACTTAAACTCAGAAAATCCAGAATTTAACTCCCTTTGGGTTAAATTCAAGATTGGAACACACGTACTACATTTCGGATTCGTGTATAGAAGTCCAAACGCGGAAAGGGAGGTATCCCTAAATGGCTTTGACGCCCTTTCCGATTCAATTACAAAAATTTTAGAGGATTGTCCTGACAGTGAAATTGTGGTTGCTGGCGATTTCAATGTCCATAATTCCTCTTGGCTTGCCCATTCGAGTCACTCAACACCGGAGGGTCAATACGCCGAGCTTTTTGCCGCGCATAATGATTTGACGCAACTAGTGAATGAACCGACTCACATTCCGTGTGTCCAAGGGCAACACTCTAACATTCTTGATCTTTTTTTAACTTCACACCCTGAAAAGTATGAAGTTAACGTTCTAGCACCTCTTGGTAATTCGGATCACTGTATTGTTTCAGCATCCTTTTCGTATTCCGCTCTTCGTGTCGCTTCGACCCCAGCCCCAAAGCGGACAATATATATATACGAAAAGGCACGTTGGGCCGAGCTCAACAACTTTTTCCAGCATTTTAATTGGAAACTTTGTTTTCTAAATAGCGATATAGATGCTGCGGCTGAAATGATTGAAAATATTATCTTGATTGGAATGAAATCATTTATTCCAATTAAAGTTATTTCGGATAAACCATCTAATAAAAGTTGGTTTAACCAGACATGCAAGACTGCTGTCAGATCCAAAGAGGAAGCGTTCAGGAAATGGTGTTTAAATAAAAATGCCACAACTGATCTGCTGCGCAAGCAGACAAGAACCATGTGTGCCAGGGTACTTAGACGTGAAAAGTTTCTGTACGAACAACGTCTTCGTGCCAAAGTTCTTGCCTCTCCTAGGGGAAGTAAGAGCTTTTGGTCATTTGTGAGAAGAGTAAAGGATAACTCCTCATCTATCCCAACTCTTGTTAAAGATGACCAGATATTCACTGACCCGGTTGACAAAGCTAACCTATTGGCTGTAATGTTTGCAAGGAATTCATCCTTGCCGGAAAGCAATCAACCACTCCCCGTGATCGAAAATATATCTAGTTCCATGCCTCAGATATTTTTTCGAACACGTGGAGTTAAAAGGGTTCTCGCAAATCTCGACGTAAATAAATCTCCAGGCCCGGATGGCATTTCAGCACTTGTCCTATGTAAGTGCTCTTCGACGCTTGCCCGTCCCCTTCGCAATCTTTTCAACCTTGCATACCGTGCAGGAGTTTTCCCAGCGTGTTGGAAGATTGCGAACATCCAGCCCATCCCTAAAAAAGGTGAGGCTAATAACCCTGCTAACTATCGACCGATCGCTATTTGCTCAGCGCTCTCGAAGGTTATGGAGAGTATGGTTAACCACCATCTTGTGAGGTATTTAGAAACTAATGACTTACTTAATGATCGACAGTATGGCTTCCGTAGGAATCGATCTACGGGAGACCTGATGACACTGCTATCCGAAAATTGGAATCGTTCTATTCACCAGCTTGGTGAGAGTAAGGTCGTTGCTCTAGATATCTCCAAGGCCTTTGATAGAGTTTGGCACGGCGCACTCATATCAAAGCTTATCGCTTTTGGTGTTGGTAGTGACTTCTCTCGATTTATATCGAGCTTCCTCAGAGATCGCACTATACGTGTTGTTGTAGATGGGTTCTCATCCGACGAGCATAGGTTAACCGCAGGAGTACCACAGGGCTCTGTCCTTTCCCCCTCCCTTTTTCTTATTTTCATCGACGACCTTTTGGATCGGACTTCGAATCCAATATACTCATTCGCGGATGACAGCAACCTCTGTCATTCATACTCATTTGATCATAGACCAAGTCGTCAAGAAATTGAGGATAAAAGGCGATTGATGGATGAGTCACTTAGCCAGGATTTGTTGGCCATTTCTGAATGGGGTCGAGTGAATAGAGTAGATTTTAATGCACGTAAGACCCAGTGCTCCTTGTTGTCTCACAAGCGATTCACTGATCCAATGGTGTCGTCGATTTTAATGAACGGTGTAGATATTGAGCAATCAGATGCTCTCGATGTTCTCGTTGGACAAAACATGTATTTGATGTGTCGAAAGATGCCTTCAAATGTTTAGGCTTTTTAAAAAGATGTAAGAAATATTTCACACCCTCTGATCTTCTCAATATCTACACTACCTACATCAGACCAAAGATGGAATATAACTCCCATATATGGTCGGGTGCTCCAGCTTCATCGCTGGAGCTACTTGACCGTGTCCAGAGGAGGGCGATGGTGTTGATAGGCGATGGTAGGATATCCAATTCTATTGTCTCCCTTGAACACCGTCGTAATGTTGGTTGTGTGTCATTGTTCTATCGATACTTTCATGGTATTTGTTCTTCGGAAATTCGTGATCTCATACCGCCCGTGAGAACGTTCGGTAGAGATACGCGACTTTCCAGGAATTCTCACCCATTTGTTGTCGATTGGACAACTGACCGGACCACACATTACAGAATGAATTCGTTCTTCGCCCGCACTATCCGTATGTGGAATCGACTTCCGGCAGATATCTTCCCGGCCAATTATGATGTTCAGAAGTTTAAAACTAGAGTCAACAAACACTACTCCCTCTTTCCTCCTCCCAATACCGTATCTTCCTTCCGCCAACGCAATGCGCTGCATTTATAGGGGACATCCCCTGAGTGTTGGCTTAGTGAAAAAAAAAAAAAAAAAAAAAAAAAAAAAAAAACTGGTTTGCCCACTAATGGTAAAGCCGAAATATATTTCGATAATGCATTAAAACCAAAGATTAATTTTAGACGGAATATCCACAACTTTTTTGAAACCAGCAGAAAGTAAGCTGTTTTCATTATTTCTATTAAATATTTTTAATTTCGACTGTTACGCTTTATAATTGTGGTAGAGTAAATACCGAACACTCCATCATGAAACTTATGGAACATCTTTAGGACACTATTATCTGTTAATAAAAAAATGTTTTGTTTATTTAAGAATTACGAGGAATTAAGTAAAAATAAACAATACTTTTGATAATTTTATATTAAACTAGAAGCAATTTGCGTACGCAGTGCCTCAAAAAAGAATGAAGTAGAAAACTTTGGGAAGTGTTAGTATTTTTCTGGTAGGTATTGTCGAGTAGAACAGGAATCTGTATTTGAAATTTGTCAGACACCCCCAAAATCTTGGGTTACCGGTTTTTCGTACCTTCGCACACTTATAAGCCTGTGACTTATTTGGTTATCAACCGATTTTAGCTTTCTACGGGTTTAAAAAGAAAAAACCTGGAGCTTTCGATAGATATATTACTTAATTAGGAAAGCTTAAGAAATCTGCATACTTTTGTCCAGCAAACACGCTGGTTTAAACAATTTTTAACCATTTTTCAACTTAGGTAATGTTTTTGCACATTATTTTGTTTGGTAACCGTACCACACTTATTTAAGTAACACATTTAGTAAGTACAAGGTGGCGCAAAAGTAATCCTCCTATCAGAAAATGCTATAAATTTTGCGATTGGCCCCTAATGTCAGTTCTGTTTTGACATTTGTGTAGTAAACACAAGCGAAATACACGTTAATAAACAATGTTACGCTACACTGCTCCAGAACGCGGAATATTGGTGACTATTTATTTGATTTCATTTTTATTAATTACAGCCAAAAAACATCGGAAGGTTATTTTTGCGCCACCTTTAGTTAAACGCCGCTTAGTCTTTAAAAATCCTACAGTAATTGACTGAGTTATTGAAGATTAAAATGTAAATACCAATTTTTTGCAAAAAATACAAGTTTTGGTCATTCCAGTTCACATCTCTCATTATTTTACGAATTGAAGTCCAATAAAAATAATTAAAAATTGTTCCAAAATTGTAGATTTTTTTATAAAAATGGTCGCCTTGGTACTTAAAAGAAAGTAACTTTTTGTGGCATGGTTTTAAAGAAACTTGTCTTTTCTTGCCTCTCAAAAGAATATAAACGAACCAAAGATTCATTTCAGTCGGGAACATCCACAAATACATAAGAAAAAAGTAAAAAAAGTGGATATTTAACAATTTTCAGTGGTTTGGTTTGTACCATTTTTATCCCTCTTTTCCAATTTATCCCTTCAAAGTACAATAATTATTTACAAATGTCGAATGTATATTTTTTTATAAAATAAATAAAAAACAAGTAAGGAAAGGCTAATATACACTCCACTTTAATATACACTCCACTTTCAGTCCGAATACAATTCAATTCGGTAAAAATTGAAAACGGGAAGGATTTTTGCATGCTTCCTAATCAGACGCTAATATGTCCAAACCCAATTTGTCAAGGAGAAGAATATTTGTGTCGGGGCTATATCTAAACATGGAATGTGACCCACTTACACAATATGTTCTTCCAGTTCAAGTATAACGTGTTATGCTCAATTTGAAGAAATTCGTTGGAAATAAGTGGTTTCTGGGGCGGAAAAAGCAAAGTCGGGAGCTAAATTTGTTATATATATAAATCTGAACCGATCTGACACATTTTCAGATCTAGTGGAAACATAAGATATTTTGCCAAATTTTAAGGAGATCTGTTAAAATATGTGGCAGAAAAGTCAAATCGGGAGCGAAACTTGAATGAGAGCTATATATTAATCTGCACCGATCTGACCTATTTTCACCACATGTGTTCTTAGTTTAAATGTAAGATGTTTTGCCATATTTGAAAACAATCTGATAAAATATATTGTTTCTAGAGCGAAAAAAGTCAAATTGGAAGCTAAATTTGTATGGGACCGATATATAAATCTGAACCGATCTGACCCATTTTCACCATGAGTGTTTCTAGTTCAAATATAAGATATTTTGAAGATTTGAAGGAAATCTGAAAAAATATATGGTTTCTAGAGCGAAAAAACTCAAATTGAAATTGAGCGAAATTTGTATGGGAGCTATATATAAATCTGAACCGATCTACCACATTTTCGCCATGGGTGTTTCTAGTTGAAATATAAGATGTTTTACCAATTGTGAAGAAGATCTGTTAAAATATGTGATTTCTAGAGTGAAAAGATTCAAATTGCGAGTGCAATACGTATATCTAAATCTGAACCGATTTTCATCAAATTATATAGCGTTCGTCCTTATCCCAAAAAACTTCGTTGTACAAAGATTCGTTTGGTTCTGGCTATAATTGCGACCTGAACTTTGATTACAAGATTAGATGGACAGACAGACGAACATTGCTAAATCAATTCAAAAAGTGATTCTAATTTCATCAGTATAATTAACAATGGGTCTATCTCGCCTACTTTTGCGTGTTACAAACAAATGCACAACTCTTCAAAATACATATATATTCTCGTAAATTTGGAATAGTTCCGAAAGGAAATCCTTAACATTCATATGTATATATTAATTGTACTTGAGAGCCCGATTATGGGACTATGTATATCCGATTTGTAAAATATATTAAATCTAATTGTTTATTTTTAGCAATAAGTGTATACAATAAATAAAATAAACGTTAAAAAAAAACAAATGCACAAAGCCATAATACCCTCGTGGAGTGTATAATAAATAAGAAAAAAATATTAAGTAGATATTTGACAATTTTCAGCGGTTTGGTTGGTACCCTTTTATCCCACTTTTCAATTTATCCCTTAAAAGCACAAAAATTAATTAAAAAAAAATACTATATATTTTTTCTTTATGAAATAAATAATAAAAAAGTAAAAAATGTAGATATTTGACAATTTTCAGCGGTTTGGTTCGTACACTTTTATCCCACTTTTCCATTTATCCCTTAAAAGCACAAAAATTAATTTAAAAAATTGAATATGTATTTTTTATGAAATAAATGAGAAAAAATAAAAAATGTAAATATTTTTCAGCGGTGAAAAAAAGGTAGAAAAGAGTGATAAAAATGTTGGTTGGTACCATTTTTATCACTCTTTTCTAATTTATCCCTTAAAAGTACGAATTTTAAAAAATCCTTATATTTCACATATCTGCGCAATTAGAGGGATGTACACAACGAATTTCATGGTACCATTTTGTGCCACTTTTTGTGTTCTCATAATTCACAGGAATTTTGTCATAAATATCATGTTTTTTATTGGACCTAATAATTATGATGGTGCTATAAATGTTATGAAGAATTGTGTCAAAAATATTATGATCCATGTCATAGTATTTACTGCGACCTATCATATTTATCACACAATTAGTATTTGATCATAAAAGTTATGAGCTCTTTATGTTATGATTATAATGGTAATAGCATATATTTCACAATACATTTTATTTATATTTTATAAACATAACTACTTTGAATTTTTATATCCACACCACTCAGGGGAATTAGAGAGTTGACCAGCAATAGAATAATAAAAGATCTGAGTTGACTTTATGATGCCAGCCCACCTGCCCGCCTATCAATCACAAACAATCTGAAAATTTATAACAGACTTTAAATGGATCTCGCACAATTATATTTATCGATATTACTCACATATGTATATTTGACATAAAACTAATTTATTGTGTCCTGTTCAACAGAGTTATGTAGATCAATCACTGGTCTAACACCTTTGAAAATAAAAAAGATGTACAATTAAAAAATCAAAACAACATGTAAATAAGTTTCAGTCGGTTAAACAAACTTATATGCGGGTATATCATGGGTATGATATATCCTGTGACTACTTCCTGTTCCCAAACTTAAGAAAATGGTTAATGAAGTGAGAAAAGAGGAAATTGAATGGGAGATTAATGTGTATTTTCTGAGAACTACAAGGATGGCAGAATAAAGTAAGAGAAAAGCGCCATATAAACACTCACCCCGGCCTAATATCTAAACATATGAATTTGAGGAGCAATCTTCAGACAATTACATATCTACCCTTTTTTCGGCAGAAATCAAGCCAAAAGACAGACGGAAGACTGATCTTAGTTGGTGTGAAACGAAACCGGTGTTACTTTCAGTTGGTTTGTAGTTTTATTAGCGTCATTTTTTTGACGCTCGAAGATGTTCTTCAGCTTCAGCTTTTTTTCTTTGAGTTGTTGTTTTTTTCAGTTGTCAAGGTTGGGCAATACTTGGTGGGACCAACCCAAAAATGTAAATATATAAATTATAGATAAGAAATCATTTCGGCTTTAAAACAATTTAAATAATTAAATACTTGATTGTGTTTATTAAACGGTAACCAGACGAATATCGCAGATACCCTGCAACAAACCTAACTAGAGTACCCTTCAATCAAATTATACGGGTCAGCAAAAAAATCCAAAATCTGACGCACGTTTAAATTTGGAATAAAACAACAGTTGGATCGCAGACCAAGGTCTGAAATGGAATACACATTTGTCGCGTGCTTGAGTACGGAATAAAAAAAAAAAAACAAAATATCTAAAAAATATATGCAAATTGGGCCAAACCGACTAGCATATGTATGGTACAAGGCTATTCAGAATATTTCAAAGAAGATTCCTCTCTTCTATGAGGTTAATTAGAGTATTATACGATGTAATCAATATGTAACTCAGCAATAGCTTCTTCATGTTCCTTGGTCAAATTTTAAATATAGAATGGATTAGCGATTCTCACTAAAAATTTCCTGTGGCTGTTTACATATTCCATTTTGCATAGGTACAAATCGGACACCTCAAATTGCTGCCGTTTCGTTGTTAGCCACTGATCAAAACCAAAAAAAAAAATGTTTGTCATTCATGAACCGGAATGATTTTTTGTTAATTAATTTGACATCGCTGAACACGTATCTTCTATCGCATTCTTCACATTTGTGCGATATGTAAAAAACGGTTTTTAAAAATTGCTATGAGACATGATTGAACATTCTTGAGGGCAGATTTGTGTTCAGCGATGTCAAATTAATAAATAACAAATAAAAAAACTGTGGTATGCCTAACCGACTTTATTATACCCTCATCATCAGTGAAGTGAACGGAAAAATTACTATTATTTGGCGAGGAAGGCAAAAGATATAATAATCATAGACGAAGGATATATTGTTATCGTATTTTTCCTAAATGTTTCGATTTTCGCTAAAAAAATCACAAATTTTGGAACATATTTTTCACACGTTATGAAAATCAACCAATTGATCACTAATCACACAACACAAAAACTAATTAATTAAATTAAAAATTAAATTTGGAACAGTCCGCCCTAATGTTGAAACAAAAATTCATCTTCTTCGACACTAGATGCCTTTGGCCCAACTAGGTTTCGAACCTGGGTTGCACGTTCGCTGGGCGTGATCATAACTTGATGGTGAATACAAGGACACATGAGATGGAAAGATGTAACAAGCTCAACAAACTCATCTCCAAAGAACTTTCACCACTCATTGTTGTTGTGGGTGGTTGTGTAATAAGTTCATGGGGAAAAACTGTATAGCGTTGAAAACCCCTCAGCATACAGCAAATGGTAATGAGAATGGTTGCAGGTAAAACACAACGCTCTTCAAAAACGCTTTGCGATTTTCGGGTGTATATAATACGCATATGTAATAATCATAAAAATGTAATTATATATACTAGGGGGGGTTCGATTTGTATGGGAGGAAAAAAATGAACAAAGCTTCAGGCAAAAACGTAATCTACGGAAAATTCTAAAAACATTTCTGGAAGAAACCATGACTCTAGTATGTCTGTGGCTTAAATTCGTTTAAATCGGTAAAGGATTAAAGATTTTCTCCATATAAGGACTAAAAAAGGTCGGGTAAAAACTTCGTGTGTTCAGCGTCATCTTCTGAGAAACACAGTGCGACAGTATTTATTGGACTTGAACACGACCGTGAAACTATAGACCACCCGTAGTAAAACTGCATCTTTCCATGCACATATTCATACTTATTAGGGTAGATTATTTATATACCGTCTAATCTAATAACGAACCCAAACAAACCGAGATAATTTATATCATTTATGTAGATCATAAACATAAGCCCCTGAGCGAGGTACTCAGGGGCGTAGCAAATTGCTACTAGCATTAGATTTCTGCAGGGGAGGGCTATGACCTCCCACAGCCTTTTTTAAATATTTGTATATTTTATTTGTAGTTTATGAATTTTTTCGCAAGTAAACTCAAAATTTGTTTGTTATGCTTCGTATTTATTCAAGGGTGAAAAATTCAAAATTTGTTTGTTATGCTTCTTATTTATTTAAGGCTGAAAATGACACGAAAAGTAAAATATTAATTCATATTAAAAGCATGATATTGATAGGTGCAGCTAAGTACAAAATTACCTTGGATTTTTACCTATTTTTCATTCAGATTTGATATCAACTTTGTATTTAGAAGTTTAATCATACAAATATGAAATATTCGAAAGCATGGGGAAAACAAGAAAAACAAATGCAAAAATTGTGCAAAAAAAATATGCCAAAGATATGAAAAAAATCGAGGTCTACTGATCACTAGCGTACGATTGTCATCGGCAGTTACAAACTATTTTACTAATTCGTTTTCTATATTTAAGTTTGACGAAGTTTTAATTCGACGCATCGCCGAAACACTTCTTTTATTTGGATAAATATTTTTATCAACATTTTCTCTTAACATATTGAAGTTGAATGCATTGTCTTGAAGACATTTTTAGCGCAATAGTTTCCGCTGTCAGCGATTCCTTGAATCGACAATTACCAAATTTAATTTGTGTGCCAGGCAGTGAATAAAAATGCTATATATTTATACCCTCCACCTCCAGGATGGGGGTTTGTAACACCTTAAAATATTCATCGGAGACCCCATAAAGTATATATATTCTGGATCGTGGTAAAATTCTAAGACGATTTATCCATGTCTGTCCCTCCGTCCGTCTGTCTGTCTGTTGAAAGCATGCTAGCTTCCGAAGGAAATGAGCTAGGAGGTTCAAATTTTCCCTAAATGTGCCTTATGGTTGCAGATCGGTTGGGATTGAAAGTGGGCGAAATCGGCCCAGAAGGAAAAATTTTTCCCTCACAAGGGGTAAAATGGGAATAGAGGGATAAAATGGTACGAAGAATAAAAGGTTTTTTCCAAATTCATACTTTTAAGGTATATAATGGGCCCAGAGGGATAAAAATAGTACCAACTAAACTGCTACAGCTAGAATGATGAAATTCGGTTTGTACATCCCTCTAATTGCGTAGACACGTAAAATAAAGATATTTTAGAAAGTCGTTCTATAGAGGGATAAAAATGGTACCAACCAAATGGCCGCGGCTAGAATCATGGAATTTGCATGGACACGCAAAATAAAAAGATTTTTAAAAATTTGTACTTTTTACTTTTAAGGCAAAAATTGTTTGAATTATGAAGTTAGGATATTTTGCCTATGTACGTCAGATAATGGATTTTCAAAATTTGTACTTTTGGTTTTAAAATAGAATGGAAATGGACAACTAACTGTAGCACCCACTATCAATATTTATGGTATTTAAGCTTTTTTGAAAATATAAATATAAGAATATTTGTTTTTGAAATTGACTTGAAGTATTATTTTGTTATATATGAAGTGTAAACGTATTGGCAGCCTTGCCTTATAAGCGTGATTTGAAATAATAAAAAAATGATATTTATTTATAAAATATTTTTTTTCAATATTTTTATTTTTTTTTGTTTGGCTATATTAAAAAGAATTTTATTTTCCTGTAATATTACTGCACTTCTACGAAAATCGAAAGCCTCTGTGGAATACAATCCATGGTGGAGGGTATATAAAGTTCGGCCCGGCCGAGCTTAACGCCTTTTTACTTGTTTTCTTTTATTTTCCTTACAGCCCGACATTACATTTGCACCATCATAGCCTAGTGGAATATACTCCATCTTCTTTTATCGGCATCTATACTTACAGGATAATCAACGAAACCTCAGAATCGTTCTTCTATTTCAGAATTGATTAAAAAATAGTAATTATCAAGACACCTGGCCTCGCCCACTTTCAATTTTTAAATTATGAGATTGATTAAAACAGAAATTCCATCTATCAAATCCTTACACCAAAATTTCATTTCCTTCTCCATGCTCTCTGGTATCAAAATTGCTACATAAGAAACAAAACGCCTTTTCCACTACAGCACTGTAGTCTGGTCATTCATATACATTATAATATTTATACACTCCACGAGAGTATTATGTCTTTGTGCATTTGTTTGTAACACCCAAAAGGAAACGAGATAGACCCATTGTTAATTATACCGATCGTCTTAGAATCAATTTCTGAGTCGATTTAGCAATGTCCGTCTGTCTGTCCGTCCGTCCGTCCGTCCGTCCGTCCGTCCGTCCGTCCGTCCGTCCATCTATTCTTGTAATCACGATACAGGTCGCAATTGTAGACAGAACCAAATGAAACTTTGCACAACGATGTTTTTCGTTATAAGGACGAACGCTATTTAATTTGAAGAAAATCGGTTCAGATTTAGATATAGCCCCCATACGAATTTCACTCCCGATTTGACTCTTTTCACTCTAGATACCACATATTACAACAGATTTTCTTTAAAATTGGCAAAACATCTTATATTGTAACTAGAAACACCTGTGGTAAAAATGTGTTAGATCGGTTCAGATTTATATATAGCTCCCATACAAATTTCTCTCCCGATTTGACTTTTTCCGCTCTAGATACCACATAATGTATCAGATTGTCTTCAGATTTGGTACAACATCTTATATTTCCACTACAAACACCCATGGTGAATATGGGTCAGATCGGTTCAGATTTATATATAGCTCCCATACAAATTTCGCTCCCGATTTGACTTTTTCCGCTCTATAAACCACACATTGTATCAGATTGTCTTCAGATTTGGTAAAACATCTTATATTCCCACTAGAAACTCCCATGGTGAATATCGGACAGATCGGTTCAGATTTATATATAGCTCCCATACAAATTTCGCTCCCGATTTGACTTTTTCCACTCTAGAAACCACATATTGTATCAGATTGTCTTCAGATTTGGAAATACATCTTATATTTAAACTAAGAACATCTATGGTGAAAATAGGTCAAATCGGTTCAGATTTAGATATAGCCCCCATACAAATGTCGTTCCCGATTTGAATTTTGCGCTCTAAAAACCATATATTGTACCCGATTTTCTTTAAATTTGGGACAACATCTTATAATCCAACTAGAAACACTATGCAGAAATTGGGTAAGATCGGTTCAGATTTAGATATAGCCCCCATACAAATGTCGCTCCCGATTTGACCTTTGCCGCTTTAAAAGCGATTTTCGATTTTCTTTAAATTTCGCACAACATCTTATAATCTAACTAAACAAAACTATGGTGAAAGTGGGTAAGATCGGTTCAGATTTAAATATAGCCCGAATTCAAATGTTGCTCCCATAAGTTTAACCGATTTTGGCCAAACTATATATTTTATATTTCACCTATTTCGTTCCAGGTTTCAATATATCATCATACAAATGTCCTTTCCGATATAAAATTTTTTGTCAAACACATACATTTACAGGATATAAAAAACCTTCCCGTTTTCACTTTTTCACCGAATTGATTTGTATTCGGATTGAAAGTGGAGTGTATCATAGAGTCGGCTCCGCCCGACTTTAGCCTTTCCTTACTGGTTTTTTTTTGAAAATAATCTGTTTTGCCTTTCAATCCTTACATGAAATCTAAATTGTCCGTAGCGTATTTTTTTTTTTTCAATTATTTAAAGCTAATAAGTTATGAAGCAATATTTTTCTCTGAAAAGTCTTCACATACGTAGAATTAGATCGCAAGTTATACAATAAATCTTTGTATGAACACCCCTACTTTTGGGGATTGATAAATTTAAAAGAAAGAAAAAAATCTGTGGGGCTAAAATAGTTCCAGCCACCCCATTCCCATGGAGGTGCTCCACAATTTATAGACAGCGTTGAACTCCTCCCACTTTCAAGTTGGACAAATTTGACAAATAACTTCTAATAAGTCTCAGATCATTGTCTTGAATGCCATATAATATCCGGTTTTGCAACAGAATCTCAAGTCAAATACTCCAGCCACTCCTGAAAAATGTTCTGTCTAAACCTCGACATATTATGTTTATCACCTTTAAAACTGCATCATCCGTGGTACCACCTTCTGTATGAATATTAAAATTCTCTAATAATTTATCAGTGGATGATAGTATTGATATTTTTCTGAAATGTGCTGCAATATACGGCCGGGTGTCTTGGATCAATTCGTATTATGAGTAATTTCCATCATATGTAACCTCATGGAATGATGAAAATATGGCTGCACATTACTCTTACAGCGTAAAAAATAGAGGATTTTTTAAAAATGTGGTAAAAAGTAAAAGAAGACAAGAAAGAAAAACTATATCCCCAATATATCAAGCTTAGAAACTCGAACATTACACTTTTAGTTCAGATAAAAGAGAGACAACAACTGAAAAATGGGTCAAAAATAGAAATATAGGATTATATAGGACTAATGGAAGAAATTATCTATAAAAAGAATCATAAAAACGGAGTGGAAATATATAAATTACAAACTGGAATAAAAAGGGATAATCTACAAAACCGCGGGTAAAACTTATAACAAATATTTTAATTATTATTAGTAATATTAGATAAATTATATTTGGGAAATATGGCTATGTGCGAAGTAGCGGACACTAGTTAATTTCTTCTATATTGGTATGCACAGTAGTGCGAGATCATTACTGCATTAAAACATCAAAAAGCATATCAACCCAACACACCTGGTGTAGAGTACAGTAATCCATCGATATTGTTGATTAGTATAAACTTGGGAAATAGTAACGATGCCCAAATACTACAAAAAAATAAGAAACATAAAAAAATCTACGACGATATTTATTAGCTTTAATTAAAATTTTATGAAAATTATTTGAAACTTGTTTGGACGTGGACGTTGGCAATTTCTAGAGACCAGATAACATCCGAAATTAACAAAATATCAAGTTCACCTCGAAAGTAACAAATTTGAAGACTCTGATGCCAATGAAAAGGAACCGAGCATCACATATCACTAGCGACAACAACAACAATAGCATCAACGACAGCAGCAGCAGCAAGATTAGCAGCAGTCGCAACAACAACGCCAAAAAATAAATTAGAAAATTGTTAACAATAGTTCTTCTTCCACATGATCTGCTTCAGTTTTGCTGCTTCTTCTTTTTTATTTTGAATAATGTTGGTCATGTTGTTGTTGCTGTTGCTGTTTAAACTTGTTTCGTTGATTTTATTCAAATTAATCGCTTTTTAAATCTCTAACAACATCAACGCGCCATCGCCATCGTCATAATCACCATGAGCATCCATCCAAGCAGACAGACTGTCCCGACCGTCCATCTATCCATCCGTCCGTACATCCACTAATCCATCCGTCGATTCATTGAGGTGATCATATGGGCTAAACAAACGACTTCTTCATCATCATCATCACGATCATCGTCAATTTTGCAATGACCGACCGACCGATTGTTTGACCAAACGACCGAGTGCGACTGCTGTGTCAGGTACCCACGGTGCAGCGTGGGTACCAGACGCAGCCACCACACAATTCATTCATTGATGAGCATGTCGTGACGCTGTTCCGATTTCGCACAGTACAATTCGTAATGGATTAATCGCATCCCTCATCAAATGCGAATGGAAATCGAAGTGGAAGCGTGCTTGGCATGGAAATGAACATAAAACATTCGTACAGTCATAAATAAATATTGGTATTTTTATTATTTGGCATAAAAGTATAATGTGTATTAGACCGAAGTGAATTCTGACGCACAGTGGTTCCACTAAAAACTCGCAGGTAGGAATTATTTAAGTTAAGAGCTCTTTACTGGCTTCTCTATAGACACAATGAATTATAGACTCCTGCGTTTTACAGAATTCAAGTAAGAGTTCAATGATTTTTGATCGTCCGCTTTAGAGGAACGAAAATAAGTCACAGAAACGGTTCCTAATCCTGGGACGGGCTCAATATTACATACCACGGAGTGTGGTCATAAGATGCTCCTCTCGATTACATACCACAGTATTACCGACAGATTAGAGGCTGTCGACTACTATTAATTAATATTTCAAACTATAAGGCATACTTATCTGCATTGTTTTAAATAAATTGTGATGCTTGATTACACAGTGCAACACGAAAACATATAACCATATACGGACACCATTACGTGATTAAAGGCAAAAAAAGACCCGTGTCTCCAAGTTTTGCCCAAAGTCATGCACTTTTTTATGTGCCCCCAAAGATTTGAGGCCTCTGTGACATTTAGTGAAAATTTTATCAGGCTCATATCTTGCAAACCGTTTGGAATTTTGATTTACTCTCTGAGGCAAAGTGAACATATTCATCTTCAAGGTAAGAATTGCAAAAAAAAAATAAATCGTTTTTTTTTTTAATTTTCCCCTGCTCAGGTCCATAGTTGGCAAACCGTTAAAAATTCAAGGAAACAATCAATTACAAAAATGTACCTAAGATCTCAGTAAACAGCTTTCTAGAACATATGAACTTCCTGCTAATGATTTTTAACACCGTTAAGGTAGGTAAAAAATATCTAACAGTCCTGTTTCCCTTAATGGTCAGTCCGATTACAGTGCGTATGAGTGATATTATCATTAATCAACAACACGTATACGCTACCTATACACACTAAAACCTATAATATCGACGACATTTGCGTCATTTTAACCCAGAAGATTAAGTTTTTTGATTTTATAAGCTCACAATTTTTGTTCTGTATGACAAGAGCTACAACTTTACCTCAGAAAGTAAATCAAAATTCCAAACGGTTTGCAAGATATGAGCCTGAGAAAATGATAATGTTTTTGCAAAAATGACATCGAGGCCAAATCTTTGGAGGCCAATAAAAAATTGCATGAATTTGGGCAAAACTGGGAGACACGAGTCTTTTTTCGTCTTTTATAATAGTGGTGTCCATTTATGGCTATATTTCCATAACTCAAAAAATTACACACTGTGTTATTTATTCATTCCCTTAGGTCGATTTCCTCCTGCTGCAATTTCTTGATTCCAACTACAGACCAAATGATGAATGAATTTGGGGAAAATTCTCTTTTTGTGCGTCTACGCAGTCAGACGAGTGTAAACACTGAATTTCACGATTTTAGCTGCCGCGTTTGGTTGGTAACATTTTTATCTCCTTTCGTCCAATTTTCGGCCTAAAAGTACAAATTTCAAAAAAAAAATCCTCTATGTTTCCCGTCTACAGAGTCATCTGTATACACATATGCAATATTTCAACTTCAGCGGTTTGGGTGGTACCATTTATAACCCTATTTTCCAATTGTATCCCTAAAAAGTAGTAGAATTTCGAAAAAAAGCCTCTACTTTATGTTTCTACGCAATTACATACCGTAATACCATACCATTTTATGATTGTATAGGGTGGGTCATGTAACATTTTCAATTTGAACTACCGATTAATTTCACTTTGAAGGGTAGAATAACACTCATGTTTATTTTCAGATTTTTGTTTGACATTTACAAAATGACCGAACAAAATTGGGAAATATTAATTACTTCCAAAGTAGTGAGTCTTTAACGCAAACTGTACATTTACGTTGAAAATTTTCGATTTTCCGTTCAGCCTTCATGAATCTCATTTTCATCTCGATGGCTATGTCAATGAGCCAAATTACAGCATATGAGGTTTAGAGCATCCACACGTGTCTATAGTGAAGCTAATGCATCCATAACGAGTCACTGTTTGGTGTGGATTTTGGGCTGGCGGCATCATTGGGCCATGTACTGAAAATTGGGTTGATACAATAAGATACTTCCGCGCTAGTCGTGGTATTCATATTAATTATATTGTGTTTCATTATTAAATGACGAAATTCAATCTTTTCAATAAGACCAGAAATTTGAAAAAATAATTAATACTTTGTTATAGCCGATTCCAATTTTGAATGGCCACCCTACATCTGTTGTCATATCATTAGTATCATTTTTAACCCTTTTTGTCCAATTTTGTTGAAATTCAAAAAAAAAAAAATTGTTGAGCAGACCATTTTTGCAGAATAAACTTATAGTCCAGCTGATTTGAGCTTCTTTTTACAGTGGATCAAAGTTTTCATTTTTTTGGTCGAAGGGAGCATTATATTAAATGAGAACAATGTTGTAAGTTAATATCTGAGAGAATGCTTATTGTCAGAACTATGTTTTGGAATTCTATGAGAATTATTTTTTTGGAAGATCTTAAATAGATCGTAACAAAACAAACAAGTAAAAACGGCGTTAAGTTCGGCCGTGTCGAACTTTATATACCCTACACCATTGATTGCATTCCACAGAGGATGTCGATTTTCGTAGAAGTGCAGTAATATTACAGGAAAATATATTTTTATACCCTACACCACTTCGTGGTCTAGGGTATTATAAGTTAGTTTCGCGCCAAATGTTTGTAACACCAAGAAATAATCGAGCTAGACCCACCTTTAAGTATACCGATCGGCTTAGAATCACAAGCTGAGTCGATTTAACGATGTCTGTCTGTCCGTCTGCTGTCCATAAGCTTGTTCGCACTCTACAGGTCGCAATTGCTGTCCGATTGTCATGAAACTTGGCAGAAGTTATTTTTTCTGGCCAAGGACCATCGGTATTGCATTTGGAGGAAATCGGTTCAGATTTAGATATAGCCCCCATACAAATGTCGGTCCCGATTTGACATTTTCCGCTCTAGAAACGACATATTGTACCCGATTTTCTTTAAATTTGGCAGAACATCTTATAATCCAACTAGAAACATGTATGCAAAAATTGGGTAAGGTCGGTTCAGATTTAGATATAGCCCCCATACAAATGTCGCTCCCGATTTGACATTTTTTGCTCTAGAAACGACATATTGTACCCGATTTTCTTTAAATTTGGCAGAACATCTTATAATCCAACTAGAAACATGTATGCAAAAATTGGGTAAGGTCGGTTCAGATTTAGATATAGCCCCCATACAAATGTCGCTCCCGATCTGACATTTTCTGCTCTAGAAACGACATATTGTACCCGATTTTCTTTAAATTTGGCAGAACATCTTATAATCCAACTAGAAACATGTATGCAAAAATTGGGTAAGGTCGGTTCAGATTTAGATATAGCCCCCATACAAATGTCGCTCCCGATTTGACATTTTCCGCTTTAGAAACCACATATTGTACCCGATTTTCTTTAAAATTGGCACAACATTTTATAATCGAACTTGAAACACCTATGCTGAAAGTGGGTATGATCGGTTCAAATTTAGATATAGCCCCCATACAAATGTCGCTCCCGATTTCACTTTTTCCGCTCTAAAATCCACATATTGTACCCGTTTTTTCTTTAAAATTGGCACAACACCTTATAATCCAACAAAAAACACGGATGGAAAAATTGGGTATGATCAGTTCAGATTTAGGTATAGCCCCCATACAAATGTCGCTCCCGATTTCACTTTTTCCGCTATAGAAACCACATATTGTACCCGATTTTCTTTAAAATTGGCAGAACATTTTATAATCGAACTAGAAACACCTATGCTGAAAGTGGGTATGATCGGTTCAGATTTAGATATAGCCCCAAACAAATGTCGCTCCCGAATGTTTAACCGATTTTGGCCAAATTTTACATATTATATTTCACCAATAAACAGACATGGTGAAAGCGGGTCACATCGTTCCAGGTTTCAATATACCCCCATACAAATGTCCTTTCCGATTTAACATTTTTTCATACACATACATTTACAGAATGCAAAAATCCTTCCCGATTTCACTTTTTTACCGAATTGAATTGCAATGAGAATTGTTTGGGTGATGCCCATATGTCCATACTTTGGTATACTACTGTATAATTTGTATTTCGGACAATTGTCAATATACAATATATATATATATATATATATATATATATATATATATATATATACAATATAATATATGAATATAATTTATATAATTTGTATGAACTGCATAAAATTGCTCCCATGCAATACCTGGGTTTAGTAATCAAAGCGAGGTACATACGCAGGGAGTGGTGTAGGGTATTATATAGTCGGCCCCGCCCGACTTTAGCCTTTCCTTACTAATTTTATATTGCCAAATCAAAACCAATACAAATATTAAAAAATATATATATAATTTTATAAATAAATATAATATTTCATGATATAATACTTCATGATTCAACCAATTTTTGCTGTAAAAGAAAAAGTACGAATTTGGAAAAAACTTTTTATTTTGCGTGTCTATGCAGTCAGAGGAATGTATACACCGAATTCCATGATTCCAGCAGCGGCCATTTGGTTGGTACCATTTCTACACCCTTAAAAGTACGACTATCTAAAATCTCTTTATTTGACGTTTCTACCCAATTAGAATTTCATCATTCTAGCTGTAGTTAGTACTATTTGTATCCCTCTGTAACATTGTAACCCTTGAAAGTACGAATTTCGAAAAATCCGTTTATTTTCCGTGTCTACACAGTCAGAGGAATGTATACACCGAATTTCATTATTCTAGGTGTAGCCGCTTGGTTGATACCATTTGTATCCCTCTGTACCCATTGTATCCATTGAAAGTACGAATTTCGAAAAAACCTTTTATTTTCCATGTCTATTTATGGAAAATTTGAAAATTCTAGCTCCTTTCGTTTAGATGCTACCGTGCTTTCAACAGAGGGACAGACGGACGGACATGGCTAGATCGTCTTAGAATTTTATGACGATCAAGAATATATATACTTTATAGGGTCTCAGGTCGATATTTTAAGGTGTTACAAACGGAATGACAATGTTAGTATATCCCCATTCTGGAGGTGGAGGGTATAAAAATACAAATTGAATATTTTTGCAAAGTTTTCATTTTCGCGGGAAATGTGGCTAAAATGATTTTGTATGCATGCCATTTTTTGAAATTTTCTCGTGATCTATCCAACGGATCCGGCGGAGTTTTTGAATATGTCTTAAGCCAATGTTGCTTGTAATATAAAATTCTAAAATTCGCGGTTGTTCGCGGTTGCCTGTAAAGTTGAAAATTGTGAAAAGTACCTTCAGAAAAACCTACTTAACTTTTTATCATATAGAGATTAACAAAATATATTTTAACATATGATTGCTGAATATTTGGAATTTTTTATGACAGTTGAAAAAGATGCAATTACAACCGCGAATTTTATATTACAAAAATAAATATTTTGTATTTAGTTTCCTATTGTTTTGTTCTTCCAAACAAAGTGGGTTGCTTTAGTTATTCATCACTCAAAACAGAGAATAGCTGAGGTGGTTAGAGTTTCGTAGTAGCAAACAGTACGTCTGATGTTCTACCCCCGGTAGCGGCGGGTTTTTATACTCTACTCCAATTCGTGGACTAGGGTATTATAAGTTAGTTTTCCGCCAAATGTTTGTAACATAAGCATACGGCTTAGAATCATCAGCTGAATCGATTTAGATATAGCCTCCATACAAATATCCCTATAATTTATACTATTACAGTTCTAAAGGGTGATTTTTTAAAGCTATAGGAAAGTTTTTCAAAAAAAAACACATAAAATTCAGAAAATTCAGAAAAATACGTGAAATCTTTATTTGAATCGATAGTACGGTCCATATAATTTAATGTTTGAAGATTATTTCATGCAAATGTTGACCTTGACTGCGCCTCAAATGGTTCATCCGCTTAGTCCAATTTTGGCATTTCCACGTTTTTGAGTAACAGAGACCCAATTGCTGCGAACGGCGACGAATCGATAATTCATGGTCATCATTAACACTGGCCGATACAGCTGCGATATTTTCTTCAGTTCGCACTCTTGGTAAGCGTGTTGGTGGTTTAATGTCCAACAATAAAAATTTGGTGCGAAATTTAGTCACAATAGCCCGAATAGCCGCTTCTGTGGGTCGATTAAACTGACCATAAAATGTAAGCGCGCGATGATCTTTCTTAACAGAGCACGCATTTTGATAATAAAATTCAATAATTTGCAAGCGTTGTTCGTTTGTAAGACGATTCAGGGTTAAATTATAGACCAAACTGAAGATGTTTGACAGTGAAACAAAACACGAAACATGCGTCAGCTGTTTAAACCAGTGTTACCAAAAAGATAATAGCTAAAAAATCACGCTTTATATATGTCAATGTTTTGGTATAGCCCCCATAAAAATGGGCCCCCAGTTCACACTATTATCGCTCTAGAACCCACATCATACATTGAATCTTGATGAAATTTTGCAGATCATATTATATTTCAATAAATGATACCTACTTTGAAAGTGATCTATAAGGGCCCACTTTTTAATGTAGCGCCCTTACAAATGGGCCCCCATTTTTATTATTACCCTTCTAGGGACCACATTTTACATCGGAAGTTTATCAAATTTTTCAAATTAAATTATATTTCAACTAAGAATACATACTGTGAAAGTCAAATATATGGGTATATATTTTGGTATAACCCCCACACAAATTGGGCCCCCATTCTACTCTATTACAGCTCAAGAACCCACATCATACATTGGATCTTGATGAAATTTTGCAGATCATGTTATATTTCAATAAATGATACCTACTTTGAAAGTGATCTATAAGGGACCACATTTAATGTCCAATGGTCCAATTTTTTAATATTATCCCTCCAGGACCTATATTTTACATCACAAGTTTTTCAATTTTTGCAGATTAAATTATATTTCAACTTAGAATTCATACTGTGAAAGTCAAATATATGTGTCTGTATTTTGGTATAACCCAAATGGGCCTCATTCTACTCTATTACAGCTCTAGAACCTACATCTTACATCGGATCTTGGTCAAATTTTGTAGATCATGATATATTTCAACTAGAAATAGCTACCGTGAATGAGAACTATATAGGTCCATGTTTTGGCACAGGCCTCCCTTAAATGTCCGTCCGATTCATCCTATTACCGCTGCATTTGTCATTGGATCTGCCGGAAAATTGGATCAATTACCATATTCGATAAATTTGACTAAAGATAAAATTAAAATTGCTCCCATGAAACTCCTGGGTTTAGTGATCAAAGCGAGGTGTATACGCAGGGAGTGGTATTATATATTTATATATATTTATATTTAAATGACTATTAAAAACAATGTTATTTAAATATAGGTGGAATTTTAGAAAAAAATACTTGAGCTAGTAAACTTTGTTCCGCCATAAAACGAAACCCATAAACAATTGCGACTTACTAACTTCACACAACTTCATTGAGATTTTGATCTTAACAAACGTTGTTAAAATCAAGAGCGGTCAGATCTTAAATGTATATTATTTTAAACGCTTGTTTTGTGTTTAACCTACATGACAGCAAACAGTTATTTAGGTTTTGGATGCATTCGTATAGCTACTGAAGGTGCAATAAAGTAAACATTGCTGAGTCTCTGCATGACTCCGGTACAATACAAGTCATAGAGAGACTGAATAATTAGCGCTTATTCGTCAAGTTAGGATGGTAAGCGAATATAATAAATAATAAAGTCGACAGATAATACTGTGGAGGATATATATGATTCGGCGAGGCCGAACTAACGGTTTTCTGTTCGGGAATGCCTCGTATATACATATTTGGCGATCTACATCTCTGACGATTTGTTCAATATTCATTTGTACGCATCAATCAAACTCCGACTTTAAAAACAAAGTTGTGCTATTTATTGAATGCAACAAACGATTTTTAATAAATAGTCAATTATTAAAAAATCACTCACAAGGTTCATAAACAGAATCCGTAAACACTGAATGAGAAACATGAAAGCTATTCAATATTCACCGATTTCATTAACACTTGTTATTCAAAAACATGATATTAATTAAATTAGTTTCTTGTTAACGTTTTGCATGTTCTTCAATAATTAAATTTGCCAATTCGTTTTGTGATGAGCGATACATGCCATGAAACATGGACTATTAAAGAACTCCAACACTAAAATAAATTCTGAATGAAAAGACTTAATACAAATCCCATTGTGCCGCACACTTTTATTCAGACTCACAATAATCCACTAATTATGTACGAAACGTTACAATTTGCTTTCGCCAATATTCAAAATGCCAAAAATCCAAATGTATGCAAATATTTTATTGCCTTTTCAGTGTCATTTATTTTTAATTCGAAAGATGTTCTACATAGTCTAACTACTTTCATAAAATTAAAGAAATTCGTAAATAAAAGTGTGTCCATTAAGAAATTGCTTAATGTGATTTTTGCATGTCCACAAATTATGCGCCAAAACATTAAGAAAATAGCCACCATCTCTTTCTATCAATGAAAGTCTCCCAATGTTATTAATTCGTTGAAACAGGATATTCATTAGACAATACTTCGTAGAACCTGTATTCTTTTTCTCAATTCTGTGAATTTTGGTTAGAATCATTATGGAAGTAATCATAAAATATACTATTTAAAGTGCCATATCTCATCGACTTCATTATCGTGAGCACCACCATATCCACGATCGATTTCATAAAAATAATCATGTAGTGCCAAGGTTTGCACAGTGGTTCACACAAAGAATGCATGGTTTGGAAGAAATATTAACTTAAAGAGTTCGTGTATTTAGTTGAAAAATCGCTATGGAGTTTTCTGAAGGCGATCATCATGGGTCGGAAATCGTGATAGATGTAGTGTGCAGACAAATAATAAATTACACTAAACAATTTGTAAATTAATTAAGTATATGCAAAATGGTCAGGACAATATCCCAGTTCCAATCAAATATTGATGACAAACCAAAAAAAATCGATCTCAGACATTGCTTAACAGCAGTTTGCATTCAAATGTATGGAGGAATTGCAATTTTTGTGGTATGGAATAATACTTATGTTTCAATAAATATAAACAATTTTAGATACTGACTCCCATAATGATGGTGGCGGGTCATACAAAGTATATGTTATAAAGTATATATAAGAACTTCGATCACCTTGACCAAAAAGGTCCAATTGGGGAACCCCAAAACACCATACTTTTACATGAAGAAACTAGCAAATACCCGCTACTTCGTACGCGGAAATATGGTATGGTAAGACAGTAGTTTGTATCAGTATTCAAACTGTTTTTAAGGATATCACTTTCAGCGTTTATACGTAGTCAATAGTTTAATTTATAGGCACAAAATGGAAACAATTTTTCTACAAAAAATCATATAAAGTAGAACGTTATTTGGACGTTTCTTTCTTAAGAATTTGTGAAAATATCATTAGGGATAGAATAAAAGTGTAACGCATTGAAGGAGAGATTTAAAACCATAAGTATGTCCCAAGTCCCTTTCACGTCCGTCTGGCTCGCTGGTATACACGATGATTCTGGAAGGGACTTAAAGAATTTATTCAAACCCAGTCGTTTGGTCATTGCAGTGGTACAATTTTTATCCCTCTTTAACCCATTTTACACCTTAATAGTACGAATTACGAAAAACTCTCTTCAAATCTGATCTCTTCGCTGTAAGAGAAATATACCAAACATACCAAATTTCATTATTCTAGCTTCAGCCATGTTGTTGGTACATTTTTTCCCTTTTTGTCCCATTTGACCCCCCAAAGGTACGAATTTTGCAAATTACATTTTTTGGGATGTCTTCATGCTGCAATAGGAATGTCCATACCAAATTTCAAGATTCTAGGCCCAGCCCTTTGGTCCTTGCGGTGGTACTATTTTTATCCCTTTTTACCCGATTTCACCCCCAAAAAGTACGAATTTTGAAAAATATTTTCTTGGGCGCGTTGAAGCTATAAGAGGAATTTTTGTACAAAATTTCAAGATTCTAGTCCCAGCCGTTTGCTCATTGCGGTGGTACAGTTTTTATCCCTCTTTACCCCATTTTACCACTTAGAAGTACGAATTACGAAAAACTCCCTTCAAGTCTGATTTCTTCGCTGTAAGAGAAATGTACATACCAAATTTCATTATTCTAGCTTCAACCATGTTGTAGTTACCATTTTTGTCCCTTTTTGTACCAGTTAACCCCCCAAAAGTACGAATTTTTAAAATGTCACTTTTTGGGTTGTCTTCATGCCGCAAGAGGAATATCTATACCAAATTTCAAGATTCTAGGCACAGCCGTTTGGTCATTGCGGTGGTACCATTTTTATCCCTTTTTATGCCTTTTTATCCCTTTTTACCCCTTAAAAGTACGAATTTCGAAAAATTCCGTCTTACCACACCTGTACACTGTAAGAGAAATGTACACACCAAATTTCATGATTCTAGCTCTAGCCGTTTGGTCTGGGGAGTGATCAGTCAGTCACTCAGTCACTCAACCATGTTGTAGTTACCATTTTTGTCCCTTTTTGTACCAGTTAACCCCCCAAAAGTACGAATTTTTAAAATGTCACTTTTTGGGTTGTCTTCATGCCGCAAGAGGAATATCCATACCAAATTTCAAGATTCTAGGCACAGCCGTTTGGTCATTGCGGTGGTACCATTTTTATTCCTTTTTACCCCTTAAAAGTACGAATTTCGAAAAATCCCGTCTTACCACACCTCTACACTGTAAGAGAAATGTACACACCAAATTTCATGATTCTAGCTCTAGCCGTTTGGTCTGGGGAGTGATCAGTCAGTCAGTCACTCAACCACGCAACTCTTTTATATTTATATATAGATAGTGAAAAGTACTTTAGCTATGCCTTACATATCACCGATTCGGTAGAATATTCGGTTTGGCGGGTCATATAAAGTACATTTCTGTAAATATAAAAAAATGCGAAAAACTTACATTTTTATATTAATTTTAGCATACCACAATACCGATGGGCAGGCATGCGCGCTTGTGGGACGTATGTATATAACTAACGAATTTATCTTCACATACAATTGGGTGCATACATTGCTCGCACTGTGTAGACGTTCGGAATAAAACAATTTATACTAAAATAAACATAAGTCATTCAATGTCTAGCGGTACAGTTTTTGGCCACGATAGCTGTGATTGTTTTGAAAGTTTGTGTATGTATTCTTCTCATAAAAATTTTGTATACGTATTTTTGGAAAAAATTTGATTTTTTTCACAAATTAAGAGTGAAAAAAATATTTTTTTTCAAAAAGGTGTGTTCATTCAATCGCCAGTAACTCCTGAAATACTTAACCGATTTTAATGGACTATACCTTGTTTTGAAGGCAATTTCAATTACTTTTAGAGAATTGAAGTGTATTGGTATAGCCGTGTTATATTTTTTTAATTTTTTCCCCAATTTATTTCTTTTATTTTGATTTTCGAAATGATTACATTAATCCATTTTTTAAAACTTTGCAGTAGTGTTCTTAGATGTATATTTTAGTGACTGTATGAAGATTTGGAAGTGGTGAAATGATGGCTTCTATTTTTTACCATTTTTCAATAACACTCCACGAGAGTATTATGTCTTTGTGCATTTGTTTGTAACACCCAAAATGAAGGGAGATAGACCCATTGTTAATTATACCGATCGAGTTAGAATCACTTTTTGAATTGATTTAGCAATGTCCGTCCGTCTGTCCATCAATTCTTATAATCACGATAGAAGTTTTTCGGGATAAGGACGAACGCTATTCAATTTGAAAAAAAAAAATGGTTTAGATTTACATAGATATAGCCCCCATACTCATTTCACGCCCGATTTGAATCTTTCCGCTCTAGATACCACATATTACAACAGATTTTCTTCAAAATTGGCAAAACATCTTATATTTAAATTAGAAACACCTATGGTGAAAATAGGTCAGATCGGTTCAGTTCAGCTCCCATTAAAATTTCGCTCCCGATTTGACTTTTTGTGCTCTAGAATCCACATATTTTAAAAGATCATCTTAAAATTAGGCGAAATATCTTATATTTGTACAGCCATGGTGCCAAATCGGTTCAGATTGATATACAGCTCGTACACAAATTTCACTCCGGATTTCACTTTTTCCACTCTATAAACCACATATTTTAACAGATCTTCTTCAAATCTTTCAAAATATCTTATATTTCAACTAGAAACAGCCATGGTGAAAATGGGTCAGATCGGTTCAGATTTACATATAGCTCCCATACAAATTTCGCTTCCGGGTAGGCTTTTTCCGCCCCGGAAACCACGAATTTTCACCGAATTTCTTCAAAGTGAGTATAACTCATTATATTTGAACTGGAAGAACTTATTGTGAAAGTTAGTCACTTTATTCCATGTTTGGATATAGCCCTGATACAAATATTCTTTTTGATTTGACAAATTGGACCTGGTCATATTAGCCTATAATTAGGAAACATACAAAAATTCTTCCCGTTTTCACTTTTTTACCGAATTGAATTGTTTTCAGATAGAAAGTGGACTTTAGCCTTTCCTTACTTGTTTCTATTTTATTCTTGCAAAATAAACCAGAATTTAACTTTCAAAAACATCGCCGCTATCAAGGTCAAAAACCGTACCGCTTGACATGGAATGACTCATATACATAAAGGTAAATTGAATAAATAAAAGAGTGAGATGGGTAATATTATCCTCATTTTTATTATTTTTTAAGCGTTTCCCGATTCCAGCAAAAACATCTTCAGCGACGATAGTTTACATCAGTTCGGTGTGTATTGTGGCATTTTTCATCTCGACCGAGGGGCGTGGCTTATGTGCATATATTAACTGATACTCTCAGAACAACTATACCGAGATGTGGCAACTGTTAACTGTCATAACCTAAAGTAATGTTAGTGTTACAGAATCGTTGGGGAAATTTCTAAGGAAGCTATATATTTGAACCCATTCATATAAATGGTGTTATTTGGTCATGTACAACTTTATATTGAAATAAAACAACGAAATCATATAATTGCATACCGAAAATTTACTAAAAATTTTTTTATTTTGCATGTCTATGCAAACACCGAAGTTTATTATTCTAAGTGCAGCTTTTTGATTGGTACAGAATAGAACAGAACAGAACGGAAACAGAATGGAAACAGATATTTTTTTGTTATGTATCGACTTAATTAGAGGAATGCACACACCGAATTTCGTCTTTTGATAAGTATTTTTATCCCTTATTGCCCCATTTCACTGAGCACTGCGGCGTCAATTTCCTTCCGATTTCCATCATTCAAAAGATATTGACTCCCGCTATATATTTTTATAAAACACTAACTCCAAATATGAATAATTTTTCAATTGTCACTATGAAAAAAACACAAAAAATACTATAAAGGTCCAATAATTCGACCAATACGTAACTCTAAGGCAAGAATCAAAATTTATATTTAAATGGTATATTATTTCAGAAAACAATTTTGATAAAAAAAAACAAGTAAGGAAGGTTAAAGTCAGGCGTGGCCTACTATATGATACCCTACACCTAGTCAATATACCCTGTGGTGTAGGGTATAAGAAGGTCGTTACATTTGAACCTGGTATATATATACTACAAATTTTTATAGCGGAAATAATCAATTCAGTGTCGAAATTTGTATTGGAGCTATATATATATATATCTGAACCGATCTGGCTCATTTTTACCAGAGCTGTTTCTAGTTGAAATATAATTTGTTTTGCCAAATTTTAAGAAAATCTGCTAAAATATGTGGTTTTTAGAGCGGAAAGTGTCAAATCGGAGGAGACATTTGTATGGGAGCTATATATAAATCTGAACCGATCTGGCCCATTTTTACCATAGTTGTTTATAGTAGAAATATAAGCAGTTCTGCCAAATTTTAAGAAAATCTACTAAAATATGTGGTTTCTAGAGCCGAAAGAGTCGAATCATAGGAGACATTTGTATGGGAGCTATATATAAATCTGAACCGATCTGACCTATTTTTACCAGAGCTGTTTTTAATTAAAATATATGACGTTTTGTTAAATTTCAAGAAAATCTGTTGAAATATGTGGTTTCTAGAGCGGAAAAAGTAAAATCGGAAGCAAAATTTATATGGGAGCTATATCTAAATCTGAACCGATTTGCTTCAAATTAAGTAGCGTTCACCCTTATCCCATAAAACTTCGCTGTGCAAAGTTTCTTTTAGTTCTAACAACAATTGCGACCTGGACTTTGATTACAAGAATAGATGGACAGACGGACGGACGGACATTGCTAAATCGACTCAAAAAGTGGATCTAATTCGATCGGTATAATGGGTCTATCTCGTTTCCTTTTGGGTGTTACAAATAAATGCACAAAGGGCATAAACAGCGCAAAAAATGGAAAATCATGATTTAATTCAAGAGCGCTTAGCTCACAGACGGCTTGACCTAGGGACGAAATATTTAGCAAATCATCATTAAACAATCCAAACTTTATTTTCGTGGGGTGACTGGAAATTGTTTTTTCATTTGTATGTACCGCTACCCAGCCTAAAGTATATAATTGTCAAATTATGAGGAGAAAATCTATTAAATACACTTAAATATTCTTGCTTCTATCTATATTACTTTAGCATTAACAATCATTTCAAGATGTTCGCCGTTTATTTCGCTTATTCATATTTTACTTTTTCATGGGAAAATACAATTTGAAGCGTGCTGAGACTTATGTTTATATGTATAGACTGTCGGAAGGTGAAATACGAGGATTTCTTTGCGATGTATTTTACAGTCTTCATCTGACGTCTCGAAACAATACAGATACCTATATAAAAATAAGACCCACTTTAATCGTAGATCAAATTTTATCAAAATTGGTTAAAATATGTGGTTTCTAGATTGGAAAAAGTCAAATCGGGAAGAACTTTAATAGGGCTATATCTAAATCCGAAACGATGTGATCCACTTTCAACATACATGCATCTAATTTGCAAAGAAAATGTCCTGTAAACACGTACAATAATTACGACCTGTATTTGGATTATAAGAATATATGGACAGTGGGATATGTTTAAATCGATTCAGGAAGTGATTCTAAGTCGAGTCTATCTCGCCTCCTTTTGGATGTTATATACAAATGCACAAAGACATATTACCTAGGGTTGGTCCACTGGCATTTTAAGTTTTCCCAAAGATTTAAAAAATCAAATCTTTTTATAAAATTGTTCAAATTCAGTTGCACATTTCGAAGATAATAAGAAGATATAGTAGAATGTAATGCTACTATATCTTTATCTGTTCTTTAAACAGATTCCCTCCAACTAATTATGTATGCTTTAATGAAAAAATCCATTGAAACTTTTTATATGATTTTTTTTAAATAAATTTATTTTGTTTTTTAAGTGAATACATTTTGAGAGCTTTAAAAGACTGCTCCTACATATGTATTGTATTGTATATGGATACATTTGAATATATGAATTCTACATAAAAAAGATTTGGTTTCTAACATAATATCAATTCAATTATGTACACTTGTAACTTACATAAACAAATACCAAAAAAAATAATGGACAATAGATCAATAACATGCAAAATCGATTAATTTTTTTCTTTTTAATTAAATATATATGTACGAAATAATTAAAATCATAATAAATGCTTAAATAGTGGAGAGAGAAAACTAAACTAGACTAAACTAAATATTTGCATACATTTTGGAATGGAATCAAGAATTACGATCGCTCTCCTAATCTGTTGATGATTCATTTCGGGGGGCAATTTCTTTCAATACGCATAAGACTATATACACACATATATATTAAACTACTACTGCTACTACATACAACATGTAGACTGGACACTACATTAATTAATTAAATTGGACAACTATGACATATACGATTAATTAATTAATTATTATAAAATGTGATAATTTATCAGCGTGGAAAAGTCTTTATTATATCTTTGATTTGGATATGGAATGTTGCTATTCTTTCTATTCTATATCGAAATCGGCTTATGCATATATTATATTCTATATACTATACTTATGTATATACAATTCTATGGGAACGTTTACAGATTCATACACACACATGCGCGCGCACTAGATTCGTTGTTTGTTTTTAATTCTAATTACAAAGAATGAAAAAATTCAAAATCACAATTCCGTTGAATATTCTTGAGGATTCATGGAGAACTTGCGCCAGCATATGTGGTCGCCATTGTCGTCGTTAATGGACGGTGGCAGCTTGGACGTTGCATTCCGGTTGTTTTCCATTTTGCTCGAGTTCGAGCTGCGCTTGCCATTGTCGTGGGGGCCACTGGATCGGGACATGGGATTACGCGAGGACGCATACGAAATGGACTCGTTGGAGGGTGTGATCTCGATGCGCGTGGCATGTTGGCCCTCCTCGGAGGACATACGTCTAATGTAGACAATTTCGCGGTGTTTGGGAGCATCGGGATTCGAACTACGCAATTCCACCTGTTGATGATGCATCTGCGGCGGATGCCCATTTATATTGATTCGTTGTTGCTGCTGCTGGGATGGCGGCGGCGGCGCTTGCTGCTGTGGCTGTGACTGATTCCTCGATCTGTGGGAATATCTGAGGGGTTTGCTGTTGTCGCTGTTATGAAATGGCACAAATTGTTGCGAGATCCCTGGGAACTTGTCCACACTGATGTCTTCTTCTATGGCCGAATCGCCAAACACGGAGCCACTGTAGTTCGGTGAACTGTTGCCCGGCGTTGATGACTTCCAATGCTGTTGATTGGCCGTCTGGCCGTTGGCGTATTTGTTCGAAGTCGAATATTGGCCCTTTTTAATGGAATGGGTGTAGTCTCGGGTGCCTCGTCGTCTCAGTGTGAAGTCCCTTTGACCCGTGTCCTGGCACACAGAACGCCACTGTTTCCAGGCGTGGCGAGCCAACGGGTCGGCGGGACCCCATTCCTTGGCCGACTTGGACGCCTCACAGATCATGCCAAAGAAGTTGTACTCCACCTGGCGGAATATCTGCACGCAGGCTATAAGCAAGATGATAAAGATCACAAAGAGTATGGGAGCCCAGCGGGGCATGATGTGGGGCAACACATCGTTCTCATCGTCATCGGAACACCACCACACCAGTAGACCCGTCAGTATCGCCGGACAGATGCACCACAAGCCGAGCCAAATCTTAAAGATGGGCCGGCCAATGGAAAACTCCAGATCGGTGTAGATATTTTTCACTCCATATATCCAGGTAAGGGCAATCAGTTCAAACACCAGGGCCGTCACAACCATGGTACCCACAATCCTGGCATCCAAGAGGCGAGCCACATAGAAGTTCGGCGAAGACAGCGAAATTATCGAAGCCACCAAACCCACTAAACTAATGACATAGTTGGGATGTCTTGGCACTAGACGGGTGCATGTGTACACGCCCACTACTATCGTTACGGCACAGGCCACTACCACCAAACCGTTGATCAGGGAAGGCAACAATCTAATCCACAGCGAATGCTGCGGCGTATCGTACAATACGCGATCATATATGGCTGTCAGCGGTTTCAATTCATCTATCAAATACGCCCCGTTCGCTGAATGATGGAACTGGATCATGAAGAGCGTCACCGATATAGCATTGATCAGCAGATTGAAGCATAGGTAGACCACGGATGTTCGTACAGCATCGCCTTTGTAGAGAAATTTACCCGTTAACATGGGCAAAACACCCAGGCCACAGTTGAGCGAAAAGATCACCTGCATCAGAGCATTAAACCACAGATGACTTTCGAAGAGATATTTCTGGGTAAAGCCCCATAGCTCGGGAAAGTAGGGCAGAGGTCGATTAAGCGAATTATGTACCTCCCAGGCGGTGAGACAGCACAGCAAACCGAATCCCAGTAGACCCAGTGTGAAGAGGACGCGACGCAGCACGCGGCCGTTGTGGGTGCTGGAAAGGGGAAAAACATGAGTTAGAGATATTCAATTAATAAATTATCTTAGAGTAAGTCTGAACAGAACTTTTAAAGGGTGTCCCAAAACGATTTCACAGCTAATAGATAAGGGCTATTAAAAATATATCACTAAACAAGAGAAGAACACAAGTTCCACAAATTTCCAATATATTGACGGTTTTTCGAACAAAATCCTATTCCAGCTCATTTCCATCTTAATGGCTTTATTATTCATCAAAATTGTCGCATTTGGTGTAGATTTTGGACGGGAGTGCACACATAATAATACTTCTTTGAGTTACATCTGTCTAAACTGAATGAATATTGAAGTGTACGATGGCCTATACTGCTAGCATTGGACAAAATTAGAAGGAGTCGTCAGAATACAATGAAACTTTATTTCTAAATGGATTATGGTGCACTTAATTCAAAAATGTTCAAACTAAATTATTATGAAAAAAATTCACCGAATTTTATGATGTTCTTGACCATCATAAATTGGGAATTTTTCAAATATTTATCTTTAAATTTTAAATATATAAAAATTAATTCAAAATAATACTTTAAGATTAAGAAAAATTCGCAGCGCTCAGCTTTTCAGAAAAAAAATAAAAATATTCAATTCGGCCTATAAATGTATTTTTGAAAAATATTTTCCTTCAACTACTCACAAACGAAACTGCACAATCAATTTATATTACCTTTAATCGGCTACACAGATTAAAGGTTTCTTGCGATGGCTGTCTTCGACTTTATATTATTACAATTTACTCGTCTGAGGTGTGTCCAAAACCGACTACAGAAAAAAAGGATTACTGAGTGGTCGGTCTTAAAGATTTTCTTCTCTGGGAAAAATGCCAAATTCGAAATATTGGGTGATTTTATTCAAAACGAAAAATCACCCAATAATATCGCACACTAATTATGAATCAAAATTCAATTTGTATGATGTAAATGACTTTTTGTGTTTTTTATGATTTCTCGGATCTTTGGGACAGTTTTCATTCGTAGTTCCATGGGCGACGAGTGGTTCACTAAGAGATGCCATACATCTCGTAAAAGAATTTAGTTACAGCATCAGACTTTTCCTACTCGTGTACTTTCTCGTGCGAATTTTCTCTTAAATAATATGATTTAGTACCAACAAGCCCACATCAACCCGTGCAGGTGATTCAATTTTGCTTCATGAAAACTCATTCATATTTAAGTCAATATTTCACCAACACCAGATATAATATTAGTCCTTCTACAAGATGTAGATCAGTGTAATGATCTCAATCCATATATGTATGTGGAAGTTGTATTTCATCTTAGGCCTAATCTAGGTATAAGCTGGTCTAAGAGTCTTTGAATTATAGATTCTAATATCAATAGTTTTAACTATGGACCGTGTTGAGCTAACATGGCATGAGTTCGATGGAAGCATGATTTCTGCACAAACTTTGTATTTACGAATCAACTTGTGTGCGATGACATTACAGTTACTGTCGACATGCTTTCGAACTCCGATGATAACATATATTAATATAAATGAAGGTTATCGAAATGCCTTATTCCACTCTAGACTTTCACAAGAAAATTCTAATTGGATAGATCTCCATAACGATTAAACCTACAACTAAAATGACTAGCTGAACCCCGCCCGCTTCGCCAGGCAAAATACAAATGGTAAAATTAAAATCAGGTTTCATATTGATCTTATCATATTGATATTATCGTGGTTTGTAATATATACGTTCTAATTTTCAGCCTTCTAACTAAAAAACACTTTTTTCCCGTGGTCAGTAATATGTACCAATTTTCAGCCTTCTAGCTCTACAAAACACTTTTGCCACGCCCCAAAGTCCACGAAACGTAAATCCAAATTTCGGCATCAAGTTGATCTTTCTCGTGGCCAGTAATATATACATTCCAATTTTCAGCCTTCTAGCTCAAAGAACACTATTGCCACGCCCAATCCGCCCACAAAACGAAAATCCAAATTTCGGTATCATATTTATCATTCTCGTCATCAGTAATATATATGTACCAATTTTCAGCCATCTAGCTCTCAAAAACACTTGCCACGCCCACTCCGCCCACAAAATGAAAATCCAAATTTCGGCATCATATTTATCATTCTCGTGGTCAGTAATTTATACGTTCCAATTTTCAGCCTTCTAGCTCTCAAAAACACTATTGCCACGCCCCCTCCGCCCACAGAGCAAATTTTTAAAAATTCTATAGCCTATAGTTCCTTCCAGACCTACATCTATCTGCACTGAAAATTTCAACAACATCGTAAAAAACCTGTCGTAACACGCTGTGTGGTAAAAATAAGACATTTTGAAATTTTGATTTTTTGACGTTTTTTTTTGACTTTTTTGACCTTTCTAACAAAGTATAAATCATCAAAATCGGTTTGGCCAATCTCGAGTAAATGAAAAAAGAAAATTGAAAAAAATCGAAAATAAACCTGTCGAAACACGCTGGGTGGTAAAAATCAGACATTTTCAAATTTTGATATTTTGAAGTTCTTTTTTTATTTTTATTATTTTTTTTAAACCCGTGCTGAGAAAATACCTTTCCAACAAAGTACAAATCATCAAAACCGGTTTGGCCAATCTCGAGTTATGGGATTACATCGCTTCGGACACTTTCTTTTATAACCCCAGATGAGATTAAAAATTAAATTCCGTATTATAATATTTCCAGAAACGTCACAAAATGTATTTATGTTTTTTTTAATAACCAGGTTTTTAATAATCAGTTGAAGTTAGTGATATTTTCGCTATTGTTCTGGGGTTAACTTAGAATAGCCTCAGTGCAGATTTTTCAAATTTATTGATTTACATGCGGGTTTGGAAAATTTTTCGAATATCTTTTGTTGAAAAAACTGTCTTCAAATGAAAATAACAAATATTTATATAATATACCATAATTAAATGTCATGGAGAAAGCAAAAATCTATGATTATCTCAATCCAGAGCTTTCTAACCGCTCTATTGCTGCAAAATTGGCCGAATTTCAAAAGTTGTGAAGAACAATTTAAACATTAGTACGGAGTAAGGAATACTGTACAAAATATTAGGTGAGGCTATCTTATATTAATGTATTTAAAACGAAATTTAAGTTTCAGATTTCAATTAGGTTGCTCCATATACTCGAATCCATGAGAATGTAGGACAAATAAAAATTGTGTGCATTCGTTTTTATTGTAAGAACAGGTTAGGTCGGACGAATTAGAACACTGACTAATTCCACATAACTATCGATTGATCACTAAATGAACTTAGTATCAGATAAGGAAGTTTTCAATGGAATACTTTGTAATTATAAGAAGAAGATTGGATCGACCACTCGCCGACACAGTAGTGAGGTTTAAAGGAGATATTTAAATACATTGTCAACATTAAAATCGCAGATAAAAGTATTGTAAAATAGAAAGTTCCATTGGACTACTCAATTGCTATTTATTGTTTTGAAATTGATGGAACTCAAATTCTGGAGGATTTAGCATCAAAATCACTCTATCGTCGCATTTCTGTGATATTGAGTGAATATTTCACTCTACGACTTAAAAAAACTGTACTGCATTTTCAAGACTGAATTCTTATCCTTTGTAACAAATTACCTCGAAAAATTATCTCACTGAATGTTTGGAACATTAAAAAATTGATTTAAGCATTTCCCGGGTAAAATTCCCGCTATATATGTCATAATTCACCACAAGGATGGTGATATAATGAGTTTGTGAATTCTGATCAATACTTATTCGTTTTACAGCAGATACTGACTTAAGTTTGTATGTCCGATGTGATCTAGCATCTAAAGCAAAGGATCTAGATGTTTAAACTTTCCAGATGTATATCTAAGGGTAGTAGTCGGGTTGAAATTCGGACCGGCAAGAATTAAACGGCCATCTAATTTACTTCATTTAATCGAAATTTACATTTTTGACCCCAAAATATAAAAGTTCCCTTTCAGACAAATGTAAAACATTCCCTAGCTTTGATTTTTTTCTTACCATAACATCACCACCATCCATAAGCCAACCAAGCCAATCGATAATAAGCCGAAAAAGAAGGGATTCTCCCAAAATGGTGTTAAGAATGTCTTCTGCAAACACTCCTGGGCACTATTATTGGTCAGCATATAACGATCCTGAAAAAGAAAGACATGATTTTAATAATTCACAACAATTATATATAATTCACAATGACATACCGATAGGAGCCTTATATTGCCAACACATTCCCTGAATGGCATAGAGTTGAATGAGAACATACCAATGTAGCCCATTGCCACGACAGCTTGCAGTGAAACCCAAATGGTAGCGATCCACGATGCAAAACGGCTTATTATGCAGGCGCCTTAAAATGCAAAGAAATTCAAAATATTAGTAATGTATGAGAAATGATGCCAACGGTACTGTAAATAAATTCAGATTGATCAATTCCACCAACTCGTTATCATAAGAAAAACGTTGGTATATTTTCAGCAGCAATCGCTTCATTTAATTTTGGAATGAAGTCATTCTCCTATTCTTCATGTGGGTGACGATGTTAACTATATCGCTATACAACACCTGTTTTTTGATTGAAAATGCACTTAGAAAAGTACAACCCTTGAGATAACTGCTTCCAGGATGTTTTTCTCCTTCTGCTGTCAATGAGCAGCCAGGATGCTTTTGAATTTTCATTGAGTCTCTTTTAAATGCCACTAAAAATTCTTTTCATGGAATTTGATATATAGATGGCGCTAGAGTCAATATTGTACAAAATATATAGCATACTTTAAGGCGAATACATTTAAGAAACATTGTATAGATATCGTTTGCTCATATTAGTTTTGTGTGATGAATGGAATTAGGAATCTTCGATTTACGAGTTAAGCATGATGACGTTAGCTCAGAAAAAATATATAAATACACATCATTAAAACAACAGACTTTTCGGAAATAAAAAATAATTCGATAAAGCGGCCAATTTGATAGATCGTCAATTTTGGAAAGTAAATTGGTCTTATCGAAATTTCGCTTATTTGTGCAAATTGTCGTCATTAGTTTCCAAAGAAATCAAATACGAGGACAGTTCAATATGTAGCCGTTTTTCAAGAGATGCCCTGCGGATAGCTCACTAAATGATTTTTAAAACCAAAGTGTCGTTGTAAGGAGTAAATGTATTTTTAAATAAATTAAGAAATAGTGGAATAGAAATATTACTAATTGATGTGTAGAAACATTGTAAAAATTGAAAAATGTCGAACAAAAAGGGTTTTCCGGACGATTAGACTCAGATTTCCACACTGTTTTCTTAATCCCAGCGAGAAACACAGGCTTATAAGTGTGCAAAAACAAGTCAAGATTTTATATATAAAAATCATAAAAATCCAATATTCACATTTTGATTGGCAATAGTGCATTACACCAAAGTGCTCATCCTCAAAAAATAAATATGCTTGAAAAACAAAACTATTTTTTACAGTGGAGTCCTATGATGGGATGCGATCTACTTTCTAATGTAATTTTATTTTGGTGTTTGGAAAGAGCCCAAAAAAATATCCACAATCGTTTTTATATTATTCAGTTTGTTGCTCCTCCTGTAAAATTGTGAAAAATGATGACCCGCCTTCTGCATTTCAGGTGATGATATATATTTTGCCATAGTTCCTAGGAGGAACATAGGGTCATTTGGGTTGTGGGAACAATTCAAAAACTAATTCTTGTTTTACTCTTACTTTTATATAGCCTCACCCTGAGAGAATAACTTATAGGACTTTAATTTTACTTTGGGTTGTATTATTTGTGAGGCTAGTTCATAGCCCAGCTTTCACATTTACAACAAGTAAGGAAGATTAAAGTCGGGCATGGTCGGCTATGTGATACACTACATCTAGTCATTATAGCCTGTGGAGTAGGCTATAAAAAGGTCGTTACATTTGAACCGGTTGATATACGATACAGTTATAAGAGGAGTATATACTACAAATTTCATACATTTATCTGTATTTGTAAGAAAAATTGAAAAAAAAAACTTTTAATGGGAGCTGTATATAAATCTGAACTGTTCTGACCATTTTTTAGCATTTCTAGTTGAAGTATAAGACGCTTTCCCAAATTTTATGGAAATCTGTTAAATATGTGTTTTCTAGTGCGGAAAGTATCAAATCGGAAAACTCAGTTATAAGGGAGCTATATATAAATCTGAACCGCCATAGATGTTTCTATTTGAAATATTAACTGATGTGCAGAATTAGAAGAAGATTTTTTCAAATACGCTATTTCTAGATCGGAAACAATCAATTCGGTGGCGAAATTTGTATTGGAGCTATATATATATATGAACCGATCTGGTCCATTTTCACCAGAGCTGTTTCTAAGTTGTTTTGCCAAATTTGAATAAAAACTGTTAACACAGAGCAGAAACCACATAGAGCGGGAAGAATCAAATCGGAGGAGACATTTTTATGCGAGCTATATATAAATCTGAACCGACGTGACCCACTTTCGCCATAAATGTTTTAGCCCGCTCGTCCTTATCCCATAAAACTTCGATGTGCAAAGTTTCATTTAGATCAAACGACAATTGCGACGGACGGACGGACATTGCCAAATCGACTCTGAAAGTGATTCGAAGTCGATCGGTTTATCTCGTTCCCTTTTTGGTGTTACAAACAAATGCACAAAGTCAGGCTGTGGTGTAGGGTATAAAAATACGATTATAAATGGGCAAGTATCAAATTATAGTGGATTTGAAGCAACGGCATAAAAGTTATAAAGAATTTAATTTTATCTAGGATAGGGTCAATTGCGTGAGAGGTACTAGAATGAGTGTGGCAAAGCATAAGTATTATTTATGTTAGAAGTGGTTATAAAAATATAAAAAATGTGGAAGACATATTCCTTTTATTTTAACCAAAGTTTACGCCAATATTTTAGGTGAATGCAATGTCTATAAGAGCATTGCCGAGGTCAAATTTTAGAGTATTCAGTCATCCTTATATAAGTTTTAATACCTTAGGTTTGGGTGTTTGTTTGGTAGGTACTAAAGGGTGTTTTTTATTGGGGTATAGAACTTTAAGTTGGCATCACTTTTTTAACTGGCGGCCATTTTGTCAGCTGTCAAGTGATTAATATTTAGTTTGGTTTGCCATTTCATCATGAACAGGTTGACAAAAGAACAACGCTTGCAAATCGTGCAAATTTATTTCGAAAGTAATGGTTCAGTTCGCGAAGTTCACCATTTTATGGTCGACATAATCGTCCATCAGAGCAATTAATTCGGTTAACCATGGATCGTTTTCGCACTACGTTTACTCTATGTGATAATACGCATCCGCAGAGACGTCGAACAGTGCGCACCGAAGAAACAATTGCCGCTGTAGAGCAAAGTGTTGAAGAGGACCCGAATGAATCGATTCGCCACCGTGCACAGCAATTGGAGAAAGTGGTTGAAAATTGGACCTGTAGAATTGGCTATATTCGAGTCAGCCGCGGCGGCCACATGCCCGAAATCATATTTAAACATTAATGGCATAAAATTATCCTTCCAATAAAGCCAAATTGATGGACATTAAAACGATTTTCTTGTGTTTTATTTCAATTCGAAGTTCTATACCTCAATAAAAAACACCCTATAGAAGTGGTGTGGCCACGCTCAAAGTTATGATTATAATATGTTTTTTTATTGTTTTCACAAATATTGAATAAAAAAAAAGAAAAAAAAAAAGAAAAATCCCAGACCTCGAGCTTGAATAATTATTAATTTTTCTGTAAAATGATTATAAAAACTTTATCAAATATCAGCACTTAGATGATTCCGAATATCCGTGTGGATATTCAGTTTAACATAGAAATATGAGTCATTTGTGTGGGAAGTACCAGAAGGAACGTGTCAATTTCGGCCATCTTCGAATTTAAACTAAGTTTGTGAAAATTATTACTATGTGCACTAGCCAGAGGAACGGACATTACTCAAACTCCTTAAAAAGATGATATATATCATCCTACTCTTTAGAGTGAAGATATAATAATAACACTCCCCCTGGTATTTCTACTTCAGTTTTTTTTTTGTAGCACAGTGTAATCTTTGTCAATTGCAGATTCTCAGGAGAGGACAATTGGGGTTTGGGATTTATTTATCTACTTAATATTAATATGAAATTACTGAATAGCGTGTCCCTTCGTAGTTTACATGCAAAATTTCCTCTATAATTAGTGTTGATGACTCCAGTGCCAATATCAAATTTTTTATTACTCTGAAGTTTCCTATTATTTTTTAATTTATTCGAATTTAGAATCATAAATATTCTGTGGAATAGTGTGATTACATTCATATATTTATTCCTACGGATTTTTTTCACGCAGTGTTAGAAAATATTTGTAAATAACAAAATGGTTTACTAGAATTCCATGTTTAACAAACGAGAAATTTTCGAAATTCTTCCGATTTCGATCAAAATTAGTGACGTGTTTTGGTATTGCAATATACTATGTTAGAGAAATTATATTTAAATAATTTTTCGCGATTTTACAATTTTGCTTATTTTGAAAAAGAAAGTTAATTCAATCAGACTTATTTTTTGCTGTGTGAAGGATATTAAAGAAAAAATTCCAAGAGATTTTTTAGTGTTTACCGAATCAAAAATATTTTTCATCAAAAACCGGAAGACCCTCAAAAATTACTCGTTATTTTATCATGGAATTCTTCGTAACTGAGGTGTGGAATGAACGACAAAAATACATTGCCTTTTAAATGCCATGCCATGCTTTCCGTTATAGCAGTATGTAGTACGACAAAACAAATTTTAATGATTCATAACAAAATTGAATAAACAAACTTTTGATTCGAAGATAATATTAGAAATGTTTTCGTGACACAGTTTATCATATGAGTCTATTCAGCTTTAATATGAGATCGAAAATAAACACATTTCATTTTAGAAAAAAATATATATTTTCTTAAAATTCATAATATCTTAAACATCTTATGTAAGAAGTTATTGATTTTAAGGCAATGGTTTGTTAGGTCATGAAAATCGATACGTTATATGAATTATTTCATACTCCAAATGTTTGTTGTACACTGCTCGTCTAACTCACCTTTAAATATCGGAGATGCCCGCCACGTATGCGCTGCTCCTTGTCCCAAAAACTGACCCACTGATATTTCCAGCAATACAATGGGCAGACCGACTAGAAATAGTAGCAAAAGATATGGAATCAAATACGCCAGACCGTATTTATCCAATTCCCTTGGGAAACGCACAACATTGGCATAGGTGACATTCAAGCAAAGGCACAGTACTAATCCGCGAAACACTGAACATTTGGTCTGGAAAGAAAAAAGAACGAAAAATAAAAATGTTAAAAAATTTACAAATAATAGAAGATAAAAGCTAAAATTAAGTTAAACAATTCATTTGCAGTTAAAATGAATAAATAAAATTCATTTTTAGTAAATTTTACTTGATAATTAGACATGGCGAATGCCAAACAAATATCAATTTCCTGAACTTCGGTCCATATTTACTTTGACTTTTTTTGAGTGTAGTTTAAAATATTCGTACAATATCATTTGTTTGATTGGTTTCATTGATTTCTATTATTTCACTACATCTGCAATCAACGGCAACATCCATGAATGGACATAATTAGACGGGCCATTTGACACCCACGAAAATCAGTCTTAGACTTGAGTGGAGATTATTGATCTCAATTTAATGCGCTATGAAGCGAAGTGCAATGAACTCATGCAGAGAAGATATCTCATACAATACTCGTACAATGATTGATTACACTGTGCAACATTTTTGAAGTCATTTCAAAATAACCATATACGGACACCGCTACATGATAAAAGACCAAAAAAAAAAAATACCCGTGTTTTTTTTTCCCCAAAGTCATGCACTTTTTTTATGGGCCCCCAGAGATTTGAGGCCTCGGTGTAATTTTTGGAAAAAAGTGATCATATTCTCAGGCTCATATCTTGCAAACCGTTCGGAATTTTGATTTACTCTCTGAGGCAAAGTTCTAGCTCTTGTTATAAAGAACAAAAATTGTGAACATATAAAATCAAAAAAACTTCATCTTCAAGGTCAAAATCGCAAAAAACTTAATTAAAAATTCGATTTTTTTAACCTTTTTTCCCCTGTTCAGGTCCATAGGTAGCAAACCGTTGAAAATTCAGGGAAACAATCAACTACAAAAATGTACCTAAGATCTCAATAAACAACTTTGTAGAACATACAAAATCAATTAAACTTCATCTTCAAGGTCAAAATCACAAATGTCGTCGAATAAATCGTATGCTGTAATGTGTGTAGGTAGCGTATACGTGCTGTTGATTAAGGATAATATCACTCATACGCTCTGTAGTCGCACTGACCTTTAACAGAAACAGTCCTGCAGAATATATTTTTCCTACCTATACGGTGTTAAGAATCATTCCTAGGAAGTTCATATGTTCTGAAGTTTGTATAATTTATCTTTGTGGCTCTATAGATTATTCAGATAGATTGGAAATTTACTCCACATCGGTATAATATTGAATGTGTTATTTGATAAAAAAAAATCAATATAACTTATTTCACAATTTAGTTTGTAGTAAATCGAACCAGAACACATATAAATACCAAAAAAATATGTAGAAAATATAATTAAATAAGATCTTAACGAACATGTCTTTTTCGGTGGAAAACCCCAACCTAATGTTGCCACAAATTATTTAACAGGGTAAGAGTAAATGTCCACACTCAGTTGTAGATGTTCTCTAATTTTATAACTGTACCAATAAAATACGCCTCTGATCACATCGCTGAAAAATACACTCTTTATAAATAAAATGTATACCATTTTGAAAAGGACACAGCAAGAGCTTTGAAACAATGTAATAGAAAATTAATAACGAATCACTTTTAGCGCTTCATTACATGTAAAACGAAAAATGGCATAAAAAACTATATTTTTGAGGAAAACAAATTCATATTGAACATTGTGAAAATTCTACAAAAAATTAGATATCATAAAGACATTTTGGAATTATATATCTAAATAATAGCTAACGAGTTTGGTATTTTTTTCCTATCAAAATACCAAAATTCCCAAAGTGGGGAAATATATTCCAAAATTAGTATTTTTTATCTAAAATTAGACATGGATGTGGTAATACATTCTGAGGATAATATTGCTCATTGTAGCATATTTATTTATTTATTTATTATGAATTACAATACAAAGTAAATTTATATTTTAATATTGGGCCCAGGGATTGAGCCGGTGTGACTAAGACCATTTTAGCTAGTTACCAGAAAAGACGGAAGGCCAGAGCCTCTGGTGGGAATCGAACCCACAACTCATATCTTTCTTCGCAGAAAAACGGAAATCAAGTTTTAAAAATCATACCACTTGGCATGGAATGACTCATATATTAATTTAATCAATTTTGTTTTTGAAAATTGCAGCATATGAATGTATAAAACATGCGGTTTCTACAACACCATGCCTCATGTCATGCAGACCAAGAAACAATTAAATTACTCAATGAGTCAGTCGCCCAGAGCATTCGATTGAAGTCTAAGGTTTATGCCAACAAGACCACGACCACACAAGCCTTGGACTGAGCAATGTTGAATGAAATTCGGACATATTTATGGCAAATGATCATTGTGCCAACAAAGCCATAGAAATCATTTACATGATATGTTGGTCGTACATAATATTATGAAAAAACGTTTTTATTAAATTAACTTCATCTGAGAAGTTGGAGTTCTAGTGGACGAAATGGGACAAAAAGGGATAAAAAGGGATAAAAATGCCGGTAATACTGTGGAATGCACTCCATAGTGGAGGGTATATAAGATTCGGCCGGGCCGAACTTAATTGTTTTTACTTGTCGCTGTGTAAATACTTGAATATTTTTCCGTTCGGCAAGATCGTCTCGTATGGTCATCTCTAATATGAAATCAAATGTTATTGGACTGCTTGATAATATTCAATGAATCTACTCATCACTTACATACCTATATAAATATTCATATGTTTATGTATTTAACTGGGACATTTGACACCCACTAATTTTAGCATAGCACTTGAATAAATTATTGATTTCAATTAAACATCATATACTCTCGTGCATTGAACTGTTGAAATTAGTTCAACGTATTGCGATCGCCACATTAGATTTTCAAGTGTTTTTGTCGATCATAATATTTGTGATATTTTGTGATTTACAAGCCCTAAAACACAGTTTCTCCTTAATATTTTCGTCTAGAGACGAACGAATCGTAATAAAATTAGAATTGTTTGTCAAACGATTTTAACATGTTTCAATGACATTTGTCAAGTATGATCTTCTGTGAATTACAATTACAATTTTAATATTCTACGTGCTTCAAACACATTTGTGAGTTATAATTACAATTTTATTACAATTCCTTCGCCTCTAGAAACATGAGAAACCCCCTGATTTTTCTACGTGTATGTGGAACGCCGTAGAAACTGGAGTTTGATTGTGATTTTCTCCTCCAAGTGATATGAGTTTTAGTACCTTAATGTCTTACTTAAATAGAACTAAAATATACAATTTAGTAATTTCTGCGGCAAGAATCAAGAGTTGGCTATGTCATGTTTACAAGGCACCCAAGCAAAACAAATTTGAAATACTCGTTCTTTGTTTTTTTTTGTTTTTGATAATTAACCCAGTTTACACAAAAGAAATGGAAGTGCCAAGAATTAGCCAACTTTTACACACGGAAGTGATAAAAAAAACCGGCGTTGCACACTAAACATAATTACACACAAGTTTACAAATATATATACAAAAGTATATTTTTATGAATTAGTGCTACTAAAGCTGAATACATTACGACGCTCCAATTTTGAGTGTTAGTGAAAATAATTTTCAAAAAAAAAAAAAATAGTTTTCCGAAAACCACATGCAATTATTAACGGATAAGTAAAAAGGAACCTAAATTGGATGTACGGCTCAGAATTTGTAATATAAACCTACGAAACGTTGGAATGGCGCATATATATTTTGTATTTTATATTTTCTTTAGGGTGATTGAAAATTGAAAAATTTTGGGGAAATAAAATGGAAAAATGCTTGCTGTTCCGGAACAATTTCAAAATGTTTTTATATCCTCCACCTAAAGATCTGGGTTTATTAATTTTGTCATTCCTTTTGTAACACCTTGAAATATTCATCGGAATATTCCATAAAATATATATATTCCGGGTTGTGGTAAAATTCTAAGACGATCTAGCCATTTCCGTCTGTCTATCTGTCCGTCCGTCTGTATGTTGAAAGCACGCTAGCCGCCGAACGAAATGAGCTAGGAGGTTCAAATTTTGCCTAAATGTGTCTTATGGTTGCAAATCGGTTGGGATTGAAAGTGGGCGCAATAGGTCCAGAGGAAAAATTTTTCCCCTAACAATGACTGAAAATAGCCCCTAATATTTTGACTATTTAAGCATTTGTCTTTTAATTTCTTCTTTATATGAACTTGAAATTTGTTGCATACATTCCTCTTGCAGCGTAAAAGCACCAAAAAGTATATAACAATTTTTGCGGGCGAAATGGGACAAAAAGGGATAAAAATTGTACCAATGATACGGCAACAGGTAGAGACATGAAATTTGGAATGTACATTACGTAGATACGTAAAATAGAGGGATTTTTCAAAATTCATACTTTTAAGGGATCCAATTGGAAAAGAGGGATAAAAATGGTACCAACCAAACCGCTGAAGTTGAAATCATGAAATTCGGTGTGTACTTTTATCTGACTGCGAAAATGCGAATTAAAGAGGATTTTTTCAAAATTTGTACTTTTAGCCGGAAAATGGGGCGAATGGGGATAAATATAGTACCAAGCACACGGCTGCAGCTATAATAATGAAATTCGGTGCGTTTATTCGCCTGACTGTGAAGATGCGAAATAAAAAGGATTTTTTTCGAAATTTGTACTATTAGCCGGAAAATGGGGCGAATGGGGATAAATATAGTACCAAGCACACGGCTGCAGCTATAATAATGAAATTCGGTGCGTTCATTCGCCTGACTGTGAAGATGCGAAATAAAAATTATTTTTTCGAAATTTGTACTATTAGCCGGAAAATGGGGCGAATGGGGATAAATATAGTACCAAGCACACGGCTGCAGTTATAATAATGAAATTCGGTGTGTTCATTTGCATGACTGTGAAGATGCGAAATAAAGAGGATTTTTTCGAAATTTGAACTATTAGCCAAAAAATGGGGTGAATGGGGATAAATATAGTACCAAGCACACGGCTGCAGCTATAATAATGAAATTCGATGTGTTCATTTGCCTGACTGTGAAGATGCGAAATAAAGAGAATTTTTTCGAAATTTGTACTATTAGCCGAAAAATGGGGTGAATGGAGATAAATATAGTACCAACCACACGGCTGCAGCTATAATAATGAAATTCGGTGTGTTCATTCGCCTGACTGTGAAGATGCGAAATAAAGAGGACTTTTTCTAAATTTGTACTATTAGCCGAAAAATGGGGCGAATGGGGATAAATATAGTACCAACCACACGGCTGCAGCTATAATAATGAAATAATGAAATTCATTCGCCTGACTGTGAAGATGCGAAATAAAGAGGATTTTTTCGAAATTTGTACTTTTAGCCGGAAAATGGGGCGAATGGGGATAAATATAGTACCAACCACACGGCTGCAGCTATAATAATGAAATTCGGTGTGTACACTTCTCCGACAGCGGTGACGCGAATCATAACGAGATCTACCGCAATTCGTAGCATCAGGATCTAAATAGAATTAAATTTGGCTACAATCAAACGTTTGTAGCTAGAATCGTCATATTCAGTATTTGCCGTAGTATTTACGTAGACGGGGAAAATAAGAAGTACGAATTTTTGTAAATTCGTACTTTTAGGGTCAAAATGGAAAAAAGGAGTGAAAGTGGTACAAATAAATCGGATGTAGCTAAAATCATGAAATTAGGCTACATTCCACTCTGAAACATATTGGATCTTGGATTAGAACTTTTCCTATCAAAATGGTACAGACAGACAGCATAATTATGCTGTAGATGGAATCTAGAAATTGCAAACGGGGAAAATCGGGCTTGAGGGAAATTGTTTCCACCTAATAATAATATTTAGGGCACATTTTTTTAAGATTTCTGACTAATAATTATATTAATATTTATATATATTAGAATTACAATTTTCCTAATATGGTAGTGCCCTTCTATGTAAAGTCGACAGCCTCTGTGGAATACACTCCGTGGTGGAGGGTATATAAAATTCAGCCCGGCCGAACTTAACGCCTTTTTACTTGTTAATATTAACATACAAAACATTGGAATGATCCATATATTTTGTGTTTTATTTTTTCTTTAGAATGAAAATAGAAATTGAAAAATGTGGGGAAAATATTAGGAAATAGAAACAACTTTAAAATATTTTTTAAATTAAAATTTTTTTTCAGTTTTTTTTTTCTAAATTTTTGGTGGCAGTTTAAAACCTTTGTTTAGAGCATAGTTAAAGAAGTAGTTAAAATAGTGCAAAATTAAAAACAAGATACCATATCTATTTACCCACAATATATAACATTTGTATTAAGCAGACATAATCTGTTTTTTGTTTGCACCAGTACTACACTCGGTTATTCGCCACTAAGACTTACTTAACCCATCATTAGTGGTGTGTTTGTTTTTGAATCTCTAATGAAAGTCTTTCTTTTGACAATAATATAAAGCTAACATACTACTGCTCGGTTTCCACCAAAAATAATAAAAGAAAAACATTTAGCACTTCGCCACTCCAGTGCCACCGAGACGTACTTAAATCATAAAATGATGATTTATCATCATTTGTTCGCCATCACAATTGTAACGTGATGGATGGTTGGTTGGATGTCGTTGTTTGCTATTTTGTTATTGCTTGTTTACTTGGTTTGCTTTGGACAAAGGAAAAAGGTGAAATTTGTTTATTTTCAATATCAAACCATAAAACATGAAACAAACACGCTGATACAATTTAACACCAAAAGTCGGGGAAAAAACATTTGTGCGCAAAACAAAATTTGATACAATGTAATGCAGTAGCAGTCGCAATTGAAATTGAATTTTTAGTACGAACAAACCGAACAAAACTGAAACAACAACAAAACGACAAAAGAAAAAAAAGACAGAAGTAAACCGCAAGAAATGCTTAAAATTGTGTAAAATGAAATTAAAATAACATAGGAAGTGTATGGATGGATACGAGGCGTCAATGGTCGACTTCAAGTTCACGTTACTTGTTTATTTAACCAACGAGAGATTACAGTTCCAATTTCGGACTGTTTTCGAACTAGTGTATCCATCCAACCTATTAAATTTTATTCGATTAATGGAATATATATATATATTTTGAAATATTTGTTGGAATAATGACAAATCAATATTTTCGTATAAGAAATAATTCCAATAACTTGCCCCAATATTCGATATAATTCCGAATAATACGTTCTTGCATAAATCCAAATTGACATGTTAGCTCATACATATATGAATTCTACGTACAAATTATTATTACATTCGACTTTGAAACTATGATACCAAATTTAAAGCGTAGTCCCATCGCTTTTATACCCTCACTCTACATAGTAGTAGGGTATATATCATTTGGGGCAAAAAAAGTGTACCGCATTGAAGGAGTGACTTAAGACTCCAAGTATGGTAGAATCAAATCAGTTTCACGATTTTTTAAGCTCTTTGAGCCATGACCGTCCGCCCGTCCGTCTGTTTGGTTGGTGTACACGATAATCCCTCGAAAGGAGTTAAGGAATCGATTCAAACTTTGCATATGGTAATATTTTTCCTAAGCTTAGTTTAAGTTCGAAGATGGATGACACAAATGTTCTATATTCATATGTTAAATTAAAACCAATATCAGAAAATGATTTTATAATCACTTTAAACCTAACAATTTTTTATTTATGATTTTTTCAAGTGAAAATTGTTCAATAAATAAATTAGAAATTATTTGTTTTCAAATATTCGAATAAATTAAAAGTCCAAACAATTGAACGCCTTATTTAAACAATAATGATCTACAAAATGAGGCAACAATGCAAAATGAAACATGAAATTTGAAGTATTTTTTCTTTATTTTGACACATATCTCGGTATCGTACGAAGTTATTTTAAATAATATCAATAAAAAATATCAATTGAAATTCAAAAATTCCATTTGACTTAATTTAATATTCAAAACTCGTCAATTAAAATTCATTTGAAATTCAAAAATGTAAACAAAGCAAAATGTATATTAGGTGGGGTAGCATTTATTTATCCCCTTCTGGTAGCCCCACATATAACTAGGCATAAGCTTTGGATAAAATAAAACTGCTATAACTTTAAAGGACATTTATGTTTTTGCCACTCCCGTCTTCGCACACAATTGTCCCTGTCCTAGGTAAAATTAAATCGTGTATAACTTCCACACCGTTATATTGATTGATTAATTTATTATCTTTACGCTATTTCGTCGCAAAATTAATGGTCACCTGTCCAGGAACTAAATATATTTTTAACTCACGGACACATTTTTTGTTATTTTTATTAACGAAGGAAATTTAGACATTACAACGCACAAAGCAACATGTATTTTTTATAATTGAAATTATCAATTATAATTAAACGTATTAAAAAAAAGCTAGGCTATGCTAAGCTATTATTAATATAGAAATTGTAAGTCCTGTTGAATGTAAACCAGACCAGAAACTTAAAAACTGAGTGCACAGGATTGTTATAATTAATCCCGAGAAAAACAAGTAAGGAAAGGCGAAAGTCGGGCGGGGCCGACTATATAATACCCTCCACTTTCTACCCCATTACAATTGAATTCGGTGAAAAAAAGTGCAATCGGGAACTATTTTTGGATGGGTCCTATATAATGAACCGATGTGACACACTTTCCCAATGTTTGTTTTCATTTAAGTTAAATCGGAAAGCACATTTGTATGATCGTTGTATTAAAACCTGAAAATATGTGGCCCACTTTCACTATAGGATTTTCTGGTTGAAATATAATGTACTTTGTTAAATTTTAAGAATGTTGGTTAAAATATATGGTTTCTAGAGTGGAAAAAGTCAAATCGGGAGCGACATTTTTATGGTAATGTTTCAGTTAAATATAAGTTGTTATGGCAAATTTGAAGAAAATCGGTCAAAATATGTGGTCTCTAGAGGACAAAAATTTAAATGGAGGCCGAAAATTGTATGAGAGCTATATCAAAATCTGAACCGATCTGACCAACTTTCACCACAGATGTTTCTAGTTCACATATAAGGTTTTGTGCAAAATTTAAAGAAAATCGAAAAAAATATGTTGTTTCTAGAGGGAAAATCCAATTTGGGAGCGCAATTTTTATCTAAATCTAAACCGATCTGACTCACTTTTACCACAGATGTTTCTAGTTGAAATATGAGGTTTTGTGCCAAATTTTAAGATAGATGATTGGTTCAAATATGTGATCTATAGAACACAAAAAAGTTAAATAGAGACCGAAATTTGTATGGGAGCTATATCTAAATCTGAACCGATCTGGACCAATTTCAACACAGATATGAATTATAAGGTACTTTGCCAAATTTGAAGCAAATCGATTAAAATATGTGGTTTCTAGAGCGGGAAAAGTCAAGCTTGGAGCGAAATTTGTATGGGGGCTATATCTAAATCTGAACCGATCTGACCCACTTTAACCACAGATGTTTCCAGTTCAAATATAAGATTTTGTGCCAAATTTGAGAACAATCTGTTAAAATATGTGGTTTCTAGAGGGGAAAAAGTAAAATCGGAAACGAAATTTGTATGGGAGCTATATCTAAATCTGAACCGATCTGACTCACTTTTACCACAGATGTTTCTAGTTGAAATATGAGGTTTTGTGCCAAATTTTAAGATGATTGGTTCAAATATGTGATCTATAGAGCACAAAAAGTTAAATGGAGACTGAAATTTGTATGGGAGCTGTATCTAAATCTGAGCCGATCTGGACCAATTTCAACACAAATACTTCTAGCTGAATTATAAGGTACTGTGCCAAATTCGAAGCAAATCGTTTAAAATATGTGGTTCCTAGAGCGGGAAAAGTCAAGTTTGGAGCGAAATTTGTATGGGGGCTATATCTAAATCTAAACCGATCTGACCCACTTTAACCACAGATATTTCCAGTTCAAATATAAGATTTTGTGCCAAATTTGAAGACAATCTGTTAAAATATGTGGATTCTAGAGGGGAAAAAGTAAAATCGGAAGGGAAATTTGTATGGGAGCTATATCTAAATCTGAACCGATCTGGCCCAATTTCACCACAGGCGTTTCTACTTCAATTATAAGATACTGTGCCTAATTTTAAGTGGTTTCTAGAGCGAAAAAAGTCAAATCGAGGGCGAAATTTGTATGGGGGCTATATCTAAATCTGAACCGATTTGCTTCAAATTAAATAGGGTTCGTCCTTGAACCGCCAAACTCACTTATGTCAATTTTTGTTAGGATCGGATAATAATTGCGACCTGTACTTTGATTACAAGAATATATGGACGGACAGACAGACGGACATGGCTAAATCGATTCAAAAAGTGATTCTAAGTCGATCGGTATATTTAAGAATGGGTCTATCTCGCTTCCTTTTGGATGTTACAAACAAATGCACAAAGACATAATACACTAGTGGAGGGTATAAATATAGAATTGTTGGTGGTCAACAATTAGTTTTATGAATATTTAAGAAATCCAATATAATAAGCCAATAATATATATTATATATTTATTACAGTAGAGGATATTAGGAGGATGTTGCAAAAAGTAAAACTCAACAAGGCTCCGGGTGAAGACAGCATCTCTTATGTGTTCTACATAAATGCTACTAATAAATTTCTTGTTGAAGTGGCTCGCTTATATCATCTATAATTATGACTAAGTTGACTATGTGCACAAGCTGATCTATTTTTAAAAGGTTAGGTTAGGTTTAGAGCAATTCTGTTAGGTGAAAAGAGCAATTCTGTATCAGAAGTTTTCCAAAATAAATCCAAACCCCTTGAATATAATTATTCATAAATTTGTCTGCTAGTCCTAGAAACGCGATATTGGTGCAATATGAAAAAGAAAAAAATATATTTTTTGGAGCTTACTGTTCTACAATACATATCCAAATTTGATTTTCCCATTTTATCCATTTGTTTATTTTTTACAAATATTGATGATAGATACCCTTAATATTGCACCTCATAAAACTAATTGTCGATCATCAACAAATCTGTATTTTCTACAACTTGATGTGCACACGTTTTTAAAATTTCTGCTCTGAATTACATTTAACGTGCTGTTGATTTTCGCTGTTCGATATGATCGTGATGTAAACAAATATGTTATCTTAAATATATTCCACATAATTGATACAATATATATTTGATCTCAAAACTTCGAATGTTTCTAAACAATAAAAATTATCGTTCTGCAAATTACTATTCGCAATATATCGTTGTTACATAATGTAGAGTACACAGAGTGAGAGATATTGCGAAAAAACAAGAAAACAAACAAAAAATTACAGTTCGTTAAACTTGAAAATAAAAAAAATTATTAACACAACCACCACAACAGCGCAGTACTCCACTTTAGTTCAATACTCGTCGTACATTTACATATATATGACGTATATGCACGTATGTGCATATATATATGTATCTAAATAGTTATCACATGTATGTATATTAACACATAAAGAAATGAACAATTACACTAGTTAACAAATGATTGCAAAAAAAAATGAAGAAAAAATAGAAATACACCAAAAAGTTGTTAAAATAATATTCATGGAATTCATAGCAACTTTTGCAAAAAATAAAAATATTCAGGAGACAAATTAAGAAGAAATATGAAAAATGATTTTGCTATATGGCGTATAAGTTATAATTAGAAATATAACTTATACGCAACATAGGTCGTACTGTACTCATTAAAACTCACCAAATGTGTCGCATAAAACAAACAAACACAATTTTGAAAGAGTTGTTGTTCCTGATTTTGTGGAAGGTCCATTTTTCCATAATAAAAACTTGTAATAATTGGACTGAAAGAGGCTTTATTGCCTTTATTTACTTGTTTTTTTAAAGAAAAGTTTTGTTGCCGAGACTAAAAAATTTAAATTCTGGCACGAAAAAAATTAAAAACTTTTTGTTTTATTTTTTACGAAGAAAACAATGCCTATTTGAAAAAATCTAAGAAAATTTAAATAAATCAAAATTTGCGATTTCACGTGACGAAGCCAAGACAAAAAAAAACAAATTCTCTTCAAAAATGAAGGCCAATCCCTTCAGGAAAATCCAAAAATTATATTTAAAAGTTTTCAATTATCTAAGATAACAATATAAAAATATATAAAAAATCTTGCCCAGATTAAAATAGCTGTAGGCTAGTGTACCTCGAGCATTTGAATACGAGTATGTTGCACATGGCTCACATGAACGTGTACAGATAACAGAATAGATAGATACACGGTATCTCGCAATAAAATAAATATGTATGTATATGTTTGCATAATAAGTGTTAATTGATTATTAGCCACTGCACCAAGCTAAGCACCAGTAGCACCAAAGACTTCATTCTGGCCATTCATTCGTGTGTGTCACATGGCTAAAGGCGTTTAGCGTTTGGCGTGTGGCGCACAGCGTATGACTTCATTGTGTCTGGGATTGTAACTTACTTTGCGGTAATAACGAAATGGCACATCCTCATGCACGACATACAGATAATCCGCTAAATACTTTGTGGTGGGAATTTCCATTTTGGGACAGATCTTATAACGTTTACTGCTCGAGCATAGGAAATTGTCATTTTCCTGCATTTGGCAATAGAAACGAAACACTTGTCGCAGCCTGCTTAAGATCTTTCTCTCGCGCTCTCTCCGCTTTGACCAGCCGTTGGACGCTTTCTTCGTTGGTTTTTTATTTTTTTTTACTTTATAATTTTCCTTTTATCACATATTTTTTATTATATGTTGTTGTTATTATAATAATTAATGTTTTGTTTTTACTAAATTCTCGTTGTTTGGCATTCACTCGTAAACCTGGTTAAGAAGAACATGATTTTTAGTTTGATGTGGTTGTGCGTTGTGGTAACCCTTATGAAAGCGTCTTCATGGAAACGTCGACTTGATAATTAACGCCTTCACATTAATTTCGAACCGGAAATTTGCTTTGAGTTGCGTGTATTTTCTGTTGCTTTGGCTTTTTCGCGTATTTACTTGAGTATTTGTATACTTTGTGTTTTTAGGTTTAGCATTTACTCGTTTTTTGTTGTGTTCACTTAATTTCTTTAAATTCAAACCGGATGTAATATTATTAAAGACGGCGTTGAGTTGAGTTGCATATTTTGTTGCCTGTATTTATGAGTAAAAGTTATAAACATTTTAATAATATATTTGTGTTAGTTGCACTAGCGTTCGTTTAGGCCATGCTAAATCTAATAACCAGAGAAATTCACACCTTCAGATGATGAGCAACACCCACCACGAATAATAACAATAAAAATAGCAGATAATCTGTAACAAGTTCACATATTGTTTTGTGGTACATTTTTTGAAAATTCGTTCATTTAATAAATAACTTTTGTGTAGCCCCCCCCCACACACAAATGGCCACTAACGATGTTAACGAATCTGAAGAATTCAATTTTAAATCAATTTTCGAAGGACTTCCGATTATTATGGAAATTGCAGAGCTTGTTTAGTATTGCAAAATGTTAAGCTTATCGTTATTAGTCAAAAAGAAATAAACTACGGCAACCCTGTAACTTTGAAATTTCGCTTATTTTGGGAAAGTGTTGAAGATATCGAGCACTTTTTTGAAGGATAATTTGTAGGATTTTACCGAATATTAAATAAAAATTTAAAAATCTAATATTTGTTTCAAAAAAAATTAATAATGAAATTATTTTTTTTTTAAATCTATTTATTTTGTCAAGATTCGGTACGTATTTGTGTGATACACTATCTGAAATTCTCATCTGTTTGTACAGAAAATTAAAAAAAATTAATTAAAATATATTTTTTACCGAAAAAATAAATAAAAATTACATAGATATTTTATTTCAAAGATATTTAACATATTTACTTTTTGAAAAAAAAATATATATGTGCTGCACACACTGAAATTTTTTACAGTTTGTAACGTAGTTAAAAAATAAATTTATATACTTTTTTTGAAAAATATTGCTAATTTGTATTTTTGGCCAAAAAGAAATAAATAAATATTTTTAACTAAAATTAAATTAAATTTTTAAATCTATATTTAATTTTCTATACAAAAAGCTACATTTTGTGCTGTATGCAAAGTGTTTGTACCGAAAATTAATAAAATGATTTTTATTTTCAAAAAATAATTTTCCAAATAAAAAATTAAATAAAAATTATTTTGTTCGATATTTTTATTTACAGAGTGTAGACAAGTGTTTGTAAAAAACATTGATTAAAAACAATAATTAATAAAATTTACGTTGTTTTAAGATTCCAAAAAAAAAATAATGAAATTAATTTTTTAAAAAATCTATTTATTTTGTCAATTTTTTTACATATGTATAGCGTATTTGTGTTATACACTATCTGAAATTCTCATCTGTTTGTACAGAAAATTAAAAAAAAAAATTTTAATTAAAATATATTTTTTACCGAAAAAATAAAAAAAATTACAAAGATATTTTATTTCGAAGATATTTAACATATTTACTTTTTGAAAAAAAAAAATATGTGCTGCACACACTGAAATTTTTAGAGTTTTGTAACGTAGTTAAAAAATAAATTTATATACTTTTTTTGAAAAAGATTGCTAATTTTTATTTTTTGCCAAAAAGAAATAAATAAATATTTTGTTTTAGTTTTTTCGTTTGTATTTTTTGGTCTGTAATCAATATTTGATTTGAACTGGGATATTGTCCTGGCTCAAGACCATTTTGCATCTATATTTAATAGAATGCAAATTTAATTACAAATGGCATGGTGACATTTATTACTTGGCTGCAGACTACCAATAAATAAATATTTTTAACGAAAATTAAATTATTTTTTTTTTAATTTATATTTAATTTTCTATACAAAAAGCTACATATTGTGCTGTGTGCAATCTGTAATTTTCAAAGTGTTTGTACCGAAAATTAAAAAAAATATTTTTTCAAAAAATAATTTTCCAAATAAAAAATTAAATAAAAATTATTTTGTTCGATATTTTTATTTACAGAGTGTAGACAATAAAAAAAATAATTTTTCTATACAAAAAGCTACAATTTTCAGTGCTTGTACCGAAAATTCAAATATGATTTTTCCAAAAAATAATTTACCAAACAAAAAATTAAATAAAAATAATTTAAAAAATATTTTTAAAATTCTAAGAAAAATATTTTTTATTTATAGAGTGTAGGCAAGTGTGTGTAAAAAAATAAAAAACAAACATTGAGTAAAAAAATAATTAAAAAATTTACGTTGTTTTAAGATTTTCAAAAAAATCAAAATATTTTTTACAGAAAATTAAATAAAAGTTAATATTTTTTTGAAAATATAGATTTTTAAACTACTTTTTAATTCTACATTTGTGATTTACAGTGTACACACTCTTATAGTAGAAATTTTAAAATTAAAAAAAAAATCTATACAAAAAGCTACAATTTTCAGTGCTTGTACCGAAAATTCAAAAATGATTTTTCCAAAAAATAATTTACCAAACAAAAAATTAAATAAAAATAATTTAAAAAAATATTTTTAAAATTCTTAGAAAAATATTTTTTATTTATAGAGTGTAGGCAAGTGTGTGTAAAAAAATAAAAAACAAGCATTGAGTAAAAAAATAATTAAAAATTTACGTTGTTTTAAAAATTTCAAAAAAATTTGTATTCTATTAAATATAGATGCAAAATGGTCTTGAGCCAGGACAATATCCCAGTTCAAATCAAATATTGATTACAGACCAAAAAAATGCAAACGAAAAAACTAAAACAAATGAGCGTTGGCACGGCAGAAGTATTGCTGGGTAAGTATACCTGCATATACACATACTTACATATGCAACTCAGTGAGATGCTTGTAAGATGGCATGTGTGCTTTATTACTTGGTGCGATTTTTTAAACGCAAATTCGGCAAGTGAGTTGTGCTTCTCGTTCGTTTGTGAGAATCATCTCCTTATAGAGCCCGGGTTTGATGTTGAAAAGTCGCTGCGAAGCCACTTGAAAAGACTTTTGACATGGTCGAAATCATGATCGTGGTAGTCTGCAACCAAGTAATAAATGTCACCATGCCATTTGTAAATAAATTTGCATTCTATTAAATATAGAAGCAAAATGGTCTTGAGCCAGGACAATATCCCAGTTCAAATCAAATTTTCAAAAAAAAATAAATTTCAAAATATTTTTTAAATGAAAATTAATATTTTTTCGAAAATATTGATTTTTAAACTATTTTTTGTACTAAAAATTAAAAAAAAAATGTAAATTTTTTTTTTCAATAATTTTTATTTTTTTCCAAAAAAAAATAAATATATTTTTAATGAAAATTAAATAAAAAATTATATTTTTAATGAAAATTAAATAAAAAATTATATTTTTTCGAAAATTCAATCAATCAATCTATTTCTCTTTGTGCAATTTTCTAAGAAAAGAAAATTAATAAGCAATAAACCTTTTTCAAATAAATTTGAATAGGTATAGTTGCACTAATAAATAAGTAATAAATGTCACCATGACTTTGAAATATAGTCTTTTGCATTCTATGAAATATAGATGTAAAAAGGTCTTGACTGACAATACCCCAGCTTAAGAAAATATATATTGTTTAATCTATGTTCTATGTTGTTTAATCTATGATCGTGGTAGTCTGCAACCAAGTAATAAATGTCACCATGCCATTTGTAAATAAATTTGCATTCTATTAAATATAGAAGCAAAATGGTCTTGAGCCAGGACAATATCCCAGTTCAAATCAAATTTTCAAAAAAAAATAAATTTCAAAATATTTTTTAAATGAAAATTAATATTTTTTCGAAAATATTGATTTTTAAACTATTTTTTGTACTAAAAATTAAAAAAAAAATGTAAATTTTTTTTTTCAATAATTTTTATTTTTTTCCAAAAAAAAATAAATATATTTTTAATGAAAATTAAATAAAAAATTATATTTTTTCGAAAATTCAATCAATCAATCTATTTCTCTTTGTGCAATTTTCTAAGAAAAGAAAATTAATAAGCAATAAACCTTTTTCAAATAAATTTGAATAGGTATAGTTGCACTAATAAATAAGTAATAAATGTCACCATGACTTTGAAATATAGTCTTTTGCATTCTATGAAATATAGATGTAAAAAGGTCTTGACTGACAATACCCCAGCTTAAGAAAATATATATTGTTTAATCTATGTTCATTTTTGCAATATATATATATATATATATATATATATATATATATATATATATATATATATATATATAATATATATATATATATATATATATATAATATATATATATATATATATATATATAAATATATATATATATATATATTGTGGATGATTTTTTGCAGATTTCAAATTTTTCTAGTTTTTTCCATGGATCTTGAAGTTTATAGTTCAAACTCGCTTTATGATTAAAACATTGTCACAAATGAGTTTACTCTCTTTAATCCAATAACAATAACTAATTCCTATTCTAACTACCTACTCCCAATTATTAAATCTCCTGTTTCAGTAGCATATGATATGGAATTTGGAAAAATGATTTAAGAAAACGCCTGTTAAAACAAAAAGAAAACAATTTTCAGGTAAGCGAGATAATCTAAATAAACAAAATATGCAAAAGTAATAAAATAGGTAAATACTCACGATTATGGTTAAATCGATTGAGTATTTGTTGAAAAATGCCAAAGAATGTGGATAAATATAAATCATCCCAAGCAGTGAGTTAATTCATGATTTTAGTGAATGTAGCAGATGATAAAAAAAAAACAAAGTATAACTAGAACAATCCCCAATTCATTGTGAACCAGTTCCTTAGTTAAACACATCGTTTATCGGACTGAATATCAAATCCACCTGGCATGACATCATACATCCCGGTACTAAAGCATCTAATAAATGTCGATCATATGCTAAGAAATGGCGTGTTTTCGATCAAGTACATCTGAATAAACTAGTTATAGTTGTCAAGCTAGAAACCGTTCGCTCGCGTGTCAGCACCCACTTTAGAAAGAAATTTGTGATAAATTGTGGCCCGGTCTGAGTCACATAACTATGTCGCAAAAAAATTCTTTCTTCATTTCTCCTAATATAAAGCTATTAATTTCTTATTCAGACTCATTGGTTTTTAGCTTGGATTTATTACTAGAAAGCAAAGTATATTTTGTGAAACACTTTTCGGAAGAAACAAAAAATACAAAAAATAAGAAGAAATAAGACCAACAAAAGCTATGCATTGAGAACTGATGAAATAAACAAATCTCGATGCATTTACTTGAATTAAAGAAAAAAAATTCTAAATTATGCAACATTTCACTGTAACTATAAAAGTCTATAACTCATAGCGTTTATAGTCATTTTTTTGGGTTTTCAAATTTTTTTGGGGACACTCAGCCAAAAATCTTATAAAAAATTAGCAGAAGAAATCAATACCTATCTAATAATCATTAAATACTGAATATTGAACTCAATTCTTGTGAAAATGGTCTAATACCAGACCAGAATAAAATGTTTTATTTACAGAATCTATTAATTCCAAAAAATTGACAAAACATAAAAATAATAAATTAAAATAAAAAATAATTACACAAATTCATTGGATTTTTTTTTAAAGGCTTAACGGTTTTAATGAGAAACAAAATATCTTGCAAACCATCATTTAACAATCCAAATATCCGTGACTAGAAATTATGTTTCATTTGAATTGACCGCATCCAGTCTAATATACACCCTGGTTTTACAAAAAAAATATGTTAAATTTGTGGGGAACATAGATTTATAAAACAATTGTATAAATATTTCCAGATACCAAGTCATAGTGGAGTTAAATCACCGACGTAAAAGTTATAAGGATTTTAATTGTTCCTAAGCGGTGATTATTGGACTTTGATATGAATGTTGTACAGGGTGATTTTTTAAGAGCTTGATAACTTTTTTTTAAAAAAAAAAACGCATAAAATTTGCAAAATCTCATCGGTTCTTTATTTGAAACGTTAGATTGGTCCATGACATTTACTTTTTGAAGATAATTTCATTTAAATGTTGACCGCGGCTGCGTCTTAGGTGGTCCATCCGCTTAGTCCAATTTTGGCATTTCCACGTTTTTGAGTAACAGAGACCCAATTGGTGCGAACGGCGACGAATCGAACGCCCATGTGCTGACAACCGCATGATTTCAAATCGCATTTTTTTTGGCGATTTCGAGTCTCTAAATTTTACATTTCTATTTAAAATTGCTATTTTTAACCAAACATCTTCTCTTCATTTATCCGCCAGTAAAGAAAGAAAACTGAAAACAATTGTTTAAAGTAAAAATGCGAAATTTAGAGACTCGAAATCGCCAAAAAAAATGCGATTTGAAATCATGCGGTTGTCAGCACATGGGCGGAAAATTGGTGGTCATCATTAACACTGGCCGATACAGCTGCGATATTTTCTTCAGTTCGCACTCTACGTAAGCGTGTTGGTGGTTTAATGTCCAACAATGTAAATTTGGTGCGAAATTTAGTCACAATAGCCCGAATAGCCGCTTCAGTGGGTCGATTAAACTGACCATAAAATGGAAGCGCGCAATGAACTTTCTTAACAGAGCACGCATTTTGATAATAAAATTCAATAATTTGCAAGCGTTGTTCGTTTGTAAGACGATTCATGATGAAATGTCAAAGCATACTGAGCATCTTTCTCTTTGACACCATGTCTGAAATCCCACGTGATCTGTCAAATACTAATGCATGAAAATCCTAACCTCAAAAAAATCACTCTTTATAAGTTTTATTGCAAACAATGAATTGACCATTTTATGTGAGAGGCAAAGTGCTACGTCTCCATTGGACAAAAATAGAAAGAACAATTTGTTTTTTTTTTATACCCTCCACCTCCAGGATGGGGGTATACTAACTTTGTCATTCCGTTTGTAACACCTTAAAATATCGACCTGAGACCCTATAAAGTATATATATTCTTGATCGTCATAAAATTCTAAGACGATCTAGCCATGTCCGTCCGTCCGTCTGTCCCTCTGTTGAAAGCACGGTAGCATCTAAACGAAAGGAGCTAGAATTTTCAAATTTTCCATAAATGCGTCTTATAGTCGTAGATCGGTTGGGATTGAAACGGGGCGAAATCGGCCCAAAGGGAAAAATTTTTCCCTCACAAGGACTAAAAATACCCATAATAATCCCTAATATTTTAGCGTATTTAAGCATGTTTTTTGAATATGTCTGTTTATATTTGCTTGATATTTGGTATGCGCATTCACCCCCTACAAATAATAATCACCATAAAGTGATTATTATTTGTAGGGGGTGAAATGGGGAAAAAAAGGGATAAAAATGGTACATATTAAACGACAACAACTAGAAACACGAAATTCGGTGTGTACTTTCCTCTAATTGAGTATATACATAATATAAAAGTATTTTTTCAAAAGTCGTACTTTTAAGGGGTAAAATAGGAATAGAGGGATAAAAATGGTACCAACCAAACGGCTGTACCTAGAATAATGAAATTCGGTGTATACATTCCTCTGATTGCATAGATAAGTAAAATACACCGATTTTTCCAAATTCGTATTTTTTGGGGTTAAAATGAAAAAAGGGGATAAAAATAGTACCAATCTAATGACCGCAGCTAGAGTCATGAAATTCGGAGTATACATTCCTCTGAGTGTGTAGACACGGAAAATAAACTGATTTTTCGAAATTCGTACTTTTTGGGGTTAAAATGAAAAAAGGGGATAAAAATAGTACCAAGCAAATTACCGCAGCTAGAGTCATGAAATTCGGAGTATACATTCCTCTGAGTGTGTAACACGGAAAATAAACTGATTTTTCGAAATTCGTACTTTTTGGGGTTAAAATGAAAAAATGGGAAAAAATAGTACCAATCAAATGACCGCAGCTAGAGTCATGTAATTCGGAGTATGCATTCCTCTGACTGTGTAGACACGGAAAATAGATATAATAGATAATTTTTCGAAATACAATGGTACAGAGGGATAAAAATAGTACCAACTAAACGACCACAGCTAGAATGATAAAATTCTAATTGAGTAGAAACGTCAAGGGGGTAAAAATAATAATATTTTTAGATTTCCGTCTACAAATTTATTTTTGAACAATATTTTCCTTTCTTCCAACTACTCACGAACGAAACTACAAAATCGATTTATTTTACACTATTTTATGCCCATTTTCTGGAGCAGAAAAATAATTTCCACAAAAAATCTTTGCTAATTTTTCTTAGATGGACTATTACTTTTAAAACGTTAGTTACTTTTAAATGTTATCCATGGCAACATCGATTCAAATTTTATCATGAATAGAATGTTTAAAACTATACCTCAAAGGCCTACTAGAAATTTTCAGTTGATTACTTTCGCACAAATTACGCTAAAATACTACAACATCATTGAATTATCGGAAAATAAAAACTCTATTAAAAGAAAGATTACATTGTATTTAAATACTATTAATTAATAAGAAGTTCGTAAGTGTATATATGTACATTAGTTTTTTAGTCCGTAAGGATATTTGTATTTATAGACTTAATAAAGTGGGTGAGATCGGTTCAGATTTACATCATTTTCAAGTGTACGACGAGTTTTGAATTACAAATGAAGAGTTTTGAATTTCAAATGATGTCTTTTGAATTTTAAATGATGTCTTTTGAATTTCAAATGATGTCTTTTGAATTTCAAATGATGTCTTCTGAATTTCAAATGATGTCTTTTGAATTTCAAATGATGTCTTTTGAATTACAAATGAAGACTTTTAAATTTCAAATGTTGTCTTTTGAATTACAAATGACGAGTTTTGAATTTCAATTGACATTTTTTGAATTTCAAATGGAGTTTTTGAATTTCAAGTGATATTCTTTGAATTGCAAATGGAATTTTTGAATTTCAACTGGTGTCTTTTGAATTTCAAGTGATGTCTTTTGAAATACAATTAAAAAAGGTGTAGATATAGCTCCCATACAAATTTCGACCTCCATTTAACTTTTTGCGCTCCAGAGATCACATAGTTTAACCAATTTTCTTCAAATTTGGCACAAGACTTATATTTGGACTGTGGAGAAATTGGGTCAGATATGTTCAGATTTAGATATAGCTCCCATGACATTTTGGCTGCCGATTTTACTTATCCCCCTCTAGAAACCACATATTTTAACAGATTTTCTTCAAATTTGACACAAAAACTTATATTTGAGCCAAAAACATTTGTGGTAAAAATACAAATATCGGTCTCCATTTAACTTATGGGCTCGCGAAATATATTTTAATCGATTTTCTTCAAAGCAACCCGATTTGACTTTTTCCGCTCTAGAAAACATATAAAGGGTGATTTTTTAGCTATTATCTTTTTGGCAACACTGGTTTAAACAGCTGACGCACGTTTCGTGTTTTGTTTCACTGTCAAACTTCATCTTCAGTTTGGTCTATAATTTAACCATGAATCGTCTTACAAACGAACAACGCTTGCAAATTATTGAATTTTATTATCAAAATGCGTGCTCTCTTAAGAAACTTCAGAAAGAAAGAAATTGTGTTCAGCGACGAAGCTCATTTTTGGCTCAATGGGTACGTAAATAGGCAGAATTGTTGATTTTTGAGTGAATATCAGCCAGAAGCATTGCAAGAGCTACCAAACATCCAGAAAAAGTCACAGTTTGGTGCGGTTTATGGGCTGGTGGCATCATTGGACCGTACTTCTTCAAAGATGATGCGAATCGTAACGTAACTGTGAATGGTGAGCGCTACCGTGAGATGATATCCAATTTTTTTTTGCCCAAAATGCAAGAGCTTGACTTGCATGACATGTGGTTTCAACAAGACGGTGCCACATGCCACACAGCACGCGCAACAATGGACTTATTGAGAGGCGAGTTCGGTGAACATTTTATTTCACATTCGGGACCGGTCAATTGGCCGCCTTAATCGTGTGATTTAACGCCTTTAGACTATTTTTTGTGGGGCTATGTTAAAGCTCATGTCTGTACAGACAAGCCCGCTTCAATTGATGCATTGGAAGACAACATTGAAGCATTTATTCGTGAGATACCGGCCGAAATGTTGGAAAGAGTATGTCAAAATTGGACTAAGCGGGTGGACCATTTGAGGCTCAGTCAAGGTCAACATTTGCATGAAATAATCTTCAAACATTAAATTATATGGACAGTACTATCGATTCAAATAAAGATTTCATGCATTTTTCTGAATTTTATGTGTTTTTTTTTTGAAAAACTTTCCTATAGCTTTTAAAGAATCACCCTTTATATACAACATTCTATGATGAAGGGTATAAAAACCCTATAAAGTGTATTGGTAAGTCTTTGAAACTGCCGCAACAACCTCGAAGATGAGTTAATCTGCCTTCGCTAATACCAGATGTAAAAGTAGCTTAAGATTTTTCCGGCAAAAAAAACACACCTTTACGTATTACATATATAGATAGGCAAGTTATCGAGTTACCACTCACACACGGCGCTCTTTTGTTGCTATTGTTGTTAATTGAATTGCATTGGAAATTGCAACCACATCCACACTGTCATTAATCCCCCTGATATGAGTCATTCCACAATTTCCTGTTATGCAACCAAATATCTCAGCGACGAGATGCCATGGCTGTCATGGCAAAAGGGAAAGGAGGAGTGCATAGCTCGAATGACTTAAGAAAACGTGTGACATTGACAGCAAACAAAAAACCTTCGATGGAGTTTAATAATTTGAGAGGCGATTATAATGAGAATTAAATTGGTTTTTGCAAAAAAACAAGACCATCTACAAATAAAGAGTGATTTTTTTGAGGTTAGGATTTTCATGCATTAGTATTTGACAGATCACGTGGGATTTCAGACATGGTGTCAAAGAGAAAGATGCTCAGTATGCTTTGACATTTCATCATGAATCGTCTTACAAACGAACAACGCTTGCAAATTATTGAATTTTATTATCAAAATGCGTGCTCTGTTAAGAAAGTTCATTGCGCGCTTCCATTTTATGGTCAGTTTAATCGACCCACTGAAGCGGCTATTCGGGCTATTGTGACTAAATTTCGCACCAAATTTACATTGTTGGACATTAAACCACCAACACGCTTACGTAGAGTGCGAACTGAAGAAAATATCGCAGCTGTATCGGCCAGTGTTAATGATGACCACCAATTTTCTATTCGTCGCCGTTCGCACCAATTGGGTCTCTGTTACTCAAAAACGTGGAAATGCCAAAATTGGACTAAGCGGATGGACCACCTAAGACGCAGCCGCGGTCAACATTTAAATGAAATTATCTTCAAAAAGTAAATGTCATGGACCAATCTAACGTTTCAAATAAAGAACCGATGAGATTTTGCAAATTTTATGCGTTTTTTTTTTTTAAAAAAAAGTTATCAAGCTCTTAAAAAATCACCCTGTATAAACCACAAAAATTGTCCAAATTAAAGAGACTTTCATTATTACTCTTGGTTTTACGATTTGTCACAGAGTAGCTATGAAACTAATCGAAATGAAATGAACTCTCACCCAACACTAGTCAGCAAAGATTAATTAAAAATAACTAAGAAAAATGTTTGCGAACAAAGTTTTACAAAATGAGGCTATAAGCCAAGCTGGCTCGTTTAGAATTATTAAGCATCTCAAAAATTAAAACAATCAAAAAATAATAGACTTAGAGGCAGGCAATTAGTGACTCTGTTCTATGTAAACAAAGCTATTTTTGGAATGATGTTCAGTTTCAGGAATGGTAAACCAGTCTTCGTCCGGCTTAAGAAGCCCACAATGCGAAAAACACACCCAATGTTAGCTGTGTGGCGAAGACTGAAATCGTGGTATTGAAAAACACATGGATTCCAATTTCGATTCGTGATTAGTTCCCCCCAAAATGATACCGTGTGAAGAGGCCAGTCGTGATGATGATGATGTTGATGATGGCGAAAATTAATGGTTTTTTGCCAACGAAAAAACTAAAACATTCATTTTCATTCGAATATTGATAAAACGTTTCACTAATTCACATTTATTTCAGTGTATTTTTCATTTTCATTTTTTTAATTAATATAAATAGATAGATAAACGGTTATTTAGCCTATCATCTTGTGGTTTTTTAACATTTAAATATTTATTAATTATTTTCAAATTATATTCGAAATGATATGAAAACGAATTTGATTCACTTCCAGTTGTTTTGTTTTATTTCTTTTTCTCTCCATTGATAATTGTGTAGGTGAATAGATTTCAAAATCGATAACAATCCCCACAACCCCATTAACATCAAAACTCAGCCAGCAGCACAATAATATCAGTGCAAAATTAAATATTTTGCAAAGTGTTTTTAGTCATTCACACCAGACAGATAACAAAAAACAACAGCTTCCAAGTAACGATGTATTAGCATTATTATTTTTTCTTTTTTTTAATTGCTATCAAATTAAAAGACCGTTGAGTTTCGATTCATACTGTATACGAGTATGTCTTAATATCGTATGTTTTTTGAGCTAGGGCACATATTTTGATTACTTATCATATTTTTGTTATATTGGTAACATTTCCAAATAAAAAGAAGCACCGTCGACAGCTCCCACGTATGATATGAAATGAAAACGTGTTTTTCCAATTTTTGTAATACCCTCCACTATAGAGTGATGAGTATATAAATTTGTTCGCAAATTTTGTAACATTTGTTTCCCTAGAAATAGATATGATGATTAAACGAAACTGAACAAGTCAAAGATCATTAGGTTCGGTCAGCTTGAAGCTTATGTGATGTACACACTATTACCGGCAGATTACAGTCTGTGGACTTTACGTCGAGGTGCAGTGCTATTTGATTAAATTCAAATAATAAATAAAAAAATATCTTGGTCCTACAGATTTCACCCAATTCCCATACCTGTATGTAACATTTTGACCATTAACCACAGTTCACAGATTATATTGTCTGTCGCTGTTCAGATTATATTGTCTTATATTTTGTGAAAAATTTTAAAGAGCACTTGTAAGTTTTATTTTCAAAATAAACAATCATAGTTTTTTGAAATTTTCCTATAAAAAATTAACACCACACAAGGCCAGTTTCAAAAAGAGCGTGATTTCATAATTCACACACTGTCTGAGTTAATTTATTCTGCGCGATAACCAAAAATATTTGGGAACTTAGTTCTTTGAATTTTTATTGTTTTATGGCTATTGTTTACAACCCATTCAAGAGTGGGTGGCCAGGTCAGGTCAACAACTAATATGACACATAATTAAAAGATATCTGGAAAACATTTGGCTGCGTTAAAGCCTCATGGTATAGGTGAACAAGCCCACAATAGTTGGTGGGTGGAGCAAATACAAAACTAATAAAAACAAGATGTTAAAATCGGGTGGGTCGTAGCTTTTCGTAAAACATAAACAAAGGAAGGCCGCTCGTTGCGATCGAAAATTCTTTAAGAGCGATGTGACATCAGATATCGTTACACGGAAACAATATTTTTGAGTCCTAAAAATGGACTCAATTTAAATACATTCGTAGTTAAAATGAGTAAATAAAAGTCATTTTGAGCTCAAGTTCAAGTAAAAAATAAACTTAAATTGAGTAAAGGCATTTTTAGTTTATTTTTACTGAAATTTAGTACACTTTGTTTTGAGTGTACAAGTATTTGCCAACAGTTGCTTGAGGAGAATTCTGAAAATCTCCGCTCCGAAAACTAACTGGGGACATTACAGGGGATACCATTGAGTGGAATCCGCAAGACAGCAGTAGAAGAGGAAGGCTCACACACAGAGGCAGTTCGATCGAGAAGTGGCAAAATCATGAAGTGAAATACAATTACTATCTCAAAAGAGATTAGAATGAAATACCTTTGTGCCGGCCCTGTGCTTCATATTGACTATATAAATATAATTACCACTGTGCAAATAACACAGTGCAACACGAAAATATATAACCATATACGGACCACTACGTGATAAAAGACCAAAAAACGACCCATGTCTTCCAGTTTTGCCCAAAGTCATGCATTTTTTATGGGCCCCAGAGATTTATTATTTTTGCCAAAAAAAGTGATCATTTTCTCAGGCTCATATCTTTCAAGCCGTTTGGAATTTTGATTTACTTTCTGAGGCAAAGTTGTAGCTCTTGTCATAAAGAACATATAAAATAAAAAAAACTTAATCTTAGTAATCTTAAACAGGCAACATAAAAAATTACGTTGGAATTTTAGCTCCCAGATGGCTTGACGTAGGTATGAACAATTTTCCAAATCATCATGAAGCAAGCCAAACTTTATTTCCGTGCGGAGAGTGGAAATTATTTTTGTATTTAGCTTGGGTTCAAACTGGTTCAGTCGCAAATAATGTTATCCCATTCCGTGCTAGGTCCATCGTTTGGGCCCCAATGGACCCATCTAACCCGGCTGGCAACCTTGAACTTGGTTTGAACTTGTTTTTGTCCCTTTTCTCAAAACTCGAGACCCATTCATGGAAGGGTTAAAATGTTGCTCGTATTTTTATACCCTCCACCTCCAGGATGGGGGTATACTAACTTTGTCATTCCGTTTGTAACACCTTGAAATATCGACCTGCGACCCTATAAAGTATATATATTCTTGATCGTTATAAAATTCTAAGACGATCTAGCCATGTCCGTCCGTCCGTCCGTCCGTCCGTCCGTCCGTCCGTCCGTCTGTTGAAAGCACGCTAGCATCTAAACGAAAGGAGCTAGAACGTTCAAATTTTCCATAAATGCGTCTTATAGTCGTAGATCGGTTGGGATTGAAATGGGGCGAAATCGGCCCAAAGGGAAAAATTTTTCCCTCACAAGGACTAAAAATACCCATAATAATCCCTAATATTTTAGGGTATTTAAGCATGTTTTTTGAATATTTCTGTTTATATTTGCTTGATATTTGATATGCGCTTTCCCCTTATAGCAAAAACGTGCACCATAAAGTGATTCTTATTTGTAAGGGGTGAAATGGGGCAAAAAAGGGATAAAAATGGTACATATTAAACGACAACAGCTAGAAACACGAAATTCGGCGTGTACATTCCTCTAATAGAATAATAATCTAATAGAAGAATAATAATAGATACATAATATAAAAGTATTTTTTCCAAATTCGTACTTTTAAGGGGTAAAATGGGAATAGAGGGATAAAAATGGTACCAACCAAACGGCTGTACCTAGAATAATGAAATTCGGTGTATACATTCCTCTGATTGCATAGATAAGTAAAATACACGGATTTTTCAAAATTCGTACCTTTTGGGGTTAAAATGAAAAAAAGGGGATAAAAATAGTACCAATCTAATGACCGCAGCTAGAGTCATGAAATTCGGAGTATACATTCCTCTGAGTGTGAAGACACGGAAAATAAACTGATTTTTCGAAATTCGTACTTTTTGGGGTTAAAATGAAAAAAGGGGATAAAAATAGTACCAATCAAATGACCACAGCTAGAGTCATGAAATTCGGAGTATACATTCCTCTGACTGCGAAGACACGGAAAATAGACGAATTTTTCGAAATAAGTACTTTCAAGGGATACAATGGTACAGAGGGATAAAAATAGTACCAACTAAACGACTACAACTAGAATGATAAAATTATAATTGCGTAGAAACGTCAAGGGGGTAAAAATGGTACCAACCAAATGGAATAATGGAATTCGGTGTATACATTCCTCTGACTGCATAGACACGCAAAATAAAAAGTTTTTTTTTCCAAATTCGTACTTTTTCTTTTACGGCAAAAATTGGTTGAATCATGAAGTTAGGTTATTTTGCACTATGTACGTCTGATAATGGATTTTCAAAATTTGTACTTTTGAAATTCAAATAGAATGGAAATACAACCAAATGTAGCACCCACTATCTACCAATATTTATGGCTTTGAAAATATTTTTCAAAATATAAATAGAAGAATAATTATTTTTTGAATTGACGTATTGGTAGCCTTGCCTTATAAGCGTGGTTTGAAATAATTAAAATATTATATTTATTTATAAAATTAATTTTTCAATATTTGTATTTGTTTTGGTTTGGCTATATTAAAAAAAATTATATTTTCCTGTAATATTACTGCACTTCTACGAAAACAGACAAGCTCTGTGGAATGCAATCCATGGTGGAAGGTATAAAAAGTTCGGCCCGGCCGAACTTAACTCCGTTTTTACTTGTTTTTTACTTAAAAGTGCAGAACACACCCTATGCCACAAGAAGGTGTATAAGGGGAGCACCTTGAACCCTCCACTTTGGATAGTTTCAGACTTAAACCTTTAAAACGGAGATACATGAATATTATTATGGTCAACTCTACCAGAATCCGTTGGCCGAATCTTTTTTGAAAAATATATATATTTTTGCCGACAAACACTGGTACACTGAGAGAAAAATCTTCGTTCACCCAATGAAATCTTAAATTACATCAATGAAATTGGTCATTGTTTTTGGGCCAGCGTTAGATTATGTTTCATTAGTGTTAGATTAAGGTAAAATGACATTATTACAATGAAACTTTGTTATTATATAAATGAAGCCGGTTACGTTAATGCAATGACACCTTTCACTAATGGAATGCTCGTTAACCCTTGTGATATCTTTCGAGATATGCCTTAATAACTTATTTGGGGTCAAAACGATATCATATTTATATGAAACACTTGTATCTTTCACGAGCTCAGCACTTTATTAATTTTTAAATAAAATGAAAAAAAAAATAAGAATATGATTATTAATGTTAACTTGGTAAAATTTTTAGTGAAACAATTTTGATCAATTTGACCCAAAAAATTGCATGATATTCTGCCATTGAGGTAATGAACTAGTTTCATTGATGTAGATATATTGATTTCTCGATATAACGAAAATGTTTCGTTACTGCATCAAAAGGATAATTAGAAAGAGTAGCTTATTCGACAGTGTGTGTATCTACACCTAGTTTGCAATATTTCTTTGTCACCACCACCAAACTAAAGTATTTTTAGAGGTGTTTTTAGGAAAGATGGCTTGACCGGCAGTGACGAAATATTTTGCAGATCACAATTAAATAATCCAATCTTCATTTTTGGACGGTGACCGCAGCAATTTATTTTAGTGATCCATCCCTAAATGCGTCTGTCAAGCCCAAATCAATCATGGCACAACATTCGACTTAAGAAAGAGTTTCATTATTATGTTTGTACTTCACACATTTAATTGCATACAAGAAACTGTTCTTTACATCAATGTAAACAAATCAATGAAACTGTTTCATAGATGGAATGAAACATTTTTCATTTAGTGTGGTGTTGTGGAATGCAGAGCATGATGGAGGGTTAATAATGGTCGAACTTAACGTCTTTAACAGTACTATACAATCATATTGCGAAAATATAAATTGAAATTCAGAAATGTAAGTTTATATTGAGAGGAAACAAATTGAAATTCAGAAATTGAGAGAATAAAAATTTAAATTCAGAAATGTGAATTAAAATTGAGAAAATACAAACTAAAATTCAGAAATGTAAGTTGAAATTGAGAAAATAAAAAATTAAATTAAGAAATTGGTATCGAGAAAATAAAAATTGAAATTCAGAAATTTAAATTGAAATTGAGAAAATATAAATTAAAATTCAGAAATGTAAGTTGAAATTGAGAAAATAAAAATTTAAATTAAGAAAATAAAAATTGAAATTCAGAAAAATATAAATGTAAATTGAAATTTAGAAAATACAAATTGCAATCAAGAAATGGAAATTGAAATTGAGAAAATAAAAATTGAAATTCAGAAATGTAAATAGAAATTGAGAATACACAATTTGATATTGAGAATTTAAATTTTCATTTCTGAATTTCAGTTTTCATTTCTGAATTGCAATTTGAATTTTCCAAATTTCAATTTACATTTCTTAGTATCAATTTGTATTTCCTCAATTTCGATTTGTATTTCCTCAATTTCAATTTGTATTTCCTAAATTTCGATTTACATTTCTCATTTCCAATTTGTATTTTTTCACTTTAAATTTTAATATCTCTATTTCAGTTTGTATTTTCTCAATTTCAACTGAAAATGTTGTAGTTTTGGTTGTTTTTTACATAAAATCTTCGGTAATTTATTTTTTCATTTTCTAGACATTTTTTTTTAAATTAAATATTGATGCCTTCCAAAAATGCAATTATTATTTTTACAACACAACTTTTAAGATTTATCGTTTCTTTTTTTTTCTTTTTAAAAATGCACAACAACGTATACGATTTTGGGTTATTAACTCCGAGTCTGTTGTTCAAATTATGATAATTATTATTTTTATTCTTTGATAATTTTCAAATATTTATTTTGGGGGGTTTTGTTACTTTTTGTCGTGTTTTTTCTTGTCGATTGTAAAGCATTGAAAATCCGGCACTGTATTTTTCATACAAACATATGTATGTAAATATCGTTTGGTGTTATTTTGTTTTCGCGAGTTTTTTTTCGTTTGTTTGTATAAATAAATTCCAATACAACTAGTTTCTTTTTTCATTGAATTATAACGAATAAATTTCACATTTTATGGGAATTTTTTTGTAATCGCTAATAAGAAGTACAACAACAAAACATTGAAAGATTAAAATTAACCGCAAGATCGGCAACATGCCGTTTAACTAACAAACAAAGCGTTAGGCGCAGGCGCAGATGACGCATTTCCCGTTTCGCAGAATCCGAGGTTTCCGATACCACCACCAATTCCGTTGTATTTCATAGAGTTGTTTTTATATTTTCTTTGCCACTTTTTTAATTGAAATAACGTAATTTCGCGACATTTTGAACTTGATTGGCAGCAACACGTTTTCAAAGCAAATAATCGAAAAGATGTGTTTGTTGTTTGTTTTGATTTTTCTTTTTTTTTCTTTTAGCTCAGCTCAAGACTTGGCCTGAGCTTACAATTGCACAGTGTGCAATTGACTAACGGCTCTTAGCGTTCACTTGATGGTCGCAACCGTAAAAATTCTGTAGTGAAGAGTGAAGTAAGTGAAGCCACGAAAAATAAAAATACAACATCATCACACGACGAAATGGGGTGTCAGCGTAATGAATTCGAAACAAAAAGTTAAGCTAAACTTGCTTAACACGTCCGCGAGGTGCAGCGACATAAACAATTTCTTTTTGAACTTTTCTTTATTTTCTTCGTTTAATTAAAGCCAAAGCAAAAAAAAACCGAAAAACCAACAACATCATCAAACACTGACACTGCCACAGACAACATCAACAACACCCCACCGAAATTTACTTCTTTAAAAACAAAACATTTTGTTTGCCTTCAATCGCTCCTTTTTTCTGAGGGGGAGAGGGGAAACACACCAACCAACCCACCGACCAACCGACCGACCGACTGACTCGACTCGACTTGACGTGTTTAGATCGTTTCTTTGATTTGTGCTGTGTTTTCGGTTGCTGGTGATACGACGATGACGACGACGGCGGCTATGATCGACCAACTCACGCTCTCATTAATGCAAAACTAAATGTGCGTTTTCGAACAACATCGGCTCAAAGCCCGCAATTTCGGAGTCAGCCGTCGCTCGCAGCCAACTGAAACAGCGACGAGCGCTTCGTTGATGAAGCCGGGCTTAACTTGGCGTCACGTCGCTTCGCGCTTTGTTGAGCCAAAGCAAAAGCGACGGCAATGGCAACGAGGTGTTGTGCGCTTGCGCTCAGCCACATTTTTAACACGTTCATGGTGGTGATGGTGGTGGCGGCGGTGGCGTTGACGGTGTTGGCGTTGTGGAACCAGCCAACAGCAAACATACATCTCGTCATACTCACAATCAGTGCGCTTTAATGTCAGGAAAAAGTTTTATATCTCGATTCAACAGCAAAACAGTCTTTTTTTGTTGTCGTCTTTTTTCGATTACCTTTCCAGTGGCGGGCTTTGTGAGGTTTTCGGCAAGGAGAGCAAATTCGCGTAGCAGAGGGCCTTCTTTTAAAATATCAATCCATAATTTTTAAAGAAAATAACAGCTTGTATTCATGAAACTTTTCTTTAAAGGGAGGAAACGATTGTATAGGGTGTTATGTTTAGAGGTTTCTTTGTGCGATAACGATTAAGTGTCACAAATTGGTCAGATCTGGTAATGCTGTTATTAATAGTGTTCAGTTTATTATGAATAGACCAACGACGTAATAACACTTTCAACTTGTGCCATATCGTAATATTGTGATCAGTGTGGTGGCTCATTTTAAGCTCAATGGACTTGAGAATAAGCAAACTTGCTGCATTCGGAGTGAAGAGAATTCACTAGGGACCGCAGAACAGCATTAAGGGTACACACATTACCCTTAATGCGAGAGTGAAATGGAACAAAAAGGGATAAAAATAGTACCAGTGAATCGACAATAGCTAGAAGTATGAAATTCGGTGTGTACATTCCTCTATTTGGGTAGACACTAGGGGTGGGATAGTGTACAACTTAACGATTTCGATATGCCAGAACCCTTAATTTTGTGAGGTTAGGAAAAAAATACATGAGCCAAAAAGTGAAGGTGGTGAGGTGAGTATAAGTGGGCGCTCATCGAGGTCAAATGTGAGGCAAAAGGGATAATAATACACAACAAGACCCAAAACTGCCTCAGAGTCGCTCCAAATAAGTTAAACGTAGCCCCCGAAAGAGCCGTTGCATTAATAGATGACTATAAGACTAGTACATACATTTGACTTCCCTAGAGTAGTGGGAGCAAATTTTATACAAATGTCGCCTTCCCTTAAGCATTATAGGAAGCCTTATACTTCTCAACTCTAGGGTCTACTGGATATTTCTTTCATACCTTGCAGATGGAGAGAAAATAATGGGACTAAAAAATATTGGGGACTGGCCACATATTTGACTTCACTAGGGCCCTCGTTGGGGCATTTAGAGCGGTGGGAGCAAATTTTATAAAAATTTAGTTTTAGTTTTTAGGAAGCTCCATTATGGAGTAGAGAAAATGTTGGGGAGTGAAAATTAATCGGGACTGGTCCCATGTCTTTCCTCTAGGGCTGACTAGGGGGCAGTTTTGGGCCTTTCATTCATAAACAAATTGTAAAAATTAAAAAAATGTGTGGGCCCACCTTCATTTTTGAAGATAGAGGGTAGCTACGTTCTGAGAAAATATTGGGCTTGTAAAAATATTGGGGGTTGGTCATACATTTTAATCCACTAGGGGCCTCCTTGGGGCAGTTAGAGAAAATTTTATTAAAATGTAGTTTTTGTATGGGAGCCCCATTATGGAGTGGAGATTGGGGTCAGGTGTATTTGGGAAAAATGTTGGGAATAGAAAATTAATGGGGGCCAGTCTTACATGCTTTCCTCTAGGGGTGACTAGGGGGCAGTTTTGGGCCTTTCCTTCATAAAATAATTATAAAAAATAAAAAAAATGTGTGGGACCTCCTTAAGGGTTGAATATAGAGGGTATTGGGGGTTGGTCATACATTTGACTACACTAGGGGCCCCCGTTGGGGCACTTAGAGCGGTGGGAGCAAATTTTATAAAAATGTAGTTTTTGTATGGGAGTTCCATTATGGAGTGGGGATAGAGTGTAAGTTTGTTCAGAAAAAATGTTGGGATGGGAAATTTATTGGAGGTCGCCCCAGCTTGGGGCGATCGCAGGGTAGTTTTGGGCCTTACAGTAATAACAAAAATTAAAAAATCCTTAAGGGTTGAAGATAGGAGGTAGGTTCAGAGAAAATTCGGGGGTTGAAAAAAATATTGAGAGTTAGTTATACATTTGACTCCACTAGCTGCCTCCTTGGGCTAGTAAGAGCAAATTTTATAAAAAAAAAATAATTTTTGTATCCACTCCCTTAACAAGTGGATATAGGGTGCATGTGTATTCGACAAAAAATTGGGGGTGGAAAATGGGGGTCGGTCTTAAATTTAACCCCTCTGGGGTCGACTCCAGGGCAATTTTTGGGGGCTTTTTATGTATTTTTACCCCTTTTTAATCATCTTTGACCCCGACGAGCGCCCACTTGCACCCGCCGACCACTCCCATTTATTGACTTATGAATTTTTTTCCGCACCTCACAATATATGGGGGTTATAGCGTATCCAAATCGAACTCCTAAAATTTCCATACAACACTTTTCGAAATTCTAACTTTTAAGAGGGAAATGGTTAAAAAGAGATAAAATGGGTACCGACAAAATGGATGCAACTAAAATAATAACAATCGGTGTGTGCATTCCTTTGACTGTGTAGACGCAAAAAATTGATTTTTTGAAATTTGTACTTTTAGCGCGTAAGGGGACAAAAATGGTACCACTAAAACGTCTGCAGTTATAATAATGAAATTCGGTGCATACCTCCATTTGGCTGCGTAGACTCGATTTTCGTACTTTTAGTGTCAATATGTGCAAAACAGGGATAATATTGGTGCCGACCAAATGGCTGCAGCTAGAATCATAAAATCGGTGTGTAGTTTGCTTTAATTGTGTAAACGTGCAGCATAAAGAAATTCTTTGGAAATTTGTATTTTTAAGGAAAACGTGGCGAAAGGGGATAAAAAGGGAAAGAGACTGCATCGTTCACAGATAGAATCATGTTTGCAGTGTACACTTTCCTTTGACTGTGTTGACACGCAAACTTTTAATTTCCAAAGGATATAGATGTTTTAATAATTTACTTTCGTAACTTTCCGAGTCATACAAAGACGATATGGATATCAAATAAAAGGTAAGATTATCTGTTAAAAATACTTCAAATTTCTTCATTCTATCTGTATAAGTTTAGCGTTAGCAACCATATTAAATTTCCACCTAAATATAAATAAATTCTACCTTTTGAGGAGGGAAATCTTATTCTGAGCCACTCTATGGAGCCTTTTTAACTTTTCTAGTTATTAATTCATACTGTAGGGTGGGCCATTTAAAACTTTAAATTAGAATCGGCTATAAGAAAGTACTGATTTAAATTCTGGTTTTATTATAAAGGTTGAATTGTGTCATTTAATAATGGAACACAATATCATTCATATGACTACCACGACTGGCTCGGCAATACCTCATCTGATGAAGTCAATCTTTCAGTATAGCCCAAATTCCACACCAAACAGTGTCTTGTTGTGGATGGATTGGCTCCTCAATAGACACTTGTGGGTTCTCTGAACCCCATATGCGGCAATTTCGCTTATTGACATAGCCACCGAGATGAAAATGATCTTCATGAAGGCTGAGCTGGAGGCCGATCTCTTCCTATTTTGCAAATTTCAAACATATACCTGAAAATAAAATTTAATGTTATTCTACCTTTCAAAGTCAAAGTAATTGGAAGTTCAAATTTACAATTTAAGAAGGTCTTTCAATCCAGACTTGAATGTAGCCCTCTAATTGAAACATAAGTCTTGGTTAAGGGATTTCATTTAGAATTTAAATGTCCTCATGGTAATCAGTCCTCTGTTCCCAATAGAAAAGGGGCCCACCTTCTGTGACCCCTCCTGTCCGCCACTGTCTAACCCATGAGTACATCTTCATACACACAGCCAACAGCAGAAAACAAAACGCCAAAGTGTCTAAAGTGGCTTTATCAAAGCATTTCTTTTTTGTTTCTTTTGTTTTCTAGTCTTCTACACTTCAAATACTTCTTTTATTTCAACTCTGTGCAAATTTGATTATATTTCAGTCTCTGTAGCCGTATTTTGTACTCGTACTCGTACTTCTTAATGCCCGTTGTTATGGATTTGCTTAGCTTGGCCGACATAAGATTCGCTCGCTCCTTCATTCTTTCATTCATTCATTACCCTGCTGTCATTTACTGTGTTCCATTCAGTTTTCTTCTTGTTTTTCATTTGTTGTTGTTGTTAAAAAGGGGGCCACCTCACTTGGTGTTTAACGATGACAGTGGTGCGGAGAAGATGTTTTCAAGAGAGTCTCTCAGTCACGACAATTTGTTTAATAAAGTTTGGCCTAGAGCTCTGAATTTTTATTGCATTGGCATTGTGAAGATTTTAATGAATCCTTATTTATCATGGAAATGATGACAACACTGGCTCAAATGAGAAAATACTCTGACCCCTTTACAACAAGTATCTTAGCAGTTTAGCAAGTAAACCAATCAAAAGTACCCAGCAAAAATTTGGCAATGGCACCTCATTATTTTTAGCATTACCTAGTAATGACAGTTTGTTACGCCCTGCATTATTTTGAAGTATGAAATAATTACTTCCTTATAATGGTTTAAATAAGTAGTTATTGGTAAGTTAAATTTCATAGAACTTCAGATTTTAAAAATTAATTTTCTACATTTTTGTGGTGAGTCAGAGAATAGCAGTGTTGTTGTTATCGCAGCTTAGTTATAAACGCGTAAAGAAAAACAGCCCTAAATTCTATATTCAGATTGTTAACAAGTCGATAATTCTATGTTCAGATTGTTAACAAGTCGATAATTCTATGTTCAGATTGTTAACAAGTCGATACAAACTATATAATTAGTAAAAATTTTGTTTTCATCACTTATTAAGCCCATTATTGATAATACATTATTTGGCTAGTTATCAATAATGACTTATTTTGTATCTTACTGAGGCCACTTATTTTACAACTCGTTTAGAAGTTACTTATTTCTCAACTTTTGTAAGCGTGCGTGGAAGTTCTTATTTTTGTACATTCCATTTATAAAAATAAGCAAAAACTCTCATTACCAAGTAATGTGGTGAATAAGGCAAAACCAAAAACCTTCACTACTTATTTTTCGGATCCGTTTCTAATTATTTTTATAAAAGGATTGTAAAAAAGTAAGTACTTCCACGCACGCTTACAAAAAGTTGAGAAATAAGTACTTCCACTCACGCTTACAAAAAGTTAATATATAAGTACTGGGTGGTAAGTATGTTGGTTGGCGTTGTTGTGGTTGGTGGTTTGAACACACACATAGCAAAGCATTTCTAGCAACTTCAAGTAGTTGCAACTTCATTATATTTAAAAAGTTGAATGAATGAACGAGTGCCAAAAATTCTACCTTACTTCATCTCGAGGCCTATATTGGAGAAATTTTAATAAAATTCGTTTACTTGTCTTCCCAAGAAATGCCCAACATCCCACTGTGCGTTTTTCATACTTGTTGCCTATTTACCACTGCATTTTACATGCATATCGCCCCTAAGTAATATAATGTTGCTGCGTTTCATATGGTAGACTCCATGCTCTTCGTTCCAATTCGTTGACTTTTCTTTTCTTATACGTGTGTACTTGTGCATATGTGTTTTGTATAAGTGTAGATATGTGTATGTGTAGGTAAATGTTTATATGATATCCATACACAGCGGACAATTGTTAAGAAGAAGAAGAAGAAAAATAATAGAATAGTTGAAATCATTGATGCAGTAAGTTGCAATTCGCAGTATGTATTATTACAAAATATGTTCCCTATTTCAAATTTTGTGCGTGTGTACGTTAGGGTTGAGAATGTTTTTTTTTATTTTTATTCCAATTCAAATTGAGATGCAATTGAAATTGAGAATTTCCACTTCATATTGAGAAAATTCCTATTGAAATTTAAATTCAAAATTTCCAAGAGTAAGGGCGTTGTGAAATTTAATATAAATTATGGCGATGTTACACCGTTGGACTACAGGTCCTTTCAACAATCTATAAGAATTTTACCTTCAAATCGAATTTTAGCAAATTCAATTGGAATTTTCTTTCTGAAAATTCTCACTTCCAACTGGAAATTCTCATATTCAATTAGAATTAGTCAATTTCAATTGGAAATTCTCACATTCAAGTAGAATTTCCTCAATTTTACTATTTCTAATAAAATCAAATAAAAACGGCGTTAAAGTTCGGTCGGACCGAACTTTATATACCCTTCACCATGTATTGCATTCTATAGAGGCTGAAAAAAACAAATAAAAAATAATTTTATATATAAATGTAATATTTTTGTTATCTCAAACAAGGCAATGCTACCATACGTTTATACTATATATGTATATCGAAATAATACTCCAAGTCAATTCAAAATGTAAACAAGTAAAAACGGCGTTAAGTTCGGCCGGGCCGAACTTTATATACCCTCCACCATGGATTGCATTCCACAGAGGTTGTCGGTTTTCGTAGAAGTGCAGTAATATTACAGGAAAATATAAATTTTGTAATATAGCCAAAAACAAATACAAATATTGTAAAAATAATTATATAAATAAATATAATATTTTAAATATATTAAACCATTATCTATTTCAAAACAAAAAATAAATATTCTTATATTTATATTTTCAACACAGTTGGTTGTACTTCCATTCTATTTTAATTCCAAAAGTACAAATTTTGAAAATCCATTATCCATAACCTAACTTCATGATTCAATCAATTTTTGCCGTAAAAGAAAAAGTACGAATTTGGAAAAAAAACTTTTTATTTTGCGTGTCTATGCAGTCAGAGAAATGTATACACCGAATTCCATGATTTCAGACATTTCTACGCAATTAGAATTTCATCATTCTAGCTGTAGTCGTTTAGTTGTTACTATTTTTATCCCTCTGTGCCATTGTATCCCTTGAAAGTACAAATTTCGAAAAATCCGTTTATTTTCCGTGTCTACGCAGTCAGAGGAATGCATACTCCGAATTGCATGACTCTAGCTGTGGTCATTTGGTTGGTACTATTCGTATCCCCTTTTTCCATTTTAACCCCAAATTTCGAAAACATAATCGTCTATTTTCCGTGTCAATGCAGTCAAAGGAACGTATACTCCGAATTTCCTGACTCTAGCTCCGGTCATTTGATTGGTACTATTTTTAACCCCTTTTTTCATTTTAACGCCAAAAAGTACGAATTTGGAAAAATCTATTTATTTTAAGTGTCTACGCAATCAGAGGAATGTATACACCGAATTTCATTATTCCAGGTGTGGCCGTTTGGTTGGTACCATTTTTATCCCTCCGTACCCATTGTATCCCTTGAAAGTACGAATTTGAAAAAAAACTTTATTTTGCATGTCTACGTAGTCAAAGGAATGTATAGACCGAATTTCATGACTCTAGCTGAGGTCATTTGGTTGGTACTATTTTTATCCCCTTTTTCTATTTTGAACCCAAAAAGTACGAATTTCGAAAAATCTGTTTATTTTACTTGTCTATGCAATCAGAGGAATGTATACACCGAATTTCATTATTCTAGGTACAGCCGTTTGGTTGGTACCATTTTTATCCCTCTATTCCCATTTTACCCCTTAAAAGTACGAATTTGGGGAAAATACTTTTACATTATGTATCTACTTAATTAGAGGAATGTACACACCAAATTTCGTGTTTCTAGCTGTAGTCGTTTAATATGTGCCATTTTTATCCCTCTTTTGCAAATAAGAATCACTTTATGGTGCACTTTTTTGCCATAAGGGGAATGCGCATACCAAATATCAAGCAAATATAAACAGACATATTAAAAAAAACATGCTTAAATACGCTAAAATATTAGAGATTATTATGGGTATTTTTAGTCCTTGTGAGGGATAATTTTTTCCCTTTGGGCCGATTTCGCCCCGTTTCAATCCCAACCGATCTACGACTATAAGACGCATTTATGGAAAATGTTAACGTTCTAGCTCCTTTCGCTTAGATGGTAGCGTGCTTTCAACAGACGGACGGACATGGCTAGATCGTCTTAGAATTTTATGACGATCAAGAATATATATGCTTTATAGGGTCTCAGGTCGACATTTCAAGGTGTTACAAACGGAATGACAAAGTTAGTATACCCCCATCCTGGAGGTGGAGGGTATACAAAGTTTTAAATATTGTTTAAAAAATGTGTTTAGTGGAAAAAAGCACACGGAATTCTTAAGATTTCTTAAATAAGCTAAATATCGATCGAAAGCTCTTCTTAAAATCCGACGAGAAAGTGAAATTTAGTTGGTTATAGGTGTGCATAGGTTCGCAAAACCGGGTTTTACCCGCAACTTAAGATTTTGGTTATCCAGACTTAAAGATAAACAGCCCTGCTATGCAACACAAAAATTGAATCAGAGACCTAAAAATTGATATTTTATGTGCATTCAGACATACTGAATCAAAATCAAGCTTCAGTTGGCTAAACCGACTCACTCTCAGAGAAGGGATTATATTTAAAGTAGGGCAGGATAATTTCGTATCACATGGACCCAGCTTCCACATTTATAAAAACAATGTTAAAAATGATCAAATATCAAGTCATAGTGGATTCCCTGCACCAGTATAGAAGTTAGGATAGAGACAATTGTGTGGGAGGTACTTGAATGGGGCGTGGCTAAATCGTTGTTAGGTTTAAAGTTACTATAAAAATAAATAAATTTTCAAATATCAAATTTCAAATGATTTTGACTACCCGTATGGATGTTATGTCGGTTTTATCATAATCAAAGTTTATGCCACTTTGTGTGGGAGGTACCAAACGGGGGTGTGGCAATATCGCACATATTCCATGCGAATGCAATTTCTGTAAAAGCATTTTCGAATATCAAATTTCACAGTATTTCGATCATCTGTATAGATGTTGTAGCGGCTTTAATTTTACGTAGTTTTGGGTGATTTGTGTGAAAGGGGAGTGGCAAAACCCACCATATTTAGTACGCTTAAAGTGATTTTTATACCCTCCACCTAAGAGAAGTGGACTCAAACAATCAAATTAATCAACAACTCCCAAAACACTGTGCTACAAAAATACTTTTATACCCTCCGTGACTGCGTAGACACGGAAAATAAACGGATTTTTCGAAATTTGTACTTTCAAGGGATACAATGGCACAGAGGGATAAAAATAGTAACAACTAAACGACTACAGCTAGAATGATGAAATTCTAATAGCGTAGAAACGTCAAGGGGGTAAAAATGGTACCAACCAAATGCGCGCAGCTGGAATCATCGAATTCGGTGTATACATTCCTCTGACTGCATAGATACGCAAAATAAAAAGTTTTTTTCCAAATTCGTACCTTTTCTTTTACTGCAAAAATTGGTTGAAGTTAGGTTATTTTGCACTATGTACGTCTGATAATGGATTTTCAAAATTTGTACTTTTGGAATTAAAATAGAATGGAAATACAACCAACTGTAGCACCCACTATCTAACATTATTTATGGTATTTAAGCTTTTTGAAAATATAAATATAAGAATATTTATTTTTTGATTTGAAATAAATAATGGTTTGAAATAATTAAAATATTATATTTATTTATAAAATTATTTTTTCAATATTTGTATTTGTTTGGTTTGGCTATATTAAAAAATTTATATTTTCCTGTAATATTACTGCACTTCTACGAAAACCGACAACGTCTGTGGAATGCAATCGATGGTGGAGGGTATATAAAGATCGGCCCGGCCGAACTTAACGCCGTTTTTGCTTGTTTAAACTTAACACTTAAAACTTTTTTATTTTTGTTCTTAAAACTAAGTGTTTTCAAATATACATGTTTTGGTCATTACACTTCACATCTTTCATTATTTTATATTTAATATTTATATTTATTTTATATTATATTTAAATAGAAACTCGAAAAAAAAACAAACATTTCATTTGGAGAAACGAAAAATGTAACTAAAAAATAATGTAATTAATTAACAATATACAATTTATAAATAAAGCAAAATTTCTTCCTCCACCCGGGCTCGAACCCACGATAACATATTCAGCTGTAGTGAAATCCTTATGCAACAAACCTTTTCGACTGAAACGTATGAAATTTCCATAAAGAATATACTCTACGTAGCTTTCCAAAAGCAAACAATGTTTCAGACTATTTCCAAAGATATTCTCTTAAAAAAGAAACTAACTAAAAAAAGTTTTACTGCCATACTTTTCCACACTCATCTCATATTTTTCGTGTTATTTGAAAGCAAAAAGCCAATGTCTCCCTTTTGCTTTTGCTCTTGATATCCTTTCGTAACCGCCTCTATAACGTTCCCGGCTCCTTTCTCTAGAGTATAAATTACTTCGACTGTATAAAGTGTAAATTGTCCAACATACAACCATTTATCAGACTCCCTTCCACTCTTGCCCACAAAGCATCCTTTTATGCATTGGTACATGTGTATGCACACAACCACCGGCAATGCATGAAACAGTCATCCAACCCTTATCTCATTGAAAAAGCTTATGCAACAAACTTCTCTAAAGCTTGCACTTTTGACACTTGCAGCATCCTAAATGAACTTTTAACACAATAGTGCCCTTGTAGCACAGCGAAAGCTTATTAAAGCTTGCACTGACACTCACACCTTGTTCATCCTAAATGCATTTCCTTGTTCTGGTCACACAGCCAAACCCACCCACCTGCAATGACGTTATGCTTTAAAACATCCCAGAGTGCACTGTCCTGCGTTGCCTGTAATTCGCAGATGCTTTTTTCATATTTTGGCGAGATAAATACAACCTCCGACCGCTAGACATACGGGGCGGTCTGTTGTTCCACTTTGGCATTGGGTTGCTACACATCCCCATCAGAATTGTGTTGGTATCAAATACAAATGAACTTAAAACTTTCGTCAAATCACTTTGATAAACATTCACAAACAAACAAACAACAAACAAACAAACAACAACAACAACAAACTACTCGAAGAAGCAAAATACCAAAGGAAAAATCTCAATTTATATGTCCCGGCTTTGTATATGGAAAAACAACCAAAAAAATGATAAAAATCATCTCCGTCTCTCAGGACGATGTTGTAGTATAGACCAGAAGAAGTAGTCCTAACCACACACACAGTTCTGGAATACATAACGTCGGAGAGAGATGCGAGAGCGGAACCACTCAAACCGAATAAAAATGGTCAAATCAAAAACCTATAAAACTATAAAAACAAACCATAGACATTTGTGGCAAAATATAAAAATACGAAAAAATAGCAATAAAAATGGCGGGTCAAAAATATCAAATTCAAATTGCTGGAACATAGGGTGATCGCCTTTTTTGGGGAAAATTTTCGATTTTTTTAATTTTGGAATATTTGAAGCAGGGCTTGTGTTAGTTTTTATGATTGTTTTGAGCTTTTGGAACATTCAAGTTGAAATGCAAATTAAATTTGAGAAAATACAAAATGAAATTGAGAAATGTAAATTGAAAAGCAGCAATAAAAATTGAAATTGAGAAGAGAAAATTAAAGTAGAGAAAATATAAATTGAAAATCAGAAATGCAAATTCAAATTGGGAAAATGAAAAATGAAAATTGATATTCAGAAATGAAAATTGATAATAAGCAAATTGATATTCAGAAATTTTAATGAAAATTAATTTCTATTTTCTGAATTTCAATTCTCATTTTTTGAGTTTCAATTTGTATTTTTGCGATTTCAATTTACATTTCTGAATATCAATTTTTATATTTATACCCTCCACCTCCAGTATAGGGGTATACTAACTTTGTAATGCCGTTTGTAACACCTTCGACGCTACAGAAAGAGCCGTTGCATTAATAGATGACTATATCAATGTGCTGTGCCGTAACTATCTATCTACTATAGCATTATAGTCTATCAACTTTTCCCTTAAGGAGTGGCGATAGGGGGTTAGTATGATCGGGGAAAATGTTTAGGAGGGGAAATTAATGAGGGCCAGTCTTACACTTCTCCCCTCTATGGTCTACTTCGGTTCAGTTTTGGTCCTTTCTTATATAAAAAATAAGCAAATGTTTGGGGGCCACCTTAAGGGTTGAAGTTGGAGGCTAGGAGTGTTCTGAGAAAATATTGGGGGTTAGTCATACATTTGACTCCACTAAGGGCATCCTTGGGACAGTTAGAGTGGTGGTTGCAAATTTTTTAAAAATGTAGTTTTTGTATAAGATCCCCATTATACAGCGGAGATAGAGGACAGGTATGTTTGGGGAAAATATTGGAGAGAGAAAATTAATGGGGGCCAGTCTTACATGTCCTCCCTCTAGGGGTAACTTGGGGGCAGTTTTGAGCCTTTCCTTCATTAAGCAAAATATAAAAAGTGTGTGGGCGCCACCTTAAGGGTTGCAGTTGGAGGCTAGGTGTGTTCTGAGAAAATATTGGGGCTGAAAAAATATTGGGGGTAAGTCATACATTTGACTCCACAAAGGGCATCCTTGGGGCAGTTAGAGTGGTGGGAGCATTTTTTTAAATGTAGTTTTTGTATAAGAGCCCCATTATACAGCGGAGATAGAGGACAGGTATATTTTGGGGAAAATGTTGGAGAGAAAATTAATGGGGACCAGTCTTACATGTCCTCCCTCTTGGGGTGACTTGGGGGCAGTTTTGAGCCTTTCCTTCATTAAACAAAATATAAAAAATTAAAAAAAGTGTGGGCACCACCTTAAGGGTTGAAGATTGAAGGTAGGTACGTTATGAGAAAACATTGGGGCTGAAAAATATTGTTGTTGGTCATACATGGTCCACTAGGGGCCTCCTTGGGGCATTTAGAGTGGTGGGAGCAAATTATATAAAAAATAGTTTATGTACGGGAGCCCCATTTAGGAGTGGGGATAGGGGGTAATTTTGTTCGGAAAAAATGTTGGGGACGGAGTATTAATGGTGGTCGGTCTTACATTTAACCCATCTAGGGGCGACTCCAGGTCAGTTTTGGGCCATACTGTCATAATAAAAATTATAAAAAAATCGTATGGGGACAACCCTAAGGGTTGACGATAGGAGGTAAGTATGTTCGGAGAAAATGCGGGGGTTGACAAAATATTGGCGGTTGTTCATACATTTAACTCCAGTAGCGGTCTCCTCGCCAGTAAGAGCGGCGGAAACAACTTTTATAAAAAAAATAATTTTGGGGAGGGAAAATTAATGGGGGTCGGTCTTACATTTAATCCCTCTCGGGTCGACTCCGAGGCAGTTTTGGCGCTTTTTGTGTATTTCTACCCCATTTCCCTCACCTTTGAGCCCCCCATGAGCCAAAAATATCAAAATTGAAAAGTCGTGCACTATCCCACCCCTAGTAGACATGTAAAATAAAGAGATTTTAGAAAGTTGTACTTTTAAGGCGTAAAATGGGAAAAGGGATAAAAATGGTACCAACTATTTTCCAAATTCAAACTTCAAATAGTACCAGCTAAACGACTACAGCTTGAATGATGAAATTAATTGCTTAGACACGTAAAGAGATTTTAGAACGTCGTACTTTTAAAAGGGTAAAATGGGAAAAGGGGATAGAAATGGTACCAAATTGCCGCAGAGTCATGGAATTCGGTGTATACATTCATCGGACTGTATAAACTCGCACTCTTTTTGCTTTTACGGCAAGACTGGGTATAACATTGAGGTTAGGATGGAATTTCAAAATTCATACTTTTGGCATTAAAATTGGACGGAAATACAACCAACCAAGCGGCTGTAGCTGAAAATGTTCCCACTTTCCGCAATATTTCTGGTATTTAAGCTGTTTTGAAGATTGCTGCATTATATTTACATTTGCGTGGTTTAAAATATTTACAATTTTATATTTATGTGTTGTCATTTATTTTGATTTAAGACTTTAAGTTAAGGTTGTGCTGAAGTCTTCAGCAGAACCCAAAATTAGCAAAAAGGCAAAGTGAGACCTTTATTGTTGCAGCTAAAAGTTGACTGCGCAGTTTCGATGGGCGCTACCTCATCTCGTCAGAACTTTCGCATCGAATGTATGTCTTTGACTTAAATCAGGGTTCATATTAGTACCAGCGGTCACATATGACAAATGAGAAGCGCTCATAAATAAAATATACCACCGAACTATGTCGACACACTAAAAATCTCACTCTGACAATTCAATGTTATGCATGTGTACGCATCGCTCGCAACAATGCAAAGGTTGTTGTTGTTCGGTATGTCCCGTCCTCACTGTACCTCGTGTGTATTATATACATACAAACAACAATTTTATATTTATTTATAAAATACTTTTTATTTGTTTTAGTTTGGCTATATTAAAAAATTAAAATTTAAATTTAATGTTGCTGCACTTCTACGAAAATCGATTTCTCTGTGGAGTGCAACCCATGATTGAGGGTATATAAAGTTCGGCCCGGCTGAAATTAACGCCGTTTTTACTTGATTCGTTTTGAATTTGAATTGTTTATTTCTAAATATCAAATTGTACATTCTCCATTTCAATTTACATTTCTAAATTTTAATTTTTATTTTCTCAATTTCAATTTGTTTTTCCTTAATATGAAATATTAGTAAGGAAGAAAGTTGTCTTCTTAGATTCTAAGGGTTCATTGTCATACTTTCATTTCCTCTGAGCCCATTTGGCAAATAAAAGTAATTACCACTACAATACCAGGTAATGATAACTCATTACCACCTGCAATACCGTATCACCTCCACAATTACTCTTACTTTCACAATTACTTATTAATAACTAATGACTTACTAATTACGATATAAATAAGTAGCTATTGGTGATTCGTAAGCTTGGGCGTAAGTAGTTATTTCCAAACATCTTGGATGTGAGTAATAATTCGAGAGGTAATTCGTAGTCACTGTTTTTTTGAGTGATTAATAAACTTACTTTTGAAAATATTTGTTTTAGTTGAGAAAGAGTTATTGGCGGGAAATGGTTGGAAAGAGTATTTATTTAAAGAGTTATTGGCGGGAAATGGTTGGAAAGAGTCTTTATTTAAAGAGTTATTGGCGGGAAATGGTTGGCCCACCATTGAAGTTCTTCTCTTTTTTTCGAACATTTCCCCACATATGGCAACATGAACACGAATAGCCAATGCGGGCGCCAGAACTAGGGCGATCATCTTCAAACCAAGAAATCCAAAAAATAATTTAAATTAGTTAAGCCAAATATGGAAGATTTACAAACAATCTTCATCAATCTTCGACATGTCCATAACCGAATGAAGACTGATTTTGCTGCGAAAGTCGCCTTTCAAATTGTTCCAAATACGAGCGAACAACAAACACAAACTTCCAATAGCCATCATCATAGTCATCATCATCACCATGGCCAGAGTTGAGTGGGCGATTGAAATAAATTTAAAAGCAAAGTTCATTGTACATTGTTGATAGGCCAGGCCAAACAGGCAGTTAAGGTTTTGATGATATGGGAAGTAATTGTTTGTTTGTTCAGCATTCAACGCCCAAATAAAGTTGTTCATCAGACACTCTGTAAGAGTGTCTCCCATCCACTATTCTTAGAAGAAGAAGGAGAAGACGGCGAAAAAAACTGCTTGCAGAAAGTGTGCAGTGTTTTCATTTTGGGAACACTCTTCACATAATCATTCTCAAAGAAATCTGACTGCACTGCCGATAACGGTGGTTGTTCTTGATCGCAGGGCATGATGATTACACCATGAATTCCGCCATAGATTCTTTCACACGAAATTCATTAATTATGAACGAACGAATAGGCGAAGGCGAAGGAAACAACGTTCTGCAAACATGCAAGAGCAGCAGCGCTTCTTTCCGCATTTACTTTTTAGACTTATATAACCACAAGTACCTACCAGTTCAAGCGGCTAATTATAGAGCTGCGAAATAGATTTAGATTGGAACAACAGTTATGAATTACCAAACATACTTATTAAAGTATTAGCTTTAAGAATTGAAAAAAAGAAACGAGCGAACAAAACAAAGAACATAAGTTGGCAGCAGCAGGAGGTCGGCCATTTGGTATTTGACCCAGACGTCTAAGATAGACTTGGATAGAACGTAAAGGCTCACTACTATTTATATTCAATTGAATTAGGATAAATTGAAAATAGGATACATGTGGGATGTAAAGGCAAAAAGAGTGTCTTTAGAAAAACCCGCGTATCTTTCTATCAAATAGAGAATGGCAATGATTCCTGACTAAATAGGAAATATTTGGGACAGAATTGTTTCAGAAAATCAAAATAAATGCCATTGGAATAGCGAATTTCGGATTTTTGCAACTATTACAGCTTTTTTCACGACTGACTACATATGTATATTAGGATGGGCCACGTAAATAAATTGCAGCGGTTACCCCCTAGAAATGAAGATAGGATTGTTTAATGATGATCTGCTAAATATTTCTTCCCTGGGTCAAGCCATCTGTGAGCTAAACGTCCTGAAAACAGCTCTAAAAATCATGTTTTTGTTTTTTTTTTCGTGTAATAATACCCTACACCACTTCGTGGGCTATGGTATTATAAGTTAGTTTCGCTCCAAATGTTTGTAACACCAAGAAATAATCGAGTTAGACCCACCTTTAAGTATACCGATCGGCTTAGAATCACCAGCTGAGTCGATTTAACGATGTCTGTCTGTCCGTCTGCTGTTCATCTAAGCTTGTTCGCACTCTACAGGTCGCAATTGTTGTCCGATTGTCATGAAACTTGGCAGAAGTTATTTTTTCTGGCCAAGGACCATCGGTATTGGAGGAAATCGGTTCAGATTTAGATATAGCCCCCATACAAATGTCGCTCCCGATTTGACATTTTCCGCTCTAGAAACCCCATATTCTACTCGATTTTCTTTAAATTTGGCACAACATCTTATAATCCAACTAGAAACATATATGCAGAAATTAGGTAAGATCGGTTCAGATTTAGATATAGCCCCCATACAAATCTCGCTCCCGATTTGACATTTTCCGCTCTAGAAACCCCATATTGTACTCGATTTTCTTTAAATTTGACACAACATCATATAATCCAACTAGAAACATCTATGCAGAAATTCGGTAAGATCGGTTCAGATTTAGATATAGCCCCCATACAAATGTCGCTCCCTATTTGACATTTTCCGCTTTAGAAACCATATATTGTACCCGATTTTCTTTAAAATTGACGCAACATTTTATAATCGAATTAGAAACATTTATGCTGAAAGTGGGTATGATCGGTTCAGATTTAGATATAGCCCTCATACAAATGTTGCTCACGAATGTTTAACCGATTTTGGCCAAAATTTACATATTATATTTCACCAATAAACATACGTGGTGAAAGGGGGTCACAGGTATCAATATACCCTCATACAAATGTCCTTTCCGATTTAAATTTTTTTGTGAAATACATACATTTACAAAATGCAAAAATCCTTCCCGATTTCATTTTTTTAACGGACCGACATTTAAGAAGAATACCTACTTTGAAAGTGATAAGGAACCACTTTTTAATGTAGATCCCTTACAAATGGCCCATTTTAATTTTTACCCCTCAGGAACAAATTTGACATCGGATTTTTTTCAAATTTTGCAGATCTATATTTCAACTAAGAATACAAAGACAAATATATGTGTCCATACTTTGGAATAACCCAAATGGGGCCCCCATTCTACTCTAAAACAGCTCTAGAAACTACGTCTTACATCGGATCATGATATATTTTAACTTTGAATACCAGCCGTGAATGAGAAATATATAGGCCCATGTTTTGGACCAGGCCCCAAGTGTTGTTATAGGCCTTCTTTCAAATGTCGGTCCGATTCATCCTATTACTACTGTATAATTTGCATTTGTCTGCATGAAAATTGTGTCTATTATTTACCATATTTGTTAAATATGATTAAAGATGAATCTATACTGTATAATTTATATGAACTGCATAAAATTGCTCCCATGAAACACCTGGGTTTAGTAATAAAAGCGGGGTATATACACAGGGAGTGGTGTAGGGTATTATATAGTCGGCCCCGCCCGACTTTAGCCTTTCCTTACTTGTTTTTTTATGTTGCATTTTTGCCCAAATTGTTTTTTGAATTAATAGACCTTTGGGAGTACTGTAAATACAAATTTGTATTCTTCCCTTAGAATAACTCATTGGTCGTATTATTGGACGTTTATACTGATTTTTTCTGTTTTTCAAGGTGACAGCTAAAACCTTATGTATATTTCTTGGAAACAGGTTTTGCGAAGAATAAATTGGAGAAATTAATACCTTTCGAATGAGGCATAAATGTTTGTAAAATATTTTTATACAAGAGATGGATGGATCACAGCCAAAATTTGCAAAATCTTTTTACAAAAATGAGCTCTGCGACGTCAATTTCCTTCATTCATCATTATACATCATTCAAAAGGTATTACTGCCGCCATTTATTTTTTATAAAATACTAACTCCAAATTCGAAAAAATTTTCAGTTGTCACATGAAAAAACACAAAAAAAATACTGTAAACGTTTAATAATTTGACCAATAAGTTACTCTAAGACAAAAAAATATATTTGATGTGCTATCATTTCAGAAAAAAATTGGCAAATATGCAGCACAAAATATACGGTAAAAAACATGATTGTAGGGGTATTTTCAGGAGCTTTTTAGCTCACAGACGGCTTAATCTTGGAACTAAATATTTTGCAAATCGTCATTAAACAATCCAAACTTTTTTGGGGAGGGTGGGATGACTGGAAATTGATTTTTCATTTGTTTGAACCACGACCTAGCCTAATGTATATATTATGAGCGACGTTGGTTCCTTATTCACATGGAAAAATGTCATTCATACAAATCATGACATATGGCTAATCTCCCGCGAAAATAAAAATTTTGCAAAAAAATCCACTTTGTACTTTTTGTTTAACGAGCTCCAGCGGTATATCACCATTTTCTGTCGAAAAAGATCGATCTTCGAAAAAAAAACATGGACGAATTTGAACCCCAGCAATTTTATTGTATAAGGTGGGGCGTGCCATTTTGTATTTTAAGCATGAAGAGCTTTGTTTACAACTTTTGTGTGGTTGGTGAACCCCACTGCATTTTTCCGGAAATTTTTTTCGTAGAATATTTTAATCCTTAGCTGACCATTTTGAAAGGCTTTTTTTATTTTCTCGATTATTTGTTTACAAAATCAACCAGAATTACAGTGAAAAATCGATAATGTTTTATTAGTTCATAAAGAAAAGGTATAAAAACAATGAAAAAATAGGTTATGGAAAAATTTATTTTTTCCATTTTTTTTTTGTAGTGTGAGATTGTATCATCAGAAAAAAAATTTATATTTTACCATTACCATTTTTTTTCCTGAATTTTTCATTGTTTTTATATCTTGTGTTTATGAACTAATGTAAAAATTATCATTTTGATCATTTTTAACTGAAATTCTTGTTGAATTTGTAAAAAAAGACCTAATCATTTCGAAAATCAAAATAAAAGAATTAAAGTTGTAAAAATTCAACCCGGATATAGTATTTTAAAATTAATTAAAATTACCTTCAAATATATCTTGTGTAATGAATTATTATAAACAGCAATCTGGCAACACTGTCGGCCCTGTAATCCTGGGCAACACTTTTTTGATGTATCATATGTTTCCGCCAATAAAGCTTGCTAATTTTACATTGTGCACGAGAAGAGGTAACACGAGTTTTTTTAAAACAAACTTTATTATTCTTGGTTTTCATAAAGAAAACAAAGACTGAGCCACCACAAAATCAGATGTGGGGTGCAACTTAAGTACCACGAGTGAAAAAAAATAAAAATTTTCTAAGGATTCCACAAATAAAAAGCGATTCACATGAATTTACGTCCCAGGCGACAGACTCTGGTAAACGCTCTGTCGGAAGTTGGCATTGATATTCAACCTACGGCCACCATGAATCAGCATCGTGAACTTTATGAAGATTCTGCCACTGGATCAACTAATCCAAATTTGGATGAAAAACTGGACGAAGTCACGATGACAGAATCTACTGCAGCTACGGCGAGTGCCAATGAAAGTGTAAATGAAGGACCCGGAAAATCAAACAAAAATGATATCAACACCCATCTAATCCGAGACCGTGAGCAAAAACGTGATGCGACTGCCGAAAATATAAGTGTCAATAACTTGCCTGAAACTGCCGTGGTTCTTGCCAACTTTTCTACAAACCGATGCCCTACTGCCAAAACTGTGGCCAGAAATTTGAACGCTGCTCCCGAGGTCGACAATGATGCAATTGAATTTGTCCCCAATAAAACTGATGTCCGATCTGCCGTCCTTTCCGCTGTAAATGTCCACAACATTAATATACCTGCTGCCAATGTGCCCGAAGTCAACCCTCCTGCTGCTAATATGGTTACCGCTGCCCTGATCGACAATAGTAGTGTCAATATACACCCTACCTACGTATCGGCTGAGGAAGAGATAAAAAATTTAAAAATTCGCTTAGAGATGTTGCAGCTGCAACAACAAGTCCGAGAATTTGAGGCTAGAGATCGGTTTCGGCGGATGGATTTGACAGAGCTAGATGCGGCTGTACCTGTCTTTTCTGGTGACGATCATTATGACGTAAGAAAATGGTTTGTGCAATTCGAGGATTATGCCGAGATGTCTGGTTACACAGAAAAGGAAAAATGTGTTGGTCTCCGCCGACGCCTCGAAGGCACCGCAAAGAAATTCATCGATAATGCAGGCTTGCAGCCGTATCAAGAATTAAAATCCCAGATTTCGAGAATGTTTAAACGCACGACATCTCGACAAGAGACCTACCGACAACTACGTTTGCGCACGCTGAGAACAAATGAATCGTGTGTGAGTTATTTAGTGGCGATGCAAGCGATTGCCTCTAAAGCAGACATCGAGGAGCAGGAACTTGTTGACATGATCATAGATGGCATTAACGACAATACTAATGCAATATCATATCTCTATGGAGCCACCACCATCGATGAACTAGTCCAGCGCCTGGATCGATATGATCAACGCCGTCAACAAATTCGTGCGCCGCCTTTGAGAACAACAAACACAACGAACGTAAACAAACCGAAAGCTGCTGCTGCAAACACTGGTGATGGTGAAATCCGCTGTTACAACTGCTCTCAATTTGGACATTACCAGAGCCGATGCCCTAAACCAAAACGTCCACCAAATTCATGCTTCGTGTGCGCCGAAGTAGGACATTTTCATGATGATTGTCCGAAGAAGAAGAAATCTGCTGCCGCCATCATTGACGCCGACGCAAAATCTTCAGTAGATGCATTCCAAATGGTAAGTGTTGCCTTCTGTAAGCAAAATAAACGCACTGTGTTGACTAAAATTTTCTCTTTATTTGATACGGGCAGCCCTATTAGCTGCATAAAGAAATCGCTTGTACCATTCCCAATTGAAAGTGAGAAGAAGATGACGTCATTCCGCGGCGTCGGGAATAAAGAAATTAATGCATACGGTTACGTTAAATGCGAAATAATTTTTGAAAATAGAAATATTATCCACAATTTTTTGATTTTACCGGACGAAGAATCGGTTATACCATTGTTGATCGGGCGTGATGTATTATTGAAATTAAACATACATTTACGCCAAATAAAATTTTCTTATAAAAAAAATGAACTATTGATGTTGAATTCGAAAATTTTAAATAATAAACTGAGAGAAAAAACAACCAGTGCGCTTATATCGTTTAATTTGTACAAGGGTCCACAAGAGGTAGAAGAAGTTCCAGCCGCATTAAGTAATTATGACTTGCTAAGAAATTTACCATTTCCTGTAGATGGAAATACTGATTGTAAGAATCTAGATGTTCATGAGGGCTATACTAGCGGTGTTAATACGAGTGTTTCTGAATATGATGACCATGAAGAACAATTTATGAGTGAATTAGAAATCGTTAAAGAGAACGATGAATGCGAAGAGGTGATGCAAATAGTTTGTACAATTGAGAGTGATAATGAAATGGACGTAGATAGTGCATTGAACTCAGTGGATGCTTCAGCATTGAGGTCAGTAGTGAATAGTTTTTGTTGGAGCGACACAACTAGGGTACATGATCCCAAGGATTATAGTATGAAAATTAGATTAACGAACGATGTTCCGGTGTACAGTGGTCCCCGACGCCTTTCGTATAGGGAACGAGATGAAGTGAAAATGAAACTTGACGAATTGTTACAAAAGGGTATTATACGCCCTAGTGAGTCACCGTACGCTTCTCCGATTGTTCTTGTGAGACGAAAAAATGGGGACTTGAGGATGTGTATAGATTACCGTGCATTAAATAAGATCACGGTGAAGGACAATTATCCGATGCCTGTGATAGAAGATTGCTTAGACTATTTGGGTAATAAAAAATATTTTTCGATACTGGATTTAGAGAATAGTTTCCATCAGGTGCCAATGCACGAGGGATCAATAGAGTACACTGCGTTTGTTACTCCAATGGGACAGTTTGAATATTGCTATATGCCCTTTGGCCTTAAAAATGCTGGGGCTGTATTTCAACGGTTTATAAATAAGATATTTAGGGAATTTATAGATGCAGGGAAGATCGTTATATATTTAGATGACATTAGTATAGCCACAAGTACTTTCGAGGAGCATCTGCAGATTTTGGCTGACGTTTTGAAAGTTCTAAATGAGGCGGGTCTAAAACTAAATTGGCGTAAGTGCAAATTTGGTTACCGTGATCTGGACTACTTGGGCTATACAGTGAACGAGGACGGTATACGCCCAAATAACGATCATATCACGACAATTGAACAATATCCAATGCCCACTAATGGGGACGAAGTGGAAAGATGTCTGGGCCTTTTTTCATACTTTCGTCGTTTTGTACCTGATTTTTCAAGAACAGCTAGACCATTAACGGATCTAAAAAATAAGGACTTTAATTGGACGGACGAGTGTTCGAATGCATTTTTGACATTGAAGGACAAATTGATTAAGGGACCAGTCTTAGCCGTATACGACCCTTTGCGGGAGACGGAACTGCATACCGACGCTAGCTCAAAGGGATATGGCTCGGTACTGTTGCAAAGACAAACCGATAAGAAGTTCCATCCAGTAGCGTATTACTCGAAGTGCACGACTCCTGCGGAGTCTAGATATCACAGTTTTGAACTGGAGACGCTCGCCATTATCTATGCACTGAGACGATTCAGGGTATATCTTGAGGGAATATCGTTTACGATTGTGACTGACTGTAACTCGCTTACACTGACATTAAGCAAGAAATTGGTGAACCCGAGGATAGCCAGATGGGCTTTAGAATTGGAGAACTATGATTATATTATTAGGCACCGTAGAGGAGAGTTGATGACGCATGTAGATGCTCTGAGCAGGGCACCCATTGTCGCCTCTGTCGAAGAATATGACGCTGATTTTAATGTGCAGATTGCGCAGTGCAGGGACAATAGGATTCGGGATTTGAGGGATAAGTTGGAGAGAGAAAGTCTGGATGGCTACGTTCTAGAGAACGGTCTCGTTTTTCGTCGTGACGCAAAAGGACGCAGACAACTATGTGTACCTGCCGAGTTAGAAGATAATATCATGCGATTGACTCACGAAAAATATGGGCATGTGGGAATTAACAAGTGTATGAACGAGGTACAGAAATATTACTGGTTTCCCAATATGAGGAAAAAATTAGATCGGTTTATAAGGAACTGTTTGAAGTGTCTTTATTACACTGCACCGCATAGGAAAAATGAACGAAATTTATATAACCTGAAAAAAGCACCAGTGCCCTTCGATACGATACACATTGACTACTTCGGTCCGTTACCATCAATAAAATCCAGACGGAAACACATCTTAGTAGTTATAGATGCGTTCACAAAGTTTACAAAGCTATACGCGGTGAATACCCCAGGGACTAAAGAAACTTGTTGTGCATTACGAAAGTATTTCGAGAGTTATAGTCGACCCAGACGGATTATCAGCGATAGGGGAACATGTTTTACGTCCAACGAATTTAAAGAATTTTTAGCCAAATATAACGTCTCCCATGTGAAGGTGTCAGTTGCTTCACCTCAATCTAATGGCCAAGTAGAAAGAGTGAATAGGGACTTAAGGGTTATGCTGGCGAAACTCACCGAACCGATTGAACATTCCGATTGGGTAGATCAGTTAACACGAGTAGAGTTCGCAATTAATAATACTGTTCACTGTACTACAGGCAAATCTCCAAGTAAAATGTTATTTGGAGTAGAACAGAGAGGAGAGATAATAGATGAACTAACCGAACATTTGCAGGAGGTATACACTGAGGAAAATGTAGATCTCGAGGCCATTAGAAAAGATGCATCAGACGCCATCAATAAATCTCAATCGTACAACCTTGAATACTTCAACAAACATCACAAACCTGCCAAGTTGTTTAAGGTGGGCGACTTAGTACTTTTGAAGAATGTCGATACTACCCCGGGAGTAAATAAAAAACTAATACCTAAATACCGATGGCCCTATGTAATTCAGAAACATTTGGGTAATGACCGCTATGAGATATCTGATGTAGAAAACTGTCAAATTACACAAATTCCGTATATTAGTATAGTAGATTCGAGTCGTTTGAAATTGTGGCTGGAACATGAAAATAATATAGATAATAAGGAGACGGACCCTGAAGGCAACACTAGTGAGTATGTAGATTATGAGTTCTTGGAGGAGGAAAATGATAGTAATGTAAGAAACATTGAAGACGATACGAATGAGTATGTAGACTATGAGTATCTAGATGATGAATTTTTAGATTAAGATTATCAATCGAGGACGATTGTGTTGTCAGATTGGTCGAGATTGTAATGAATTATTATAAACAGCAATCTGGCAACACTGTCGGCCCTGTAATCCTGGGCAACACTTTTTTGATGTATCATATGTTTCCGCCAATAAAGCTTGCTAATTTTACATTGTGCACGAGAAGAGGTAACACGAGTTTTTTTAAAACAAACTTTATTATTCTTGGTTTTCATAAAGAAAACAAAGACTGAGCCACCACACTTGTTTTAAAAATCAGTCAAGCATTTCAGGAGTTACAGGCGATGGAATGAACTCACCTTTTTGAAAAAGTAGTATTTTCTCATTGTTAAATTGGCCACAACTCGTGAAAAAAATTTTCAATTTTTTTCTCCAAAAATACGTATGCTATTTTTTTTTGAGAAGTATACATACAAACATTCGAAACAATCGTAGTTAAAAAGTACCGCTTGACATGGAATGGAATATCCTAAATGTTTGGGGTAGTGGGTGTATTTTCAGCTAGTGCCGTTTGGTTGGTTATATTTCTATCCTATTTTAATTGCAAAAGTACAATTTTTGAAAATCCTTTATCTCTTACATACACAGTACAAGATAACCTAACTTCATGATTCTAGCCATGTGTTCGCAAGATATTTTGTCACTTTTCCCGTTTTTGCCGCAAAAATAAAAAATAAAATACGAACTTGGAAAAATATTTTTATTTTGCGAGCCTATGCAGTCAGATGAATGTATGCACCGAACTCCATGATTTTAGCTGCGTCCATTTGGTTGGTACCATTTTTATCCCCTTATACCCCATTATGAGTACCACTTTCAGAAATCGCTTTATTTTACATGTGTGCGCATCCGTTTAGTGGGTACCATTTATATCCCCCTGTTCCCATTATATCCCCCGAAACTACGAATTTGGAAAAAAAATATTTTTCGTGTCTACGCAGTGAGAGGAAGGTATACTCCGAAGGTATACTTCATGACTCTAGCTGCTGTCATTTGGTTGGCACAATCTTTATCCCCTTTTTCCATTTTACCCCCTAAAAGTGCGAACTTCGAAAAATCCCTTCATTTTAAGTGTCTACGCAATCAGAGGAATGTATACACCGAATTTCATTATTCTAACTGTAGCCGTTTGCTTGGTACCCTTTTTAGTCCACTATTTCCATTTCACCCCTTAAAAGTACAAATTTGAAAAAATACTTTTATATTATGTATCCACTCAATTAGAGGAATGTACACACCGAATTTTGCATTTCTAGCTGTTGCCGTTTGAAAAGAACCATTTTTATCCCTATTTGCCCCATACATAGGGGGTGACTATGTATATGACTCATTTTATGGTGTACGCTTATGCTATAAGGGGAATGCACATATCAAGTAAATTTAAGCAGACATATTGAGAAAAAATGCTTAAATTAGGGGTATTTTCAGTGAAGTTGTGAGAGAAAAATGTTTCTCTTTGAACCGATTTCGCCCAATTGTAATTCCAACCGATCTACGACTATAAGACTTATTTATGGAAAATTTGGACGTCCTAGCTCCTTTCATTTAGATGCTAGCGTGCTTTCAGCAGAAAGACAGGCGGACGGACGAACAGGCTAGATCGTCTTAGAATTTTATGATGCTCAAGAATATATAAAGGGTGATTTTTTAGCTACTATCTCTTTGGCAACACTGGTTTAAACAGCTGACGCACGTTTCGTGTTTTGTTTCACTGTCAAACATCTTCAGTTTGGTCTATAATTTAACCATGAATCGTCTTACAAACGAACAACTCTTGCAAATTATTGAATTTTATTATCAAAATGCGTGCTCTGTTAAGAAAGTTCATCGCGCGCTTCCATTTTATGGTCAGTTTAATTGACCCACTGAAACGGCTATTCGGGCTATTGTGACTAAATTTCGCACCAAATTTACATTGTTGGACATTAAACCACCAACACGCTTAAGTAGAGTGCGAACTGTAGAAAATATCGCAGCTGTATCGGCCAGTGTTAATGATGACCATTAATTATCGATTCGTCGCCGTTCGCAGCAATTGGGCCTCTGTTACTCAAAAACGTGGAAATGCCAAAATTGGACTAAGCGGTTGGACCATTTGAGGCGCAGTCAAGATCAACATTTGCATGAAATAGTCTTCAAACATTAAATTATATGAACCGTACTATCGATTCAAATAAAGATTTCATGCACTTTTCTGAATTTTATGTGCTTTTTTTTGAAAAACTTTCCTATAGTTTTTAAAAAATCACCCTTTATATTTTATAGGGTCCCAGGTCAATATTTCAAGGTGTTACATATGGTATAACAAACTTAGTGTACTCCCATCCTATGGTGGTGGGTATAAAAATTGCTCCATTATTTTTTATTTATTTTTCTATTTCTTTTAATTTTTATTATTTTTGCGCAAAAAAAATTGTGAGCAATGTAAAAATCTAATGAACCCTTGGCGGTTGAGCAGCAGTTTTAATGTTGAGCTTCGCCCGATTACATCAACTGCCTTAAAATCTACACTCTGTGGCTTTCGTCTTAATTAAGATGATGATGTTTTTGTTCGAAATATACCAAATGGAACCGCCCATAAATACAAGATTATGTACATACGTTGCGCTTCGGAAGTATGATTCAGTATTTTCTTAAAACAGCAAAATCTAATTGAGGAATATTACAGCATATATGAACATACACACATAGATACACACATACACATAAACACACGTACAAAGCACAGCCTGACCATGCGTTCATGTAACAACGGAAATATGAAATGCTCAAATTAGCCATTACGGCGTTAAATCGTTAATAGAGTGTTATAAGCATTGGGGGCAAGACTTTTTAGCCAAATCATTGTATGGCCCGAGGCTATGCCTGAAAGTAGTGGGAAGCTTATACAGCCGTACTTATTAATAATAGGAAGATTATAAATGATGTTTTTTACTCATATTGTTGCTTTTTTCTAATTTTCGTTTTGATGCAATTTAACATTAATAAAAATGGAATAAAATTAGATAGATTAAATGGTTAGATAATATGTTCAGGATATGATTGTTCAGCTGCAGTCTATAGGGTATAATATAATGGTAATCGCTTGAATAAGTTATCGAAATTTTCGAATTCAAATCGATTCAATTCGAATGAATTTTCGGGTACTTTCATAATGATATATAGTAAAAATCTTATTTACATTCCGATTCATGTGGTCTAACTTTTTTTAAAAGTTAGTTAAAATTAACAAATACTTATCGTCTCCCCAATTTATTTAATCCTTTATGATTCATTGAAATACCATGAAAACGTACCTGCAAATAGAATGAAAAATAAAATTTGAAATAAATATAAAGTTGTTTTAAAAAATGTAATAGAATTTAAAATAAGTACACTTTTGGATTTTTTGTTAAATATTCAAAATCATTTCTTCTATGAAAAAATCATGTTTTTCGAATAACGAATAATTCGAATAAATTGTCCTAAATTATCGATTAATCGATATTATAAGTTTTGCCTTAAAAAACTAATCAAATCGTCGTCTGCTTTGTATGATAAATTGATTAGAGCTAAAGGAATTGTTCAACTAAATATTACACAAAATTTGTTTTATCTATACATAAATATTTAAAATCATTTTTTTTAGAAATTTATTTAATTACCTTTTATAGACATATAGTTGTTCATCCTATGTCACTAGCATTATATTTTATAAGATATATTCTTGTTTATTTTTATTTATTTATAATAAATAAATAAATAAATAAAATAAAAATAAAACATCACGGGAACGATTTATCCGACTTCCTTTAAAAAATAGCAAAAACTGACCAATAGCTTCGGAGTTATTTAAAATTTTGCAAATTAACAGAAAAGTTTGGTTAACACCGTGATAAGAAAATATTGCCTTTGGAATACCCGATTCATGTATTCTAGTTTTCGAGATATCGGACAGTCAATATTGTATATATATATACCCGATATCTGCAAAATTTGGAATTTGGTCCAACACTTTTTTGGAAATTATTGTACTTACCAAGGGCTAAATAATTGCCTTTGGAATACCCGATTCATGTATTCTAGTTTTCGAGATATCCGACAATCAATATTCTATATATATACCCGATATCTGAACAACCTATATATCTCCGATCTCAAACGAAATCATGATCGTGGTAGTCTGCAGCCAAGTAATAAATGTCACCATGCCATTTGTAAATAAATTTGCATTCTATTAAATATAGATGCAAAAATATCATGAGCCAGGACAATATCCGAATGCAAGCACTATATAACGAAGTTTCACTAATGAGTTATACCCACACAGGATACGAAATGCGTATGTCTTCGGAATATGGACCAACTCTTTTTTGGAAATTATTCTACTTACCAAGAGTTAAATAATTGTCTTTGGAATACCCGATTCATGTATTCTAGTTTTCGAGATATCGGACAATAAATATTCAATATATATATACCCGATATCTGAACAACCTATATATCTCCGATCTCAAACGGAATTAGGACCAACTCTTTTTTGGAAAATATTCTACTTACCAAGGGCTAAATAATTGCCTTTGGAAATCCGATTCATGTATTGTAGTTTTGGAGATAACGGCTCTTCAATGTCAGATCAATACATGAGCTAAAATGGCCTAATTTGTATAGTTTTTGTACTTTTGGAAATAAAATAATTGGAACGGAAAATATTTTTAAAAAATAATTACATAATTCCTTTTAGTTTTATTATTTTAAGTGTTCTTATAAAAAATATATTTTTTTTAAATACGTTCCACAAGCTAAATTGGTTTGTGTCTTGGGTGTGGGGCGAATTTCGAATTTGAATCTATAATTTTTTAATAAAATCAGAGACGTAGTAAACGTTCAAAGTATAGTTGAACTACCCGTAAACTGGCGTGTCTTGTCTATAAAACTCTTATTAATTATCTTATATTTAAGTGGACAACTGTTCGATTAATCGGTTAACCGAATAACTCTCGACGACATTATTCGATTAATTGGAAATTCTTTGTTTTCAATTAAACGATCGAATAACATAAAAGTACGAATAATTCGTACCTTATTATATATGGATTTAATATGTTTCAAAATCTCTGTGTATATAATTTTAAATTGACCTTCTAAATTTCATTTGATTATTTTTGAATTTCAATTAGTGTGATCTGAATTTCAATTGATGTGATCTGAATTTCAAATGATATTTTCTGAATTTCAAATGGAATTTCTGAAAATCAATTGATGAACTTTCTTAACAGAGCACGCATTTTGATAATAAAATTCAATAATTTGCAAGCGTTGTTCGTTTGTTAAATTATAGACCAAACTGAAGACGTTTGACAGTGAAACAAAACACGAAACGTGCGTCAGCTGTTTCAACCAGTGTTCCCAAAAAGATCATAGCTAAAAAATCACCCTTTATATATATATATTGAAATAATACTTCAAGTCAATTTCAAAAGGAAATATAACGCAGCAAATCATAAATACACTAAATATTGGGGGATAGTGGGAGCTGTAGCTGAAAATGCTACAGTCCTTCGGTTGGTTGTATTTCCATCATATTTTTATTCCAAAAGTATAAATTTTGAATATCCATTATCTCGCACGTACACAGTGCAAGTTGACCTAAATTCATAATTCTACCCAACATGAACAACAAAAGAAAGTACGAATTTGGAAACATATTTTTATTTTGCGTGTCTATGCAGTCAGAGGAATGTATACACCGAATTCCATGATTCTATCTGTGTCCATTTGTTTGGTACCATTTTTATACCCATTTTACCCCCTTAAAAGTATGACTTTTGAATGAGACTTTATTTTGGGTGTCAACGCAATTAGAGGGATGTATAACCGAATTTTGTGTTACTAAATGTTGTCGTTTGATAAGTACCATTTTTATCCCTTTTTGCCCTATTTCACCCGCTACAGATAACAATCACTCTATAGTGCACGGAAATAAATTAAGTTTTAAAATTTGTTATAGCTGAAAAAGTGTGGTTAATTTAAGAAAGAATTCTCTGAAAATAGCATTTCAATTAAACATCTTAAGTGTTATTTCAAAGGCGACAATTTTGCTGGTTGACGAAGCCATTGAACCAAAATAGAGCTTAATCACACAATAAGATAATTTTCGCGAACTGAACTTAGATTTTCCAAATTTTCTCTGCATCTTATGACATATCTAATCTAATTCAATTAATTTCCTCCGATTTCTGTCCACAGCCTCATTTGGCCACAACAAAATAGCTACAAAATACCTGCTTACGATACGAAAGTGCGTTTAATTGCCACACTTCGTAATCGCAATTTTGCATTAAACAAATGTCTCATATCACAAATATGCGACTATTTTGCCTTTTAATAAAAAGCGGAAATTAATATGAGTTGCTCAGGCTTTGTCCATTAGAGTCATGTGAGGAAAGCAAACGCCGGTGCCATTCTCTTTTGTGTAATCCGTCTTGTGTCCGATGTCTCCGTTGTCGCTGTTGATATGCAAAAAAAAAATCAAAAATGCTTTGAATCTAAAATTACATGATGTAATGCTGGGTGTTGTTTCTCTTTTTTCTTCAATTCGCTCGAGTATTTGTCGACAATTTCAAAGATCTTTTTTTTTCTTTCAATTCCACGAAACCCAAGAAACGAACGAATCGTTTTTTTGTTGTTGACCATAAATGTGTTGGACAAGTTCTTATTACTGCGAAGGCATTTCTTAGCCCCACCATCGCTTTTGCGCTATGGACGTACGTCCGTACGTAGTTAACGCTTTTATGGTTTGTTTGTTTGTTGTTAGCATTCTCTTTAACCCATGCCCACCTCGCAATGCCTAATCTAATGGTATTTACTTTTGTTTAGTGTTTGTCCAGTCTCCGCAAAGGTTAATTGACCATAGCCAACAAGCGAGTGTTGAGAACTTTTAGTTTTCATAGCTTTTCGTTGGCAATCAGTTATAACGTTAACAGCGCTAAATATGGCAGGTTGTCGCTGGAATCACGATGTATGTGGTGGTATCTGGTAGGAAATCTAATAGAATTTATGAATGTTGTGCTTTATGAATTTCTAATGAGAACGAAAAACAATTTTTCAAATTTTGGCATTAAAAAACAATTCTGACATAATGCGTAGATAAACTGAGCAGAATTTTATTTGTCAAAGGAATATCTAAAAATCAAAATATCATAAATCATAAGCAGCCAAAAAATTGCAAACAGTCATAAGATTGCAGCCAGCTAGCATAGGATCTAGAATCAGTCTTAGAAACAAACTAGCACAGATCCTGCTCGACATTTTCACTAAACGTTATATTTCACCCAGGAACTGCTATAGTGAAAGTGAATCACAATATTCTAAGGTCCGACATAGTCCCCATACAATTTTCCCACCCAATTGAATTTCATACCGTCAAAATTAACACATCATATTATAATAATCTAGAATCGGCCAATTTTTTGATATGAAAAATTGTTACCCATTTGTATCCCCTTTCGCCCCATTATTTTCCTAAAAGTACAAATTTCCAAAAACAAGTCCTTAATGTACACACCGAATATTAAAAAATGTAGCTGAAGTCATTTGCTGAGTACAAATTTTATCCCTTTCCCCATTTTCGCCCCAAAAAGTACGAATTTTGAAAGTTGTCTTATTTTTGGCATCTACACAGTCAGAGCGACGTATAGACCGAACTTCATTATTCTAGCTACATTCGTTGTTGTGGTACCATTTTTATCCCCTTTCGCCCCCTTTTTCCCCTAAAATTAAAAATTTCGAAAAATTGTTTAATTTTGAGCGTCTGCACATTCAGAGGAATGCATACACCGAATGTTATATTCTAGCTGCGTTCATTTGGTGGGTACAATATCCCTTTTTCCCATTTTCACCCTAAATATATGAATATGGAACATTTTTTTTATTTTAACGTCTATGACGTCAGAGAAATCTATAGACCGAATTTTGTGATTCTTCCTGCAACCATTTGCTGAGTAAAAATTTTATATCTTTCCCCATTTTTGCCCCAAAAAGTACGAATATTGAAAGTTCTCTTAGTTTTCACATTTTTCGCAATCTGAGCGACATATACAGGGCGACGTATACACCGGATTTCGTTATTCTAGCTGCACCCGTTTGGGTGGCACCATTTTATCCCCTTTCGTACCGTTTTCCCTAAAAGTATATTTTTCGAAAAATTTCGTAATATTGAGCGGCTTCACAGTCAGAGGAATGCGTACATCGAATTTTATGATTGTAGCACCTGCCATTTGGTCGGTAATAATTGTATCCCTTTTTTCCATTTTCACCCTAAAAAAATATGGAAAAATTCCTTTATTTCCCCGTCTACGAAGTCGGAGGAATGTAGAGATCGGATTTTATGATTCTAGCAACAACCATTTGGTCAGTACCAATTTGATACATATCTCTTTCTAATTTTCACAACAAAAAGTACGAATATCGAAAGTTCCCTCATTTTGTGCATCTACACAGTCAGGGCGACGTATACACCGGATTTCGTTATTCTAGCGGCATCCGTTTGGTTGGTACTAATTTTATCCCCTTTCGCCCCCGTTTTCCCCTAAAAGTATATTTTTGGAAAAATTTCGTAAAGTTGAGCGGCTTCACAGTCAGAGGAATGCGTACATCGAATTTTGTGATTGTAGCACCTGCCATTTGGTCGGTACTAATTTTATCCCTTTTTTTTCCATTTTCACCCTTAAAATAAAAATATGGAAAAATTCCTTTATTTACCCGTCTACGAAGTCCGAGGAATGAACACATCGAATTTTATTATTCTAACTGCAGCCATTTGTTGTACAAATTGTATCCCTTTGTCCATTTTCGGCCCAAAAAGTACGAATTTCAAAAATTCTCTTATTTTTTGCATCTACACAGTCAGAGCGATTTATGCACCGAATTTCATAATTCTAGCGGCATCCGTTTGGTTGGTACCAGTTTTATCCCCTTTGTCCCGTTTTTCCCTAAAAGTACATATTTCGAAAATTTTCTTAATTTCGAGGGTCTACACAGTCAGATGAATGCATACACCGAACTTTCGGATTCTAGCACCTGCATTTGATCGGTACCATTTTTATCCCTTTTCCTCATTTTCGCCCTAAAAGTACGAATATCGAAAGAAGTTAACCGCTTGGTTGTTACCATTTTTATACCCCTCGCTCAGTTTTCGTCCCCTAAAAAGTACGAATTTCAAAAAATTCCTTTATTTTATGTGTCTAAGCAACACCTCGAATATCATGTTTCTATCATTTGTTGTTCTTTCATTGGTACCATTTCTGTCCCTTTTTGCCCCATTTCCCATTGGCGGGGGGGGGGGGGAAATATTTTCCCTCTGGGTTCTTTGTCCATTTTCAATCCCAACGTGAAATCTACAGCTTAGCTTCTTTGTCAACTTTAACGACAAAATAAACGGTATTTTGAGAAAAATCATTTTTTTTGGGTTTCTTGGGAATAGTGGCATTTTGAGCTGTCCATCAGTAGCACACTTTCACACCAACCGCCTGCGCGTGCGCATTCAAATACTCTACTGATTTCAATCTCAGCCAACTCAAAACCACGAACATTAACGATCGTTAAATGAAAACAAATGTTTCTTCTTTTCTAGAGAAAAAAATATCGATAAAAAATAATGGCCTGATTAACGTCATCATTACGATGGTGCACTTCGAAAAAAAAAACCGAAATTGAACGAACGAACGAATACGTTTATTAAAATTACATTTCCACAGTAATAATAATAAAAAATAGAAAGTGATTTTTTCCAGATTTCATTTATGTAGATAGCGATAAGTTATTTTTCATAAATTGTAATCATCATCATCGTAGTCATCGCCATCGCCACCGCCATCATCATGGGCTGCATTAATAGCGATTATTACCAAATCGCACAGCGAAAACCACCATCGCCCCTTTCCCAAAATCAAAAGCAGCCAGCCGATCGTTTGTTAAGGTGTAATATTTCCAATACCCGCAATTGGAGGTATGGACATGCATATTCAAGAATATAAATTCAAAAATAAAGGAATGCATTCGTATGCACCACGAAATCGAACACAATACCAACGACCGACCGACAGAGCGGTCGGTGGTGACTGATGTATCCATTTGGATAATGACTGGGCCATTTGTGTGTTTGGTGTGGCTTTCGAGGCATTTTGTAATCCAAAGTGTGGAAAAGTATACCCCCCCCATGCGAAGAGAAATGTAGAAAGAAGCCAATCAAAATAGTTAGCTAGCCATGGCTACATGTAAATATGTGTGTATGTTTGTTGGTAATGTTTGAAATCGTAAATAAATAATATTTACTACCGCATATAAATGTAATGGCCAATACATGCGTACATAAATACAGAAAGGGTTATCGCACTGGAACTACAAACTGCCAAAAATCATCAGTGAAGATTTAAATATATAATATAAATTTAATTGGAAAATAAATAAAACTATTCAAAAAATATACAAATTTTGTATGATGGCTACAAATGTTGTCAATTTCTCATTCACATAAAAACCGTGGAAGAACAATCTCCAAAAATAAATTGAGAAGATTTTTTTGTTCAAAAAATCTTGTTTTGTACGAAAAAGATAGAAAATAAAATCGGGAAAAATGTTCTGTTTTATTTTTAATAGCTAATATTCTAATGAAGAAAATAAAATCTCTACTTAAAATATCAATGGATAAATGTAGAAGTTATGACCCTCTTTGTAGATACGTTGTTCATTACTTTACATACCCTCCACCATTGCATTCCTCAGAGGCTGCCGATTTTCGTAAAATATGCAGATAAATTTTAAATTTTTTTAATATAGCCAAACCAATACAAATAAAAATATTGAAAAATAATTTTATAAATAAATATAAAATTTTAAATATTTTAAACCACGCTTATTATACACGCAACCAATATGTTTATACTATATATATCGAAATAATACCTCAAGTTAATTTAAAAAAAAACAAGTAAAAACGGTGTTAAGTTCGGCCGGGCCGAACTTTATATACCCTCCACCATGGATTGCATTCCACAGAGGTTGTCGGTTTTCGTAGAACTGCAGTAATTTTACAGGAATAAATATAATTAATTAATTATTTCAAACCATTATTATTATTTATTTATTTCAAATCAAAAAATTAATATTTTTATATTTATATTTTCAAAAAGCTTAAATACCATAAATAATGGTAGATAGTGGGTGCTACAGTTGGTTGTATTTTAATTCCAAAAGTACAAATTTTGAAAATACATTATCAGACGCACAGTTGCGGTCAAAATAATAGCAGCACACCATAGCTTAGCATACATTTTCATATATTTATTTGTTTGATGATTTTTTTATTGCTACTACTGCATTAAATGCTGTGTAATGAGGTTACAAACTCAAAATAATTGTTAATTTGTTGATATGATTTTAATTGTTTTAAAAATTTCACATTTTTTGGACTATTCGACATTTTGGACCGGTCAAAATAATAGCAGCATTCAAAAATTCTCAAGAAAAGGGAATTTTATCTCATTTTTTCAATTCGATTTGATGTTTTAAATAAGATGTTATGAAATTTACACTATTTCTGAAATGTTATTGTTTTATTTTTCTTCATAAGTAGGTCGAGGAGAGCATTATGGAGAACAAAATCGAGTTCATATAAAAAGTTTGAAATCTGAGGGTAAATCATATAGTGAAGTTTGATTTTTTCCAGCGTTCCATTAAAATGATCAGAAATTCGTTATTATACAGACACAGAACACGGAATACATCTCTAGTATATCAGTACATCCAAATACTGCCTAATATTATGCAGAATATGGAATGCCCCTTAAATGAGTCTTCTAACAAGTCAATTATCCCGAACAAGCCACCCGACTTGCAAAAAAGTTGGTTTGAGGTCAATAATATCGATGTTATGGAATGGTTCGGTGATGACGATAATGAGATCTCACTAGCTATACTGAAAGACAATAAAGATATTTGACACGAAATTATAGAGGCATGGTCAGAAATACCGCATGAAAGGCGCAAAATACTAGTTGACTCCAAGAATCGACGTTATGTAGCAATATTAAGCAATAAAATCAGTACAACTATGTGTTAAATTCAAGAAAATATCGTTATTTAAGTAATTATTCAAAAAAGTTTTCAATTAAAGTGAATTGAAACAAAATATTTTTAGTTTTTATTAGCGCAGTTACTTTTTTGACTGGTCTCATTTTTGGCATAAATGGTTCTAAAGGCTTAATCTCAAAATTACAAAAACTGATTTTTTATTTAAAGCCATATTAAGAATGGGACAATACCACCTTTCAATCGCAATAAAAACTTTTAGAATTTTCGAAGTAGAACTGATATTTTTCTTTGACGACATTTTTTATCTCGTCGTTGCAATTTTTTTGACCGCAGCTGTACATAGTGCAAAATAACCTAACTTCATGATTCAACCAATTTTTGCAGTAAAAGAAAAAGTACGAATTTGGAAAAAAACGTTTTATTTTGCGTGTCAGAGGAATGTATACACCGAATCCCATGATTCCAGCTGAGCCCATTTGGTTGGTACCATTTTTACCCCCTTGACGTTTCTACGGAATTAGAATTTCATCATTCTAGGTGTAGTCGTTTAGTTGGTACTACTTTTATCCCTCTGTACCATTGTATCCCTTGAAAGTACGAATTTCGAAAAATCCGTTTATTTTCCGTGTCTACGCAGTCAGAGGAATGTATACTCCGAATTGCATGACTCTAGCTGCGGTCATTTGGTTGGTACTATTTGTATCCCCATTTTCTATTTTGACCCCAAAAAGTACGAATTTTGTCAAATACGTGTATTTTACTTGTCTATGCAATCAGAGAAATGTAGGTTGGTACCATTTTTATCCCTCTACTCCCATTTTACCCCTTAAAAGTACGAATTTGGAAAAAATACTTTTATATTATGTATCTGCTCAATTAGAGTAATGTACACACCGAATTTCGTGTTTCTAGCTGTTGTCGTTTAATAAAGAGTGATTTTTTTGAGGTTAGGATTTTCATGCATTAGTATTTGACAGATCACGTGGGATTTCAGACATGGTGTCAAAGAGAAAGATGCTCAGTATGCTTTGACATTTCATCATGAATCGTCTTACAAACGAACAACGCTTGCAAATTATTGAATTTTATTATCAAAATGCGTGCTCTGTTAAGAAAGTTCATTGCGCGCTTCCATTTTATGGTCAGTTTAATCGACCCACTGAAGCGGCTATTCGGGCTATTGTGACTAAATTTCGCACCAAATTTACATTGTTGGACATTAAACCACCAACACGCTTACGTAGAGTGCGAACTGAAGAAAATATCGCAGCTGTATCGGCCAGTGTTAATGATGACCACCAATTTTCGATTCGTCGCCGTTCGCACCAATTGGGTCTCTGTTACTCAAAAACGTGGAAATGCCAAAATTGGACTAAGCGGATGGACCACCTAAGACGCAGCCGCGGTCAACATTTAAATGAAATTATCTTCAAAAAGTAAATGTCATGGACCAATCTAACGTTTCAAATAAAGAACCGATGAGATTTTGCAAATTTTATGCGTTTTTTTTTAAAAAAAAGTTATCAAGCTCTTAAAAAATCACCCTTTATGTACCATTTTTATCGCTTTTTTGCCCCATTTCACCCCCTAAAAATAATAATCACTTTATGGTGCACGTTTTTGCTATAACAGGAATGCGCATACCAAATATCAAGCAAATATAAACAGACATATTCAAAAAACATGCTTAAATACGTTAAAATATTAGGGATTATTATGGGTATTTTTAGTCCTTGTGAGGGAACAATTTTTCCCTTTGGGCCGATTTCGCCCCCTTTCAATCCCAACCGATCTACGACTATAAGACGCATTTATGGAAAATTTGAAGGTTCTAGCTCCTTTCGTTTAGATGATAGCGTGCTTTCAACAGACGGACGGACATGGCTAGATTGTCTTAGAATTTTATGACGATCAAGAATATATATACTTTATAGGGTCTCAGGTCGATATTTCAATGTGTTACAAGCGGAATGACAAAGTTAGTATACCCCCATCCTGGAGGTGGAGGGTTTAATAAATATGAGGCAGCAATCTTCAAAAAGCTTAAATGTCATAAATACTGGGGAATAGTGGCAGCATTTTCAGCTACAACCATTTGATTAGTTGTATTTCCATTCTATTTTAATTCCAAAAGTACAAATTTTGAAAGTCCATTATCTCTCACGTACACAATGCAAGATAACCTATCTTCATGATTCTACCCATTTTTGCCGGTTCTAGTTCTAGTTGGTTATCTGCTGTTATCCCATTTTTATCTTCCAGGTGATATTTAGGCGATATCATTTAGATTTCTTCCGGATGGTAATCTGGCAAAATCGGCGATTTATCATCCATATTAATTTCGTTTTTCAGAATGGAAAAGCTACAGCGGTGGCCTTAGCTTGTGCTAAACTGTGATATTTTTGAAAGAAAAATCGATTAAAAACCTTAGAAAATCCAACAACTTTCTTTACAATTATGATACAATTAATATTATGATGCCTTTTGTAACTGCATGTGTTTTAGACATTCATTTGCGAATAATTCTATCTATGGCGATTTTTTGTTTTCTTTTTTGGGAATTGTTGACTTGTTTTCAGTTGTATGAATTTTCGGTTTATCAAATTAGCATCGCTAAATCGATATCTACTTCAAAAGTTGTATGTCATGACACGAGAAACCGGGTTTTTTAACATTTCAATTCGGTCTTTCACGGCTCGCACTTTATGGAGACAGATTTGCGTTGCAAGACCTAAATCCGTGCGTTTCATGAATAAAATTTTTTATTAACTCTGATAAAAATTAAATCATATAATTTCTAGAAAGAAGCTCAGAACTATGTATAATTGAAAATTCTTTTACAATCAGTTTATTCATAAGGAAGCCACGATCATTTAGAAACGTTTTCGGTACCTTTCGAATTAACAATATTTACGTCGATATTACAAATTCTGACCATAATGTGGCACATATTTCACAATATGGCATCAACAGTTAGGACCCTTTTAATATTTGGCACATGTAATCTGCTGTTAATTTTTTTAATATTATGGTGGTGGTAATTTGAGAAAATCTTAAAAATTGTGCACAAGTGCTGGTATTAAATCTGATGTATTTAAGAACTCTACGAACGGAATTTTAAGATTAGGACCTCGTTGACACATTGTTATAGCTCAGACATATTTTAATTCTAATTTACATGTTTGGCCACCAGCCCACCAATTAAATGTATGTCCATTAAATAACAATCACTTATATCTTTTATTATTTTTTTTCTGATTATGTAGCTCCTATTTTATAACCCCTTATTTGATACCACTTACAATGAGTGTATTGTTGTTGATGTTATATGAGCAGATTAACACGGGCGTGAAGGTAAATAAACAAGCAAAGCCCGCAACAACATTCAATTTCATTAAAGAAATGTGTGATTTCCACACAGCCAAACACACACACATCATCCACTCGCAGGCAGAGCATAATCTGTCTCGACGCTTAGCACTGGACACTCTGCCTGTGATGACCAGTAGCCAATACTGAAAACAAGAGACTGCCTTTCACAGTGGAGGAATAACAATAATGTATATTTGTAAATGGGGATATTTCAAATCACAGCTTTAAAGGAACAAAGTCGAGATATTTAAATATTTTAATAATTATTATTAAAATTAATAATAATAATTACAATTACAATTATAAAAAAGCGTAAAAAATAGAAGCCATCATTTCACCACTTCCAAACTCACACAGTCAATAAAAGAGACATTTTTAATAAAAACAAGTAAAAACGGCGTTAAGTTCGGCCGGGTCGAACTTTATATACCCTCCACCATGGATTGCATTTCACAGAGGTTGTCGGTTTTCGTAAAAGTGCAGTAATATTACAGGAAAATATAATTTTTTTAATATAGCCAAACCAAACAACTACAAATATTTTATAAATAAATATAATATTTTAATTATTTCAAATCAAAAAATAAATGTTCTTATATTTATATTTTCAAAACGCTTAAATACCATAAATAATTGGTAGATAGTGGGTGCTACCGTTGGTTGTATTTCCATTCTATTTTAATTCCAAAAGTACAAATTTTTAAAATCCATTATCAGACGTACATAGTGCAAAATAACCTAACTTCATGATTATACCAATTTTTGACGTAAAAGAAAAAGTACGAATTTGAAAAAAAAACTTTTTATTTTGCGTGTCTATGCAGTCAGAGGAATGTATACACCGAATTCCATGATTCCAGCTGTGCCCATTTGGTTGCTACCATTTTTACCCCATTGACGTTTCTACGCAATTAGAATTTCATCATTCTAGTTGTAGTCGTTTAGTTGGTACTATTTTTATTTCTCTGTAGCATTATATCCATTGAAAGTACGAATTTCGAAAAATCCGTTTATTTTCCGTGTCTACGCAGTCAGAGGAATTTATAATCCAAATTGCATGACTCTAGCTGCGGTCATTTGGTTGGTACTATTTGTATCCCCTTTTTCCATTTTAACCCCAAAGAGTACGAATTTCGAAAAATTGGTCTATTTTTCGTGTCCACGCAATCAGAGGAATGTATACTCCGAATTTCATGACTCTAGCTGCGGTCATTTGATTGGTACTATTTTTATCACTTTTTTCATTTTAACCCCAAAAAGTACGAATTTAGAAAAATCTGTTTATTTTAAGTGTCTACGCACTCAGAGGAATGTATACACCGAATTCCATTATTGCAGGTGTAGCCGTTTGGTTGGTACTATTTTTATCCCTCCGTACCAATTGTATCTCTTGAAAGTACGAATTTGAAAAAAAAAAAAAACTTTTATTTTTCATGTCTACGTAGTCAAAGGAATATATACTCCGAATTTCATGACTCTAGTTGCGGTCACTATTTTGTTGGTTGGTACTATTTTTATGCCTTTTTTCTATTTTGACTCCAAAAAGTACGAATTTCGAAAAATCGGTTTATTTTCCGTGTCTCCACAGTCATAGGATTGTATAGTCCGAATTTCATGACTCTAGCTGCGGTCATTTGGTTGGTACTATTTGTATCCCCTTTTTTCATTTTAACCCCAAAAAGTACGAATTTCAAAAAATCCATTTATTTTACGTGTCTACGCAATCAGATGAATGTATACATTATGGATCTACTTCAATTAGAGAAATGTACACACCAAATTTCGTGTTTCTAGCTATTGTCGTTTGATAGGTACCATTTTTTGTCCCATTTCGTCCCCTACGAATAAGAATCACTTTATGGTGCACATTTTTGTTAATGGGGGGAATGCGCATACCCAATATCAAGTAAGATAAAATACTCTAAAATTTTAGGGGTTATTTTTTTTCTTGTGAGGGAAAAATTTTTCCCTTTTGGGCCGATTTCGCCCAGTTTCAATCCCAACCGATCTACGACTATAAGACACATTTATGGAAAATTTGGACGTCCTAGCCCCTTTCGTTTAGATGCTAGCGTGCTTTCAACAGACGGACAGGCGGACGGACGGACAGACTAGATTGTCTTAGAATTTTATGACGATGAAGAATATATATATACTTTATATGGCCTCAGGTCGATATTTCAACGTGTTACAAACGGAATGACAAAGTTAGTTAGTATACCCCCATCCTGTAGATGGAGGCAAATCATTAATGTAATCATTTCGAAAATCAAAATAAAAGAAATAAAATTGTAAAAACTTTAAGAAATATAACGCGACTACACCATTCCACTTCAATTAGAATTACCTTCAAAATAAGTTATAGTACATTAAAATCGGTCAAGTATTTCCGGAGTTACAGGCAATTGAATGAACATATCTGTCTGAAAAAAATGTATTTTTTGACTGTTAAATTTGCACATAACTCGTGAAAAAATCTTTTTTTTTATGTATACATAATTTTTATGAGAAGAATACAAAAAAAATCGAGGTCAAACATCGTACCGCTAGACATTAAATGACTCATATAGCCCTTCGGCTAATGTATTTTTGCATAGTGTAATTAAAATTTTTAAAACTTCGTTTTGGAACTTTACATATTTTGAGGCAGAATTTGTTGTGTGAAAAATATTGAGATTTTTAGGAGAATTGCTAGTTTACATTCTCCTAATTCCACCCTCTAAATGTGTATTTTCGAAAAAAATCTTTTCATTAAATTTGGTGCTACTATCTGAGTCGTTAATTTGATTCATCGAACAATTATTATTAATTATTTGATTTTTCCACAACTTTTGTCCACAAAAATCCCCTACTGTGCTCGCCCTAGTACTCGTCATCCCCGGCAGGCAGGCAGTCAGTGCAGTGTGTGAGTGAGTGGTGTAATCATCAACTAGAGACAGAGACTACGCCTCAGATTTAAATAGAAAAATCACACAATGTTGTCCCTTTCACTAAAGATATGAATAGCCCGAAGATGGAGAGCTGCTTCAAGCTCGCATAGCAAAATTTATGTTGACCAAGGTGTATGTGTGTTTGTGACTGTGACTGTCCAACTGACAGTGATGTGAAATTTGAAACTTTTCAGCTGGACTCCCTCCACCAAGGAAAATTTGCGGTACTTCGGTAAAGTACTTGGTATGAATGGATATCTCTGATTATAATGACTGAGTTAGTGGCTGGGCGACTGACCACCTTACCGGAGAAAACTGAAATCTAGCATACAAATGTACGCATGAAGGTAAGTGTATGTACACGTACATTGGCCGGCAGAAATGACAGATGGACAGACGGGTAAACATGGAAACAGCTTAACTTGTGTGTAGATAGATAGATAGATATGTATGTGTGCTCGTATTTAAATCGCAGAGACAAGATATCATATATCTGTGATTTAGACTAGCTAACACAGTTACCCCATGGCCCATGTATGGCCTGGTGTTGGCTTATGATGTTGCAGTTGTTGGTATTGTTGTGCCTTTTAATAGAGAACCAACCAGTCTCAGTGTTAAACATGAAGAAAACTGTCAACACACATACAAACATACATCGACAATCTCCCCTTTTGATGGTCTCCAAAAGTTGCACTGACAGAAAATTCTTTGCTTAAAAACACACCGCCTGGTATCTAGGTTAAGCACTTACAAGTACACAACATTTCTACTTTCATAAGGTAACAGCAAAAGTGTGAAACTTTATTGAAAACAAGTATGAACAGGTCATTTATATAAGTTGGCTTACAAGTACCTTCAGTCCCGGAGAGAACATTTCTTTTGAAACATAAAGAGATATTAATCTGAATCTTGGCATGTGTTAAAAAAGTGGTTCTTATTTCAACAGATCATATAACACGTTTAAGGCAACAGTGGCCTGAGTAAAAAGTCAAATTTATAGAAATGAGTTGCAAAATTTTCGAATTTTTCTTCTATCCAATGCAGGACATAGGAGAAAGAGTCCCTTAGTTGTCAGCTTTCGTTCAGGATTATAGATTTACTTTTCTAGTATAGGTCCAAAACAGGGATGCATATCATTGTAATTTTTAAATATTACATTAACATACTTTTGAATTAAAGCCCTCCATTTTTACTGCAATGATCGAATCGGTGAAAGACAAATACATTGTTTGCATCACACAAGAATTCCATATCTGGAAACCTGATTAATATTCTCTGATAGCCACAGTGTGTCCACTTATTGCAAACATTTATTTTTTATTTACTTAAGTTAGATTGTTTAAATTAATTCATTAATTTAGTATTCTTTTTACTTGATCGACCTTTCATCCCTGGTCCAAAACCGGTTACGAAGAACAAAGTCGGCGAAGCAAAAAAAAAATGATTCTCACATCGCCGGTAAAAAATGTAAAATTACCCAAAATAAAATTAAGCCTAAACAAGTAAAGAAAGTCTAAAATCGGGCGGGCCGACTATATGATACACTCCACTTTCTATCTGAATACAATTCATTTCAGTAAAAATTGAAAACGGGAAGAATTTTTGTATGTTTCCTAATCATAGGCTAATATGACCTGGTCCAATGTGTCAAATCGAAAAGAATATTTGTATCGGTGCTATATTCAAAAATGGAATAAAGTGACAAACTTTCACAATAAGTTCTTCTAGTTCAAATGCGGTGAAAATTCGTGGTTTATGGGGCGGAAAAAGTCTATGCGGGAGCGAAATTTGTATGGGAGCTGCATGTAAATCCGAACCGATATGATACATTTTAACCATGGGAGTTTCTGGTTGAAATATACGATATTTTACAAGATTTATAGAAGATCTGTTAAAGTATGTGGTTTATAGAGTGGAAAAAATGAAATCGGGAATGAAATTTGTGCGGGAGCTATTTATAAATCTGAACCGATCTGACACATTTGCACCATGGCTGTTTATTGTACAAATATAAGATATTTCTAGAGCAGAAAAAGTCAAATCGGTAGCGAAATTTTAATGAGAGCTATATATAAATCTGAACCGATCTAACACATTATCACCACAGGTGTTTCTAGTTGAAATATAAGATGTTTTGCCAAATCTGAAGACAATCTGATAAAATATGTGGTTTCTAGAGCGGAAAAAGTCAAATCGGGAGCGAAATTTGTATGGGAGCTATATATAAATCTGAACCGATCTAATACATTTTCACCACAGGTGTTTCTAGTTGAAATATAAGAAGTTTTGGCAATTTTGAAGAAAATCTGTTGTAATATGTGGTATCTGGAGTGAAAAGAGTCAAATCGGGAGTGAAATTCGTATGGGGGCTATATCTAAATCTGAACCGATTTTTCTTCAAATTAGCGTCCGTCCTTAGCACGAAAAACTTAGTTGTACAAAGATTCATTTGGTTCTGGCTACAATTGCGACCTGTATCGTGATTACAAGAATAGATGGACAGACAGACGGACATTGCTAAATCGATTCAATAAGTGATTCTAAGTCAATCGGTATAATTAACAATGGGTCTATCTCGCTTCCATTTGTGTGTTACAAACAAATGCACAAAAACATAATACTCTCGTGGAGTGTATAAAAATGCAAATGAAAAATCGTCCAAAAAAGTTGGATAATTTTCCAATAGGGCCCAAAAAAAAAAAAAAAAAAATCGAAATTAAATTAATCAAAAGTTCAATGCGCTATAAATCAAAAAAGTGAGCCAAAAAATAATAACGACACAAATTGAAATATGAAATTAAGCGCAAAAATAAAATCAAAATCATCCAAATGAAAAATTGCCAAAATAAATCCGACAAATTTTTCTTATGAAAAATCACTCCAACAATTCAAAGTTGCAGTCCATGGGAGAGGGCCATGAAGAAAAGAAGTTCTTCTTCTTAACACTGATACGAAAAACACGAATAAGAGTCATTTCATGCCAAAAGTAAGCATTTCTAACTTGATTTTTTAAAAATATTTTGTATGTACTTCAAGAATTTTTTATGAACAATTAAATTTAGTGAAATTACGATTTTTTTAAGAAAATTGGAATTAATTCTAAACGGCCGATAATCCAGAACCAGATGATATACGTCTGAAACTATAGAGGAAGCCAAATTTTCGAATTGGTATTGCAAGAAAAATATTGAAAACTGCGGCAACCCTGTAACGTACGTTAAGGTTTTGCATAATTTACAAAACGGGCTTTACTTGACCAGTCTTAAGTTTCGTCCTGCAAAATATATTGAATTGTTGCCTCAGAATTGTTGGTTTTTAGCACCAAAATAATTAAAAAGAAATTATTTTTTTGATAATTTTGAAAAAAAAAAATATTGAAATGTATCTTTCGATTTATTTTATTTTTATCTACACTTATGGTCTAACCACTCCTTAAATTTCAGTAATTTCTGAGATATACGGAAAACTATAGATGCGATTTTAGTTGTTCATTATTTTTCCAAAATATTTAAAAACACATTTGCATCCTATGATACCGATATAAATGTCAAATTAAAGATTCTCCACTGTTAAAAATACTTCAAATTTCATGCTTCTATCTGTATTAGTTTGGCATTTAAGAATTTTTAAGGAGATTAATATTTTTTCCATTGATTTTGGTTTTCAAAATTATTACAAAAATTGATTTTTGTTAAGTTCCATAGAATCAACACAAAAATGTTTATGCACAATTTTTATTTGTTAGTACCTTTAAAAATCCCTTCTTCCTTTTTTCAATTCTTATAGGGGATTTTCGTACATAAAAAACGATTTATTATTGTTTTGCTTTCATATGGAACCGGACTTCGAGAAATTGGGGGTTAGTCATTTTTAAATTTATAGTGGAGTGTCAATTACATATTGAACTGTAGGACAGTAAGACTGTAAGAAAGGTAAAATAATAGGGAGGAATACTATTTATTTTCTAAAAGAGTATTTTTTATATTTTTCATTATTTATTACAATTAAAATTATAATAAACTTATACTACAGGGTTTTCCAACAAGTGGTGTTATTTTGAATCACACGGTATATCGGTAGCTGTCACTTTTGATTCTTTGACATTTGACAAGTAGAAACTACGCCATTACTAAAAATGGAACGATACACGCTTCAACAAACAACGCATTCAAATTATTCAAATTCATGAATGAAAATTAACCTGGAATTCCATCGAAAAATCATCTTGACTGATGGGACCCATTTCCTCCTCGGTGGCTACGTCAACAAGCAAAATTGTCGCATCTGGGGCTCGGTAAACCCAAGAGTTATTGTTGAGAAGCCCCTCCATCCTCATCGTGTGTTTCTGTTTGGTGCGGTTTATGGTCCGGCGGGGTCATTGGACCTTAGTTTTTCGAAAATGAGGTTGTATCAACAGTTACGGTGAATGGATTGCGCAATCGAGAGATGATTAATAATTTTTTATGGTCGGAGTTGGATGGTATTGATCTGGACAACGTTTACTTTCAACAAGACGGCGCTACGTGCCACACAAGCAACGAAACCATTGCTCTTTTACGGGAAAAGTTTCCGGACTGTGTTATCTCTCGAAGAGGTGATCACAATTGGCCACCGAAATCTTGTGATTTAACACCTTGCGATTTCTTCCTTTGGAAGAAATTTCCCTTAATTCGTCGTCTTGTCGTTTGGAATGCCTTCAGTTTTCAAATATATGTTCTGAAAGAAAATCTTACTATAATCTATGATCTCTTGCTAACAATCGTCTATGATCTGCAAAGAAAAGAAATTTGTGTTGTGCCTGAAATTTAAGGATATTCCTGTAAACTCGAAAAAAACACAAAAATATTGAACACCTGTGCGTATGATTGATATTATTAGGAAATCATTTTGGTAAATATGCTATAACTCTGATAGTTTACATCGGATTTAAAAAATTCAAACTAACTAAAAATCTTAAGATTTCGTGATATAATCCAAAATTAAGAACTAGTAAATTGTGGGCTGTATTAGAAGGCTATATCACATACAAAATTTCCCTTAATTCGTCGTCATGTCGTTTGGAAGGCCTTCAGTTTTAAAATATATGTTCTGAAAGAAATTTTGTTTTTGTATAAAATGGAAAAAGGAATAAGTCAACTTTTGGCTAATCTAAGGCCTCAATGTTAATATAATTAATATATCGCCTATGAACTGCAAAGAATAGAAATTTGTGTTGTGTCGGAAATTTAAAATTTGCAATTTGCAGTCTCAAAATCACATCGTGAAAGATAAGGTCTACGCCAACAGCCCAGCGTCGATTCAAGGCCTCAAAGATAGAATTCGTGAGGCTATCGAGGACAGCCACTTTGCGATTTGGTTATGGAAAATTTCATGAAAAGTATATGGTCATGTAAGCGTGGCCGAGGTGGCCATTTGGATGATGTTGTTTTTCATTATTAACGACATATCTTTCTCTTTATTATGAAATAAACATCCGATCATTTATCTCAAAAAATGGTATTTTTCTTTGAATACCAAAATAACACCTCTTGTTGGAAAACCCTGTATATGGGCATTAGCAACTAAGGCTATCGGCCCACTAATTTTTTTATTTTATCTATAATTCAAACAGACTACTTTTCTTTGAGTGTAGCCACAACCTGATCAAAAGAAGCTATTCGTACGAACCACACAAACACAAAGCCAAGCCATCACAAAATCTAACACATTTTGCACGCATTCGCCTTAAAGCGAACGAAGAATGCAAACTTTTGCTATACCTGCGGTGCTGTGCTCGGCTGCCATTGTTACACGAAAATTTTGAATGTTCCAGTGACTGCGAAGACATGACATACTCGTCGTACCTACGGCTTGTCATTTTTCACACTCTGATTTCCTGCAAATACACACACACACAATCATATCTACACTTGTATTTATTTACAAGCGTGAACTCATCATCATCAGCAGCAGCGTGTTGTACGGATGCATTCATTGTGGCAGAATTTCAAAATTGTAGTTTCCGTTGTGTTGTTGTTTGATTCTCAAATTAATTAAAAATTAAAAATCGAATCAAAGCATTTGACCGAGTTTTGGCGGGTTTTGTCAAAAGCCAAAGTACAAAACATTTCAACTTCGTTGGCTGTGCGCTGCTATTTACAAAACGTTTGTGAAATGGAAGGAATTCTATTTATTTTATTGTGAGCGAGTGCCAAAGTCGTCGACGCGCCATGAATGGCGATTTCTTTTCAAAGAATTATGACAGTCATTCTTCATTCATTCATCCACTCACTCACTCACTCTGCCATCGGACAGTCCATCACATTAACGCAACAATTCATCAAATCGCCGCCACCGCCATTCACTTTCTCTAGAATTGTTGAAATCGAAAAGAAATATGACACAATAACCAATGAAATGAAATGGAAAAAAATAAAAGAAATTTCTATTTTATCACAGCCCAGCTCTGAATGTTTGTGTGCGATTACTTTTTTGTTTTCAATTTCGAGTCATTGTCTCAAACTCTCGATCGTAAAGTAGCCGCTTGAACAGGGCCGCCAGTGATCCGAAAGCGTGGGAGGAGGTTGGTTTCCATTCATTCATTGTTCGATTTCAGAATACTTAGTGTTTGTTTGCTGTTGTCTTGATAATAGGATTAATAATTGTAAAGGCCGCAACAGAAACATTAAATAGTGGCCTAACGTTTTTAATTTACAACGACTTTTAATTCCACGCTTTTTTTGCCATTTTTCTCACATTAGCGGCGAATTGTTTTTTTGCTAGCGTTTATGGTGAGTGATAGTCATTCATTGGAACATTATTCTTATGGGAAATATTTACTGTATACAGTTTGAGCCAACACTTGATTTTAATTGAGAAAACACTGTGGTATTCCAAACTCAATCAAGTAAATGCAATTGCTCTACAAGAGAAAAATTAGAACAATTTTTTTATTGCGAAATGCAGCGCTTATACGTTTCTAACGAATTTCATGAACTTATTTACCTGACGTCGATATATTTTTCAATATAATATCTTAGACAAGGAACATACCTGCAAGAATAAAAAAATAAAAATTATTATTCAATAAGAAAGTAAGTAATAAAGTCATGTATTAAATATTTATAGTAAATACTATAGGAAACAAGTAAAAACGGCGTTAAGTTCGGCCGGGCCGGATGTCGATTTTCGTAGAAGTGCAGTAATATTACAGGAAAACATAATACAGGAAAATATAATATATAGCCAAATCAAAACAAATACAAACATTAAAAAAGTAATTTTATAAATAAACAAGCAAGGAAAGGCTAAAGTCGGGCGGGGCCGACTATATAATACCCTACACCACACCCTGCGTATGTACCTCGCTTTGATTACTAAACCCAGGTATTTCATGGGAGCAATTTTATGTAGTTCATATAAATTATACAGTTATTATAAATTAATATTTAGTCATATTTAACGAATATGGTTAATAATATGGTAATTGATCCAATTATCCGACAGACAAATATAAATTATACAGTAGTAATAGAATGAATCGGACCGACAATTCAAAAGGGGGCCTATCACAACATTTTGGGCCTGGTCCAAAACATGGGCCTATATATTTCTCATTCACGGTAGTTATTCCTAGTTGAAAAATATCATGATCTGCAAAATTTGACGAAGGTCCGATGAAAGATGTAGTTTCTAGAGCTGTAATATATCAAAGTATGGTCATGTGGGCATCTCCCAAACAAGTAAGGAAATGCTAAAAACGGACGGACTTTCTATCTCATTACAATTCAATTCGGTAAAAAAGTGAAATCGGGAAGGATTTTTGCATCCTGTAAATGTATGTGTTTGACAAAAAATTTTAAATCGCAAAGGACATTTGTATGGGGGTAAATTGAAACCTGGAACTATGTGACCAGCTTTCACCATGTACCAATAAACATTGGTGAAATATAATATGTAAACGTTGGCCAAAATCGGATAAACATTCGGGAGCAACATTTGTATGAGGGATATATCTAAATCTGAACCGATCTTACGCACCTTCACCATAGGTGTTTCTAGTTGATATAAAATGTTGTGCTAATTTTAAAGAAAATCAGGTACAATATGTGGTTTCTAAAGCGGAAAAAGTCAAATCGGGAACGACATTTGTACGGGGTCTATATATAAATCTAAACCGATCTTACCCACTTTCTGCATAGGCGTTTCTAGTTGTACTATAACATGTTTTGCCAAATTTAAAGAAAATCGGGCTCAATATGTGGTTTCTAGAGCGGAAAATGTCAAATCGGGAGCGACATTTGTATGGTGGCTATATCTAAATCTGAACCGATCTTACCCAAATTCGGCATAGGTGTTTCTAGTTTGATTATAAGATGTTGTACCAAATTTAAAGAAAACCGGGTAAAATATGTGGTTTCTAAAGCGGAAAAAGTCAAATCGGGAGCGACATTTGTATGGGGGCTATATCTAAATCTGAACCAATCTTACCCAAATTCGGCATAGGTATTTCTAGTTGGATTATAAGATGTTGTGGCAAATTTAAAGAAAATCTGGTGCAATGTGTGGATTTTAGAGCGGAAAAAGTCAAATCGTGAGCGACATTTGTATGGGGGCTATATCTAAATCTGAACCGATCTTACCCACTTTCAGCATAGGTGTTTCTAGTTTGATTATAAGGTGTTAAGGCAAATTTGAAGAAAATCGGGTACTATATGTGCTTTATAGGGCGGAAAAAGTCAAATCGGGAGCGACATTTGTATGGGGGCTATATCTAAATTTGAACCGATTTCCTCCAAATTCAATACCGATGGTCCTTGGCCAGAAAAAATAACTTCTGCCAAGTTTCATGACAATCGGACAACAATTGCGACCTGTAGAGTGCGAACAAGCTTAGATGGACAGCAGACGGACGGACGGACGGACAGACGGACAGACAGACATCGTTAAATCGACTCAGCTGGTGATTCTAAGCCAATCGGTATACTTAAAGGTGGGTCTAGCTCTATTATTTCTTGGTGTTACAAACATTTGGCGCGAAACTAACTTATAATACCCTATTTCAAACCACGCTTATAAGGCAAGACTACCAATACGTCAATTCAAACAAGTAAGGAAAGGCTAAAGTCGGGCGGGGCCGACTATATAATACCCTACACCACTCCCTGCGTATGTACCTACCTTTGATTACTAAATCCATTTATTTCATGGGAGCAATTTTATGTAGTTCATATAAATTATACAGTATAAATTATACTATAAATTTATCTTTAGTCATATTTAACGAATATGGTTAATAATATGGTAATTGATCCAATTATCCGGCAGACAAATACAAATTATACAGTAGTAATAGGATGAATCGGACCGACATTTCAAAAGGGGGCCTATAACTACATTTTGGGCCTGGTGCAAAAAATGGTAGGTATTCCTAGTTGAAAAATATTATGATCTCCAAAATTTGATGAAGATACGATGTAAGATGTAGTTTCTAGAGCTGTAATAGATCAGAATGGGACACCATTTGGGTTATACCAAAGTATGGACATATGGGCATCTCCCAAACAAGTAAGGAAATGCTAAAGACGGACGGACTTTCTATCGCATTACAATTCAATTCGGTAAAAAACTGAAATCGGGAAGGATTTTTGCATCCTGTAAATGTATGTGTTTGACAAAAAATGTTAAATCGGAAAGGACATTTGTATGGGGGTATATTGAAACCTGGAACGATGTGACCCGCTTTATTTGTGAAATATAATATGTAAAGTTTGGCCAAAATCGGTTAAACATTCGGGAGGCGATATCTAAATCTGAACCGATCTTACCCACTTGCACCATAGGTTGGATTATATGATGTTGTGCAAATTTTAAAGAAAGTCGGGTGCAAGATGTGGTTTCTAGAGCGGAGGGAGTGACATTTGTATGGGGGCTATATCTAAATCTGAACCTGGGTAATTTCAGCATAGGTGTTTCTAGTTCGATTATAAAATGTTGTGACAAATTTAAAGAAAATCGGGTACAATATGGCTTTTCAAGAGTGGAAAATGTCAAATCGGGACCGATATTTGTATGGGGGCTATATCTAAATCTGAACCGATCTTACCCAATTTTTGCATTCGTGTTTCTAGTTGGATTATAAGATGTTCTGCCAAATTTAAAGAAAATCGGGTACAATATGTCGTTTCTAGAGCGGAAAATGTCAAATAGGGAGCGACATTTGTATGGGGGCTATATCTAAATCTGAACCGATCTTACCCAATTTTTGCATACGTGTTTCTAGTTCGATTATAAGATGTTCTGCAAAATTTAAAGAAAATCGGGTACAATATGTCGTTTCTAGAGCGGAAAATGTCAAATCGGGAGCGACATTTGTATGGGGGCTATATCTAAATCTGAACCGATCTTACCCAATTTTTGCATTCGTGTTTCCAGTTGGATTATAAAATGTTCTGCCAAATTTAAAGAAAATCGGGTACAATATGTCGTTTCTAGAGCGGAAAATGTCAAATCGGGAGTGAAATTTGTATGGCGGCTATATCTAAATCTGAACCGATCTTACCCAATTTTTGCATAAGTGTTTCTAGGTGGATTATAAGATGTTGTGGCAATTTTAAAGAAAATCGGGTACAATATGTGGTTTCTAAAGCGGATAAAGTGAAATAGGGAGCGACATTTGTATGGGGGCTATATCTAAATCTGAACCGATTTCCTCCAAATTCAATACCGATGGTCGTTGGCCAGAAAAAATAACTTCTGCCAAGTTTCATGACAATCGGACAACAATTGCGACCTGTAGAGTGCGAACAAGCTTAGATGGACAGCAGACGGACGGACGGACGGACGGACAGACAGACATCGTTAAATCGACTCAGCTGGTGATTCTAAGCCGATCGGTATACTTAAAGGTGGGTCTAGCTCGATTATTTCTTGGTGTTACAAACATTTGGCGCGAAACTAACTTATAATACCCTAAACCACGAAGTGGTGTAGGGTATAAAAATAAATATTCTTCTATTTATATTTTCAAAAAGCTTGAATACCATAAATATTGGTAAATAGTGGGTGCTACAGTTGGTTGTATTTCCATTCTATTTTAATTCCAAAAGTACAAATTTTGAAAATCCATTATCAGACGTACATAGTGCAAAATAACCTAACTTCATGATTCAACCAATTTTTGCCGTAAAAGAAAAAGTACGAATTTGGAAAAAACTTTTTATTTTGCGTGTCTATGCAGTCAGAGGAATGTATACACCGAATTCTCTGATTCCAGCTGCGGCAATTTGGTTGGTACCATTTTTACCCCCTTAAAAGTACGACTATCTAAAATCCCTTTATTTGACGTTTCTATTTTATCATTCTAGCTGTAGTCGTTTAGTTAGTACTATTTGTATCCCTCTGTACCATTGTACAGAGAAAGTACGAATTTCGAAAAATCCGTTTATTTTCCGTGTCTACGCAGTCAGAGGAATGTATACTCCGAATTTCATGACTCTAGCTATGGTCATTTGGTTGGTACTATTTGTACTCCCTTTTTCATTTTAACCCCAAGAAGGACGAATTTCGAAAAATCAGTTTATTTTCCGTGTCTACACAGTCAGAGGAATGTATACACCGAATTTCATTATTCTAGGTGTAGCCGCTTGGTTGGTACCATTTGTATCCCTCTGTACCCATTGTATCCCTTGAAAGTACGAATTTCAAAAAAAAACTTTTATTTTCCATGTCCACGTAGTCAAAGGAATGTATACTCCGAATTTCATGACTCTAGCTGCGGTCATTTGGGTGGTACTATTTTTATCCCCTTTTTCCCGATTTGACCCAAAAAGTACGAATTTCGAAAAATTAGTTTATTTTCCGTGTCTACACAGTCAGAGGAATGTATACTCCAAATTTCATGACTCTAGCTGCGGTCATTTAATTGGTACTATTTTTATCCCCTTTTTCATTTTAACCCCAAAAAGTACGAATTTCGAAAAATCCGTTTATTTTACGTGTCTACGCAATCAGAGGAATATATACACCGAATTTCATTATTCTAGGTCCAGCCGTTTGGTTGGTACCATTTTTATCTCTCTATTCCCATTTGACCCCTTAAAAGTACGAATTTAGAAAAAATACTTTTATATTATGTATCTACTCAATTAGAGGAACGTACACACCGAATTTCGTGTTTCTAGCTGTTGTCGTTTAATATGTACCATTTTTATCCCTTTTTTGCCCCATTTCACCCCCTACAAAAAAGAATCACTTTGTGGTGTACGTTTTTGTTATCGGGGGAATGCGCATTCCCGATATCAAGTATGTACAAGCAGTCATATTGAAAAAAATATGCTTAAATACTCTAAAATATTAGGGATTATTGTGGGTATTTTTAGTCCTCGTGAGGGAAAAATTTTTCCCTTTGGGCCGATTTCGCCCGTTTCAATCCTCACCGATCTACGACTATAAGACGCATTTATGTAAAATTGGAACGTTCTAGCTCCTTTCGTTTAGATGCTAGCGTTCTTTCGACGGACGGACAGACGGACATGACTAGATCGTCTTAGAATTTTATGACGATCAAGAATATATATACTTTATAGGGTCTCAGGTCGATATTTCATGGTGTTACAAACGGAATGACAAAGTTAGTATACCCCCATCCTGGAGGTGGAGGGTATAAAAATAATAAATAATTATTTTTTTGTGAAAGTAGACAGATTTGGAAAAAAGTTTGAAAATAAAAAGCGGGGCTATGAAATAAACCTCAATGAAATAATCACCAAACAAAGAAATGAAATAAGCACGAAAATTTAATAAAATAACATCCAAGAAGAAGAAAAATAAAAAAGCCCTAGAGAGACGAAAAAATCCAAATTAGAGATTAAAGATCCAAAAGTAAAAAAGCAAATATTCCCCAAATAAGCTAGCCCTAGGCAAGTGAAATAAACCTAAATTAGTTGAAGTCATTTGTGAGCATCAATTCACCAGGCTCGTCAGATGAACTTGTTCCTTGTACCCATAAATTGCCATGAAAAATTCCCAACTATCCCCAAATATAAAAATTATGAATGATTTGTAGATTCGTCGACAATCATAGAACATTTTGATCATCTTTATCTCCAAAAATCCCTAAGGCGACAGCTTAAAGTCATATTTCTTGGAAACATTTTGTATGAGGTGTTATGAAAAATATATAGGAATCAAAACATTTCGAATGATGCCTAAATAATAAATGTTAGGTCACTGATTCAATTTTTGTGAAATAATTTAACGCAGGAGATGGTTTTCAGGGCCAACATGTTAAAACTCTTTTTAAAAAATGAGCGCTGCGGCGTCAATTTCTTTGAGATGTTCGTCATTCGAAAGGTCTTGACTGCATCTAATTATTTTTTTTTTAATACTTCCACCAAATATGAAAAAGTTTTCAGTTGTCACTGTGAAAAACACAAAAAATACTATATGTCCGACTTTTTCGACCAAAAAGATACTCTAACACAAGAATCAATATTTATATTTAAAGTGCTTTCAAGGGTCTATTATTTCAGAAAAAAGATTTGGACAAAAATCCAACACAAAAAAATGACACGAAAAAACATGATTTTTAGGTATATTTTCGGGAGCGTTTAGCTCACAAAGCGCTTGATCTAGGAACGAAATATTTTGCAAATCATCATTAAATAATCCAAACTGTATTTTCGTGTGGTGACCGGAAATTATTTTTCCATTTGTATGGATCGCGACCCAGCCTAATATATATCATGATGTGTCGAATGAAAGCGCATGTTTATAGAAGTTTAAAGCGCTATTGATTTATAAAATTTCAATATTTATTTATATATATTTAAATACTTTATAACAAATTCATTTCAATGCTCCTTTTTTGTGGATGGCACTTACCCTTTTTTATATCTTTATTATAATTTATTTTCTAACCAGAGGAAGATGGTCGTCACCGACCAAAATCATGGTAAAAGCAGTGAGTTTCAAACCATTTAATACATTTGTAGACATTTGCAGATAAATGTGTATTCCCAGTTAAAATCAAATACTAAATATTTATCAAAGTACCAAGAAATACACGAAATATTTTATGAAGTCCCCACAAAAATCTCCTGTCCCCCATGGTTGGGGACAAATTAGGGATGTATAGTTGGAGCAAAAAGTCAACTTTTGAAAAAAAATTTTTGACTTTTGAAAATTCGACTTTTCGACTGTTGCAAATAAATAAAAATACGACATTGCAAATGAATGAAAAGACGAATAGACCAAATCAAACCCAAATCGAGAGACATTTATATTGGATATATAAAACTGAAGTCGATTTCGACTTTTCGACTTTTTCCTCCCAAAAGTCGATTAGTCGAAAGTCGATTTATAGATCCCTAGAAAAGATTCCCACATCTGACAAGCCTGAGCTTCATCGAGAGCATCAACTTCAATGGATATTGATTATTTCAAATCTTTATTTAGTCTTTTTCAGACATTTCTCGAATTTTCTACAGCTGGAAAATAAAAAAACGTTTTCCATTAATGTTCTAAAGAATTATGAATTATATTATAGGGAATATTTTTTTCGATGATTACTTTACTGAATTTCCACGGTTTGACAGCTATGGGCCAAAGAGAGTGAAAAACGAAAAACATTTTAGCAATTTTGTGGCACTTTTTTTAGTTTATTTTACTCTTTTATTTTTCTCCTAGTTTATAGCTACACATGTGTCGAGGGAAACAAAATTCCAATTGTTTTCTGAGATATAGCCGTGAGAAAAATTGCATGTGTTTTTTTTTTGAAAAATTTACTTTCAACCAAAATATACATGAGGCTATTAAATCCGAACGTAGGCTAAACTAGTAATACTCAAATGGGATTTTTTGAGTTTCGATAAATACTTGATGGCTTCAAAAATGTTGCAGTGTGCAATTAAAGAAAATTTCCATATGAAGCCAACTGATTATTCTAAATCAATTTATAGAGTTGATTTCGATATAGTTATTCGAAAATCATGATATTTTCATTATTCAAATAAAGTGCACTCGTCCGAAATCTAAAAACATATATTTCCAATTTTCGTAAAGGTACCTTTAACATTTGTACTCTCACATTGGAAATATAAGTACAACAACACCCGCTTATATGTTGGATAAAAGGTACTCATGATGCCTACCATATTGCTATCATATGAAAGATTTTCACCTTTTCTCTATGAATATAAAATATTAAGGACACCAAAGGAATATGAGCGATATTGCCACACCCCTTCTACCTCGCACACAAAGTGGCATAAGCCTTGGTTTAAATAAAACCGTTATAACTTCGAAATCATTTTAAATTTGATATTTGAAAATGGTTTTATAATCACTTTAAACTAAAACAAGTAAAAACGGCGTTAAGTTCGGCCGGGCCGAACCCTCCACCATGGATTGCATTCCACAGAGGTTGTCGGTTTTCGTAGAAGTGCAGTAATATTACAGGAAAATATAATTTTTTAATATAGCCAAACCAAAACAAATATTGAAATATTGAATAATTTTATAAAAAAATATATTATATTTAAATTATTTCAAACCATTATTTATTTCAAATCAAAAAATAAATATTCTTATATTTATATTTTCAAAAAGCTTAAATACCATAAATATTGGTAGATAGTGGGTGCTACAGTCGGTTGTATTTCCATTCTATTTTAATTCCAAAAGTACAAATTTTGAAATCCATTATCAGACGTACATGGTGCAAAATAACCTAACTTCATGATTCAACCAATTTTTGCCGTAAAAGAAAGAGTACGAATTTGGAAAAAAATATTTTGCGTGTCTATGCAGTCCGAGGAATGTATACACCGAATTCCATGATTCCAGCTACGCCCATTTGGTTGGTACTGTTTGTATCCCCTTTTTCTATTTAAACCCCAAAAAGTACGAATTTCGAAAAATTCGTCTATTTTCCGCGTCTACGCAGTCAGAGGAATGTATACACCGAATTTCATTATTACGTTTGGTTGGTACCATTTTTGTCCCTCCGTAACCATTGTATCCCTTGAAAGTACGAATTAAAAAAAAAAACACTTTTATTTTCCGTGTCTACACAGTCAGAGGAATGTATACTCCGAATTGCATGACTCTAGCTGCGGTCATTTGGTTGATACTATTTTTATCCCCTTTTTTCATTTTAACCCCAAAAAGTACGAATTTCGAAAAATCCGTTTATTTTACGTGTCTACGCAATCAGAGGAATATATACACCGAATTTCATTATTCTAGGTCCAGCCGTTTGGTTGGTACCATTTTTATCTCTCTATTCCCATTTGACCCCTTAAAAGTACGAATTTAGAAAAAATACTTTTATATTATGTATCTACTCAATTAGAGGAACGTACACACCGAATTTCGTGTTTCTAGCTGTTGTCGTTTAATATGTACCACTTTTATCCTTTTTTTGTCCCATTTCACCCCCTACAAATAATAATCACTTTATGGTGCACGTTTTTGCTATAAGGGGAATGCGCATACCAAATATCAAGCAAGTATAAACAAAATTATTAGGGATTATTATGGGTATTTTTAGTCCTTGTGAGGGAAAAAATTTTCCCTTTGGGCCGATTTCGCCCCGTTTCAATCCCAACCAATCGACTATAAGATGCATTTATGGAAAATTTTAACGTTCTCACTCCTTTCGTTTAGATGCTAGCGTGCTTTCAACAGACGGACGGACGGACATGGCTAGATCGTCTTAGAATTTTATGACGATCAAGAATATATATAATTTATAGGGTCTCAGGTCGATATTTCAAGGTGTTACAAAGGGAATGACAAAGTTAGTATACCCCCATCCTGAAGGTGGAGGGTATAAAAGTATTTACGGATTAGCCAGGCCCCTTGCTGTACCTCCCACACAATTGTCTATATCCTAGGTAAACTTAAATCCTGCATAAATTCTATACTGGTGCATGGAATCCACTACGACTTGATATTTGATCACGTTTTTGTAATTGTTTTATATACGTAAAATTTAAGTTATTATAATTTCCATAGATATATTCTCTGAGAGTGATGGTATATACATAAAGGGTGGTTAAATTTTAAGCGCCGATGTTGATTTTGAATAAAACACAAATTATTTAGGAAATTATTGTCATTTCTTTTTCTTATGATAATATTGGTATGTTTCAATTATGTATGGAATAAAATATCGACCAAATGGCCGCCGCGACCTCGGCGGCACACCTCCAACCGATGGTCCAAATTTTCGATGACGCTGAGGCATAATTGAGGTTCTATGCCGTTAATGTGCCGAATTATCTCATCCCTTAGCTCTTGAATTCTTGCTGGCTTATCGACGTACACCTTTTCTTTCAACTAACCCCAAAGAAAGAAGTGCAACGGTGTCAAATCACATGATCTTGGCGGCCAATTGACATCGCCACCACGTGAGATAACACGGCCATTGAATTTGTCGCACAAAAGAGCATTTTTTTCGTTAGCTGTGTGGCACCGTCCTGTTGAAACCACATATCGTCCATAACATAGCTTCCAATTCGGGCCACAAAAAGTTCGTTATCATCTCACGATAGCGAAGACTATTCACAGTAACTGCCTGACCGGCCTCATTTTGGAAAAAATACGGCCCGATGAGGCCGCCAGCCCATAAACCGCACCAAACAATCACTCTTTGTGGATGCATTAGTTTCTCGACAATCACTCTTGGATTATCATTCGCCCAAATGCGGCAATTCTGCTTATTGACCACCAATCGACTGAGGTGAAAATGTGCCTCATCACTGAAGATGATTTTCTTCGAAAATTGATTATCCACTGTTGCCATTTCTTGCCACCATTCTGATCATTGGCGACGTTTGAAATGGTCAAGAGGCTTTAGTTCTTGAGTCAATTGCACCTTGTAAGCGTGTAAATGGAAGTCTTTATAAAGAGTGATTTTTTTGAGGTTAGGATTTTCATGCATTAGTATTTGACAGATCACGTGGGATTTCAGACATGGTGTCAAAGAGAAAGATGCTCAGTATGCTTTGACATTTCATCATGAATCGTCTTACAAACGAACAACGCTTGCAAATTATTGAATTTTATTATCAAAATGCGTGCTCTGTTAAGAAAGTTCATTGCGCGCTTCCATTTTATGGTCAGTTTAATCGACCCACTGAAGCGGCTATTCGGGCTATTGTGACTAAATTTCGCACCAAATTTACATTGTTGGACATTAAACCACCAACACGCTTACGTAGAGTGCGAACTGAAGAAAATATCGCAGCTGTATCGGCCAGTGTTAATGATGACCACCAATTTTCGATTCGTCGCCGTTCGCACCAATTGGGTCTCTGTTACTCAAAAACGTGGAAATGCCAAAATTGGACTAAGCGGATGGACCACCTAAGACGCAGCCGCGGTCAACATTTAAATGAAATTATCTTCAAAAAGTAAATGTCATGGACCAATCTAACGTTTCAAATAAAGAACCGATGAGATTTTGCAAATTTTATGCGTTTTTTTTTAAAAAAAAGTTATCAAGCTCTTAAAAAATCACCCTTTACATAATGTTCATCAACGACGAGCGTGAGAGGTGACATTGTTGGACACGACAACGAGTTGAGGGTGAAGGCTCTTCAGCCCCACTATCCCGAACAGCAGCAATATTTTCTACAGAGAGAATACATCGATTCAAAATTATAGCTTCATTTCTGCAATTACCACTTTTGTCGGTATCATAGAGTGTGAATAAGTATTTAAAATATTTTTAATTATATCCTTTTGAACTTTGTAGCCCTGTGAAAGGGCCAATTAACTCCATTGCAAGTCTAATATGGACTGCGTAATCATCAGTTATTGATTCCCACTATTAATTGTTCACAAAAACTTTCCCACATATTATTTCAAAATTATTATAAACGTTAAATAATTCGACCAATAAGAAATACAAAAATGTATTTTGCAAACCATCATTAAACAATCCAGATTTTAGCTATTCTCTCATGAAACAGTCATACATATGCATTTTTATTTATTTTGCAGACAAATATATAATAATAAAAATTGTGCACACAATTCCTTGAGCCTTCTCCAAGTTGTCCTCCAGCCTACCGCAAAAAACACAATTTCAAAAAATCGTTTAACATATGTTAAGGTCATCTACCCCCCTTCAGGGTACGTGCACAGAAAACGTTGCTATTTTTGCGACCCAATTTAAGGCGAAACAACATTTTGCAGTGTAACTCAAAGCAAATTGACCCGCATTTAACGAAACAAAAAATACAAATTCGATAATATATTTTAAAATTCCGCAAACATATGAGATAACTCACATACGCGTGCTTCATTGTCTGTTGGGTCGCATTTAAAATAAACACTAGTCCGAGCAGAAATCGAAAAAAAAATCTCCAAAAACAAATCCAAGTGTTAAAGTTTTAACAACAACAAAAAACACTAAAAACCTGTTGCGTATCGTTTTTTTGTCACCATAAATATTGTCATAAACATACACACATCTGTATGTGCAGACATACATACGTATTTATCTTGGAGACTGTGTGGACAGCACTTGACTACCGACCACCATCACCATCCATATGAGGCAATTTACATTTGACGTCATTTCTCACAGAGTTAAATGAAGTTAAACATTTGGCCAGATAACAAACTAACGAACGAACGAACGAACGACAACCCAAACACAGTCATCACTGTCCGCCAATTCTATTAAAAAAAGATTGAATGCAGAGAGGGAGAGAGCGAGTGTCCGGTATTACAAATTGTGTTGGCTTTAGGGGCGATGGAAAAAATATCGTCTGCAACGGTTCAATTAAATGGCAAGTTCCACCTCAGCTGTGTTGTTTGATGACTTTGAAAATATACTTAACATAGATACGTACGACGAGTACCTGAACAGGTCTTGGCTATTGAGGATTTCGCCGTATTCATTAATGAAAACAAACGCTTTGTTTATGTTGTTGATAGGGCAATGCAAATATATTTCAGTTTTACAATATTTTTTTCGAAGTATTTGCACAGTTGTGCATGCAAAAATAGCAATTTAAAAATTGCAATATTTTTATTTTTTTTTTTTATTTTGCAAAATCTTCACAAGAAATATGAGTTTTTAGTTGTGACTTTGAAAAAACACAAAAAATGAATCCAATATCAACAAAAAAGAAAAATGTTGTGTCCAAACCGAAAAAAAAAAATTTTTGTGACATTGAGGCATGCTGATCCGTAAAATCAACACAAAAAATTATGGATAATATTTTTTTAACTTTTTTGTCTACAAATATTGCGAATTACGCTTTCACATAGAAACAGTAGTAAGAACAGCCTCAACAAATTTGGGAAAACTTATACTTTTTTCGAATAAAACTATTTTTGCTGGCACGAAAAAAATTATAAAAATAGAATAGAAGTCGAAATGGCGAAAAAATATTTATTAGGCATTGGGGCATAATATCAACACAAATTTTTTATAGATATTTTTTTTAATTTAAATTTACTAAAATAAAAATGTTTGTCTTAGGTACCGTTAATATTTGTACTCTCATTTTTAATATATTGGTCCGATCGCACCCGTTTATATGTTCAGTTAAAGTCAATTATTTTGTCTACAAATGTTGCGAATTACATAGAAACACTGGTTTGGGAACAGCATAACAAATTTTTTTTTGTCAAAAGAAATCAATTTTTGCTGGCTCGAAAAAAAATCTTAAAAAATAGAGAAAAAGTAGGAAAAAATATTTTGTTTTATTTTTTAATAGCTAAAATTCCAAGGCAAAAAAACAATGTTTTTATGTAAAAAAATTTGTAGACCCAAATGATTTTTTAAAAATGGTAATTTTTCAAGTTTTCTTTAAATAGGGCGAAAATTCCTTTACAAATTAGAAGTTGTGATACTCTTTGTACATTTTTGTTTATATAGAAAAGTTCCATTACTAATTATAAAAAAGATATATTGTTTTAGTTTGTAAAAGATGAAGAAAATCTATGGATAAATGTAGAAAAATTAATTTAAGCAAAAATCTTAAAATATATACACGATTTTTTTGCGTTAGAATATTAGCTATTTAAAAAAATACTTGTTCCCGATTTTTTCTATTTTTTATGATTTTTTCCGCGCCAGAAAAAGCAGTTTTTCGAAAAAAAATACTTTTTCCCAAATTTTTAGAGGCTGTTCCTATACCACTATTTCTATGTGAAAGCGTAATTCACAACATATGTAGACATCAAAATTTTCCTTTACTACAATATACAAGCGGGTGCGATCAGATCAAAATGAGAGTACAAATATTAAAGGTACAGACAACAAAATTTCTAATTTTAGTAAAATAAATTTAAAAAATATCCATCAAATTTTTTGGTGTTGATTTTAAGAATCAGCATGCCTCAATTCGATTTACTCGAAAAAGGTCAAATTGATCCATAAAGATAATCCTCATAAAGTGCCACAATATAGTTCTGACAACAACATTTTTTTCACTTAGTAAACGGTGATTTTTTAAGAGCTTGATAACTTTTTTAAAAAAAAAACGCATAAAATTTGCAAAATCTCATAGGTTCTTTATTTGAAACGTTAGATTGGTCCATGACATTTACTTTTTGAAGATAATTTCATTTAAATGTTGACCGCGGCTGCGTCTTAGGTGGTCCATCCGCTTAGTCCAATTTTGGCATTTCCACGTTTTTGAGTAACAGAGACCCAATTGGTGCGAACGGCGACGAATCGAAAATTGGTGGTCATCATTAACACTGGCCGATAGAGCTGCGATATTTTCTTCAGTTCGCACTCTACGTAAGCGTGTTGGTGGTTTAATGTCCAACAATGTAAATTTGGTGCGAAATTTAGTCACAATAGCCCGAATAGCCGCTTCAGTGGGTCGATTAAACTGACCATAAAATGGAAGCGCGCAATGAACTTTCTTAACAGAGCACGCATTTTGATAATAAAATTCAATAATTTGCAAGCGTTGTTCGTTTGTAAGACGATTCATGATGAAATGTCAAAGCATACTGAGCATCTTTCTCTTTGACACCATGTCTGAAATCCCACGTGATCTGTCAGATACTAATGCATGAAAATCCTAACCTCAAAAAAATCACTCTTTATAATGCTCCCTTCGACCATAAAACTAAAACTTTGACCCACTGTAAAAAGAAACTCAGACAAGCTGCACCCTAAGTTTATTCTACAAAAAATTTATACTCAACATGCCCGTTCAGAATTATTATTACTAGGGTCGCTATTCTGTTCCATTCAAAAAGACTTAATTTGTTGGACAGTGTAATTGTTGTAGAGTAAGTATTTTATGGAGTGTATTACTGACACTTTTAATAAAAAATTATTTAAAAAAATATTTAAACAAAATTTACTTGAAAAACCTTTATAAATTCTATTTTAAATTTCGATTGGAGTTACGTTTATAATTTTTGGAGAGTAAGTATCAACAATTCCGTCATGAAACTTATGGAGCGTCTTACTAACACTATTATCTATTAATAAAAATTATTTTAAAAAATCGATGAGGTACTTTTGTGTTTATAAAAAACTACAGGGAATTAAAAAAATAAAAAGATTTTTTTATCCCAGTTTAAATCAAATATTGATTACAGACCAAAAAAATACAAACGAAAAAACTATAATTCCTGATTTTCGATCGACTCTAGTAAAATTTCATATTTTTTGAAAATAGCGAAATGTAGATCTATTTCCCTTATTCAGAAGTACCAACTTCTTGCCAACTTTCATTAAAGTTGGAGAATTGGAATTAGTGTACATGCTATTTAAATGAACACTACTGCATTGGACATATTTACTCTTCATATATTATGCATTGGTTATATTAACAACAACAACAACAAAAGCAGCCGCAAAATAATAATAGACAAATAAAGTTTCTTAGCACATTTACGAATTTCGTTTGTGTTCAATTACCGTAACAAACGTTTTAATAATAATTGAATAGATTCGCAGCGTAAAACAATGTTTAATGGTAGTTAATTTCGATTTGCATGAATTTAATATTGAACGAAAAAGAAGAAAAAAACAAAAGACTTAAGCAACAAACTCGATTGGTCGTGCTGGTCAGGCCGCTCGTTCATCCATACGATCGTACATTGCCATTACATTATGATCGTTGAAGTATATTTATGTATTTCAGTTTCTTTTTATATTAATTTCAATTTTAATTATCCGCAAGACATAATCGAATTACCAAAAATAAAAATATTGCACATTATTAATGTACGAAAGAAAGAAAAGAGAAGTGAGAAGTAATGTAAACAACGGCCTATTGTCACTTTATATTGTAACGCCTAAAAATATGCTCTACCAACGCGTTGCTATTTTTGCGCAGCACATAACAGGGTGATACGATGCCGTACTAATTTGAATGAATACGTTCATGAATCATGCTGTGTTAAGAGGGAGGTATACAAATTATAAGAAATTGTGGTAACACATTTACTGAAGTACATTCAATATTTTTGATATTTTTTTAAGCAAATTTGAGATAACATATTAACATTGAGTAAATACCCTTTATGTATAGGAAGATTGAAAACAGCTAGATCTACTAGAACCAAAATATTTTTCATATTTTTTGTATATATTCATTATAGACACCTTACTGTACATTAGACTGGTACGCGGTCCATATAAATAAATGAATAATTTCCAGTCACCCCACGGAAATAAAGTTTAGATTGTTTAATGCTGATTTGCAAAATATTTCATTCATAGATCAAGCCATCTGCGAGGTAAATGTTCCTAAAAATCATGTGTAATTTGTTGATGCATTTTTGTTGTTAATTTTTTTCTCTTACACATTAATAAATCTCCGGGCCCAGATGACATTTCAACACTTGTCCTATGTAAGTGCTCTTCGACGCTTGCCCGTCCACTTCGCAATCTTTTCAACCTTGCATATCGTGCAGGGGTTTTCCCAGCGCGTTGGAAGATTGCGATCCTTAAAAAAGTTGAGGCTAATAACCCTGCTAAATACCGCCCGATTGCGATTTGCTCTGAGCTCTCTAATGTTGTGGAGAGTATGGTAAATCACCATCTTGTGAGGTATTTAGAATCTATGACTTACTTAATGATCGACAGTATGGCTTCCGTAGGAATTGATCTACGGGAGACCTGATGACACTGCTATCCGAAAATTGGTATCGATCCATCCACCAGCTTGCTGAGAGTAAGGTCGTTGCTCTAGATATTTCCAAGGCCTTTGATAGAGTCTGGCACGGCGCACCCATATCAAAGATTATCGCTTTTGGTGTTGGCAGTGACTTCTCTCACTTTATATCGAGCTTCCTCAGAGATCGCACTATACGTGTTGTTGTAGATGGTTTCTCATCCGACGAGCATAGGTCAACCGCAGGAGTACCACAGGGGTCTGTCCTTTCCCCCTCCCTTTTCCTTATTTTCATCGACAACCTTTGGATCGGACAGCAACCTCTGTCATTCCTACTCATTTGATCAAGACCAAGTCGTCAAGAAAATGAGGACAAAAGGCGATTGATGGATGAGTCACTCATCCAGGATTTACTGGCCATTTCCGAATGGGATCAAGTAAATAGAGTAGATTTTAATGCACGTATGACCCAGTGCTCCTTGTTGTCACATAAGCGATTCACTGATGAACGGTGTAGATATTGATCAATCAGATACTCTTGATGTTCTAGGCATGAAAATACAATGCGATGTTCGTTGGACAAAAACATGTCTTTGAAGTGTCGAAAGAAGCATTCAAGTGTTTAGGCTTCTTAAACCGGCGTAAGAAATACTTCACTCCCTCTGATCTCCTCAATATCTACACTACCTAGGAGGGCGATGGTGTTGATAGGTGAACTAGAAACAGCTAATGAGAAAGTGGACCACATGTGTCCATGTTTTGATATAGCCCCCATACAAATGCACCTCCGACATACAATATTACTGCTCTAAATGCACATTTTACATCGGATCTTGATCAAATTTCCCACACAGAGTTACATCTAGACTAGAAACACCTATTTTAAAAGCCAACTATATACGACAATGTTTTGGTATAGCCCACATACAAATGGGCCCCTAGTTAACACTATTATCGCTCTAGAAACCACATATTACATTGGATCTTGATAAAATTTTGCAGATCATGTTATATTTCAATAAATAATAATCAATAAAAAAGTGATCTATAAGGGCCCACTTTTTAATATAGCGCACTCACAAATGGGCCCCCATTTTTATTATTACCCCTCAGGACCCACATTTTACATCGGAAGTTTATCCATTTTTGCAGATTATATTATATTTCAACTAAGAATACATTCTATGATATATATTCTATATAATATATGGGTCCATATTTTGGTATAACCCCCATACAAATTGAGTCCCCATTCTACTCTATTACAGCTCTAGAACCCGCATCGTGCATTGGATCTCGATACAATTTTCCAGGTCACGTTATATTTCAATAAAGAATACCCACTTTGAAAGTGATCTATCGTCCTTATAAATGGCCCTTATTATTATTATTATCCCTCTAGGACCTACATCTTACATCGGAAGTTTTTCAAATTTCGCAGATTAGATTATATTTCAACTAAGAATACATACTATGAATGTCCATACTTTGGTATAACCCAAATGGGGCCCCCATTCTACTCTATTACAGCTCGAAAACATACATCTTACATAGGAACCTCATCAACTTCTGCAGATCATGATATATTTCAACTAGGAATACCTAGGAATGAGAACTATATAGGCCCATTCTTTGACACAGACCCCAAGTGTTGTTATAGGCCCCCTTCAAATGTCCGTCCCGTTCTATAATCTTTATTTGTCATTGGATCTTGATAAATTTTTCCAGATCATGTTATATTTACTGTACTCGGAATATCTGCCGGAAAATTCGATTAAATACCATATTATTTACCATCATCGTCTGTATAATTTATATGAACTATATAAAATTGCTCCCATGAAACACCTGGGTTTAGTAATCGAAGAGAGTTATATACGCAGGGAGTGGTGTAGGGTATTATATAGTCGGCCATGCCCGACTTTATCCTTTTCTTACTTGTTTTTTAATGAAAATGTTTAAATTTGAAACATATTATTTTCTGCAACAACGCTCAAATCCCCTTTCCGTTGAAAGCTAATCTCAAAACACCCCTCTCTATGTACTCTACTCGTATATGGGATAGGTGCATATCATTTGCAAACAATAAACAAATACAATTGATATTTACTTTAAATATAAGTGATAGTATTTGTACGTAGATATCATCAGTATGTACGTACAAATGTGAAGTAAATATGTACCAATATCTGAATGTATGTATGTATATGGATTGCGATGTGCATAGAAATATTGTATTTTGCATTGCCTTAAGTGCGACTTTGACTTTGAATATAAAACAGAGAGAAAATGTGAAAAAAAATGAAAACAAACAGAAGCAAACAAGTGCAGCGTTGGAAGGTAAAATCTAACGATTTTTTTGCAATATTTATTTATTTCACATTTCCGAGTCTATGACATTTGCGGTGGATAAGAAATCCCTCTATTAACAACAAACAAGTAAAACTGGCGCTTAGTGTGGCCGCACAGTTGAATATTTTTCGTACAAGTTGCGGCAAACAATTGAAGGAAAAGAGCTAAGGAATTTCCAAACATACCATATATCGTCAAATTAGATAGAAAAAAATTAAATCCATGAGGTTCAGGATGAGAAAATGAAAAACTGAATACGCCAATTAACTCCATTTGGCATATAATATCAGACGTATGTGTATATCATTTGGTTCATTTTAAACATTATCGTACGTTGTTACCAGTAAGATTTTATTTGAATCTAGGATTAAATGAAAATTGATATTGTCACGCCCTACGCCGATGAAAATTTTTATTTTTATGATTTTTGAAATCTCAGATAAAGACCCTTGTATCTTTTAATCCATGGTTAACCACCCCATATAACTTAATGCACAACTAAAGCTTAATATATCAGCATAACACTTGGAAAAAAATTAGAGGATAATGGCTTAACGTTTTTTGTTAATTAATAAATCATTCCAAATATCCTGACAAATAATTCCTATAAAATTATCGACTTGTTGGATTACATGTGTATTTTCCAATGCATACTTTTAGGGTTATAATAAATTCAAACTAATACGGCACTATATATGTATATAGGGTGTTTTTATACCCTCCACCATAGAATGTGGATGTGTGTGATTTTGTCATTCCGTTTGTAACACCTTGAAATATTCATCGGAATATATATTCCTGGGTCGTGATGAAATTCTAAGACGATCTAGACATGTCTGTCCGTCTGTATTTTGCAAGCACGCTAGCTACAGAATATGCTAAGAGGTTCAAATTTTCCATAAATGTGTCTTATGGTTGCAGATCGGTTGGGATTGAATGAGGACAAAATCGGCCCAGAGGGAAAAAAATGTTCCCTAACAAGAACTGAAAATATCCCCTTAATATTAAGACTATTTAAAATTTATTACAACAAGTAAATAAAATATTGAAATGAGAGAAAAGGGGATAAAAAGGGTAAAAATGATACGATCACAGCTAGAAACATGAAATTCGGAGTGTACATCCTTTTCGAAATTCTTACTTTTGAAAGATACAATTGGAAAAGAAGGATAAAAATGGTACCAAACGGTGTCTGACTGCGTAGAAGATATATCTTGACATTCGTACCTTTAAGATCAAAATGGGATAATATTGGTACCAACCAAGCGGCTGTAGCTAAAATCATGAAACTCAGTGTTTACACTCGTATGAATTATTTCCAATAAATGTATATTTTTTCGTTTCGATTAGCAAGGCTAGAGTCTGACTGCGTAGACGCGTTAAATAAGAGGATTTATCCAAATTCGTACTTTCAGGGTCAAAATTAAAAAAAGACAGAAAACTGGTACCAAGCAAGCGGCTGTAGCTAGAGTCATGAAATTACATATGAACATTCATCTGTGGACGAAAAACATATGGTTGGGTGGATGGATGGATTTTCAGTAGTAGTAATTTTCGTACCAAAATGGTTGGAATCGAAAAAATCTGGAAAACCTAGAGAAAATCAACCCTGAGGGAATAAATGAATAATGAAACATTCCAATTAATTTAAAGCAGTGCGCATAAATATGCCTTATAGTTTGAAATGGTAAACAATAATCGTACTGTGCATAAAAAATATCACAATTTTCAAAAAAAAAAATATTGCCCCTAAAGATATGCTTTACAAAAAGACATTCAACCCTTAGTAAACATGCCCTACTTCGTGTTGTTTTAACATCGACATCGATCTGCCTCCCAATTATTGTTTTATACTGATGAAAATGAATCACTCTAAATAAGGACAACATTTTCAGGTAAACGACTATTTGAAAATGAAATCGAAAAATTCCTTTTAAATGTCCTCCCTTTAAAAATACCAACTCATTTTTATTATCTTCTGATAATTAAAATTATCATCTCAATTAAAAAATGGATGGAAAATAATATCTCATAGTATTTTAAGGAAATAAGACAGTTTCAATGCAGTTTTCGTACGAGGACAGTACCTTTTGGACCTGAACAAGGTCATATACACTAGGCTGGTTCGCAATGCCAGGCCATGCAAATGGAAAAACAATTTCCAGCCACCTCACGAAAAAAGTATGGATTGTTTAATGATGATCTGCAAAATATTTCGTCACTAGGTCAAGCCATCTGTGAGCTAAGTGCTCCTGAAAACACCTTAAAAAATCCCGTATAATTTTTTTACGTTGCATTTTCGTCCAAAATTTGTTTCTGAATTAATAGACCCTCGGAAGCACTTTAAATATAAATTTTTATTCTTGATTTCATAAATATGGAGCTAGTGACCTCATTTATTGTCCGATCATCATTTAGGCATCATTCGACAGGTATTGATGACTTCTATTTATTTTTCATAACGCCTTTTTCAAAATGTTCCCAAGACATATGAATTTGTAGCTGCCAAAATCAATCTAAACGTCCAATATACGACCAATGAATTATTCAAAGACAATAATAATAATTTCTATTTAAGTGCTTCCAAGGGTCTATAAATTCAGAAAAAAAAAATTGGACAAAAAATCAACACAAAAAAATTACACGATAAAGACATGATTTTTGGAGGTATTTTCAGGAGCGTTTAGCTTCATTACCAGGGTGGGGAGAGAGGGGTCGGTGATCGCTGTAATTTATTTTCGTGACCCATCCTAATATACACATGGAACCAGAGATCGTAAGTAGAGAAACTGTGTATTCAGTTTTTCATTTGGTGATCTTATCTCCTCTTTGCAGGTCTAATAATTTCCAAAGGATATATATATTTTAATAATTTATTTTCATGCTTTTGTGCGACATACAAAGACGACTGGGGTATCAAAAGAAAGAGTGGAATATCTGTTAAAAATACTTCAAATTGCATGTTTCTATCTGTCTTAGTTTCTTCTTAACAACCATTTCAAAATTTCCACCTTAAACAGTAAAACATGAATAAACTAAATAAATAAATGAGGGGGAAACGTGAAGTAGTCGTTAATGCTAAACTAATACAGATAGGAGCATGCAATTTAAAGTATTTTCAGCAAATATTATTCTCTTTGATTTGATACCTATAACGTATTTATATGACTCGGAAAAGTATGAAAATAAATTATTAAAACATATATATTCTTTGGAAATTTAATGACGTGTGAAAAAGAGAAAAGGTAATCTTTTCTCTTTTTCAAATGGAAAACTGAGTATATAATTTTCTACATATTATCTTTAGTTTCATGTTAGGTCAATGTATACAAAAAATAGGCCTCGGCATACGCTCAGTCTTTACTGAATACCGAATCGGAATTAAAATTTAAATAAATTTTCTTTGTACAAAAGGCCACCCTAATGTACATACTAAATATAAATATTTAACACATGTAGATTTGTAGTGCAGTATATGGGCAAAAGGTTTGCATACATTTCTTCAAAAAATTGGCAAGCAATGTTTGAACATGCGAACGTTTCAACCAAATACTACGAATTTGTAATGAAATTGATACCTACTCTCGCACCACAGCGGCGCGCCGTAGAAATGTTTTATTGAAAGAAACAAAAACAGAAAAAAAAAATAATAACAACGATTTGTTTGAAATAACAACTTGTATTTCGGCGGATATGTACGCATATCTGGCTATCTGACTGGCTGTCTGCCTGTCAATGTGAGTGTCTAAATTTCATTTCGTTTCATGTTTTCGAATTTTGATTTAATTTCAATTTCGTTTTACACATTTCCCTTGGCAATCAATGAATTGATGATGATGTTATGTTGCTGTTGCTACTATTAATTTGTGTTGTTTTTATTTAACTTTAATTGCCACAATTTGTATTTGTTTCTTTTTTTGGGGTGGAGGGAGATGTTTGAAATTTCTTGTAAAATATTTCAACAGCAGCAGAGCTAGAGGTTAACTGAAATAAAGTACATACATCGCTACATTGTAACTATAAGCTTAAGTGTGTATTTATATTTTTCGTTGTTTTTTTTTGGCAGCTATAATTGCAAACCTATAATCACAGTAAGTAACGAAATTGAACATACACCCCTTATTGATGTAAGAAGATTCATGATTGCATCAAACTATACACAAACGTCATGTATACAATCATCATGTGAATATGTTGTTAAAAAATGTTGCAAGTTTTCAAGTTTCAGAAGAAGAAATCAATTAATTTCGCAATTATTGCATCGCTAAGTGAAATTTGTTGAAATTTCGACAACGACTGAGGGGTGGGCGTAGACAAGTTATTAATGGAAAAATATATCGGATTTTGTGAAGTTTTAGCTAAACCAAACCTCCGGTTTTAGCTAAGCCTACAGTTACAAGACCTCTGATCATTGGATATAGCTTAGATTTTTTCAATAGTGTCTATAAGTAGCAAGTTGTAGCTTTAGTATATACATATTTCAGATTTTTTTCGTAATACATCTAAAAGGAGAAAAATATAAATAAATTAATTTTCTAAGGTTCCTAAAAATTTATTTTCTGTATGAATTGAATTTTTATGTAGAAATAAAAAATACTAAAATACCAGCAAAAAGAGAGCACCCAAAGAAGTGGAAAAGATGTTCATATTGTTCTTGATTCGGAAGTAGTGAAAATTGAAAATTGAAAGACTTAAAAGTTATTTTAAAGTGTTGCAATGGAACCACTTTTTCACTAGTTTCATTTCTGTTTTAAAAAATCCGCCGCTACCGGGGTAGAACAGCGGTCCTTCTGGTTGCTACTACGGCGCTCTAACCATCTCAGCTATCCTCTGTTGTGAGTGATGAATAATGACCAAAGCAAACCATTCTGTTCGGTAGAAATGACACTAGGAAACTTAACAAAATATTTATTTAGTATAAATTAATATATAACGCAAATTAATATTGAATTAAATTATCATCAAATAAATTAACACTACTCAATTTTTCTAATATTATGTAGGATATCGAAGAAAATTTTGTATACATGTAATAATAATCAATATCGTTTACGAGTTTAGAAAGCCAAAATGCCCTTTAAAAAAAATAAAATTTTAAAAATTAGGATTATTAGCAAGAAAATAAAGATATTTAACATAATCTGGTCCAAGAATATTCCCTTCAATTTGATTTAATACTGTTCCCATAACAAGTCTCACATTATGAATATTTTAAAACCAATTTTGCGATTTTTTAGTAAAAACAAGTAAAAACGGCGTTAAGTTCGGCCGGTCCGAACTTTATATACCCTCCACCATGGATTACATTCCACAGAGGCTGTCGATTTTCGTAGAAGTGCAGTAATATTACAGGAAAATGTCAAATTGTTAATATAGCCAAACCAAAATAAGACAAGGCTATCTATACGTTTATACTAAAGGGTCCGCCATCTAACGTTTTTTTTTCAACTATTATGCTTATTTCGTGAATGGTAACACTTAGCTCATGTCTGATTTGACAGATAATTAGTTTTATTAGTTTTTTATCTACGCTTCGCTAAGTGGGCCTGCGATCGACTTACAGAAGATGTCGATTTTGTCCTTTTCAGATGAAGCTCATTTTGATCTTGGCGGGTATGTAAACAAGCAAAATTGTCGCATTTGGGGCACAGAAAACCCGCACGCATACATTGAAAAGCCGATACACCCAAAACGTGTCACTGTTTGGTGCGGATTTTGGTCCAGATTCATAATTGGGCCATTTTTCTTCGAAAATGAGCAAGGAGTGGCCGTTACAGTCAATGGCGATCGTTATCGGGCCATGTTGAACGAATTTTTGTTCACAAAAATTAAAGAGGAGGATATTGGCAACATTTGGTTTCAACAGGACGGCGCTACGTGCCACACAGCCGAATCTACACTCGATGTTTTGCGCCCTTTTTTTGAAGATCGCATTATCAGCCGCAGAGCTGATGTCGTTTGGTCACCTCGGAGCTGCGATTTGACACCTTTGGTCTATTACTTGTGGGGTGCCCTCAAAGGTAAGTGTTACGCCGACAAGCCAGAGACAATTGACGTTTTAATGGACAATATTCGTGAAGCCATTGGTGAAATACAGCTGCACACAATCGATAATGTGCTTAAAAATTGCCAGCCGAGGCAGCCATTTGAATGAAATTATTTTCCATTATTAAACGGAAGGATTGTACTTTCAAATAAAAAAAATGAGAAAATATTCAGTAGTTTTTTTATAGCATTTTCAAAAAAAAAAGTTATTTGGCGGACCCTTTATATATACCGCAATAATATTTCAAGTCAATTCAAAAAGAAAATATAAGACAACAATCTTCAAGAAAAAACTTTAATCGCATGAATATTGGTAGATAATGGGTGCTATAGTTGGTTGTATTTCCATCCTATTTTAACTTCAATAGTAAAAACTTTGAAAATCCATTATCTCACTTACACAGTGCAAGATAACCTTACTTCAAGATTCAACCAATTTTTGCCGTAAAAGTAAATGAGTACGAATTTGGAAAAACCCTTTGTATTTTGCGTGCCTATGCATTCAGAGGAATGTAAACACCGAATTCTATGAATCTAGCTGCTGCCATTTGGTTGGTACCATTTTTATCGTCTTTTTCTCATTTTACCCCCTTAAGAGTACGTCTTTCTGAAATCTCTTTATTTTACGTGTCTACGCAATTAGAGGGATGTACACACCGAATTTCATCATTCTAGCTGTAGCCGTTTAGTGGGTACAATTTGTATCCCTCTGTTCCCATTGTATCCCTTTAAAGTACGAATTTTAAAAACCTTTTTTATTTTTCGTGCCTACGCAGTCAGAGGAATGTATACTACGAATTTCATGACTCTAGCTGCTGCCATTTGGTTGGTACATTTTTTATCCCCTTTTTCAATTTCAACACCAAAAAGTACGAATTTCGAAAAATCCCTTTATTTTACATTTCTACGCAATCAGAGGAAAGAATACGCAGATTTTCATTCTTTTATATGCAGCCGTTTGGTTGGTACCATTTTTATCTCTAAATTCCCGGAACGACAAAGTTAGTATACCCCCATCCTGGAGGTTGAGGTTATAAAAACGTATGTGGAGATCTGTGGAGATTTGCCTTCACTAATTTGGGGATAAGAAAAATATATATTCGACAAGACTGGCTCCAGACAATGTCCAATAAAAAAAAATAAAATTTGTGAAAAATTATTCAAAAAAATCGCTCAAAAATGAGCCATTTTCATATGAAAAATCTGCCAAAAATTTTAGTAATTTTTAAAATAAAAAATCGGCCGAAAAATCGCAAAGGAATGTAGGAAAATTCGCCCAATGATAAATGGCAAAAAAAAGGGACCCAAAATCACAGTACCGAATGAAAATGCCCTACTTGAAAACGAAAAATGACACAAAAAATATTTTTTACAAAATTAATGATTTTTTTGGATATATTATTATAATAAATGTTTAAAGAAGAGTTTGAATATATCTGGTGTAGTAACGGGGCCGATACAATTACACATCAGAATATTGGTTTTCTAGTCTTATCCGTTGCACAGTCTTATCCGTTGCACTTTGAACATTTGTTTGATTTGATGGTGGCGCTTTCACATTTAATTTTTTTCACATTTTTTTAAATAACACGATTTTTTGAAAAGTAAATTTTTAAAGTTTTAAGATTTGCTCGCGAGAGCAAAATTGTTTTAAGTTTTTACTCAATACCTTTTCCTTAAAATTGAAGGTTAGATTTTAATTTAAAAAAATCGCGATATTTTGTGAAAAATAAAAGATTTTGACTGCGGCGCTTTAACCGCTAACCAATTGCTGTAAACTTTAAGATTTTCTTACAGTTTTATTCTAATTCCATTTTCCTCAAAATTGTAAAAATGGATTATTAAGATTATTTAAAACATTTTATAGTAAGAATATTAATGTGTTGGGTTTTCGACGCTGTATATCTGGGAAGATTACTATATAATAGAATGGGTCACGAAAATAAATTGCCGCGGTCACCCCCAAAAACAGAAGATTGGATCGTTGTTTGATGATGATCCTCAAATTATTTCGTCGCTGGGACAAGTCGTCTGTGAAACTCCCTTGAAAACAACCTTATATTTGTTCAATTTTTTCAGAATTAATAGACCCTTGGAAGCACTTTAAATAAAAATTTTGTTATTGTCTTAGAATAACTCATTGGTCGTACTTGTGGGGAAAAAATTGACAAAAATGAAACACAAAAAAATACATGGGAATATTCATTAAACAATCGAAACTTTTTTTGTGGGGTGACTGGAAATTATTTTTCCACTTGTATGGAAATTTGGGTGGTTTTTCATAATAAAATATCACCCCATTTCTGTTTATGCTGCCCCAAAAAATGGACTTCATATGAAATTTGACCAAAATTTCCATGGAGAAATTTTGGGCGATTTTTAATATTTTTGGGTCGATTTTCAATGGGCGATTTTGCCTATAAGAAAATAAAGAACCAATTCTTTGGGTGATTTTTCATATGAAATATCATCCATTTTTTGCCCAAAAGCCCATATTTCACATTTTTATTTGGCTATTTTTGATTGGTCATAGGGAGGCCCAAACTTTACAAAAATACATCTGATATTTGTAGTTCGGCCGAAAGGGAAAAAATTTCATAAAAATTACTGAAATACCCATTTAGAATATTTTAACAAATTTTTGGAAGATTTCATCCAGTTCCCCAATTGGTCCTTCGAGGTTTTTTTGTGGGAATATTTGTTGTATTTGAAGGGGAGAAACAAAATTAATTTCAATTTCAAACAAACAAACAAAAACAACAAAATTAAATTAAGGAATCAAATAATAATTAAGGAAACGATATCGTTGAAGATAATGAAGATTTTCATTAAAAGAAATGAAGTTTTGCTGCAGTGTTTTTCTTTCAATGAAGTATGACCTCGTCAATAAAAATTCACGCTGACGCTCTACTAAGTATATTTACTTTTGTGGCAGCAACCATCAGAAATCGACCTTGTCTTTTAGCTGATTGTGGTTAAAATCACAGATGTTTTCATAGCTGGCCATTGTTGGTAGCAAGAGTTGTTTTTCCATCTCTATCCCAAAGTACCCGGAGTAATTATTAACTGGCTAGTATGAATGAGTGCGAGTACGAGTTTATTTTATTTTTACGCATCATTGTTATTCTGTTGCATAATAATAATGGACGTTTATTGCGGCTATTTCGGTATTTATGGCCACTGGCCTGACCCGTTTCTAAGATGGTCGTGTGTTGCAGAGAAAGAGAGACACTTTTCGATTTCAGCGATACAGACACAAGCGATACACACAAGCGAAGATGTCAATCAAATGTCAAAACAATTTAAAACTACACAGACTGTCGACAATTTATTTAAACCGTAAATGAAAGAAAAACCAACACAGACACACGCACATCCACATACACAATGCTAAATTTGTTAATTGAATAATTTAAAAGATTGCCATCAAGCTGTTGGTCCGTTTGGCTGGTAGGTAGGCTAGGTTTTTTTTATCGATAAACATAATTTGTTTTTATGGCAATATGTTTATGTTCATCGCGTTTAAATATGTATCTCGGTGTGTGTTGCAAACAACACCAACAAATTAAAGGAATATGTTTTCAAGACAGGTTAACACTATAAAATGCATAATTATTTAAAAAATATTTCAAACACGCGTGAATGACTAAATAGACAACGGACTATGCCAGTTTTTTGTCTTCTTTGGAATATGCAACGTATGCCAAAATTCAATAACATTGGTTGCGAATATCGATGAATATATTATTGACCGCTGAACTCCTGAAAGGCATTAAATTAGCTTTGAGTAGATAAAAAAAAACACTTCCTCTTCTCGTGTCAGATTAGGACCAATGAGAAATATTTAAAAAAATCAAAATATAAAAAAACTATTATTTAAAATATTGAAAATACTGAATCGACTCACAATATTTTATAAAAAACTAAAAATAAAAACATTTCACTTTGCGATGCGCAAAATATGAACTTTTAAAGGGTAAATAGGGAAAAAGGGATAAAAATTGTACCAACAAAATGGCTGAAGTTGGATTTTCTCTGCAGGCTCCACTGATATATTCCTGGTACAAACAGGGATACAAAGCAGGACAAAAAGGGGATAAACAAGTAAAGACGGCGTTAAGTTCGGCCGGGTCGAACTTTATATACCCTCCACCATTGATTGCATTCCACAGAGGATGTCGATGTTTTCGTTGAAGTGCAGTAATATTACAGGAAAATATAATTTTTTTATATAGCCAAATCAAAATATATACAAATACTAAAAAAATAATTTTATAAATAAATATAATGTATTAATTATTTCAAACCACGCTTTTATGGCAAGGCTATCAATACGTCAATTCAAAAAATAAATATTCTTCTATTTATATTTTCAAACAGTTTAAATACCATAAATATTGGTAGATAGTGGGTGCTACAGTTGGTTGTATTTCCATTCTATTTTAATTCCAAAAGTACAAATTTTGAAAATCCATTATCAGACATACATAGTGCAAAATAACCTAACTTCATGATTCAACCAATTATTGTCGTAAAAGAAAAGTACGAATTTGGAAAAAACTTTTTATTTTGCGTGTCTATGCAGTCAGAGGAATGTATACTCAGAATTTCATGACTCTAGCTGCGGTCAATTTGTACTCCCTTTTTCATTTTAACCCCAAGAAGTACGAATATCGAAAAATCCGTTTACTTAACGTGTCTACGCATTCAGAGCCGTTTGGTTGGTACCATTTTTATCCCTCTGTACCCATTCTATCCCGTGAAATTACGAATTTGGAAAAAAACTTTTATTTTCCATGCCTACGTAGTCAAAGGAATGTATACTCCGAATTTCATGACTCTAGCTGCGGTCATTTGGTTGGTACTCTTTTTATCCCCTTTTTCCATTTTGATTCCAAAAAGTACGAAATTCGAAAAATCCGTTTATTTTCCGTGTCTACACAGTCAGAGGAATGTATACTCCAAATTGCATGACTCTAGCTGCGGTCATTTGATTGGTACTATTTTTATCCCTTTTCTCATTTTAAACCCGAAAGGTGCGAATTTTAAAAAATCGATGTATTTGACGTGTCTATGCAATCAGAGGAATGTATACACCGAATTTGATTATTCTAGGGGCAGCCGTTTGGTTGGTACCATTTTTACCCCTTAAAAGTACGAATTTGGAAAAAAATCTTTTGTATTATTTTTTATTTATTTATTATGAATTACAATACAAAGTAAATTTATATTCTAATTTTGGGTCCAGGGATTGAGCCGGGGTGACTAAGACCATAAGACGCTACCAACTCGACTACCGGGGCGCTCAGTTGTATTATGTATCTACTCTATTAGAGGAATGTACTCACCGAATTTCGAGTTTCTAGCTGTCGTCGTTTAATATGTACCATTTTTATCCCTTTTATGCCCCATTTCACCCCTATAAATAAGAATCACTTTATGGTGCACGTTTTTGTTATCGGGGGAATGCGCATTCCCAATATCAAGTAAGTACAAGCTTAACTACTCTAAAATATTAGGATTATTATGGGTATTTTTAGTCCTTGTGAAGGAAAAAATTGTCCTTTTGGGCCGATTTCGCCCCGTTTCAATCCCAACCGATCTACGACTATAAGACGCATTTATGGAATATTTGAACGTTCTAGCTCCTTTCGTTCAGATGCTAGCGTGCTTTCAACAGACGGACATGACGATCAAGAATATATATAGGGTCTCAGGTCGATATTTCAAAGTATTACCTGGTGTCCTGGAGGTGGAGGGTATAAAAACGCACCAACAAAAGAGTTGCAGCTAGGATCCTAAAAGTTGGAATGTATATTCTCCAAATTGCGTAAACGCTCAAAAAAGGAATTTCCAAAATACGTACTTTCAAAGGGTAAAAAAGGGATAAAAATAGTACCAACGAAACGACTGAAGCTATAGTCATGAAATTCGTTGAGTCAATTACACTGATTGTGTAGAGCGAAACATTAGGAATTTTAGGAATATTTTGAAATATATACGTTTAAGGAGAAACGGCACAAAAAGGAATAAACATGGTACAAAAAACGGCCGAATGTAAAACAATGAAATTCAGTTATATATTGCTCTGTCTGAGTTGAAGTCTAACATATAGAGATAGGTCTAATTTTGTACTTTTAAGAGGGAAGTGGGACAAAAAAGGGATGAAAAAATGGCATCAACCAAAAGCTGTGCAGCTGGAGTCATTCTGGCGTGTACATTCCTAAAATTGCGTAGATGAACAAAAAAGGGAATTTTCGAATTATGTACTTTAAGGGAGAGCCGGGACAAAAAGGGATAAAAAATCCAAAAAAAAGGCTGAATTATAAACATGAAATTCGGTGTTTTCATTCCTCTGACTGTGTTGGCATGTAACATATAGAGATTGGTCTAAATTTGTTGTTCAAAAGGGGAAATGGTACAAAAAAGGGATAAGCATGGTACCAACCAAAATCTTACAACTGGAGTCATAAAATTCGGCGTATGCATCTCTAAAATTGCGTAGATGCGCAAAAAGGGATTTTTTCCAATTTCGTACATTTAAGGGGAAACTGGGACACAAAGGGATAAAAATGATACCAACAAAGCATTTGAAGCTGGTTTCATGAAATTCGGTGTGTACATTCCTCTGACATATATGGATTTTTCGAACTTTGTACTTTTATGGGGAAGGGATGAAATTGGTACCAACCAAAATGTTGCAGCTAGAACCGTGAAAATTTGTTGTGTACATTGTTCTGGCAAATAAGTATTTTCAAGGGGTAAGCGGGCAATAAAGGATAAAACTAGTTCCAAACAAAATGATTCGAAATCAGCATTATTAAAGGTAAAGTGGGGGAAAAGGGCATACAAATGGTAGCAACCAAACGGCAAATTGGATTCATGAAATTCGGTGTATACGTCATTCTGGATACTTATCGGTAGTTACCGATTACATTGACTTTGAAAGGTAAAATAACTTTAATTTTTATTTTCAGCTTTGTCTTTGATATTTGCAAAATCAATGATATTGTGATCCAGAACCAGAACCAGAAATTTGAAAAAATAATCACTACTTATAGCCGATTCAAATTTAAAGTTTTAAATGGCCCACCCAAGATGTATTTTTCTAAATATGCTGTTTTAAGGAAGAAGCAGACAAAAATAGTACCAACCAAAGTATTGCAGCTAAAATTGTCAAGCTCGATGTGTGCATTCCTCTGGTTAAAGAATTTTCACATTTGAAATCAATTCTGAACCACTGTGCGACGGCTGAAGTTTCGTCTTCTAGTATATGTAAGTGCAAAAATGTTGTGAAAAAATTGTTTCATATTTTTCTATTATTTATTTATTTGTAATTTCGGAAAAATTAAAATGAAAATGACTATTTGCTAAATCCTAAAATATGCTGTCCATTATAACTGGATCAATACATCACCAGCTCATTATTTGTTATATAGGGTCCGACAAATAACTTTTTTTGTTTTGAAAATGCTATAAAAAAACTACTGAATATTTTCTCAAATTTCTTTTTTTATTTGAAAGTACAATCCTTCCGGTTAATAATGGAAAATAATTGCATTCAAATGGCTGCCTCGGGCACCCCACAAATAATAGTCCAACGGTTGAATAGTTGAAAAAAAAAACGTTAGATGGCGGACCCTCTACATGTTATTCACCTTCTAATCACATTGAAAAGATAGAGACATCAGAATTAGCTAAAGACTACACAACTCGTTGTATACTGTTGCACTGTGTCATCGATCTATCGTCTCAGAATGAAATAAAGTTTCATGCCAAAAGCTAATGCAACGTGATAGAATTCATAATATGAAGAAATAGATAAAGATTATGTTCAATTATTGTATTTTTAAAACTAGAACAATATTCATTGGCGAAATAGTAACACATGTCTGCGGAATTCGAATTAAATCTAGTATCTACGATTTCTTCCGCTACTGTGTGATAATATGACAGATTAAAAAGTTCTTTAATGTATCTTAAAGGTGAAATCTAATGAAACCATAACAATTCGAAATTATTCCTTCATCCAAAAAGGGGACATCGAGTCCCATGTTTCAATTAAATTCCAAGAGAGTATTTGTACAAAAATGATTTGATTGTCTTCTCTCTAAAAAAAACTACTGAAGACGGTCGTTACGGACCAGAAATCACGATATTTACAGTGAACATACAATAATACATTTCACCATTAAGAGGAGAAGAAAAATGAACTTATATGTATGTGTCTATAATAAACAATTATTAAATTATTATTCTAAAAAATGTCCTTGAGCCATAGAAATGTTAGAGTTTAAATAAATATGCAACTCAATGAGATGCTTGTAAGATGGCATGTGTACTTTATTACTTGGTGCGATTTTTTTAAACGCAAATTCGGCAAGTGAGTTGTGCTTCTTGTTCGTTTGTGAGAATCATCTCCTTATAGAGGCCGGGTTTGATGTCGAAAAGTCGATGCGAAGCCACTTGAAAAGACTTTTGACATGGTCGAAATCATGATCGTGGTAGTCTGCAGTCAAGTAATAAATGTCAGCATACCATTTGTAAATAAATTTTCATTCTATTAAATATAGATGCAAAATGGTCTTGGGCCAGGATAATATCCCAGTTCAGATCAACGTTTAAATAAATATGTATATATAGTAAAAACATTTAAAACCTACTGCATTTACTTTTGAATACAATTTATATTTACTTATCAAGGCTTTGATACGAACAAATCTTCAACAAATTAATCTATTCGTAATATAATTATTCTAAAGAGAAAACTTCATTGCAGGCCTGTGTCGTTATATTGCATGGAAACATGTGAGGGGATTTGAAAGGAGAAAAATGTATATAAAAAGCTGTAGAGGCATATGAAATATATTTTAATAAATTTTTCTGATCAAAATTTTTCGACAATAAAACCGAAGTTACGCGTGTGGGCGAAATGGTAAAATCAAAGTCCGGTTTCAGCAAACATTCAAAAATGCAAATGACTCTTAGAACATATAAATATCATAAAACTCAGTTAATTTTGTTAATTAGAGACAAGATAACGTATTAAAAAACTGTTATTTCATAAATCTATAATATTATGACGAAGAAATGAAATGACTCTCCACCAGGTGATTCATGCTTGTATTTGATTTTGATAAATTTAATATTTTATAATAGAGCAAAAAATAGTGATTGTTTTTATTTTTTGATTGTTTTTATATTCCCTGCAAAGAGAATACAAAATAATAAAAAAATACGCATGAATATGATATTTTCAAGCAGAATTTCTGAGGAATAAAGGTCATGTTATGGTTTATAACACAAACAAATTCTAACTTTCTTAATATTGTATACGTGAAGTCGAAGTCTGCCGGTAATACTATACAATGCAGACCATGGTAGAGAGTATATATCCAAATTTAACGCTTTTTTACTTGTTTGTGTGCATTGAGGCATACTGATTGATAAAATCAGAATACAAATATTTTTTGGATATATTTTTTTATTATACCCTCCACCTCCAGGATAGGGGTATACTAACTTTGTCATTCCGTTTGTAACACCTTGAAATATCGACCTAAGACTCTATAAGGTATATATATTCTTGATCGCCATAAAATTCCTTCACAAAGACTAAAAATACCCATAATAGCCACTAATATTTTAGAGTATTTAAGCATAATTTTTCAATATGTCTGCCTGTTCTTGGTTTATATTGAGTAAGCGCATTCCCCCTATAACAAAAAAGTTCACCATAAAGTGGGGAGTTAAAGAACAACAGCTAGAAACATGAAATTCGGTGTGTATATTCCTCTAATTGAGTAGATACATAATATAAAGGGATATTTTCAAAATTATTACTTTTAAGGGATAAACTGGGCATAGAGGGATAAAAATGGTACCAACCAAACGTCTGCAGCTAGAATAATGAAATTCGGTGTGTACATTCCTCTGATTGCGTAGACACGTCAAACAAACGGATTTTTCGAAATTCGTACTTTTTGGGGTTAAAATGGAAAAAGGGGATACAAATAGTACAAACCAAATGACCGCAGATAGAGTCATGAAATTCGGAGTATACATTTCTCTGACTGCGTAAACACACGAGGTACAGTGAAGTCGTGACATACCGTACAACAACAACCTTTGCATTGTTTCGAGCGATGCGAGCACATGCATAAAATTGAATTGGCAAAGTGAAATTTTTAGTGTGTCGACTTAATTCGGTGGAATATTTTGTTTATCAGCGCTTCTCATTTGTCATATGTGACCGCTGGTACTAATATGAACCCTGATTTAAGTCAAAGACATTCATTCGTTGCGAAAGTTCTGACGAGATGGGGTAGCGCCCATCGAAACTGCGCAGTCAACAAAAAAACATTTTTTGTGTGCATTGAGGCATAAAATCAATACAAAATTTGTTTATGGGTATTTTTTTAATTAATAATAATCAATTAATATTTAATTTTTAATAATTTATTAATATTTATACTCTCATTTCGGAAATATAAGATATTTATTTCAATTATATGTTAAATTTGAGATACTCGTGATGGCTACAAATATTGCGAATTCATATAAAGGGTGTTTTTTATTGAGGTATAGAACTTCGAATTGAAATAAAACGCAAGAAAATCGTTTTAATGTCCATCAATTTGGCTTTATTGGAAGGATAATTTTATGCCATTAATGTTTAAATATGATTTCGGACATGTGGCCGCCGCGGCTGGCTCGAATATAGCCAATTCTACAGGTCCAATTTTCAACCACGCCACGAATGTTGGCTTCCAAGTCCCCTAACGTTTCTGGTTTGTTGGCGTAGACGAGCGACTTCACATATCCCCAAAGAAAATAATCCAATGGTGTCAAATCACACGATCTTGGTGGCCAATTGACAGGTCCATTCCGCGAAATTATGCGCTCATCGAATTAATTGCTCTGATGGACGATTATGTCGACCATAAAATGGACGGAGCTTGCGGTGAATTTCGTGAACTGAACCATTACTTTCGAAATAAATTTGCACGATTTGCAAGCGTTGTTCTTTTGTCAACCTGTTCATGATGAAATGGCAAACCAAACTAAATATTAATCACTTGACAGCTGACAAAATGGCCGCCAGTTAAAAAAGTGATGCCAACTTAAAGTTCTATACCCCAATAAAAAACACCGTTTAGAAATAATGATTTAACAACAGGATTCAAAAATTGGGAAAAAATGGTTAATTAAATTATACAATTAAAGGTAAGAAACAGTGGCTTAGGAACAGTATTCAATAAATTGCGAAAAAAAAGTCACAGAAATATTTTTTTTGCAGGCTCAAAAAATTCATTTCGGGAAAAAGTATTTTAAAGTAAGTTTTAAAAGATAGATTTTTTTATTTTAATGATTTTTTCTGTGATTTTTTTGCAATTTATTGGTTACTGTTCCTAAACTACTGACATATAAGCGGGTTTTATAGGACCTATATTTACAAAATGTGAGTACAAATATTAAAGGTACCTACCACGAAATTTAAAAAAAAAAATTAAAAAATACCCATAAAAAATGTGTGTATTGATTCTATGCCTCACAAAGCACACAAAAATACTTTTTTTGCAACTTGGTCACCAATTATTTCTTTTTTTGTTGCATAGTGTAATGTGTCTCTAACCTAGTGCTAAAGGGACATTTCGAAAATCACGGATCGTCACCCCAAGACTTTTCCTCATTTCATTACCTGCACATATATCTCTTGTTGAAATCATTCCTCCATTTTGGTGTCTTAGATGGGTCAATATATATATAAATGAAAACATGTACATTTTAATTTATTTTTAATTATTTTTGCAAACATGTTCCTGACAAGCTACAAATATGTAGTTAATTAAGCCTGTAGTCGACAATTGTTGAGTGGTTGGCGAACCCGGTTATTATATACAATGTTATTGATTAATATTAATGTACATTCGATTATTTAGATTGCTCTCTCACTAAAATATACAATTCTGATATTGCAATGAGTCAGCAAGAATGAGATGATGTGATAAACTGGCGACCAACGATATAAAATATTGACATATTTTTGGGAGCTTGAAAGACAAGTGTGACAAAATTGATTTGAGTTTATAAATTAAAATAAAACAGGAAATCATTATTAAAATTTAAATCTTAAAATTAATTAATATTTAAGAATATATTAAAAAAATTTTCCATGTATTTTTCTGCTATAAACTGGCGCCCAACGACATAAAATGCTGACATATTTGTCGGAGACAAATTTGAAGATATTGATTTGAGTGCATGAGTTATGATAAGACCCGAAATCATTGTTTAAGCTAATAATCTTGAAATTAAATTTTATTTTAGGATGATGTCTTTGTTCAAATTGAATATATTTTGAACGAGAATAAAAGCATGATTTTTTAAAAATATTTTACTTCTACATAAAGGGTCATAAATTATATTTATTTAAAAATATATATAAAATATTTTTTCGATTTTTATGATTTTTTTCTAATCCGTTCTAATTCCGTCGCAATAAGTTGAAACGTTAAGTTCTGTGATATTAGTGTTAAGCTCTACTGTGATTTTTATATTTAGTTATTATTATTTATTTTAATTATACTTAATTGTGAGTGATGTCCAGTTTTTTATAATAATAAGTAATAATGACAAATGAAGAGGCTGGAAACAAGCCAGAGAAACGTTGGGTAAAAAATGAAATAAATTAGTTTCATTTCAATAAAAAGTTGACCAAATTAGCCCGTACAACAAAATTGAAGTTAATAAAAACAACATTGGTCATAACAAAATAACTAAATCATTTTTATCATTCCATTTTTTTAATAATTCAAGTTCAAGGTCTGATGTTTTTCTTTGAATATTTTTTTATTTATTCAATATTTCGTCCCTCGTTGAGAAACATTTTCAGGAATTGAATTTTTTTTACAAAAAAAATAAAATAAAAATCGTCTGTTCACTTCAACGTCATCTATTCAACTAAATAATTTTTGACAATATTTTGGCAACAATCCCTAAACCATGGTTTCTACATAAAAGTGAAATTCGCAACATTTATTACCCTCATAATTATATTTAATTTATAAACGGGTGTGGATTCACACTCTCTAATTTTAGTGCAAAAAATATTCGTAAAAAATGGTTTGTGTTCATTTTATGAAAGAGCATGCAAATTTGCAAAGATCTTATAATGAATTGGATGAATTTTTTAGCACATTATCTAACAAATCGCGCAAAATTTCATTTTTTGGAAATGTCTTTCATACTAAAAGTATATTGACTCGAATATTAATATTAACAGCTGTAATTAATGTTAATTATTTTTTGTTTCCAGCGGGAGACGCTTATGATGTGCTTAATAATTGTCAACTGTAGCGTGCCACAGACAACATGCGACGACTATCGTGATGAACTAATGAATGCATTTTAATTGAGGCTAAGTGGAAGAAGACTTCATATCATCAACTGTGTGTGTGTGTGTGTACAGCCAAAACATGCAAACAAACACCCATCCATCCATCCATACTCGTCGCCATATCAAATATATCGTTCTTGTTTGGTTCACGCATGTGAATGCAGAAATTCCAACAAATGATTAATATTTCAATTGGTTTTAATAAAAAGAAATAACTGTCTTCAATGTAATCAGCAACCACAAGAAATGACAAGTGCACGCTCATTTCTTGTCTTTGGAATTGTGGTTTTTTAATTTAATTTTTTCTTAATTTAAATTCGGACAGAATAACAACAATAGAATTGATGCCTGGGAAAGTTGGAGAATTTTAAATTAACAAATTTATAAACACAAATAATGGGGAAAATATTACCCATTTTATAAATACGTAAATATCCAATGCACCAACAACAATTGGAGGAGACACATTAAAAAATCTATTAACGACACATTTATTAGATTTTTTCCATCACATTTTTATAAGGACAAAAAATCAAATTGAAAATCAGATGTGAAGTGTAAATCAGCCTTAACAAAGAGTAAAAATATGTACCCGAAGATATAGATATTTTGGATGTATTAACATCCTAGTATAGATCTGATACTTTTAATAAATTTTAAACTTTTTGAGGCTATGAAATGCATTGTGTATCAAAGTAGAGATAGAATCTTCCAATGTGGTATTAATACTAATAGCACTATACGACAAAGAAAATAAAAATTTTGTGACCGAGTCTTAAAAATTTATTTTCGGCTTGCATTGAGGCACACTGACTCATAAAAACAATACAAAACAATTATTGGTATATATTTTTAATTTTTATTAAATATAGGTTCGTTTTTGAAATATATGTTCGCTCACACCTTCTAATATGTTCAATTAAATGTACTTTTGATGGCTACACAACTGTTGTGAATTTTTCTTTCACATAGAAACTGAGTTTTATGAACTGTTGAAAAAAAAATATTTTTTACTGGCAAGAAAAAACATAAAAAATAAACATTATTTTATTTGTAATAGCTAACATTACAAGAAAACAATGTAGATATGTAAAAAAAATCTACGGATAAATAGTAGAAATGGAGTAATTGACGTTTTTAGATTTTCTCATCCTGTTGCCCCTTAAAAGGATTACAAAGTTGCAAAGGATACAATTTTTCAAAAATTATTTTTAATTATTTTTTTATTCCTACTCCATGACACCGATATAAAAGTCAAATCAAAGAAGAGAATATGTGCGAAAATACTTTAAATTTCAAGCTTCTATCCATATTAGTTTAGTATTAACAACTAATTAAAGTTTTGTCTCTTAAAAAGCAATATATGAATAAAGTAGAAAATCTAAGAGGTGAACTTGAAATAGATGTGAATGCTGAACTAATACAGATAGAATCATGATATTTGAAGTATTTTAATAGACATTCTCCTCTTTAATTTGACACTAATACTAAAAACGCCAAGTAACTTCATTTTGCCTCTAGTTTCGTACGTATATCACCCGTTTCAAGTGTAACGACTTTATTTAAAAATATAACAGAATATTTTGTTTTTTTTTTTTTCTAATAACTGGGTTTCTAATGAAGAAAGCAAGGTCTATTTGCGTCGTTTTTTTTTGAAAAACAACGTGACAGAAAGGCGCATTTAGGGACGAATCGGCAAAAAGGGATAAAAGGTCTTCAGTTAGAATCATGAAATTGGAGTTGATTCACTGCACAGAGAACTTTTTTAGAGAACTTTCTTAGAAATTTTGAATGCATCCCTCTCACAACGTAGACCCACCACAATACAATACATATTTTGGATATTTTTACTTTTAGGAAGGAACTGGAACTAGATAACTTTTTTAGAAATTTTGAATGCATCCCTCTCACAACGTAGACCCACCACAATATAATACATATTTTTACTTTTAGGAAGGAACTGGACAAAAAGGAAAAGAAATAATAACAAACGAAACGGATGCGACTGGAATATGCAGTGGGTTGTGAATGTACATTTCCGTTACTGTACACGGAAAGAATTTTCTTCATAATATTTATGAACTGATTTCATAAAACGTTTTTCATAAATTTAGTGATTTCATTCTTAATATTTATGAAAAATTCATAAATAAAATTAAATGTTTCATACAATTTTTTCGTAAGCATTTCATATTTCATAAAACAAAATTGTTCAATTGGTGAAAATTAGTTTCATAAGATCAAAGAAAGATTTCATAGTATTAAAGAAACAATTCTACGACAATATTATGAAATATGTCATAACCAATAAAATATTTATTTTATGAAATGTCTTCATAAATATAATGAAGGATTTCGTAGTTTTTATGAAATGTTTCGTAACATACGACTACACTTTTATTGTGTCGACTTTATTCGATGAATGCTGCCAATTCCCATTTGTACTCTGTTAACTCTGACATAAGTATGAACCCTGATTTAGGTGAAAGACATATTCATTGCAAAGACTCTCTCAATGGTGGTGTGTGTTGATTGATTAGTCAACGAGTCAGACCTTTTTTTGATTTTTTGTTTATAAAGGGTGATTTTTTAGCTATTATCTTTTTGGCAACACTGGTTTAAACAGCTGCCGCACGTTTCGTGTTTTGTTTCACTGTCAAACATCTTCAGTTTGGTCTATAATTTAACCATGAATCGTCTTACAAACGAACAACGCTTGCAAATTATTGAATTTTATTATCAAAATGCGTGCTCTGTTAAGAAAGTTCATCGCGCGCTTCCATTTTATGGTCAGTTTAATCGATCCACTGAAGCCAAATTTACATTGTTGTACATTAAACAACCAACACGCTTACGTAGAGTGCGAACTGAAGAAAATATCGCAGCTGTATCGGCCAGTGTTAATGATGACCATCAATTATCGATTCGTCGCCGTTCGTAGCAATTGGGCCTCTGTTACTCAAAAACGTGGAAATGCCAAAATTGGACTAAGCGGATGGACAATTTGAGGCGCAGTCAAGGTCAACATTTGCATGAAATAATCTTCAAACATTAAATTATATGGACCGTACTATTGATTCAAATAAAGATTTCATGCATTTTTCTGAATTTTATGTGTTTTTTTTTTTTGAAAACCTTTCCTATTGCTTTTAAAAAATCACACTTTATATATTGGAAACTTCGGTATAAATTATGAAACTCTTTCATAAAATTGATGAAGTTTCTTCATAAAATCTATGGAAATTTTCATAAATCCTATTAAGAAAAATAATGAATTTTTATGACAAATGTTCTTCGAATGAAGAACTGCATTTCATAGTTTCTAAGAAATGCTTCATAAATTCTATGACACTTTTCATTAATTTGCGCTTTGTGAAACATATTTCATACATTTTATGCAATGTTTCTTTGGCGACTTTTTAATGACAAATTTCACTGAGGTTAAGACAAAATCATAAATATTATGAAGATAATTCTTTCAGTGTATAGATATAGCAATCATAATGTGATTTATTTGGATTTAAACTGTAAAAAATTGTTGAAATTTTCTGCTCTTTGAGATAAAACCAGATAAAAAGGGAATAAAAATAGTACTAACAAAACGGCTACTACCAAATTCAGGCTCTATATAAATACTCGCAATACAAAGGAATTTTGCCAATATTGTACTTTTAAAGTGTGATCCCTGAGATGATGCGACAAAAATGGATAGAAAATGGTAACACCGCCCTAACCGAACAGGTGGAGCTAGAATCGGGATAACAGTGATGGGACAAAGACGGCCCAAAATAAAACATGTAAATAGCCATTAAGGTCGACCGTGCCGAATCTTATATACCCTCCACCATGGAGTGAATGCCACAATATTGCCGGCAGATTAAAGGACATTGGGTTTGCGTAGAAATGCAGTATAATGAAAATTATTATGAAAATTATGATATTTTTATGCAAATTAAAAAAAAACACTCCCGCTTGTAGGGAGAGACTTTCAAAATGTTTATACAGCGTGATGTCCCTGCATACAAAAAAACATAATTCAACTGCATTCAAATATTGTGCTTACCCTAACTATTAGGGGTTATTTCAGGTATTTTCTGTACTTGCAGCGGTTTGGCTAGTACCATTTTTATCCCCTTTCGCCCCATTTCCCCAAAACTTTACAAATTTCGAAAAACAACTTTATGTTGCGCGTCCACACAGTCAGAGTAATGTATACACCATTTCACGAGTTAATCTTCAGTCATTTCTATACCTCTTTACCCATTTTCCCCATTAAAAGTAAAAATTTCCAAATATCCATTTATTTTACCAGTCTACGCAATTAGAGGCGTGTACAAACTGAATTTCATGTTTCTAAGTGGTGTGAATGAACTACAGAGCAAAAACTTGGTAATGACACCTCATTATTTTTAGCATTACCTAGTAATGCTGCATTATTTTGAAGTATGAAATAATTAGCTCCTTATAATGGTTTAAATAAGTAGTTGGCAAGTTAAATTTCATAGAACTTCAGATTTTAAAAACTAATTTTGTACATTTTTGTGGTGAGTCAGAGAATAGCAGTGCTGTTGTTATCGCAGCTTAGTTATACAGGCTTAAAGAAAAACAGCCCTAAAATCTGTATTCAGATTGTTAACAAGTCGATATAAAATATACAATTTAATAAAAATTTTGTTTTCATCACTTATTAAGCCCATTAATGACAATACATTATTTGGCTAGTTATCAATAATGGCATATTTTGTATCTTCCTGAGGCCTCTTATTTTACAACTCGTTTAGAAGTACTTATTAATTAACTTTTCATAAACGTGCGTGGAAGTACTTATTTCTCAACTTTTTGTAAGCGTGCGTGGAAGTACTTATTTTTTTACAATCCCTTTATAAAAATAATTAGAAACGGATCCGAAAAATAAGTAGTGAAGGGTTTTGGTTTTGCCTTATTCCTCACATTACTTGGTAATGAGAGTTTTTGCTGGGTAGTAGTATTTTTATCCCTTTTTATCACATGCAACCCTTAATAAATAGTTAGACTTTTGTAAAAATACAACTTTTTTGGTTCGTGTCCACGATAATGTATGCACCAAATTTGAATATGACGTGAATTAAAAAACCCTAAAAACTAAGTATTAGGGGTATTTTTAGTCCTTGTTAGGGGAAAAAAATTTCCTTTGTGCCAATTTTGTCAATTTTCAATCCCAAGCGATCTGCAACCATTAGACACATATATTAAACATTTTAACAGCCTAGCTCATTTTGTTCGCAAGCTAGCTTTCGACTTTCTAAAATTTGTAATTTTAAGGGAGAAGCGGTACAAAAAGGGATGCAAATGGTACCGACCAAAGAGTTGCAGCTAGAATCATGTTTGTATATTCTCTGACTACATAGACGAGCAACTTAAATGGATTTTTCGAAATTTGTACTTTTAAAGGGGAATTGGGAACAAAAAGGGATAAAAACTGTACCAAACAAAGTTTGCAGCTAGAATCGTAATATTCGGTGTAGGAATTGATTTTTCAAACGTTTTGAGAGACACGAGACATAAATTTTAAAATATATATAAAATTATTAATCGTGACACAAACTACTAAAGTCTGAATATAACTTTAATTAATATTGTAATTCATTAAAATAAAAAGGTTGTTATATCAAATGTGTAACTGTTGAAATGATTCGAGTCCGCGTTATGTAAATGATATTCATAGTCCGCTGCTTTGAACACTTAATAGCATTTCCTATAGAAATTCCGAAATTTGTCTATCTTCCTATGATTGTCTACAATTTATCATTAAACTTTTATAATTTAACTTAAAATAACATGTGTACATTAGGGCGTACCTCAAAAAAAAAGTTCGCCGTACACCTTCGAATATGAAGTATTATTGAAAGGTAGTTTCAAAAAAAAAATTTTTATTTTTTTATGCCGAACGTAGGGGTCGCGCTTTTACATTTTTCTATATAACTTGTATTTATAAACGGATTTTAAAGTGTGATACATCGATGTTTTTGTATCGACGAGGCCGATTTTTTTGTCTTTGAAGTCATTGAGCTCAAGCACCCCCTTCTGGTACTTACCCATCCTTTCTCAGTTGCTACTACCCTAATGTACCACTCTAATAATCGAAAATTAAAGCTCGCATAAAATCATGAATCATGTTTGAGCTCAATGACTTCAAAGACAAAAAAATCGGACAAAAACATCGATGTATCACACTTTAAAATCCGTTTATAAATGCAGAAGTTATATAGAAAAATGTAAAAGCGCGACCCCTACGTTCGGCATAAAAAAATAAAAAAAATTTTTTTGAAACTACCTTTCAATAATACTTCATATTCGAAGGTGTACGGCGAACTTTTTTTTTTTTACTTGTAACCTGGTACGCTCTAGTGTACATCCTACATCCGCTTCGAGCTGACTTACCTGCTGATTTGATTCGTCATCGGCGCCGGCTATTAACTTCACCGTACTGCCATTTGCCAAATTGAAGCTACCGTTGGCCGAGTAGTTGTGCTTGGTCGGAGAGGTTCCAATGCGCGAGAAATTATGAAAATCCCGGCTGCCGCCCACATCCTGGCTGTGATAGTCCGAATGTATATCGTTGAGGGTGTTGTTGCTGCCACTGATGGTGGTGACGCCACTCGAGCTAATGTGACCCGAGGTGGCGGTGGTGCGACCACTAATCGTGCCGCCTCCCCCACCAACGCCGCCGCCACCATCTCCAACACCTCGCAAACCCGCACTACGAACATCGCCGTTACCCATCATCTCGGTGGTGGTTATATTCGATATATAACTACGTGTCGTCTGCGGTGAGGGTGTTATAGCTGGCCTATTGTCCACGCCACTGACCGAACCACCATCGGCTCGGCGCCGCATATTGACCCAGGACAAACGATGCTCTTGTTTGCGATCCATGGTGGGCGGGTTGCTGGAATACACATCGTTCGCACTTGAATTATTGCCCATTACGTAAATGCTGGTGGCCGACGAATCGCTGCGGACACGCATTGCTTCCATTGCCGCGGCTGTGTGATGATGTCGGGACGTGGACATTGTGTCCGAGGGTGGGGGCGGTGGTGGTGGCATTGGCGCTGCCTCTGTCGACTTGGCCAACTGTGACTGTGACTGTTGCAGTTTGTTGTTGTTGTTGTGCCTCCGGTTGGCCACAGTGGTTTTCAGCTGCTGCAAGTGCTCATCAAGTGCTTCATCACCTGCTCGGGCTTTAAAAGATGGATTCATCGTGACACCAATACTCCGCAGCACTCATTCATCAGGTGGTAGAGGAAAAAAACTTGTTTTGTTGGCTACGTTTCTTTGTTTTCCTTTCTTTTTTTATTTTTTGATTTGATTTAACTCGAAGCCAATGATGTTTTAAAGATTTATTTCAAAAGGCGTATCTGCAAAAAAGCGGAGAAGGAGAGACGGTGAAAAAAAATAACAATGAATGAATTGTTAATTGTTTGAATATCGGTGTGTGTGTATGTGTGTGTGTTTTATCAAATGCAAAACAAATGATTTGCTAATAGTGATGATATCTGAGAAATAAAAATTACTTTTAATAATAATCAGAAATACGGAAATACTAATTGGCCAAGTCTTTAGACGAGTCACGATTACGTGTGATGCGACATTGAACCGAACATGTTCGCTGAGGAGTCGACAACACGAATTACATTGGTCAAATTGCATCCAAGGTATATCGCGGACGTTGAATAGATTCCATTCGATTTGGATTCGCGATTCGATTTAAAAAGTATTTATCCTTGTACAAAACATCTTAAAACAAATATAATAATAGCTGTGCATTAATTGAAAATAATCATAAGTTATCGAAAGTGAATATCAGAACACTTCCCCTCCACGGCACAGTAGGGGTTAGGAAAACAGAACAGAAATAATCAAATACATATTTTTATATATTTATATTTTTTTAATTTTTATATATTTATATTTTTATATTTTTATATTTTTATATTTTTATATTTTTATATTTTTATATTTTTATATTTTTATATTTTTATATTTTTATATTTTTAAATTTTTATATTTTTATATTTTTATATTTTTATATTTTTATATTTTTATATTTTTATATTTTTATATTTTTATATTTTTATATTTTTATATTTTTATATTTTTATATTTTTATATTTTTATATTTTTATATTTTTATATTTTTATATTTTTATATTTTTATATTTTTATATTTTTATATTTTTATATTTTTATATTTTTATATTTTTATATTTTTATATTTTTATATTTTTATATTTTTATATTTTTATATTTTTATATTTTTATATTTTTATATTTTTATATTTTTATATTTTTATATTTTTATATTTTTATATTTTTATATTTTTATATTTTTATATTTTTATATTTTTATATTTTTATATTTTTATATTTTTATATTTTTATATTTTTATATTTTTATATTTTTATATTTTTATATTTTTATATTTTTATATTTTTATATTTTTATATTTTTATATTTTTATATTTTTATATTTTTATATTTTTATATTTTTATATTTTTATATTTTTATATTTTTATATTTTTATATTTTTATATTTTTATATTTTTATATTTTTATATTTTTATATTTTTATATTTTTATATTTTTATATTTTTATATTTTTATATTTTTATATTTTTATATTTTTATATTTTTATATTTTTATATTTTTATATTTTTATATTTTTATATTTTTATATTTTTATATTTTTATATTTTTATATTTTTATATTTTTATATTTTTATATTTTTATATTTTTATATTTTTATATTTTTATATTTTTATATTTTTATATTTTTATATTTTTATATTTTTATATTTTTATATTTTTATATTTTTATATTTTTATATTTTTATATTTTTATATTTTTATATTTTTATATTTTTATATTTTTATATTTTTATATTTTTATATTTTTATATTTTTATATTTTTATATTTTTATATTTTTATATTTTTATATTTTTATATTTTTATATTTTTATATTTTTATATTTTTATATTTTTATATTTTTATATTTTTATATTTTTATATTTTTATATTTTTATATTTTTATATTTTTATATTTTTATATTTTTATATTTTTATATTTTTATATTTTTATATTTTTATATTTTTATATTTTTATATTTTTATATTTTTATATTTTTATATTTTTATATTTTTATATTTTTATATTTTTATATTTTTATATTTTTATATTTTTATATTTTTATATTTTTATATTTTTATATTTTTATATTTTTATATTTTTATATTTTTATATTTTTATATTTTTATATTTTTATATTTTTAAATTTTTATACTTTTATATTTTTATACTTTTATATATTTATATGTTTATATTTTTATGCTTTTTATATATTTTTTAAATTTCAATTTTTTTGTGGTATGAGATACAAATATATAGATATTTTTCTAATTTCCAACAAATTTCTTCCAGTTTTACAGAAAATTGTCAAATTTAATTAATTAAATTTCTTTATTTATAATTTTTAATGGATTTTAGTTTATTAAAAAAGTCATTGGATAATTTCATGTGAAGCGATGAATTTCATTTGGCATTTTTAAAAGATAGGAAATTATAGACACTAGGGTGGACCGACAATAAATTATTTTTGCAATGAGATAATTTAAAAAAAATTTTAACTTTTTTGTGATATGAGATACAATTATGTTTGTCTCTAATTTCTAACAAATTTTTACCAGTTTTAGAGAAAATTGACAAATTTTAAAATATACTTTTTTCTTATTTATGTCTTTATTTATAACTGTGAATAAATTTTAGTTTATTAAAAAAATATTGGGTAATTTCATGTGAAAGCGATCTCATACACATTTTGACATTTTTAAAAGATAGGAAATTGTAGACACTAGGGTGGTACGCACATATTTGGAAAATTTCATCAAAATCGGAGAGAAATGTTAAGAAACACGGTTTTTACAACCGGGTTTCTCGGAAATGTGATATGATAGAAACATTTTGAGGGCAGATTTCAATTCAGCAATGACGGCTAAATAAACCAAAATTCCTTATGTTCTTTATTTTCGAAAAAACCCGGGTTTAAAACCGGTTGTAAAAACCGGGTTTTTTTAAATTTCAATCGTATTTTGCCGCAAATACCACACGTTATATACATTTTACGATCTGGTTTGCATATTCATTTCCCACTTTATCATATCACGCACTCTGGAACGGAAGAAGAGACATCGTGAAGTGGACTCAGCCTAGTTCATTGCTTTTTGTCTGGTCTACAGAGTGATGGATGGTAAACTACACTTATCTATTTTGAATTTCCCACTCGTCCCGTTTAATCTCTGGAACATATTACCTTTGAGTCGAGAACAATAAAAAAAATTGCAATAAAATTTGGATTTCCACAGTGTCCACTAATGACAGGTTTCACTGCAATTAAATATTGTATTTACAATAACTTAACGAATTTTGAGGCCAACAAAAACAATCTGAAAGGTGGACGTGCCAAATTTAAAGTAATTTCCTCTCAGAAAAAACAGAAAACGAATGCATAACACCCGCGCTGTTATGCAGTACAGTAGAGTGCACTTAATCCCAAACTAATGACTCATTAATGGCGTTGCCATGACATGTAGAACTGTGTGTTTCATGAATTCTTATTAAAATTCTGAAAATACCTGTGCCAGGCAGGCGAGGCCTTCTTCGAGCACGGACCGTAAGAGAATCAACTGAATCATCTTCATGATTAAGAGTCAATGATTCAAGTAAAAAAATCCACAGAGATAACGATCCCAAAAACTACAAAGACGCATCGCAGCAGAAATAATGCTTTGAACTGTTGAATTTGAATGGAATCTAATAAAACTCAAATTGATTTGCATAATTGCCACCATCACCAGCATCACATTTGCCATTTTTGGCCTAATGTTAGAGAGCTACTAGAACAGCTTCCAGCCGCTTATTAGCAATTTTTCATGCTCTTATTAATTAATCAATTAATTAATAGTGAACGATTGTTGTAACGTATTCAACTGCCACTCTGACATATTGAGAATATTCATTTAAGAAAACGATTAATTGTCTCGCTTATCATGCGTTCATGTGTATAGTAAGGCGGCGTAATGCATACACAACTGGTTTCGGTTAAGGCAATTATTGAAGTAGAACTTACTCTGAAACCAATGATTGGAAAATTATGGTAGGACGGATAAAAAACGATGCTGATATATCTTACATTAATTTGCTTGATTTTTTCTTTAGATTTTTTTTAATATTTTTACGAATCTGGATTTTAAAGTATTTTTTAAAAGGCATCTATCATACCACGGTGTTTCACAGGGAAAATAATATTTGAAATTTTTTTATTAAAAAGAGAGAAAACACTTGGAAGTACTCTATAGCTTCACATGAAATGCAAAATGAGGAATCCCAAATTTTCATAAGTAAAAAAAGCAATTATGAAGTGAAGTGTTTATAAATTCCATATTTTTCCAAATAAAATTTAAAAGCTAATTCTAGGGGTCAAAATAACGCTACTTTATCAAAAAATATTTGTAGATTTTCGTTATAAAATTGTAAATTGTTGTCATATTGTTTATTTTGGACGTAATAAAAAATTTCGATTTTTTTGTTACGCATTTCAGAATTTAAGTTGACGATATAAAGTTTTACATTCAACCAGTCGGATCGCAGTCAGTCATATCTCTACAGAATTATAGTTTCTTAACAGACTTATATTTCATATCGATAATGACCAGAAATTAAAAGAATTAAAACTAATTAAATTAAACTCAAAACAGTATTTAAATAATAACGACAAAAAAAGTTTGCCGAAACAGCAGACATTGTTTGCAGAAATAGCAGACTTTATTTGTTGAAAGAGCAGGCATTGTTTCCTGACGCGGCGCAAACTAATAAGCTGAAGCAACAAATTTATTTGCCGAAACAACAGACTTTGTTTGCTGAAACAGCAGACTTTGCTTTCTGAAACATCAGACTTTGTTTGCTGAAACAGCAGACCTTGTTTGCTAAACCACCAGACTTTGTTTGTCAAAACAGCAGACTTTGTTTGCTGAAATGACATACTTCGCTTGCTGAAACAACGGAATTTGTTTGCTGAAAAAACATACAATGTTTGCTTTATTTGCTGAAACAGCCGACTCGTTTGCTAAGACAGCAGACTTTGTTTTCGAAAATAGCAGACTTTGTTTGTTGAAACAGCAGACTTTGTTTGTTGAAATATCAGACTTTTTTTGCTGAAACAGCAGACTCGTTTGCTAGCACATCAGACCTTGTTTGCTGAAAGAATAGGCTTTGTTTGTTGAAACAGCAGTTATTGTGTTTTTAAACAGCAGACTTTGTTTGTTGAAATAGAAGATTTTATTTGTTGAAAGAGGCGGCATTGTGTTCACACGGTGCAAGCTTATAAGCTGAAGCAACAAACTTTATTTGCGAAACAGCAGACCTGGTTTGCTAAAACAGCAGACATTGTTTGTCAAAACAGAATACTTCGTTTGCTGAAACAACGAAATTTGTTTGCTGAGAAAACATACATTGTTTGCTAAACCATCAGATTTGTATTGCTGAAACAACAAACTTTATTTGCTGAAACAGCCGACTCGTTTGCTAAGACAACAGACTTTGTTTTCTAAAATAGCAGACTTTGTTTGTTGCAACAGCAGACTTTGTTTGTTGAAACATCAGACTTTTTTTTGCAGACAGCAGACTCGTTTGCTAACACATCAGACCTTGTTTGCTGAAAGAATAGGCTTTGTTTGTTGAAACAGCAAACTTTGTTTGTTGAAATAGCAGACTTTGTTTGCTGAAATAGCAAAACTTGCTTGCTAAAACAACAGACTTTTTTTGCAGAATCGACAAACTTTATTAAATTGCCTGACTTTGTTTGCAGAAATAGCTGACATTGGTTGCTGAAACTGCAGACTTTACTTTATTGTTTATTTTATTTCCTGAAGCAAGAAAACAACAGACTTTTTTGCAGAATCGGCAAACTTTATTTGATGAATTCCCTAACTTTGTTTGCAGAAATAACAGACATTGCTTGCTGAAACTGCAGACTTTACTTTATTGTTTATTTTATTTCCTGAAGCAACAAACATACTTTGCTAAAAAAATAGACCTATACTGAGAGAACAAATACGAAGAAGCAACGAAGAGCATTTTTGTGGAACAATATAGGCGTCTCAATATAGGCGTCTTTTTGGACCCTTTTGTATAAATGGGTAAAAACACCCCTAAAACAGCGGTTTAACGGGACAAAATGTTCTACAAAAATATTTACCATAAAATTCTACTATAAATCTCTGAATACACCAAATCTCAAAACTCAACTGAAATGCCAGAAATAAGTCAAAACTTATAACTCGTTCTATTTCTCCAAATTGGTGTCCCACAAAACTGAATTTTAGGGAATGGAAAAATTCTTTACGTCAAATTTTACTAGAAGTCACAGAAAAGAAGAAAGTTATATAATAAATATATATAAAGAAAATATCAGTACCATTTTGGGTATTTAAATGAAAATTATTTATTAAATTTTTCTTTTAGCTGTTGAATATTATAGATTTCTCTTCAAATTTCGTCCATATAGAGGTGATTGAGAAAAACAATATCTGAAATACGAAAATTATGAAATTATTATTATATATAAGCTGTTGAAAAGTCCCAATACTTCACATTTTGTAATTTTGATATCTCGAAAACTATGATTACCCAAGAATCTTCTACTGATCAGAAAACGTGCACCATCAAAGCAAACGAACAGTAATATTTTTGTAGAAAAGTTGCGATGAACCAATAGTTGCACTTATAAAGAGTACAATGCTAATATTTAGTTTGTTCCAAACAGAAATTTACGAAGAGAAATAATTTTTGTTCCAATATTCAGATGTAGGTATCATAATTTTATGAATAAAATATACCAAATGTTTATAAACACGAACAATAATTTTGTATTTTTACTGCAAACATTTTGCAACCAATTCGTTGTTATGGCAGAATATTTGCTGTAATAGCAGCAAAATCTGATCGTTCCGCAAAAACTGATTTGAACTGGGATATTGTCCTGGCTCAAGACCATTTTGCTTCTATATTTAATAGAATGCAAATTTTTTACAAATGGCATGGTGACATTTATTACTTGGCTGCAGACTACCACGATCATGATTTCGACCATGTCAAAAGTCTTTTCAAGTGGCTTCGCAGCGACTTTTCAACATCAAACCCGGCCTCTATAAGGAGATGATTCTCAGAAACGAACGAGAAGCACAACTCACTTGCCGAATTTGCGTTTAAAAAATCGCACCAAGTAATAAAGCACACATGCCATCTTACAAGCATCTCATTGAGTTGAATATGTAAGTATGTGTATATGCAGGTTTGTTACCCAGCAATACTTCTGCCGTGACAACGCTCATTTGTTTTAGTTTTTTCGTTTGCATTTTTTGGTCTGTAATCAATATTTGATTTGAACTGGGATATTGCCCTGGCTCAAGACCATTTTGCTTCTATATTTATTAGAATGCAAAAACCTTATTTTTTCTAAATGAATTGATAGGAGTCTTAAGACAAATTATTTAGCTCATTCGACCAGGCGACCAAATTTTTGTGGATGTCATTTCCAATTTTCCTAGGACTATTTTTGTACTATAAAATTCGTTGAAAATCCTATCGCCATGCATTCTGGCTGTAGAGATTTTTTAAAGTTAGTTTTTGTAATAAATTTGGAATTTACAAAATGTGTTCGTGTGTCGACTTAATATCCAATCACCCATGTAGTATGTAGGGTACAACGCTTACAACATACGTCGTTCATAAATAAATGTCAAATAAGCTGCAACTTTATGATAATTTGTTTTTTTTCTGCATTCTCTGCCCGAAGTGAATGGCCTTTTTGCCCACATTGAGATAAAGAAGAATAAGACACACTTACGATACGATACAAGAATAATGCATATGCATATATCATATATACATATATATGTTAGTTCACATTTAAACTTATTATGATAACAGCAAACTTGTCAACAATATTTACTTGTACTGTGTGTGTATCTACTTCTTCTTCTTCAAGTCTACATAATGACACCAAATGGGGAAATATATGGTACACCCGCAATTTGTACGGGGAGAGCAACGAACAAATATACCCTGATATCATAGATAAGATAGTTACGCACGCACCGCACCCTGTTGCTCCAATTAAAGATAAAATGAAAGATCTCCAGCGTCACAGACAGAGAAGATTGTTTTGTTTTTGCAAACATTTTCGAAAAATATAACGAAGCATTTTTTTGTTCACAGAAAAAACCTTCATAAAAGCCATAACATAGCGAGGCTATTGTACGCATGACATTGCTGAAATATTGAAATATTGTGGCGTTTTCTTTTCTCACAAAAAAGTACAGCGTTTCTCTTTTCGTTTGCCCTTAAATTGGTGGTTTTTCTGTTCATTATTTTCTGCACACGGCGCTTAAAAATGGAACCGATTGACAAGGGCAACACTTTGCTCTAAACATTTCTACTGATATTGATGATGATGATCTCTTTTGTGTTCTTCTGTAAGAAGACCAAAAGAAGTTTTGCTGAAACATTGGTTAATGAAACAGCAGACATTGTTTGCAGAAACAGCAGATATTGTTTGCCGAAACAGCAGATATTGGTTGAATTCTCAAACAGCTGACATTGATTTCTCAAACAGCAGACATTGGTTGCTGCGACAACAGACATTGCTTGCTGAAATAACAGACTTGGATATTTATCACTTCCGATCAAATATATATATTTTTGATTTTTCATTTTCTTTTGTGTTTTCGCTATGAAAACAAAAAAAATATAGGCGAATTCCCACTTCGATTTTAAACAACGCCTGTAAAAAAATTGATTTTTTTCACGAGTTATGACCAATTTAACAGTGAAAAAAATACTGCTTTTTTCAAATGGTGTGTTCATTCAACCTGTAAGTCCTGAAATACTTTACCGGTTGTAATATGTTATACCTTGTTTGGAAGGTGATTTCAATTACTTGTAAAATATTGACGTGGTGTATTACAGCAGGGTTAGCTTTTTTAAAGTTTTTGCAATTTTAATTATTTTATTTTGATTTTCGAAATGATTACACCAATCCATTTTGTTGAAATTTTAAAGTAGTGTGCTTAGGTCTATTTTTAAGCGACTGTGTGAGTTTGATAGTGGTGAAATTATGGTTTTTATTTTTTACGATTTTTTTTAATTCTCATAAAAATTATAATTTTTTCATTAGCTCATAAACACATAAATGCCTGTAAAACATTTCTATTGGTCTTATTTCTTTAGCTTTCCATCTAAAAATATATAAAAGGTATTTTAGAGGAACTTTAACAACGAAAATGGTCCAAGATCTACGTCTTCCATTTTTGTGGTCCAATTTCCTCCAAACTTCGTTTCGACCCTTTTTGGATGTTAACCATACATGCCCAACCATATTTTGTAATACATATAACCATTATGTTAAGATGCTTAAAAAAAATAAGGTTAATAAAAACATAAATATTTTTTTTTTTAATTTTTAAATTCAAATTCAATGAAGGTACTTTAAATCTTTGTGGCCATTTTGGAAATATAGGTCCAATTACAGCCGCTAATACATTAAAGGTAATTATGATGGTAAAACAGTGGTTTAGGAGAAGTCTCCTAAAAATTGAAAAAAAATATTTTCTTGCACGAAACACCCATTAAAAATTAATATGAATGAAAAAATACTTTGTTATATTTGTTAATAGCTGACATTATATCGAAGAAACCAATTACTATATATAAAAGATCTATGGAATTTAAAAAATAAAATAAACCAAAATATTTTTTTTTCGATTTTTTTATATTGTTTATGGGGTTTTTCGCAATAAAAATATTCTTTTGTTCTCAATTTTAATTTAAATTATTTACGAGTTTAGAGATACAAAATACATCAGAAAATATTATTATCTTTATGAAATAAATAGTCAAACTCGAGGTCCTTTTATTTTTTTTTCGTCCCAGATTTTTTATTCTCTAAAAATTAATGTTGTCTCTTTTTTTAAGACTATTCCTAAACTACTGTTTCTATGTGCAAGTGACATTTGTAGTTGTCATGAATATCTTTAATTAAACATATAAGCGTGAGTGATCGGGCCTATATTTCCAAAATGAGAGTAGGAAAATTTTAATTCCAATAAAAATTTTAAAAAATATATGTATATTAGGAAGGATCACGAAAATAAATTGCAGCGGTCACCCCCCATGAATTGAAATGAATTGGATTGTTTAATGATGATGTAAAAAATATTTCGTCACTAGGTCAAGCCATCTGTGAGTTAAGCGCTCCTGAAAACACCTCTAAAAATCATATTTTTCCCTTGTAATTTTTTTATGTGCATTTCTGTCCAAATTTTTTTTGATTGAAAATTTTTATTCATGTCTTAGAATATCTCATTGGTCGTATTATTGGACGTTTATATTGATTTTTGTGTTTTTTCAAGGTGACAGAAGAAATCAATACCTTTTCGAATGATGCTAAATGATGAATATCGGAACGAAAATGACGTCACTGACTCCATGTTTGTAAAATAGTTTAATGCAGGAGCCAACATTTCCAAACTCTTTTTACAAAAATGAGCGCTGCGGCGTGAATTTCCGTCCGTTTTTCATCATTTAGGCATCAGGTATTGACTGCCGCTATTTATTTTTTATTAAACACTAACACCAAATTTGAAAGTTTTTCAATTGTCACTACAATAAAACATAAAAAAATACTATAAGGGTCCAATAATTCGACCAATAAGCAACTCTAAAAAATGCATGCGAAAATATGATTTTTACGAAATATTTAACAAATCATCATTAAACAATCCAAACTTTATTTTCGGTGGGTGACTGGAAATTGTGTTTCCATTTGTATGGACCGCGACCCAGCCTAATGTATATGGGGCATTCCACGACAAATCGGACAGTTGCAAAAAAAAATATTTTTGATTTCCTCCATTTTTTTATATTTTTTAGTACCCTTGAAAAAACACCTCCTGGTATACTTTTAGTTTTTTTCTGATTACTCGTTAAAAAGATATAGCATTTTTAAAAAGTCGTTAAATAGAAATTATATTTTTAGTCGTTTGCTCATAACTTCTTCAATAATGGTCCGAATTACATATTCTTTTTTTAATATTTTTGTATTTTTAAGTACTTTTCAGAAAAAATATTCACAATGTTTTTCTAAACAAATTTTTATTTTTAAATTAAAACTTTATTTTTTAATTCTTTGTACTCTTCAATTTTTTCGAAAAAAATTTTATTTAAACATGTATTTATTTTGCAAATTTTGAGCCTTGGTTGAAAGTGGGCCTACAATAATTTTTAATTTTTTGAAAATTTGAAAAAAACTAATTCTCTACTCCACTGTATGCTTTATCTCTCAAAAAACTAAGATACAAACAATTAAAAAAGTAAAGTTTTAAAAAATAAAATTTGTATAGAAAAACATTGTGAATATTTTTATACCCTACACCACTTCGTGGGCTAGGGTATTAAAGGGTGATTTTTTAAGAGCTTGATAACTTTTTTTTTAAAAAAACGCATAAAATTTGCAAAATCTCATCGGTTTTTTATTTGAAACGTTAGATTGGTCCATGACATTTACTTTTTGAAGATAATTTCATTTAAATGTTGACCGCGGCTGCGTCTTAGGTGGTCCATTCGGAAAGTCCAATTTTGGGCAACTTTTTCGAGCATTTCGGCCGGAATAGCCCGAATTTCTTCGGAAATGTTGTCTTCCAAAGCTGGAATAGTTGCTGGCTTATTTCTGTAGACTTTATACTTGACGTAGCCCCACAAAAAATAGTCTAAAGGCGTCAAATCGCATGATCTTGGTGGCCAATTTACCGGTCCATTTCTTGAGATGAATTGTTCTCCGAAGTTTTCCCTCAAAATGGCCATAGAATCGCGAGCTGTGTGGCATGTAGCGCCATCTTGTTGAAACCACATGTCAACCAAGTTCAGTTCTTCCATTTTGGGCAAAAAAAAGTTGGATATCATCTCACGGTAGCGCTCACCATTCACAGTTACGTTACGATTCGCATCATCTTTGAAGAAGTACGGTCCAATGATGCCACCAGCCCATAAACCGCACCAAACTGTGACTTTTTCTGGATGCATTGGTAGCTCTTGCCAATGCTTCTGGCTGATATTCACTCCAAAATCGACAATTCTGCCTATTTACGTACCCATTGAGCCAAAAATGAGCTTCGTCGCTGAACACAATTTCTTTCTTTCTGAACTTTCTTAACAGAGCACGCATTTTGATAATAAAATTCAATGATTTGCAAGCGTTGCTCGTTAGTAAGTCTATTCATGATGAAATGTCAAAGCATACTGAGCATCTTTCTCTTTGACACCATGTCTGAAATCCTACGTGATCTGTCAAATACTAATGCATGAAAATCCTAACCTCAAAAAAATCACTCTTTATAAGTTTGTTTCGCCCCAAATGTTTGTAACACCAAGAAATAATCGAGCTAGACCCACCTTTAAGTATACCGATCGGCTTAGAATCACCACCTGAGTCGATTTAACGATGTCTGTCTGTCCGTCTGCTGTCCATCTAAGCTTGTTCGCACTCTACAGCTCGCAATTGTTGTCCGATTGTCATGAAACTTGGCAGAAGTTATTTTTTCTGGCCAAGGACCATCGGTAATGAATTTGGAGGAAATCGGTTCAAATTTAGATATAGCCCCCATACAAATGTCGCTCCCGATTTCACTTTTTCCGCTTTAGAAACGACATATTGTAACCGATTTTTTTAAATTTTGCAGAACATCTTATAATCCAACTAGAAATACGTATGCAAAAATTGGGTAAGATCGGTTCAGATTTAGATTTAGCCCCCATACAAATGTCGCTCCCGATTTCACTTTTTCCGCTCTAAAATCACACATTGTACCCGTTTTTCTTTAAAATTGGCACAACATCTTATAATCGAACTAGAAACATCTATGGTGAAAGTGGGTAAGATAGGTTCAGATTTAGATATAGACCTCATACAAATGTCGCTCCCGAATGTTTAACCGATTTAGGCCAAATTTTACATATTATATTTCACCAATAAACAGACATGGTGAAAGCGGGTCACATCGTTCCTGGTTTCAATATACCCCCATACAAATGTCCTTTCCGATTTAAAATTTTTTGTCAAACACATACATTTACAGGATGCAAAAATCCTTCCCGATTTCACTTTTTTACCGAATTGAATTGCAATGAGAATTGTTTGGGTGATGTCCATATGTCCATACTTTGGTATACTACTGTATAATTTGTATTTGTCTGTCGGACAATTAGATCAATTACCATATTATTTACCATACTCGTTAAATTTGACTGAAGATGAATCTATAGCATATAAATTATATGAATATAATTTATATAATTTGTATGAACTACATAAAATTGCTCCCATGAAATGCCTGGGTTTAGTAATCAAAGCGAGGTACATACGCAGGGAGTGGTGTAGGGTATTATATAGTCGGCCCCGCCCGACTTTAGCCTTTCCTTACTTGTTTTCAATATTTTATTATAAAATTGAAAAGTACTTCAAAAAACAAAAATATTAAAAAAACGAATATCTAATTCGGACCATTATTGAAGAAGACTGAAAAAAGAACTTCTATTTAACGGTTTTTAATAAAGCTATATCTTTTTTAACTTTATAATCAGAAAAAATGCAAAGTGTACCAGGAGGTGTTTTTTAATGGGTATTATATAATATAAAAAAAATGGAGGAAATCAAAAAAATATTTTTTTCAACTGTCCGATTTTTTAACATTGTTTTTCGAATTTAAAAAGCCTAAACACATCAGAATTTTTTATTATATATATTTTTATTATAATAATATAATTTTTTATTTTTTATTATATTTTTTACAAAGTGTGATACTTTTCTGTTCCAAAGACGATTTCCTTTTTAAATAGAGATTAATTTTAATAATATTATTATTTTAAAATAATACTCGCCAAGAGGATGCATTTGCCAAAAATAACAAAATTTTAAAAAGTAAAAATAACCAAGTTCACGAATATATATTTTTTAATTAACTAAACATTCTAATTTATTGCATAATATTATAGCGGCGATACGCTACGACAATACTCATACAACTTGTTTGATATGCAAACGTCAATATCAATATTTGAGTTTGTTTCTCTTAATCGCAATATTTGCATTTCACGGCTCTCTTAACACATGATAATGTTCTTCTGAATAAAATGACAAATATATTCCTATTCCTATGATCGGAATATGAAGTAAGGTCGCACTGCGATAATCATTTGAAATGCAACGCCAGTATTTTGACTACACTCTTGCCATTTAAATAAATACAATTGTTTAAATAACTTGTTTTCTACGTACACAACAACAATCAATAATAACAACAAGTGTTTTTGAGGTTTCCATCTAATAATAACAGTAATAATAATAATGTCTTTCTTTTTGTGCGATTCGATTTTGTTTTGAGAAAAAGAAAATGAAATTTCATAAAAATTTCAATATTTATTTAAAATTAAAACAAATGTACGACCGTCTGTCCCTCCATACATCTGTGTTGCCGGAAAAATATTTGTCATTCACACTTCCCTCCAAACTCAGAAAACTTAATTCCATTTCCAAAGTACAACGTACACCGCGCCGCGCCGTACTGAAATAAAACCAGGTTTCCCAGAACTATTAATAATAAATTCGTGTTTTCATCTGAAGAACTTCTGTGGTTCACGAAACACTCACTGACTAAACAAAAACATACAAAAAACAAAAACACAGACGTGTAGACAGTCTGTGCGACAGACAGACAGACAGACGAGAACGTATACAAAGGTCTGAGTGAACCCTCGAGTTGAGTTGAAGTAAATTAAATTCAACCGAGTGTAACACACTTGCGATACATTTGGTGTCAGCAAAATAAACGAAAAGCCGAACTGAATAAAGTGACGCTTAAATTATGCCAGACCGAAATGAAAGCCCTACATGAAAGGGGGGCATACCGAAAGTGTTTCATTTATTGGTAACGTCTTCCGAAAAACAATGTTTCTTATGTTTAAATTAAAATTAAGTTATAGTCTAAATTCTAGTACAATTTGACTTAAAATTAAATAAACTAGATCTTCAGTCAAATACGAAAAACTATAACACCATGCAACAAAAATTTCGCCAATGGGCTATGTAGAACATTTTCTAATGTCTTTTGGCTTTCTAAACTCGACACGATATAAAACAAGTAAGAAGGCGTTAAGTTCGTCCGGGCCGAATCTTATATACCCTCCACCACGGAGTGCATTCCACAGTATTACCAGCAGATTAAAAATGTCGGCTTTACATAGAAGCACAGTACCATATTACGAAATTTGTGATATTTTTATGCACACTACTATAATTGTTTACTATTTCAAACTATAATGTATATTTCAGATACAGACACAGTGATATGAAAAGTATAAATTTTAAAGATATCCCCATTCCCAATATCCCCAGATTCGCCCCATTACACGACCAAATGTACAAATTTCAAAAAAACCTTTTTTCGAGTCTTCATAGTCAGAATGTATACACCGAATTTCATGATTCTATCAGCGGCCATTTTGTTGGTACAATTTTTATCCCCTTTTTCCAATTTTGCCCCCTCAAGAGTATGACTATCTAAACCCTGTTTATTTTACGTATCTACATAATTAGAGGCATGTACACACCGAATTTCATCATTCTAGCTGTATTCGTTTAGTTGGTACTATTTTTATCCCCTGTAGCCATTGTATCCCTTGAAAGTACGAATTTTGAAAAAAACGTTTTATTTTTCGTGTCTACGCAGTCAGAGGAATGTATACTCCGAATTTCATGATTCTAGCTGCTGTCATTTGGTAGGTACTATTTTTATCCCCTTTTTCCATTTAAACCCCAAAAAGTACGAATTTTGGAAAGTTCTTTTATTTTACGTGTCTACGCAATCAGAGGAATGTATATATCAAATTTCATTACTGTAGGTGCAGCCGTTAGGTTGGTACTATTTTTATGCCTCTATCCCCATTTAACCCCTTAAATTTACGAATTTAGAAAAAATACTTTTATATTATATATCTACTCTATTAGAGGAATGTACACGCCAACTTTCGTGTTTCTATCTATTGTCGTTTGATAGGTACTATTTTTATCCCTTTTTGCCCCATTTCGCTCCCTACGAAATAGAATCACTTTATGGTGCGCTTTTATGCTATAAGGGGAATATGCATTCCAAATATCAAGTAAATACAAGCAGACATATTCTAAAAGCATGCTGAAATACTCTAAATATTAGGGGTATTTTCAGTCTTTGTGAGGGAAAAAATTTTCCCTCTGGGCCGATTTCCCCCACTTTCAATCCCAACCGATCTACAACCATAAGACACATTTAGGATGAATTTGGACATCCTAGCTCATTTCGTTCGGCCGTTATCGTGCTTTCAACAGACAGACGGACAGACGGACATGGCTATATCGTCTTATAATTTTACCACGACCCAGAATATATACTTTATGGGGTCTCCGATGAATATTTCAAGGTGTTACAAACGGAATGACAAAGTGAATATACCCCTGGAGGTGGAGGGTATAAAAAGCACTCGCAGCTAAGGCTATCGGCCTGATTTTTAATTTTAGGTTTTTTTTTGAGCTTAAAAATGTTAATTCTTTGTTCAATAGCAATGTCCAGCAAAATCGTTTAAAATATAAATTCAACATTGTAACACCTGTTTTCTCATTCGCAGCCACTGTGCGAGATGGTACACTATTGTGTACATTAATAAACGTCTTAATATCCCTTCAAAAATTGCGGACAACCAACCGAAAAAGGCACACAAAAGCAGAAGAAGTCGAACAAGTCCAAATGCAACGGCGCATGAAAGAAGAAAGAAATTATGAATACACCTCACACGGGGTGAGGGGGACGGGGGAAATTAATGCGAAACGACGTGGTTTTCTTCCAGAACCACTAGCCACCAACCATATACATTTTGGCCAACTTAGGTAGGGTAACACAGTTCACGGTGTTAAAGTACAGACAGACGGACGGATGGACGGATGAACTCTTGTGTGAATGTGCTAACATGGCAGAGTGAGAGAGAGTGAGTGAGTGAGTAAATGGAAACATTTGATAGTTATTTTCGTAAATTTAGAAGTTTTACACTTAAACTTTTTGGTGGCAAGAACGGATGAGGTGAACAGTATCTACTTAGTTAGTTAATTATGCCACTTGTACTTGTACTCGTTCCTCCTCATGTGAAGGTAAATACATACAGACATATGTATGTGTGTTTGTATTTGAGATGTTAAGTACTCAGTCAACACAGTTTTAATTTAATATGCGCAATTCACGCACATTAACCGTCCGTTAGATACGTGCATACGAACCAGATATAGATAGATCCATGAGATGATGATGAATGAATACCATCTCATGTATCCGGCCATGGATAGTCATCGTAATCGTCTTCTTGTACTTGTGGAAATCAGTTTGGACAATGCATATATTTGCTACAATACTTATGAATATTGAACATTCAATTCGAGGATAGGAAATACATGAGAGAAAACCATACCAAGAGTAAGAAATTATGAAATGAGCAAAGAATACTTTCAATATACAAATCGCAAAATTTTAATTATGCTTAAATTTTCATAATTCTATAAATTCAATCAGTATTTTTTTTTGACGAACGGAAAAAGTATGATATTTCCGCCGATGTCTCCATCTCTGAAATCTCCCTTCGAGCTTACAAATGTTTAAAATCATTTCCAATTTTTTATTTGACAGTAATTTTCAATCAACTTATTTTTCACAAAAATATCCGAAGATCAAATTTAGCTAAATGTTCTGGGGTGTGTTCAAAGCTGTGTAAAGCTTTTCAGCATACGAGGGCGTTCCCATAAACACCCGATTTAACGTATTGTATATTGGCAGCACTTAAAAAAACAGCAACAATGGCAAAAAAAAACTTCGATGATACCACATTGTTTAGTATTCGTTTGGGGGACATAAAAAGCGAAAACGCACAACGTAAAATAATGAAAAATTGAACATTGTAAGACAATACTTTCATTTGAATTGAATAATTGACAACACTGCTGCATTAAAGCGAAACAAATTGGCAACATTGAAAGAACATATCCGCGTATAATTGTAAACAAGTGAATTTGTTCACATATGTTTAATATCAATTTTTTATTCTATATATTCTATTTCTTAATTGCAATACTTTAGCTGTGCTATTTTAATTTTCAACTTTTACAAAATAAATCAAAATAACACGAAAAACGCCTATATAATTCAAACTTTAGTCTGGTAACATAGTCGGCCACGCAAAAAAAAAGTTTTTTTGCGGCTGAAGACCGGTAGGGAAGAAAAATTAAAATTAAACCAAACTCTAAAAATAAATAATGACCCCAAAAGAAGTTTTCTTAATCATTGGATTGAATTTATACTTTATTATCGGACTTGACGATTTTCTTTTCTAGGGTATGTCCAAGACAACCCACACATACAGGGTGGCTGATGAATGCTGCTACCATGCTACTTAATGCTGTTGTTAAAGTACTTTTTCTTTGCAGAACTGCATCGAAAGTGAATCCCTTTCAACACTATGTGGTTTCAACAGGATTATGCGACTTTGTCACATAGCCAGGTCCTGCTATGAGAGAGAATTGCTGCGAAAGTTCCCTAAGAAGCTGATTTCTAGAAACTCGACATTTAGTTGACCCCAAAGTCTCGTGACCTCACTGACCTACCTTTTTATTGTGGGGTTATTTCATCTGGAAGTTTAAAAAACAAATCAAAACAAAATGGATGGTTTAAAGCAATGCATTCGAACAACAATTGAGACAATTCTTACAGCAACTCTGCCGGAAGTAATGAATAATGAACTTTGCACATACGCCACCTACTATCGTCATGTCATTTAAATTCTATTATTTTTAAAACCCGTTAAAAAGGTTTAATAAAAATGTATCAGTTGTTAAATGAACAAAGAAAAAGTAATATACCTGAATTAGACAAAAAGTTATTTTAGTTTCTTACTGTAGTATCATTCATCAGCCACCCTGTAGTAAAGGTTTAATTTTATTTTTTATACCCTCACTCTACAGAGTAGGAGGGACAAAAAAAGTGTAACGCATTGAAGGAGTGACTCAAGATCCTAAGTATGTTTGGACCAAATCCGTTTCACGATATTTTAGGCTGATTAAGCCATGTCCGTCCGTTCGTCCATCTGTCTGACTGACAGGTGTACACGATAACTGTGGAAAGTAGTTAAGGCATCCATTCAAACTTTGCACATAGTAATATTTTGCCCAAACTTAGTTTAAGTTCGAAGATGGTCGAAATTACCACGCCCCTTCTGATACCTCCCACACAAATGACCCACATTACTATGTTAAATTAAAACCAATGTAATTTCCACACGGATAGTCGGAATTATCTATATTTTGATATATGATAAAGTTTTTATAAGCGCTTTAAGCATGCTAGATATGGCGGGTTTTGCCACCCCCCTTCAGGTACCTTCCCTCACAAATCACCCCAAGCTTCCTAAAATTAAAGCTGTTATGACTTTTATACTGATGGTCTGAAATACTCTGAAATTGACAATGCTTTTATGGACACTTGATATATGGGCGATATTTCCACACCCATTCTACTACCGCCCGCACAAATTGGCATAAGCCTTGGTTAAAATAAAATTGATATAACTTCCATAAGGATAGTAAAATTCAGTTGCAATTTGATATTTGAAAATGTTTTTATACTCACTTTAAACCTAAAAAAATATTTATGCTTTAGCCACACCTTTTCTAGTAGCTCCCACACAATTGTCTCAAAATTAAATCCTTCATAACTTCTATAACGTTCATGAAGTCCACTATAACTTCATATTTGATCACGTTTTTACAATTATCCAGCGCTAAGTAAAATTTATGTTATTCCATATAAAGAGTGATTTTTTTGAGGTTAGGATTTTCATGCATTAGTATTTGACAGATCACGTGGGATTTCAGACATGGTGTCAAAGAGAAAGATGCTCAGTATGCTTTGACATTTCATCATGAATCGTCTTACAAACGAACAACGCTTGCAAATTATTGAATTTTATTATCAAAATGCGTGCTCTGTTAAGAAAGTTCATTGCGCGCTTCCATTTTATGGTCAGTTTAATCGACCCACTGAAGCGGCTATTCGGGCTATTGTGACTAAATTTCGCACCAAATTTACATTGTTGGACATTAAACCACCAACACGCTTACGTAGAGTGCGAACTGAAGAAAATATCGCAGCTGTATCGGCCAGTGTTAATGATGACCACCAATTTTCGATTCGTCGCCGTTCGCACCAATTGGGTCTCTGTTACTCAAAAACGTGGAAATGTCAAAATTGGACTAAGCGGATGGACCACCTAAGACGCAGCCGCGGTCAACATTTAAATGAAATTATCTTCAAAAAGTAAATGTCATGGACCAATCTAACGTTTCAAATAAAGAACCGATGAGATTTTGCAAATTTTATGCGTTTTTTTTAAAAAAAAAGTTATCAAGCTCTTAAAAAATCACCCTTTACATGTTCTCCGAGAGTAAGAGTATATATAAGAAGGCTTAACCGATATATTCTTACTTGTTCGATTCAACGTCTGTCCGTCACACTGGCATCTAAACGAATGGAGCTAGTAGGTCCAAATTTTCCAAAAATACGTCTAATAGATGCAGATCTTTTGGGATTGAAAATGAGCCAAGTCACTTTAGAGGAAAATCTTTTTCATAAGGACAGTTAAAACCTGTAATATTTCGAGTTTCTTATCTTCAGAGGACCGATATTACCTTATATATTAACTTTTAATTTATTCGACCCGAAAAGGGTTAATATTTGGTAATTTCTATCCTTTTATAGCGTGAATACGCACCATAACGTGATCCATACTTTTAACGAGGTATCTCCCGGTCCCAATTAACAGCGCAAATTAGTGTATTAGTATTAGACTGCATTAGTGTATTGGACTGGGAGCACAGTTCGCAGAAACGGCCCGACCAAAGGCATTTATTTATAAAATTTTAAATTTTCCCTAACTAATTTGGTTTGTTTCAATAATCTTTGGGGATCAATTTCATAATAATTTTTCGCGATCTATCCAACGGTTTTGACTGTATTATGAACCAATGTCGCTTGAAACATATATGTAGTCAGAATTGTAACAGAATTCTTTCAGAAACCCAGATAGAGAAAGTTTCGCGACAGACTACATATATGTTACAAGCGACATTGGCCCTTAATACACATGAAAAAAATCAGCCTCATCCGTTGGATAGATCGCGATAAAATTACAAAACAAAAATAGCATGTATACAAAATCTTTTAACCTTATCTCCCGCGAGAATGAAAATTTTCCAAAAATATTCTATTTGTATTTCTTGCTTGCCGTGAAGAAATATCCAATATCCAGTAATTTTGTTGTATGAGCTTGCGTTTAATTTTGCTATTTAAGAGCATTATTTACATATCTTTGGTGTCTTCGACGACCCCCACCGAAATTTTCCGACAAATTTTTTCGTAGAATATTTTAATCCTTAAATGTGCCAGTTAGAGTGATAGACAAGTGATAGTAAGTAAAAACTCCAAAAATTGATTTTTGAAATAACATATTTTGTGTTTTCTTTCATTTTTGGTAAGGAAATATTACTTTCGCAAACAATTAAAAACATAAACAATTGCATATCTCAGAACGGATAAAGTGTGACTTAGGCCACTATCATTCTAACTGACACAAATGTCCTTTTTGAAATGACTTTTTTTATTTTATCGAAAAAAGGTGAAAAGAGAGGAGCTAGAGGGTTAAGATCTTCCACAAAAACGATCCTCATAAAATTCCACAATATAGTTCTGACAGTAAGAATTCTCTCAGACATTAACATGCAACATTTTGTTCACTTAGTACAATGCTCCCTTCGACCAAAAATTAAAACTTTGACCTACTGTAAAAAGAAGCTAAGACCAGCTGGGCTACAAAAATATCAAACCCGAGACCGAAAACCGGGTCAACCGGGTTTTTTATCTGGGACCGACCGTCGGGTGTTTTAAATCGCGATTTTTTGGAAAACCGGGAAACACGAGTTTTTTATGTCGGTCTCAACCGGATTTTCATAGTGCAAATCACTTTTAATATTTTCACGAGCCGCACAGAATGCTTCTTTTAGGGGCAGCAATTTAACTGAAAACTTTACGAACACAGCAAAACTGTGAATCTAAAATGTCGAAGTTCGTCCTAGGTTTCACATACATTTCTTATGGGCAGAAGAAAAATCGACGCCTTTGACCATTTACTGAGGATGACGACCAGCCACACACATAAGTATATAGGGTGGGTCATTATATGTTATAGCTGTTTTTCAAAACTGATATTTTGGGAAAAATAGTTTCTCTATATTATATTATTGAAAACTCGCCAAATGAATTTTTGGACAATGGAACAAAATGTTCCACAAGGTAATTCAGACAGGAATGTTTGGAGTAAACTTCGAAAGATGAATCTGATTATAACATCAAAATTGTCCTACCCAAAGAACGAGTATGTACAATGGGGCAACATTTAGTGGAGTTACCCATAATGAATAATTTCACCATTTTCTATTGTTTCAAGAAAAACCGAAAAAACGACATTGAAGAAAACTCGGTTTTTTATCAGAATTACGGAGTTGCTATTCTGTGCCAATCGAAAAGACTTATTTTTATTGGACAGTGATATTAAAGGTACCTTCGACGAATATTTCAATTTTAATTTAAAATATATCTATAGGATGGGGTCATTTAAAATTTTAAATTAGAATCGGCTATAAAAAAGTACTGTTTATTTTTTCAAATTTCTGTTTTTCTTGCAAAGGTTAAACTTTGTCATTTAATAATGGAACATACAATCATTCATATGACAACCACGACTGGCTCGCCAGTACCTCATCCGATCAATCCAATTTTTCAGCACAGCCCAAAATTCACACCATACAGTGACACGTTGTGGATGCAGTAGCTTCTCAATAGTCACGTGTGGGTTCTCTGTAACCCATATGCGGAAATTGTGCTTATTGACAGAGCCACCAAGCTGAAAATGAGCTTCATCTGAAAACACGAAAATTTCTTACAGTTTGCGTTTACTTTTTATATTTACTTTAATATTTTTAATATTTCCCATTTTGCAAATGTCAAACTTAAATTTGAAAATAAAAATGAATTTTTTTCTACCTTTCAATGTCAAAGTAATCGGTGGCTCAAATTTAAAATGTTACACGGCCCACACCCTATATAAAAAGAAATTTAATATTGCTATCGAGTGTAGGAGTCAAAAATGTTATACCCATGTTATATTTGGACAGTATTTTGTATTTCATTTTTTCTGTTGAACCTTTTTAAATTGGATTGTGGTTATTTTGTATCAAAATTTGGCGCTATTTCAAGTCCACCCTAATTAATTCTTTAGATTCAGACAGATTCAATACGACAATATATTCATATTTGCGAGAGTTAACAACCATATTTTTCCACAAAAAATCGCACACTTTACTAATTTTCCAAATTACCTTTATCCGCAGTATTTGAGTGTTTTTTATAGATTTATTTACCCCACAAATTTCAGTGCAACTTATAAATCATAATTTATTTCTAGCTTTGTGTGAATATTTTGCGTACACATAAGTCTAGTTTAAAGTGTGTCTTGCTACCTACTCACATACAGACATACATCGCATATATACATCTTCGACTGCAGTTCAGTTCAAATTGTTCGGCGGTATAGCGTGCCGGGAGTATTGTTTGCCAGCGACGACAAACATTATTATTGCATATTTTATTTCACACCATATTTCTCGCATTTAAACTTGACCCGGTAACTTTTAATTAAGATGTCAAAAGCGAAATAAAATTATATAAACAAACCTTTTTTAAGTGTGTGTTTGTGTTTGGGGATATGAAACAAAAAAACCCAAAAATTTATTAGTTATTTAATTTAAACTATTTCATCAAATTGAATCGAATCATTACAAAAAAACCGGCAAGACGGATACACACACTCGTAGCGTCGTACCGTTTCAGCCTTTGGTCTTTCTTTTACGGTGAATGTATTGTCATAATCATATGGATGTGGTATAGCTGGTTACCGCTTTTTGTCGAAGCCACAAAACAATGCCAAGTTTATTCATTACAATGGGAAGGAGAAAAAAACGAAAAACGTTAATCCGCCAATTTATAATCGCATCGTCATACAATGTTTTCAAAATTTAGGAATTGACCCTCTAACAACTCGCTAGGGTTAATACCTCCTGCTCCCCCCTCCAGTCTTTCCCCTCTTAACCCAACATCCTTCTTCTCTGTCGCGTAGCTGGTGTTTTCTTCTTTTGTTGCGCTCTTTCTTTCGCTTGGCCATTAGCGCAGCATGACATTTGACACATGACAGTCTTTCCGTCTGTCTGTCTGTAGTAAAAGTTTGACATCGCTATTAATCAAGATGACGACGCACAGAGCAGCAGCAGCACCACAGCATAGTTTCATTTGTAACGCCAAATGTTGTAGTCTTTTATTATATTTTATTTTAGTTTGCTTATTTCATGCGGATTTTTTGCGCTATTCTTTTTTCTAATCACTTTTCTTTTATTCACAAACACACACTCGCGCACACGAGTCAAACTAACTGGTTGTGGTACCTTTTATTATGCAGATCTCCTCCAAGCCACTGTGCTGATACAGGGTGTTTGTTTCGTAGCGAAATCGGCGCGATCACTGTGTCTAGTCTTGGCCTCTGATGAGTCATGGTGAAGAAGCAGAAGGTCTATGACGATGAGTTTTTCCGCTTAAAATCATTTGAAAATACCAGTTTGGAATCAATTTTATGTCACGCACATGCCAATGTATGACACTTCAAATATGAACGAATGAACTCGTGATTCGAACCTTCGTACGACAACTCTCAATACACAATTATATTATATTTGGGGGAACATCGCTATGCAACAAAAACTATACCGAAGGGCCATGTATAACATTTTCGGAAATTTCGAAAACAATATTGAATTAATTTTTTTACTAGAAAACTTAAATTTTTTCTAAAATTCCATTTTTTTAATATTTGTACTGTCATATTGGAAATATAAGCCCGATAACATCCGCTGATATGTTCAATTAAAGAAACTTGCAGCCGTCATACAAATGTTGCGAATTACAATCAATTATAGAGGAAAGACTAAAGTCGGGCGGATCCGACTATATGACGGCCTACACTTTTTACCCCATTACAATTGAATTCGAGCAAAAACGGGATATCGGGAACGATTTTTTGTATGGCTACTATATATGTGGTCTTTAGAGCGGAAAAAAATCAAATCGAGAGCGATATTTGTATGGGAGCTATATATAAATCTGAAGCGATCATTCACCATAGATGTTTCTAATTGGAATATAAGCTGCTGTGCCCAATTTACAGAAAATCTGTTAAAATATATAGTTTCTAGAGCGGAAAAAGTCAATTCAAGAGCGAAATTTGTATGAAGGCTATATCTAAATCTGAACCGATCTGACCCAATTTCAGCATAGATGCTTCTAATTGACATATAAGGTTATGTGCAAAGGTAGAAATAAATCGAATAAAATATGTGGTTTCTAGAGGGGAAAATTACAATCGGGAGCGGCATTTGCGTGGGAGATACATATATCGAAATATGAACCGATCTGACTCACTTTCACCACAGATCTTTCTAATGTGCCCAATTTAAAGCAAAACGAGTTAAATATGTGGTTTATATAGCGCCCCGGTAGTCGAGTTGGTAGCGTGATCGGCTATCAGCGTGGGGGTTGTGGGTTCGATTCCCACCAGAGGCTCTGGTCTGTCGTTGCAACAACTAGCTACAATGGTCTTAGTCACTCCGGCTCAATCCCTGGACCAAAATTATAATATAAATTTACTTTGTATTGTAATTCATAATAATTAAATTAAAAAATGTGGTTTATAGAGTGTAAAAAATCGGGAGCGACATTTATATGGGAGCTATATCTAAATCTGAACCGATTTCGTTCAAATTATAGCCGATCTGTATAATAAACGGTGGGTCTATCTCTTTTCCTATTGGGTGTTATAAACAAATGTACAAAGACAAAATACCCTAGTGGAGGGTATAAAGAGTTGCCTTACTGACTGACTTATCATGGTTTTTGGGGAATTTGTACTTTAAGCGGTTCAAAATGGGACTAAAGGGGATAAAAATCTGACCTTCGTCCCGATTAAACGATAGTAGCTAAAAACTTGAAATTCGGTGTGTGTGTGTGCCTTGCACTTACCATGCAGACGAGCTAAAAAAGAGATTTTTCGAAATTTGTACTTTTAATGGTGGAAAGACACAAAAAGGGATAAAAATTGTACCAATTTAAGTGATGCAGCTAGATTCGTGAAAATCGCTATTTACATTTAACTGTACGTTGTCGACTTGCTACATAAATAGATTTTTCGAAATTTGTACTGTTAAGAGGCGAGCGGGACAAAAAGGGATAGAAATGGTGCCAACTAAAGTATTACAGCTAAAATCGTAAAATTCGGCATGTAAATTCCTCTCACCACATAGAAGCGCAATATAAATTCATTTTGTACTTTTAAGGGGTGAACAGCACAAAAAGGGATAAAAATGGTACCAATTTATTGGTAGTCCTGAAATTTGGTTTGTAAATTCCTCTGACAACGAGTAGCGAAATCAACATGAATTTTTTAAAATATGTACTTTAAAGGAGTGCGCGGGACAAAAAGGGATAAAAATGGTACCAATTTAAGTATTGCAGCTATACTCGTGAAATTTGGTGTGCAAATTCTTTGACAACGTAAAAGCGAAATCTACATGAATTTTTCGAAATTTGTACTTATAAAGAGCGAGCGAGGCAAAAAGGGAAGGGAAAATGGTACCGACTAAAGTATTGCAGCTAGAATCGTGAAGTTCGGCGTGTACATTCCACCGTCCACGTAGACGGGCAACATAAATCGACTTTCTGGAATTTAAACTTTTAAGAAGTGAGCGGGAATTTCGAATGATGTCTTTTGAATTTCAAATGATGTCTTTTGAATTGCAAATGGAACTTTCGAATTTCAACTGGTGTCTTTTGAATTTCAAGTGATGTTTTTTGAATTACAATTGAAAAAAGTGTATATATGAAATTACCGACATGTACTTTAAAGGAGTGCGCGGGACAAAAAGGGATAAAAATGGTACCAATTTAAGTATTGCAGCTATACTCGTGAAATTTGGTGTGCAAATTCTTTGACAACGTAAAAGCGAAATCTACATGAATTTTTCGAAATTTGTACTTATAAAGAGCGAGCGAGGCAAAAAGGGAAGGGAAAATGGTACCGACTAAAGTATTGCAGCTAGAATCGTGAAGTTCGGCGTGTACATTCCACCGTCCACGTAGACGGGCAACATAAATCGACTTTCTGGAATTTAAACTTTTAAGAAGTGAGCGGGAATTTCGAATGATGTCTTTTGAATTTCAAATGATGTCTTTTGAATTGCAAATGGAACTTTCGAATTTCAACTGGTGTCTTTTGAATTTCAAGTGATGTTTTTTGAATTACAATTGAAAAAAGTGTATATATGAAATTACCGACATTTTACATCATTATAATTATTAGTTGCTTATCATTTTATTAAATCTGTTTTCAAAACTGCAGAATATCCAAATTTGCAGAAAAAATAAATGCTACCCCACCTAATGTATATTTTTCTTAAATAATTTTGTTTACATTTTTGAATTTCAAATGGAATCTTTTGAATTTCAAATGGAATAAAATTTGAATTTCATATGAACACTTTTGAATTTCAAATGGTGTCTTTTGAATTACAAATGACGAGTTTTGAATTTCAAACGATGACTTTTGAATTTCAAATGATATTTTTGAATTTCAAACGATGAGTTTTGAATTTCATATGGACACTTTTGAATTTCAAATGGTGTTTTTTGAATTGCAAATGACGAGCTTTGAATTGCAAACGATGAGTTTTGAATTTCAAATGATATTTTTTGAATTTCAATTGATATTGTTTGAATTTCAAACGATTTTTTGAATTTCAGTTGATATTTTTTGAATTTCAAATGGTGTCTTTTGAATTACACTTGAAATGGTGTAGAAACACGAGATCGAAGATGTAAAAGGTTCTTTGGTTGTAATTTTTTGTTCGAAACTGGGTAAAAATTGTTAAAAACGATACATTCCTTTGACTGAGTATGAGTGCTATCTAATCGGAATTTACTATTTTAGATACATCTAAGTCCTCTAAAAGAAAATTCAATTGATACTATCCAAAAACAGAGATGGATAAAACTGAGGTTTTCCGCTTGCGAAGCAACAATGCCCGCTGCTTGCACATAAAACAGTGGTTTAAGAACCCAACAAATTGAGATAACATTTGTTTTTTAATTGCTGGCAGGAACAAATAGAAAAAATATTTTGTTTTATATTTTAATACCTAACATTCTAAGGAAGAAGAAAAATGTCTATATGTAAAGACAGGTGGTGATGCGAGAGGTATGTCATTTACTGCTTAAAAGCAGGATGAGGGTGTATTTTATTGCAACAAAGGCCTGCAAAGATTTAGCACTATTTGATTTTTTCAGTCCCAGCATGATTTTTTGCTTCCAAGTCATGCAGAGTTTCAGCAATGTTTACTTTATTGATACAAAAAACCCAGAAAACCTCAGAAAACCCCATGGACAGTGCCGGTCAACACTGCACATAGACAATAGAAATTTTTCTAGTCAAAGAAGGTACCTATTCAATACATTTACACTTTGGAGTAGAGCATCCTTGTAAGTATTTATACACGCGTCTAGAGCTGTGTAAATGCTTAAGTGTGGAGGAGGAAAATTTCCAGGATTTTAAGAAGAAATTTTACAAACAAAAAATTGTATAGGAAAAATCCTTCTAGGAATTTTGATCAAAAAATGTTTTTATTCCTAAAATTAAGTTAATATGTTTGAGGAAAAATTCATAAGTATGTTCTACAGATTGAGCGCTAGACGGTTTGGTTTAATATACAACTCAACGCGAGTTCGTGTGAGTGGAAGAATATCTTTAATTGAGATGATTCATTCAGCTCAGACGAATTCGTCTTCTGGAAACAAAATCAAGTTCAAATTTTAAACAAAATGTGAACTTGGTACGATGAAATCTTTATTTAGAACTATTCGAAGTTGAATTTGCCTACCATTGTAGAGTTCACTTCTTTTCAGAGTGTATATCTGAAACTCAAATAATAGCAGTATTGAGTTCTTAAACTCGTGTCAGCAAATTCATGGATATTTTGGCAGCGAAGATCGGCATGATCATATGTCGGTTTTGGTTCAAATACTAAAATTTATCAGATTAATCGAATGGTTACAATTAATCGTCACTTTTACTGTAGTCTTATGACTAGTTTACGCATGACTATAATTTTGTTCTTACATTTGTTCGAATAATGCAAAAAAGCATGATTTTAGATAGATACTGAAATCGACCTCTGATTTGTAAAATTATTAATCGATTTAGAATAAAATAAAATGGTCTATGATTAACGAAGGGAATTTATACAAATTGCTTTGGATATATCTATTCAACATCTAAGAAATTGAATGAATTCCTCTGTATATACATAAAAAGTAAGCTTGGATTATTATTATTAAGTAAGTTTCAGTCGGTTAAATATAAGTCATATATACATTACGCTGGGTCACGAAAACAAATTATAGCGGTCACCCCCCAGAAATGAAATGATGATCTGCAAAATATTTCGTTACTGGGTCAAGCCATCTGTGAGCTAAACGCTCCTGAAAACACCTCTAAAATCATGTTTTTCCCGTGTAATTTTTTTATGATGCATTTTTGCCCAAAATTTTTTCTGAATTAATAGACCAATGGGAGCACTTTAAATAAAAATTTTTATTCTTGTCTTAGAATAACTCATTCGTCGTATTATTGGACGTTTATACTGATTTTTTGTGGTTTTCAAGGTGACAGCTACAAGCTCATATTTCTTAGAAAAATTTTGTAAGAGTTGATATGAAAAATAAATAGAAGGAATTAATACCTTTCGAATGACAACTAAATGATGAATATCGGACGAAAAATGACGTCACTGACCCCTTTTTTCAGAGCAAAAAAATCACACTCTTTTTACAAAAGATGAGCGCAGCGGCGTCAATTTCATTCTGATGGTCATCATTTAGGCATCATTCGAAAGGTATTGACTGCAGCTATTTATTTTTTATAAAATACTAACACCAAATTAAAAAAATTGTTCAGTTGCCACTGTGAAAATCAACAAAAAAAAAGAAAAAAAAATTACAACGGAAAAACATGATTTTTAGGGTTATTTTCAGGAGCTTTTAGCTCACAGATGGCTTGATGTAGGAACGTAATATTTTGCAAATCCTCATTAAACACTAAAAACTTTATTTTCGTGGGGTGACTGGAATTTGTTTTTCCATTTGTATGGACGGCGACCCAGCCTAATATACATATCCTTCTCTAGGTACTAGAAGTTTGTGGCAATTGTATCCATCTTCCACATTTGTAAATAATTGTAAAAATATGATCGAATATTAAGTCATAACGGATTTCAGGCACCGGTATACGAGTTATAAAGCATTTAATTTTACCTACGATGGTGGCAATTGTGTGCGGGGTACTGAAGGGGCGTGGCTAAAGCATAAATATTTTTTAGGTTTGATGTGATTATAAAACATTTTCAAATGTCAAATTGCAACTGATTTTTACTACCCGTATTCCACTTTGTGTAGGAGGTACCAGAACGGGGTTTGGCAATTTCGCCCATATTCCAGGTGAATGAAACTTCTATAAAATCAATTTATATGTCGAATTTCAGAGTATTCCAATTATCCGTAAATATTAAGATATTTACGGATAATTGGAATAATAGCTTCCATTTTAGGATGGTTAGGGTGATTTTTGTGTTGGATACTAGAAGGGGCGTGGCAACAGCCACCACATCATGTACGCTTGAAGTGCTTATAAGAAATTTATAATACATCAAAATATAGCTAATTCCGAATATCCATGTGGAAGTTTCGATGGTTTTTATCTAACATAGGAATATGGACCCTTTGTGTGAGAGGTACCAGAAGGGGAGTGACAATTTCGCCCATCTTTGAATTTAAATTAAGTTTTGAAAAAGAAAGCCAGCCAGACAGACGGATGGACGTGCGGACATGACTCAAACAGTTTTAGATATTGTGAAACGGATTTGGTCCAAACATACTTAGGGTCTTAAGTCCCTCCTTCGATGTGTTACACTTTTTTCTGTCCCAAATGATATATATCCTCCTACTCTGTAGAGTGAGGTTATAAAAATGGCAAATCTTAAAGACAATTCGCGAACAGAAGTTACATGATTTATTAGATTTATTTATTTCAACTTGTAATTCAAAGCCATCGGGCCAATTTAAAACAAATTACAAAATGCATATATAATACTTTTTAACATGGCTAAAAAATTACTCAACAACATGGCTAAAAAAACTACTCAACATGATCCATCACTATACATTAGATTGGGTCGAAATAAAAATGATGCTGTATTAACCTCGTCCCAGGCGACTATACATGCCAGTTAGAATGAAAGATCGGTAGATTTCGTCCTCGGGAATAATATAAAAATCCGAGTAATTGGATACCTATTTATTGGGCCAGGCCTGATGTCTGATGTCGCAAATGTGAAATTCATAGCCTCCTCGCAGGATAGAATCGGCACACTCTGTAATACTTCATGTCTGGGGCCAATGGTAATAGTGTGGGACCATATGACATGAGGTTAAAGGAATGGCAGTAGGGTTTGAGGTACCAAAATATTTTCGGCTACGAGATCTGACCGGGAGTGACCCTGTAAACGAGCTACTATACCAGCCTGGAAACGTTCCCTAGGCAGTGTTTTGGCTTGACTTGGAGTTTTGAATCAATCCAAAGAGTGGCAAAAGTTTGGATCGGCTTCAACTCTTTGCCAAGGTCGAGGACATGTTACTCATTTCGTGCAAGATCGTCGCATTTGTGTTTGTAACTTTTACTTTGAAAATTTTTCGGGAGTGATTTATTTAAAGATTATAAACCATCATATCTACCATGATCACAACAAGGGTTTGCATTTTCCCGTACTTTTTATTTCCCGGGAAACGGGAATTATTTTTTCAATTTCCCGGGATCCCGGGACAGTCAATATCGTTTACCATGAAATAAGCTTATTTTTTTAAATGAAACATTCACATTTTATTAAGGTGGCATTTGTGCTTGGTGCGAATTTTTGAACGGATATTCAGCAAATGAGTTGTGCTTCTCATTCGTTTGTGTGAAAATCATTTACTTAAAAGTCGTTGCGAAGCCACCTGACGAAACCTTTCACACGGTGGTAGTCTTCAGTCAAACAATAAATGTCACCATATTATTTTGCATTCTACAAAATATAGATGCAAAATGGTCTTGAGCCAGAGTTCCCCAGTTCAATATAATAAATATTTATTACACAACGAACCTGTTACAGAATTCAATTCAAAAATCTTTTCAAATTATAAATTCTTTCTTTAGACAGATATCTTGACTTTTTAATACAGATATCTTGACTTTGCGTTTCTATTGTTTAAAATATTTTCAAACGACTGACTTCTTTTTGTTGGGCGTTCGGATACACGACAAAAATCGACTTTTTCCGGGTTTTTTAAATTTTGTATATGGATTTTGACAGGCAAACCCCGAAAAAGTGAATTTTGGGGCATATCCGAACGAAGCTTAAAACTATTTAGTTATCGAAGTGCAATATTTGACATACCTAATTAAAATCGATATGAGCTAAATTATTGTACCACATTTTTATTGTAGAAATGATGGAAAATAAATGCGAAGAAATATGTAAAAATTTCTACTGAATTCCCGCGGGATTCCCGTACGAATTTCCCGGGATACGGGAAATGAAAAATATGCAAATTCCCGGGATTTTTCCGCGGAATGCAAACCCTAATCACAACTCAAAATATATAAGAGAAGATCTCACGGCGAGAATCATGAAAAAGGTTGTATATTGCTCCGCACATGATAAGGCTGGACATCGGTTGTGTTCAATCTACCAATTAGAAGCTAGAGCGATTTTACATAACCTCTAATAATTACGATTTTCTACGAAATGACGACAGTGTCGCACCTTTTGTAATAAAAAGTAGGGTAAGTGGATATGTGGATATTCATACAAATTCTATGAACATTTTTCCAAAATTCGCACTAACATTTCAATCAACATTTCAAATTAAATTTTGACAACGTTTTTTATATTTTGTTATACTGCATGCGAATATACGCACAAATTTTTTTTGACCCAGTACACCAGTCAGCCAGGCTGGCAGCCAGCCGGTTGGACATGATCAAACGACTTCAGAAGTGATGCAACAGATTTGATCCATCCAATCAATTGGTTAAAATCAATGAATAAATTTTCAAAAATGTATTTGTTTTTTTAATAAAATTGCTAGATTTCCATAGGATAAGACAAGCCATCATGAAACATGTGGTATGAACGGCAGCTACGCCTTTATTCCACATAAGGGCAATTGCGTTGTTTGCCATAATCTTCAATGACATTACGAATGTTTTTCGATTTAAATAAATAACAGTGGGCACTGCAAATAAGCAGTAGCCTTAGTTATTCCACAACATTCAAGCCTTTGAAGGTCCAAACTCCTCCATATCCTTTCATGGGCACTACGATGGAGACGACGACATTGCAAAAAGTCAGGTTTATGTAATCAGCGATTATAGGTCGAATTTACACAATGCGTCCGTGGTATTGGCCATTTGTAAACACTTGTAAGTAGATATGTATGTAATTACCAATTGCCGCTTACCAATTGCATTATCCAATTTTCAGCAATACACTTTAAATACATACGAGCGAGTGAGTACACATGTAAGAAACTGACAATTAATTATCACAATAATATTTTTTACCTCCACTTAATTGCTTTGCATTTTTGTATTATTTATTTAATTTTTGTACAGCCATATTATTTACATACATATGGATGTGTGTGCACTCCTATAATATATATCTATATTTATTTATTCATTTATTCTTTCTTTCTTTTTTTGTTATTTCATGAGAATCTATCAAATCTGATCAAATGCACATCATGGCACACACCGAAGCAAGCCAACAGCCAGAGCCAAATATTAGTATTTTGCGTATTCCAGGAATACCGTCATTATCACCGAACGGATGTATAACCGATGTTGTTTTATTCGAATGCGCGACGAACGAACGAACGGGGCGAATCTCAATCTCTACTGCGAGTATTTTTGGCCGGTTGTGTTTGACGCGAACTGGTGGTGGAACCGTTTCAAAAACAAAACTGAAAACAAGTTGAAAAAATTCCAGTAACATCACCTGTGAATACGATTCACCGCCAGCCATGCAAACTCACCGACAAACTACACGATGCCCGCCTTACGCTTACTACCTGCATGCATGCGCTACGTACTCTTTACTCTACTCACTCTTCGGCTCGGCTCGGCTCAAACTGACGACATTGTCACTGTTTGTGCTGAAGAGAAACCCGAAGAGATCTGTTACCGAGTTATATGTACGGATGTGAGAGCGAAAGAGAGGACTTGTGAGTGAGTGCGAAGAGTGAAACGTGATGAAAAGTGCAAACTTACTTTCTTACTTCCCATCTCAACTAATGATGTTGTGCGGCAGTGTTGTCAATAAATTGAAAAACTATTTTTGTGAAAAAAAAATTGATAAAGTTCATTAGGTAATAGGTTAGCTTAGGTTAGGCCAGAAGAGATCCATTGTTACACTACGCGGGGTTTTACACCCCTCTTCGGAACCAACATTCGAAATCGAGAAAGCTTCGATCGAAATGTACTTTTGTTTTTTGTAAAAAGAGCATAATTTTCGACCGAAATTATTCAAAACCTAATGAAATTACCCAGCAAAAACTTGACAAGCACATGTCATTACCATTTCCACTACAAGGTAATGACATCTCATTACCCTCACTTTACTTTACTTTACTTTTGGGATATTTGTAAACATGGGCGTAAGTAGTTACTTTTTTTACTTCTTGGTATAGCTGGTATAGCGAGTAAGTCCTTCCCTTCAATGAAATCCCCATGTAAAAGTAATTCGAAGGGTAATTCGAAAGGTAAGTGATAAGTACTTTTGGTTATGTTATAGCGAGTAAGTCCTTCCCTTCAATGAAATCCCCATGTAAAAGTAATTCGAAGGCTAATTCGAAGGCTAATTCGAAAGGTAAGTGATAAGTACTTTTTGGTTTAGAGTGTTGCTTGGAAATTGAGTTTTTGCTGGAGAGTTCAAATATTTGTTATCTCAATATCCTAGTTGTTTTCGATGAAATTTATACTTTTTTCAAAATAAATGAAAATTGTTTTCGATCATATTTATGATTTTGTCTCAACCTCAGTGAAAATTTTCATTAAAAAGTCGCCAAAGAAACACTTCATAAAATGTATGAAACATGTTTCATAAGGCACAAATCATGAAAAATTTCATAGAATTTATGAAACATTTCTTAGAAACTATGAAATTCAGTTCTACATTCGATGAACTTTCATAGATCTTATGAAGAAACTTCATTAATTTTATGAAAGAGTTTCATAAATAGTATATACTGAAGTTTCCAATATAAACAAAAATCAAAAAAAGGTCTGACTCGTTGACTAACCAATCAAAACACACCACCATTGCGAGAGTCTTTGCAATGAATATGTCTTTCACCAATATCAGGGTTCATACTTATGTCAGAGTTAACAGAGTACAAATGAATTGCTATTATTACACAGAGAATTGCTAGCATTCAACAAATAAAGTCGACACACTAAAAATTTAGTTGTAAGTTATGAAGCATTTCATAAAAACTATGAAATCCTTCATTATATTTATCAATACATTTCATAACATAAATATTGTATTGGTTATGACATATTTCATAATCTTTAAGAATTGTTTATTTAATACTATGAAATCTTTCTTTGATCTTATGAAACTAAGTTTCACTAATTTAACAATTTTGTTTTATGAAATACGAAATGTTTATGAACAAATTGTATGAAACATTTCATTTTATTTATGAATTTTTCATACATATTAAGAAAAAATTCACTAAATTTATGAAAAACCTTTTATGAAGGAAAATTTTTTCAATGTAGTTTTGATATACCGATTATGCGTTTCAACGCAACTTTGGACGACCATTTGGACCTGAGCAAAGAAAATTGTGTCTGGGAAACAGCCAGTTGCCTTCTGGATATTCCTATCCAATAGCTTGTTTAAGTCCACCATTGAGATATTCGGGAGTTTTTCTCAACAAACTGATTTGAAATTTTATGTTTGAAATTTATTAATCTTTTAATCTAATTATTAAATCCACCGCGCTTTCCGACTTTGCGAACTATAGTGAATAAAGCCGAGCTAGCGTATTCATCATAGAAATTGTCAGTGAGAAAACGCATAGGTCGATTCTATGCCATTTTCGGGTGTTTGGAATCTTTCAGACTGTGGCGAATTTTTTACAGATATATGGGCCCACAAGATTATATTAAATCAGGAGCTTTAGTCTACGATCTTTTGAAGCGCGTCATGCCACATTACAGGTCAAACAATTGCTTAAAAAGGGGGAGTTCGGCAATTGTGTAATCTGGAGATATGGCGCAGACGAATGGTCACCTCACTCATGTGACTTACTCCCTCATTTTCTAAATCCAAGTGAGTGAACCTTGAAATTAGAATTGTCTAAATACAAGTGTGAAAAGTCATCGCGAAAAAATGGTATTATTTAAAATGGTAAAATATATTTAAAAAAATATTCTAAACTAAAAATAAATATTCTTCACTTAATTGAAATTTACGTAACAACTTTAGATGACAGATGCAAGGAACGACAGTCAGACACAGTTAGTGATTCCAAGCGGGTCGTTATACCTTATTGTGCGCAACCTGTACCCTGGAATTTACATAAAAGCTTTAGATGGAATGCGGGAAGATGCAAGCAAGGGGAGGTAGACTCAATTAGTGATTATTGGAATTTATGTATAAGCTTTAGATAGACAGCAAAAAGATGGACGGAAGGACAGGCAAACTTAGCTGGTGATTCTTAGTCGATCGTCGTACCTTAATGTAGGTCTATCTTATTAATTTATTGGTGTTTGAAACATCTGGCCCATTTTCCTAAAACCAAAAATAATTTATATATTTTATAGGGCCCTTCATTGATATTTCAATGCGAACAATCTTATGGCGTTTTATTTTCTGATCGATTTTTTATCTGATTTCACTTGTCCTATCGCCAACAGCCCGCTTGTAAAATAAAATATTTTGTTAACCCTCTAGTTCCCAAGACCGCCTCTAGGCGGTCTAAGTTCAGTACACGGTCAATCATGGTCCTAATTAGGTTTATCTTTTTTTTCGTTTCATCTGTTTTGGGGAATCCCAAATTTTCATATTGGTACTTTTGCAGCTTGCGCTAGTACGAAAGTCAGTTGTCAATGTCATTTGAATGCAGAAGTTTGTGAAAATCACCAAAAATAATTATTTTGCGCGGAGTGCGAAAATCAAATAATTAAAATAAAAATTATTAACAAACGTAGTCGAAAAAAAATTATCTGTGTGTTGCTGCATATCTTTATTTAACAAAAAGTCATTTAATTATAAAAGGAACGTGTTTGTGAGCTTTTTAGCTGTGTGCATTAGGGCGTACCTCAAAAAAAAAAGTTCGCCGTACACCTTCGAATATGAAGTATTATTGAAAGGTAGTTTCAAAAAAAAAATTTTTATTTTTTTATGCCGAACGTAGGGGTCGCGCTTTTACATTTTTCTATATAACTTGTATTTATAAACGGATTTTAAAGTGTGATACATCGATGTTTTTGTCTCGACGAGGCCGATTTTTTTGTCTTTGAAGTCATTGAGCTCAAGCACCCCCTTCTGGTACTTACCCATCATTTCTCAGTTGCTACTACCCTAATGTACCACTCTAATAATCGAAAATTAAAGCTCGCATAAAATCATGAATCATGTTTGAGCTCAATGACTTCAAAGACAAAAAAATCGGACAAAAACATCGATGTATCACACTTTAAAATCCGTTTATAAATGCAGAAGTTATATAGAAAAATGTAAAAGCGCGACCCCTACGTTCGGCATAAAAAAATAAAAAAAATTTTTTTGAAACTACCTTTCAATAATACTTCATATTCGAAGGTGTACGGCGAACTTTTTTTTTTTACTTGTAACCTGGTACGCTCTAGTGTGCATGGGTAACCCGCCTAGAGGCGGTCTTGGGAACTAGAGGGATAACTCTGACAATCTTGACCCTCTTTATCAAAAACGCCATTAGTATAAACTCCATTATATGGTGAATGGCATAAAAACGCGAAATTGACATCACCGACTGTAGTGCGGATTCCAGAAGTAAACAAATTCAAAAACTCTCCGAATTGATGTGCTTGTTCTTCTCCCTCGTTTCCTTAACCTTATTCGCTCATTACTACACTTTGTGGGTTTCGGTGTTTTTTTTCGACTTCTTTATTCTTTATTTAGTCTTTATTATTCTATTTTGTTTATATCGTTTACTTAGCCATGTACATCCCGCACATTCACATACCCATACATACATACAAGTAGTTTGAGTGTGTGTGTGAGTTTGTTTGAATATTCTAAAAACGTCAGTTATTTTTAAGTCGGGATGTGCGTACGCAACTGTAACTGCGTCGGCGACTGCCATTGCCACTGCGAGTACAGGGGAGTTTGTGAATTTGTTTCTTCTTCTTCCTCCTGCTCTTCCATTGCTCCGGTTGAGGGCAAACGACCACAACACAAGACTGACAGCCGTGCCGTAGAGACAAGACAGGCAAACAATCAACCAAAAACTCCAAACAAACACGGTTAGAACAGAACGTCTGTGGTGGCTTCGTCAAATGCCGGTTATTTGTGACTATCAGTGAGTGAGTGCGCTCTCACGTGTGTGTGGGTGGGTTCGTAAACGGAAACAAATGTCGTAACGTCTTCAAATTCATTTTTTTTGCCGGCAAAACAAGCACCATTGTGGTGAGGGTTCCGTACGAACGAACGGACATTGTGCACATGTCTTCCAGACGTTTTTCGCGGTCAACAGAGTACGTTTGTGGTGTGTTAAACCGTTTGTGGTAACATCGCATTATGAGTGAATATTCGTTCCAATTGCTCAAAAAATTTCCGGGGTGCCTATTATATTTGAGGCGCCACGATCAAGTCAGGGATGTCTGAAGTGGCGATATTATTCGTTTATGTTTAGATAATTATGATTTTTATCAGAAAAAAATGTCGCAATTTTTCTGCCATTATCCCAGATACTGAATTTTCATTTCTAAAAAAAAGTCCATCCAACAAAAGGATTTTATATTATTTTCTAAAAATGTTGCATGTGAAAGAGGAAAACTTTTACCTTTTTAGCCCTCTATCTGATTTAGAGGTCACAATGATCAGCTGTTTTGAATTTGTGTAATGACTAATTTTTTTTAAATGTGTTTGCTGGGAAAAAAGCACACAGTTTTCTTAAATATATGGATCGAAAGCTGCAGGTTTCTTCTTTTCAAATGTTCGTAAAAATCGGTTGATAAACCACTAAATTACAGGCTCATAAGTGTGAAGTGGTACGAAAAACCGATTTTTATCCGTAACTAGGGTTTGGGGTCCTGGAATGCCCAACCGTCCAAATTTTTCCGGGGGAAAAAATTTATTTCCCGGCAATGCAGGAAATTAAAAAAAAATTGATTATTTTGAGCTCTAATTTCGATTTACTATATAAATTGGAAATTTTCCGGGGGAAAAAATTTATTTCCCGGCAATGCAGGAAATTAAAAAAAAATTGATTATTTTGAGCACTAATTTCGATTTACTATATAAATTGGAAATTTTAGATATATTTCAAATTCATATATGGGCATCTCCAAGTGGCCGGACGCGACATTCGCACGCCTTAAACTACGCCAAAAACAAGAAAGGAACTGAAAAAGTCGAGTTCTAAATCACTTAAAGAGTACTACATTTTAAAAAATATATCGTCAGGATTTAGTACAAAATTATAAAGAATTTTACATCGAAACGGACGCGACAAAGAACAGAAGTACTTTTGAACGTGTTTTTTGAAATATACAAAGTTCAGGTATTTTTTGAGAACTTTGTTTTTCCATATATACATATAAAGAGTGATTTTTTTGAGGTTAGGATTTTCATGCATTAGTATTTGACAGATCACGTGGGATTTCAGACATGGTGTCAAAGAGAAAGATGCTCAGTATGCTTTGACATTTCATCATAAATAGACTTACTAACGAGCAACGCTTGCAAATCATTGAATTTTATTATCAAAATGCGTGCTCTGTTAAGAAAGTTCATCGCACGCTTCCATTTTATGGTCAGTTTAATCGACCCACTGAAGCGGCTATTCGGGCTATTGTGACTAAATTTCGCACCAAATTTACATTGTTGGACATTAAACCACCAAGACGCTTACGTAGAGTACGAACTGAAGAAAATATTGCAGCTTTATCGGCCAATGTTAATGATGACCATCAATTATCGATTCGTCGCCGTTCGCAGCAATTGGGCCTCTGTTACTCAAAAACGTGGAAATGCCAAAATTTGACTAAGCGGATGGACCACTTGAGGCGCAGCCGCGGTCAACATTTAAATGAAATTATCTTCAAAAAGTAAATGTCATGGACCAATCTAACGTTTCAAATAAAGAACCGATGAGATTTTGCAAATTTTATGCGTTTTTTTTTTAAAAAAAGTTATCAAGCTCTTAAAAAATCACCCTTTATATATGAAGGTCAGAGGATATATTTTCAAATATATATATTATTATATATTATATTATATATATATAGTCAAAGGAATGACTACTCCGGATTTCATGACTCTAGCTTTGGTTGGTACTATTTTTATCCCCTTTTTCTATGTTGACCCCAAAAAGTACAAATTTCGAAAAATCTGTTTATTTTCCGTATCTACACAATCAGAGGAATGTATACTCCGAATTTCATAACTCTAGCTTCGGTCATTTGATTGGTACTATTTTTATCCCCTTTTTTCATTTTAACCCCAAAAAGTAAAAATTTTGAAAAATCCGTGTATTTTACTTGTCTATACAATCAGAGGAATGTATACACCGAATTTCATTATTCTAGGTACAGCCGTTTGGTTGGTACCATTTTTATCCCTCAATTCCCATTTTACCCCTTAAAAGTACGAATTTGGAAAAAACACTTTTACATTATGTATCTACTTAATTAGAGGAATGTACACACCGAATTTCGTGTTTCTAGCTTTTATCGTTTAATATGTACCATTTTTATCCCTTTTCTGCCCCATTTCACCCCCTACAAATAAGAATCACTTAATGGTGCACGTTTTTGCTACAAGGGGAATGCGCATACCAAATATCAAGCCAATATAAACAGACATATTCAAAAAAAAATGCTTAAATACTCTAAAATATTAGGGATTATTATGGGTATTTTTAGTCTTTGTGAGGGAAAATTTTTTCCCTTTGGGCCGATTTCGCCCCGTTTCAATTCCAACCGATCTAGGACTATAAGACGCATTTATGGAAAATTTGAACGTTCTAGCTCCTTTCGTTTAGATGCTAGCGTGCTTTCAACAGACGGACGGACATGGCTAGAACGTCTTAGAATTTTATGACGATCAAGAATATATATACTTTATAGGGTCTCAGGTCGATATTTCAAGGTGTTACAAACGGAATGACAAAGTTAGTATACCCCCATCCTGGAGGTGGAGGGTATAAAAATAGTAATTTTCGTTATAACTATTAATAAAAATAAAATAACTTTTAATAAAAATAAAAGAGAACAAGTAAACTTGAAGTTTCATAATAACAAAGTGGTCGAAATAAGGAAAAAATAAAGTTAAAAGCTATTCATGTGGTCTGAGCTCATTTTTTTGGTAGAACTTTAATTGTTTAGTTATTTTTTCGCCAATTTTTTTTTTTGAAAATGCTATAAAAAAAAATAACTGAATATTTTCTCAAATTTCTTGTTTTATTTGAAAGTACAATCCTTCCAGTTAATAATTTCATTCAAATGGCTGTCTCGGGCACCCCACAAAAAATAGTCCAACGGTTGAATAGTTGAAAAAAAAACGTTAGATGGCTGACCTTTATATAGCTATAGATCAGACTCCAATTGTTTACATATAAGTATGTATGTGTTTTGATAAATATTTCTCCTTTTTTAATGTGAAAATTTGCATCAGCACAAAACAAAAAAAAACCCGCAATAAATAAAAATTTGGACTTTTTATTTTCGAAATATATTTGTTTAATTTATGTCTTTGGTTACGTAAACCCAACAGAAGCGATGATGAATTTTGCTGAAACACTTGCTCCGCCGATGCCGATATAACTTTCTACGTGATGAAAACGAAATTGTCCAAAATGCATGATTCCACCACAGCAGCAAATCAATGGTCTGGCTGTGTGGTCATCATCGATGATGAGCAACGCGTTGACGAAGATGAGAAGAACTATGAACGACAGCCATGATGATGGCTGGCTGGACGGATGGATGGATGCATTCATGGAAATCTTGACCCGATGATAAAAGCAAAATCGCCAATATGCGGATATTAATAATTATGAAGATGAAAGAAAAAACGAAAAGCGAAAATAACAAATAATTCCGTTGTAGCAAACATACGATGATAGCACCATCAATGAATGGCCACCATTGAAAAAACTATGGCCCGCAATGCTGGAGAAGTGAAGGTGATCTTGTGGGAGAAATGACAGGAAATGATGCTTTAGGCATTCTTAGCAATTATAATACAATACATTCCCTCAAATATGTGTATTAGGGCGGGTTGATTTTTTTAAATCGTATAGCAAAAACGTAAACTTCATAAAAATCTATGTAAATTCTCCGAAGAAACCATGCATCTAAAATAAAATCCTAATCCGCGCCTCTCGACTTGAAAATGCTTTGCCGACAAAATAAATGTTAGAAAAAATAGTTTTTTCCAAAAATAAATCGAAAGATTGTATATAAGAGGCTCGGAGACCCGTTGTTTCTTCGGAGAATTTTCTTAGAATTTAATGTACGTTACGTTTTTGCTATACGAATTTTTTTCCATCCATACAAATCATCCCGCCCTGATGTGTATACTAGGTAGGACTGAAAGTGGAAAAATACTGTATAGCCAGTTTCTTATTATCTGGTGTTCTTTTCGGTTTTGGATTACAAATGACAAAATCGGGGGAAAATTTCCCACAAAAGACATATTCTTTGTATTTACTTGATATTTGGTACGTATATAGAAAATATGAAGAGAAAGAGGGCAAAAGGGGACAAAAAAGGTACCAATCAGAAGCGCAACATAAAATAACTTTTCGAAATTTGTACTTTTATGGGAAAAAACGGTGCGGAAAGGGGATAAAAATGGTACTAACCAAGCAAACTGATGCAGATAGAATAATGAAATTTGACTATTTAGACGCGGAAAATAACAGATATTTCCATATTCGTACTTTTAAGGTAAAAATGGCTAAAAGGGGATAAATTTGGTACCGAACTAATGGCTCATAAAATTCGGGGCAGTCATTACTCCGACCGTGTAGAAGCGCAACATAAAATAACTTTTCGAAATTTGTACTTTTATGGAAAAAAAACGGTGCGGAAAGGGGATAAAAATGGTACTAACCAAGCAAACTGATGCAGATAGAATAATGAAATTTGACTATTTAGACGCGGAAAATAACAGATATTTCCATATTCGTACTTTTAAGGTAAAAATGGCTAAAAGGGGATGAATTTGGTACCGAACTAATGGCTCATAAAATTCGGTGTTTGCATTCTTCTGACTGTGTGAAAGATTTTTACGATACTTGTACTTTTAGGAGAAAAATGGGTTACCAATGGTACCAACCAAACGGCTGCGGCTAGAATCATGAAATTCTGAACACAGATTGCTTATACACGATAAATAAGAGAAATTTCCATATTCATACTTTTAAAGCGTAAAATTAGAAAAAAGGGATAAAACATTTGTATACATTCCTCCAGCTGCATAAAGAAAATTTTCGATATTTGTACTTTTATGGCAAAAATGGAGGCAAAGGGGATAAAATTGGTACCAAGTAAACCGATGCAACTAGATTAAGGAAGTTCGCTGTACACAACGCTCTCACTGATTAAACGCGAAAAATGGCCGATATTTCGATATTCGTACTTTTGGGAAGAACATGGAAAAAAGGGATAACAGTAGTACGAACAACACAGCTGCAGCTAGAATAAAATTCGGTATTTACATTTCTCTGACTGTGTAGACGCACAACATAAAAGGATTTTTCGAAATTTGTACTTTCAGAGTGAAAAGGACGAATGGGATAAAAATGGTACCAATGAGGGATGAGTAGACGGGAAAAATGCGAGATTTTCCATATTCATACTTTTATGGGGTAAAATGGGGAAAAAGAGATCAAAATGGTACCAACCGAAAGGTTGAAATTGAAATCATTAAATTCGGTGTATAATATGTTAAAGTAAAGTCTAATGAAATATGAACGATTTTTCAATATTTGTACTTTTAGGAGAAAAACGGCCCGAAAAGGGATAAAAATGGTATCAATCAACAGCAGCGGCTAGAATCGTAAAATACGGTATCAACGTCGCTCTGACTGAGTAGTCGGGAAAAATACGATATATTTCCATATTGACACTTTTAAGGGTACTAAAATGGGTATAAAGGGATAAAATTAGTACCGAACAATTGGATGCAGCTGGAATCATAAAATATGGTGTGTAAATTCCTCTGAATGTGTAGACGCACAATAGAAAGTTTTTTTTTTTGATATTTGCACTTTTAGGAGCAAAACGGACGAAAGGGGATAAAAATCGTACCAACCAAACGGATGCAGCTAGAATAAAAAAATCGGTATATACATCGCTCTGACTGTTTAGACGAGAAAAATAAGAGATATTTTCAAATTCATACTTTTAGGGGTAAAATGGGGAAAAAGGGGTCAAATTTGTACCGACCAAAAGGCTGCGGAAGGAAAAAGGGGCTAAAGGGATACAAACGTTGCCTTCTTTTACATGTTATTTTTAAGATATATCAATGAATCTCAAACATAGTGTATGTTTTAAAAAGCGATTCGGAGGACAAAAATCACAGCAAACACACTTGTTACCAAACAACATTGGGGTAAGCCTAACCAAAATGTATCCATCACTTAACATTTGAATTACGATTCGAATAACTTTTACATAGAGATGTCATTGAGGGAAAGGACTTATTGGAAGACATACCAAGAAACTAAAAACTAAGTATAGGGTGGGCCATGTAATATTTTTTATTTGAAATTTGAACCGATTACTTTGACTTTGAAAGGTAGAATAATATTCATTTTTATTATACCCTCCACCTCCAGGATGGGGGTATACTAACTTTGCCATTCTGTTTGTAACACCTTGAAATATCGACCTGAGACCCTATAAAGTATATATATTCTTGATCGTCATAAAATTCTAAGACGATCTAGCCATGTCCGTCCGTCCGTCTGTCCGTCTGTTGAAAGCACGCTAGCATCTAAACGAAAGGAGATAGAACGTTCAAATTTTCCACAAATGCGTTTTCTAGTCGTAGATCGGTTGGGATTGAAATGGAGCGAAATCGGCCCAAAGGGAAAAATTTTTCCCTCTCAAGGACTAAAAATACCCATAATAATCCCTAATGTTTTAGCGTATTTAATCACGTTTTTTGAATAGGTCTGTTTATATTTGCTTGATATTTGGTACGCGCATTCCCCTTATAGCAAAAACGTGCACCATAAAGTGATTCTTATTTGTAGGGGGTGAAATGGGGCAAAAAAGGGATAAAAATGGTACATTTGAAACGACAACAGCTAGAAACACGAAATTCGGTGTGTACATTCCTCTAACTGAGTAGATACATAATATAAAAGTATTTTTTCCAAATTCGTACTTTTAAGGGGTAAAATGGGAATATAGGGATAAAAATGGTACCAATCAAACGGCTACATCTGGAATAATGAAATTCGGTATATACATTCATCTGATTGCGTAGACACTTAAAATAAACAGATTTTTCGAAATTCGTACTTTTTGGGGTTAAAATGGACTACAGCTAGAATGATGAAATTCTAATTGCGTAGAAACGTCAAGGGGGTAAAAATGGTACCAACCAAATGGGCGCAGCTGGAATCATGGAATACGTTGTATACATTCCTCTGATTGCATAGACACGCAAAAAAAAGTTTTTTTTTTCCAAATTCGTACTTTTTCTTTTACGGCAAAATTTGGTTGAATCATGAAGTTAGATTATTTTGCACTATGTACGTCTGATAATGGATTTTCAAAATCTTTACTTTTGGAATTAAAATAGAATGGAAATACAACCAACTGTAGCACCCACTATCTACCAATATTTATGGTATTTAAGCTTTTTGAAAATATAAATATAAGAATATTTATTTTTTGATTTGAAAAAAAAAATAATGTTTTGAAGTAATTAATTAATTATATTTATTTATAAAAATATTTTTTCCATATTTGTATTTGTTCTGGTTTGGCTATATTAAAAAAATTATATTTTCCTGTAATATTACTGCAGTTCTACGAAAACCGACAACCTCTGTGGAATGCAATCCATGGTGGAGGGTATATAAAGCCCGGCCGAACTTAACGCCGTTTTTACTTGTTTTTATTTTCAGGTTTATGTTTGCCGTTTGCAAAATGGGACGCTATACGCTCGGACAAAATTGGGAAATATTAAAAACTTTCTTCCAATTTTTGAGTTTTCAGATGAAGCTCATTTTCATCTCGTTTACCAATAACTATTTATATAAGTCGTTATTAGTAAGTCATTATTTATTAGTTGGAAGTACTAACTACCTGGTAATGCAAATGGCAATGACATGTACTTATCAAGTTTTTTTTCTGGGATATTTAATTAAAGTTGTGCTTAGTTTCAACTCGACGATCTTCTTTCCATGTGGAATAGTTCATTATAAAATAAAAAAGCAACTAAATCTGTACTATGGTCTCCTAATGGGGGTTTCACTACCTAATTTAAATGTGTTTTTATGTTAATGAATTTAGTTTAGCTTAAATTAAAATAATATTTTATATGGCAACATTTAGTAGAAAACAAAGTTGATACTGATAATTAATATTTCAAATATCAGGGTTAATTATATAGCGACTACAGCCGCTGTCCGCACTGCAGCTTCCAATTTGTGTTCCGGACTACATACCGCTTGCATTGATAAGTCGAATGCAAAGTACTTGGATAATTGGAAATATCCGCTTCGTTTATTTCCCATTTTATTGTGCATTTTTTTATATTAACCCATCGGGCAATTAAGAATGACGTCCTCACTTTTGTGATTATTTTATTATTTTTCCGCACAAGGTCGGACAATTGAGTGAATGACAGATGAACAAACGAACAGCTAACTAATGGCAAATTGCGATACTATGGAAAAACTAAAATTAGAATTTAATAAGTAATAAGCTATAAATAAGTAAATAGCCATTATTAAATAACTAGATACAGATGCACACATTGACCAAAAATAGACAAAGGGTGAGCATGATTTTGGCCAGAAAAACACCTTCATTGGGTGTTCGGTTTCAAATCGTGGATTTTTCTTCAAGTTTCAAAAACAATAATTTTCGGAGTTTATCCTGCAATCCGAACAAATTGAACATTATTCTCCAGCGCACGCAGACGTCAATATAGTTGGGTTTTGGAAAACAATTTCGCAACCACTATTTCAAAATTTTAAATACAATATGACGCATTTTTAATTTTTTATTGTGCTTTGTTTTCTCGATTAAATATTTTTGGTGTCTAAACTGGCGATTATTTTTATCTCCTGGAGATGATGACTTAATCACATAATGATGACTAAATATTTATATTAATAATGTAAAATATGTTTCATTAATTAATTCATGAAACATGTGCTTATAAGGTCGTATCGATGAACAAGAAAGGTTTAAATTAAACAAGTAAAAATGGCGTTAAGTTCGGCCGGGGCGAACTTTACATACCCTCCGCCATTGATTGCATTCCACAGAGGCTTTCGGTTTTCGTAGAAGTGCAGTAACATTACAGAAAATTGTAACTTTTTTAATATACCCAAACCAAAACAAATACAAATTTTGAAAAAATAATTTTATAAATAAATAAATAAAATGAAAAAATAATTTTATAAATAAATATAACGTGTGAACAAGTGAGTTGTGCTTCTCGTTCGTTTGTGAGAATCATCTCCTTATAGAGGCCGGATTTGATGTTGAAAAGTCGCTGCGAAGCCACTTAAAAAGACTTTTGACATGGTCGAAATCATGATCGTGGTAGTCTGCAGCCAAGTAATAAATGTCACCATGCCATTTGTAAATAAATTTGCATTCTATTAAATTTCGAACCACGCTCATAAGGCAAGTCTACCAATACGTTTACCTATCGAAATAATCCTTCAAGCCAATTCAAAAAAATATTCTTATATTCATATTTTCAAAAGGCTTAAATACCATAAATATTGGTAGATACTGGGTGCTACAGTTGATTGTATTTCCATTCTATTTCAATTCCAAAAGTACAAATTTTGAAAAGTCATTATCTCACGTACATAGTGCAAAATAACCTAACTTCATGATTCAACCAATATCACTGTACAACAATTTCAAACTTTTTCCAAAATTACGGGGTTCTGACAATAAATTCTAAAAGAGGAGACTTTAAAAAAATATACAGATGACATCGGAATTTCATTTTATAGACGATTAAAGTTTCCCAACTCTGACCTCTTCTTGCAGCATATCGGTGTATAAAACTATGTTTTCTTTACATCTGAGTCATAGGGTATGTTCAGCAACTTTGTAGATAATGGCGAATATTTTTGTAGAACATATTAACCCTCTAACTACCCCTCATTTTTGGCTTTATTTTAACAAATTGTAAAAAACACCCCGAAAAGGGGAAAGGGCGGCGATGAAATGTTCCACAAAAATGTTGGCCATAAAATTTTACTATATATGTCAGAACACACCAAAACCCAAAACTTAAAACAAACGCCAAAAATCAATCAGATTCAAGATTGTCCATTAAGGGTTAATTTAGTTATAGTTCAGTAGGGGTGGGATAGTGCACGACTTTTGGATTTTGATATGCTTGAACCCCCTATTTTGCGAGGTTCGGAAATAAAATTCATGAGCCAAAAATATGGGGGTGGTGGGGTGAGTGTAAGTGGGCGCTCATCGGGGCCAATGGTAAGTGGTAAAAATACAGGAAAAGTCCCAAAACTGCCTTAGAGTCGCCCCCGGTGGGGTTGAATGTAAGACCGACCCCACTCATTTTCCCTCCCCAACATTTATTTCGAACACACAAACCCTCTAACCCCACTCGTTAAGGGGGCTCCCATACAAAAAATATTTTTATACACTCCACGAGTACATTTGTACATTTGTTTGTAACTCCCAAAAGGAAGCGAGATAGACCCATTGTTAAGTATACCGATCGACTTAGAATCACTTTTTGAGTCGATTTTGCAATGTCCGTCTGTCTGACTGTCCATCCGTCTGTCTGTCCATCTATTCTTGTAATCACGATAGAGGTCGCAATTGTAGACAGAAGCAAATGAAACTTTGCACAACGAAGTTTTTCGGTACAAGGGCGAACGCTATTTAATTTGAAGAAAATCGGTTCAGATTTAGATATAGCCCCCAAACGAATTTCACTCCTGATTTGACTCTTTTCACTCTAGAATCCGCATATTTTAACAGATTTTCTTCAAAATTGGCAAAACGTCTGATATTTTAACTAAAAACACCTGTGGTAAAAATGCGTTAGATCGGTTCAGATTTATATATAGCTCCCATAAAAATTTTGCTCCCGATTTGACTTATTCCTTTCCAGAAACCACATATTGTATCAGATTGTCTTCCAAATTGACAAAACACCTTATATTGCAACTGGACACATCTGTGTTGAAAATGTGTTAGATCGGTTCAGATTTGTATATTGCTCCCATTCAAATTTCGCTCCCAATTTGACTTTTTGTGCTCCAGAAACCACATATTGTATCAGATTGTCTTCAAAATTGGCAAAACATCTTATAGTTCAAGTAGAAACACCTGTGGTAAAAATGTGTTAGATCGGTTCAGATTTATATATAGCTCGCATACAAATTTCGCTCCCAATTTGACTTTTTCCGCTCTAAAATCCACATTTTTTTACCGAATTTCTTCAAATTGAGCATAACACGTTATACTTGAATTGGAAGAAACTATTGTGAAAGTGGGTCATTTCATTCCACGTTTGGATATAGTCCGATACAAATATTCTTCTCGATTTGACAAATTGGACCAGGTCATATTAGCCTATAATTAGGAAACATACAAAAACTCTTCCCGTTTTCACTTTTTTACCGAATTGAATTGTATTCGGATAGAAAGTGGAGTGTATCATATAGTCGGCCCCGCCCGACTTTAGCTTTTCCTTACTTGTTTTTTTATAAAATTTGTCGACACCGCTTTTACTGGCCCCAGGAGACCGCTAGTGGGGTCAAATGTAAGACCAACCCCCTATATTTTTTCGTTCTCAATATTTTTTCAGAACACACCTACACTCCATATGCAACCCTTAAGGCGGCCCCCATACATTTGCCTATTTTTTATATTTTTTAATGGAAGAAAGGCCCAAAACTGCCCAGCAGTAGACCCTAGAATCTCGAAAAAAGTACGAATCTCGAAAAATGCGTTTATTTTACGTGTCTACGCAATCAGAGGAATGCATATACCGAATTTCATTATTCAAGGTGCAGCCGTTTGATTGGTACCATATTTATCCCTCTATTCCCATTTTACCCCTTAAAAGTACGAATTTGGAAAAAAATATTTTTATATTATGTATCTACTCAAGGTGTTACAAACGGACTGACAAAGTTAGTATACCCCCATCCTGAACGTGGAAGGTATAAAAATCATTGTAATTGCAAATTATTATCGCGAAGGGAATACATATACATACATATACTCCTATCAAATTCCTTCGTCGCTTAAGAACGATTAGTAAATCAAAAAAATCTGTGATCAAAAAGACCTATAAAAATATTTATGCTTTTAAAGATTTATCAATTTTAGATAAAACCTTGCACTGGAACTATGTGCAAGATTTTATCTTACAAAATTTATTGGCCAAAATTCAATACAATATTATCATGAACGAGTTTAGGATACTATTGCCTCATGAAAACTGCAAAAGGTCAAAGAAATCTTTAAGATCTTCCCTACATTTTTGCATCTATTTTTAGTTATTACACAGCAAATTGTTCTTTATCGTTACGCCCTAGTGTACAGCAATACCGAGTACTTATATAAACAGCATTTTCTATATTCCATCACATTTTATGGCACCATTTATCTTTAGAGCGTAAAATAAACACCTGCGGAAAACATCATTTACAATGAAGTCGCCAATTAAATGTACACAGGTCAACACACAAAAAATAATTGAAGAACTGGAGAAGATATTTTTTTTAGTCCATAAAAACTAAATAATTTAAAAAGTTACTGTTATATAATATTAAAAAAGAAACAAAATTTTCAACTTTTTCTTAGAGACATATTTTTAAAAGAACCTAAGTAGCAGTACTATAGTGTCGTAAACAATTCGATTAGAATGGAAAATATAGGAAATCGGAGAAAAAATCATGGCCATTCATATTCGTTTAGAATGGTGCATGTCAGTGTGCATTGCTTTTATGCATTAAAAAGTAAATGAAAAGAATTTGTTGTAGACGAGTGTTATTATATCTTTAGTCATACATGCAAAGAAGATGGAATATGCATGTTTAGACGATGATAAATTGCCGTATGGTAATGTGGAGTTAAATAATTAATACTCGTTGTTTAAACTTACTATTTAACGTTTCTGGATGTTGAAAGTGAAAGCGTTCTGGAAATAAAAATAAAAAACAAATTTGTTATCACTAAATATAAAAATACTAGTATTGTGTACCCGGCGATGCAAGGGTACATTCTTCCCTATTCCCCTACTGCTTTGGAAGATGAAATGAGTAATTTTTGATAAAGGGTGATTTTTTAAGAGCTTGATAACTTTTTTTTTAAAAAAAACGCATAAAATTTGCAAAATCTCATCGGTTCTTTATTTGAAACGTTAGATTGGTCCATGACATTTACTTTTTGAAGATAATTTCATTTAAATGTTGACCGCGGCTGCGTCTTAGGTGGTCCATTCGGAAAGTCAAATTTTGGGCAACTTTTTCGAGCATTTCGGCCGGAATAGCCCGAATTTCTTCGGAAATGTTGTCTTCCAAAGCTGGAATAGTTGCTGGCTTATTTCTGTAGACTTTAGACTTGACGTAGCCCCACAAAAAATAGTCTAAAGGCGTCAAATCGCATGATCTTGGTGGCCAACTTACCGGTCCATTTCTTGAGATGAATTGTTCTCCGAAGTTTTCCCTCAAAATGGCCATAGAATCGCGAGCTGTGTGGCATGTAGCGCCATCTTGTTGAAACCACATGTCAACCAAGTTCAGTTCTTCCATTTTGGGCAAAAAAAAGTTGGATATCATCTCACGGTAGCGCTCACCATTCACAGTTACGTTACGATTCGCATCATCTTTGAAGAAGTACGGTCCAATGATGCCACCAGCCCATAAACCGCACCAAACTGTGACTTTTTCTGGATGCATTGGTAGCTCTTGCAATGCTTCTGGCTGATATTCACTCCAAAATCGACAATTCTGCCTATTTACGTACCCATTGAGCCAAAAATGAGCTTCGTCGCTGAACACAATTTCTTTCTTTCTGAACTTTCTTAACAGAGCACGCATTTTGATAATAAAATTCAATGATTTGCAAGCGTTGCTCGTTAGTAAGTCTATTCATGATGAAATGTCAAAGCATACTGAGCATCTTTCTCTTTGACACCATGTCTGAAATCCCACGTGATCTGTCAAATACTAATGCATGAAAATCCTAACCTCAAAAAAATCACTCTTTAGTTTTAAAATATTGCTTATGTGGGAGGCGCCACCCCCTAGTATATCCAGGAACCATCCCCTGTCCAGAAGTCGGTCCACTGGTTTGGCGTCCTATACGTAACATACAGACATACACTGAAAGAATTTTCCTTCATAGTATTTATGAAGCGATTTCATAAAAGGTATTTCATAACTTTTCTTAATATGTATGAAAAATTCATAAATAAAATGAAATGTTTCATAAATTTTTTTCAGAAACATTTCATAAACCAAATTTGTTAAATTAGTGAAACTTAGTTTCATAAGATCAAAGAAATATTTCATGATATTAAAGAAACAATTCTTAAAGATTATGAAATATGACATAACCAATAAAATATTTGTGTTATGAAATGTCTTCATAAATATAATTAAGGATGTCATAGTTTTTATAATATATTTCAAAGTTTACAACTACATATTTAGTGTATCGACTCAATTCTCATTTGTCCTCTGTTAACACTGACAGAGGTATGAACCCTGATTTAAGTCAAAGATATATTCATTGCAAATATTCTCGCAATGAGGGTGTGTATCGACTGATTAGTCAACAAGTCACACCTTTTTTTGTTAATATTGGAGACTTCAGTATAAATTATGAAAATATTCATAAAATTAATGAAGTTTCTTCATAAAATCTATGAAAATTTTCATAAGTCATATTATGAAAAATAATGAACTTGTTGACAAAAGTTAATTGAATGAAGAACTGCATTTCATAGTTTCTAAGAAATGTTTCATAAATTCTATGACACTTTTCATTGATGTGTGCTTTATGAAACATGTTTCATACATTTCACTATGGTCCCAAATCCATTTTTTTGCAGAAATTAAAAAAAAATAAAATTGGAAAGTGGCAAATGTGTATATATTTTCTTTATGGCAACACTCCAAGCAATCAAGAAAATATACTGGAGACAATTAGGTGGCAACACCACAAGCCTGAATGGTACTTAAACTTTGCGGTTCAAAAAAAGTGGGATTAATTTTTTATATAAAGCAGTTTTACAAATTAATTTAAAATCAAGACTTAAAAAGAAAATAATAAAGTGACTATATTATGAAAATTGACGGCAAGAGTTAGTAGTTGAAAAATTATATTTAACATTTTATGATGCCTAATAGTTTGAAATAGTAAACAAATATAGTAATGCGAAATAAAAAATCACAATTTTCAAAATATGTTACTTCGCTTCATTGTAAAGTCGACAGCATCAAATCTACCGGTAATACTCCGTGGTGGAATGTATATAAGATACGGCCCGGCCGAACTTAACGTCTTTTTACTTGTTATGTCTGTTTTATACCCCACTGTGCAACGGAAGGCCAGACATCCCTAAAAAAGGCTCAGTTTAGTTCGTTTATTACACAATACACACAACTTTTAATTCCCTGATCCACAGAGACATGGATGGTATAAAAATTACACGTTCCGGTTCGGAATTTACATCCCCTCCCTTTCAACTATAGAACGAAGTAGAAGATTGAGGACACCGGTATATTCAAATAAATTGTGAAATTAATGTACACCCTCTCAATGGAGCTAGTGGCCGATCTCTTGTTCAATTCGCCGTTGAAGGTGTGAAAATTGTTCCAAGTAAACAATCATCGTTTTATTACGCAAAATCCGTACAAAGGGAAAACGGATATTCCCTAATCGCCGAGACGAAATGCTTTACAGTATTGTGCGGGACACTCAGTATCCTATTATTAATGATCACAATGAAGAAGTTCCTTGGAAAAGCGATTAGTAGCTCGCTGCCAGTGCCAGTTTGTTAATGGGAATACAAAGGATGGATTTATTGTTGTCTCTGGCTGAAGGTTTTGTTTTTAATGACTCTCACGCATATTCAGTTTTATCTGTCTGTGAACTTTGAATACCCTTAAATTTCCTGTTGTGCGGCTGCTTCGCTGTCCGACCGTCCGTCCGTCTGTCTTAGTCAATTGTTCATATACGCCGGAGTACAAATGACGAACGGCAAATACGTGTAATTAAATACAGGTAGAATTTGAGGGGCATTACCCGCACTTGCGTGCGGATGTATGTGAGTGTGTGTGTGTTCGTGTGTTTAGTATTTACTCACCTTTGAACTGTATTTAACTTGGGATAAATGTGTTTTTGTTTCTGCCCCGCGAAGCCTCATCAAATCTAGTTGTGGGAATGGGATGTTTTTGTACAAAAAAACTAAACTGTCAATCTAACCATAAAAACTATTCGTTTATTTAGCAAATTTGTGTTTAGAGAAGAGAAAATGAATGTTTAAAGGTAATTTTGAATACGATATTTTGCAATTAGAATCTCTGGTAGGGACATCGAAGCGGTTGTAAGATACCTGTTCTAGGGTTTGTCTTAAAATGCAAAATGGTCATAAACGAATTTCTGTTTAATTTTTTGTGGAATTTAGAAAAAACCCTTCTAATATTTTCCTACTGTCCAATCTGCTACCGCACTGGGTGGAATTCGGCATTTGTTGCCAGTAAATCGCAAACGAGCGTGTAAAATATTCCTTTTTTTCAAAAAAATAATTTTTATGGATTTTATGTTTCACAGTGGGCCCAAAACGATTTTTATGGGGATGGGGGTATACTAAGTTTGTCATTCCGTTTGTAACACCTTGAAATATCGACCTGAGACCCTATAAAGTATATATTCTTGATTGTCATAAAATTCCAAGTCGATCTGGCCGCGTCCGTCTGTTGGAAGCACTATAGAATCTAAACGAAAGGAGCTTGGATGTCCAAATTTCCCATGAATGTGTCTTATAGTCGTAGACAGGTTGAGATTGCATATGGCCGAAATTGGTACACAGGCAAAAAATCCCTCACAAGGACTGAAAGTACCCATAATATTTAGAACATTTCATCATGTTTTTGAATATGTCGGCTTATATTTGTTTGATAGCAAAAACGTGCACAATAAAGAGATTTTTATTTGTAGTGAGTGAAATGGCCAAAAAGGGATAAAAATGGTACCTATCGAACAACAACAGCTAGAAACATAGATATTTGGTGTGTACATTCCTCTAATTGAGCGGATATATAATATAGAAGTATTTTTTACAAATTCGTACTTTAAAGGGGTAAATGGTAATAAAGGGATAAAAATGGTACCAACCAAACGACTGCATCCAAAGTAATGAAATTCAGTGTATGCATTCCTCTGACTGCATAGACCCGCTAAATAAAAAGAGTTTTCCAAATTCGATCTTTCAAGGGATACAATGGGAACAGAGGGATAAAAATGGTACCAACCAAAAGGGAGTTCGTACTTTTTGGGGGGAAATGAGGATACAAATTGTACCAACCAAATGGCCGCAGCTAAAGTCATAAAATTCGGAGTATATATTCCTCCGACTACGAAAATACGGAAAATAAAAAGGTTTTTCCAAATTCGTACTTTCAAGGGATACAATGGGAACAGAGGGATAAAAATGGTACCCACTAAACGGACACAGCTAGAATGATGAAATTTGGTGTGTACATCCGTCTAATTGCTGAGAAATGTAAAATAAAGACATTTTCGAAAGTTGTACTTTTAAAGGGTTAAAATGGGAAAAAAGAGGATAAAAATGGTACCAACCAAATGGCCGCAGCTAGATTCAAGGAATTCGGTACATACATTTCTTTGACTGCAAAATGATCCAAATTCGATATTTCAAGGGATACAATGGGAACAGAGGGATAAAAATGGTACCAACTAAACAGCTACAGCTAGAATGATGAAATTCGATGTGTACATCCCTCTAACTGTGCAGACACGCAAAAAAAGAGATTTTTGAAAGTCGCACTTTTAAAGAGGTAAAAAGGAAAAAGGGGATAAAAATTGTACCAACAAAATGGCCGCTGCTAGAGTCTAAAATAGGAGTATACATTCCTCTGACTGCATAGACTCGAAAAATAAAAAGATTTTTCCAAATTCCATATTTCAAGGGATACAATGGGAACAGAGGGATAAAAATGGTACCAACTAAACGGCTACAGCTAGAATGATGAAATTCAGTGTGTACATCCCTCTAATTGTGCAGACACGTAAAAAAGAGATTTACGAAAGTTGTGCATTTAAGGGGGTAAAATGGGAAAAAAGGGATAAAAGTGGTACCAACCAAATGGCCGCAGCTAGAATCATGAAATTCGGTGAATACATTCATCTGACTGCATTGATTCGCAAAATGAAAATATTTTATCTTGCTCTGTGTACGTGAGAGATAATGGATTTTCAAAATTTGTACTTTTGGAATTGAAATAGGATTGAAATACAACGGCTGTAGCAGAAAACATAGACACTATTCCCACAATATTTGGGGTTTTAAGTTTTTTTTTTGTAGATTGCTGCCTTATATAGGGTCCGCCAAATAACTTTTTTTTGAAAATGCTATAAAAAACTACTGAATATTTTCTCATTTTTTTTTTTATTTGAAAGTACAATCCTTCCGGTTAATAATAGAAAATAATTTCATTCAAATGGCTGCTGAGGGCACCCCACAAATAATAGTCCAATGGTTGAATAGTTCAAAAAAACGATGCATATAGTATAAATATGCGTGGTTTAAAATAATTAAAGTTTTATATTTATTTATAAAATTATTTTTTATTTAATATTTTGGCTACATTTCCGGTAAAGTTAAAACACTTATACAGCCTCTGTGAATGCAATCCATGGTGGAGGGTATAACGAACTTTATATGTGTCAGTTAGAATGATAGTGGTCTAAGTCACACTTTAGCCGTTCTGAGATATGCAATGGTTTATGTTTGAGTCAATTGAAAATTATTTTTCCACCGAAGCACAATATTTTTTCTTAGAATATCCTACTATTATCTATTTGGCAACACTGGTTTAAACAGCTGACGCACGTTTCGTGTTTTGTTTCACTATCAAACATCTTCAGTTTGGTCTATAATTTAACCATGAATCGTCTTACAAACGAACAACGCTTGCAAATTGTTGAATTTTATTATCAAAATGCGTGGTCTGTTAAGAAAGTTCAAGAAAGCCGAAGATCCACTTTTTTACCGAAAAATTGTGTTCAGCGACGAAGCTCATTTTTGGCTCAATGGGTACGTAAATAGGCAGAATTGTCGATTTTGTAGTGAATATCAGCCAGAAGAGCTACGAATGCATCCAGAAAAAGTCACAGTTTGATGCGGTTTATGGACTGGTGGCATCATGGTGAGCGCTACCGTGAGATAATATCCAACTTTTTTTTTGCCCAAAATGCAAGAGCTTGACTTGCATGACATGTGGTTTCAACAAGACGGTGCCACACAGCACGCGCAACAATGGACTTATTGAGAGGCGAGTTCGTTGAACATTTTATTTCACGTTCGGGACCGGTCAATTGGCCGTCTAGATCGTGAGATTTGTCGCCTTTAGACTATTTTTGTGGGTCTGTGTTAAAGCTCATGTCTATACAGACAAGCCCGCTTCAATAGATGCATTAGAAGCCAACAGTGAAGCATTTATTCGTGAGATACCGGCCGAAATGTTGGAAAGAGTATGCCAAAATTGGACTAAGCGGATGAACCATTTGCGGCGCAGTCAAGGTCAACATTTGCATGAAATAATCTTCAAACAGATTTCATGCATTTTCTGAATTTTATGTATTTTTTTTCTATAGCTTTTAAAAAATCGACAACACTAGTACCACTACTTTCAGAGGATGTACTGACTTAGACCACTTTCATTCTTCTCCAAACTGAACAAAATGAACAAACAAAATTTTTAATTTTTTTTTGGCAAAAGTAATATTTCCTAACAAAAATTAAATAAACATAAAATATTGTATTTAAATTTAAAAATATGTATATATATATATATATAAATATTTACAGGTTGTTCGTCTAGAAAATTTATATTCAAATTCTTATTTACTTTCCAAATTATCTGATTCACCTGAAATGTTTACAATACCACACATCAATGCCAGTGGATATAGTGTGACTTTGACCACTTTCAAACTAACACTAAAGACAATTTTGGTGTGCATAAAATGAGGTAAGGGTATATTTTTATAAATGTCAAAAATAAAAGTTTTTTTAAATTAGAGATCTGATCAAAGTAAAGAGAAAAATTGAAATATCTCAATTTTTAGATTTTTTGACTTAGACCACTATCATTCTAACTGGCGCATATATACCCTCCGTTTTTACTTGTTTTGAATTAATTCTGCAACTGAAAAAGTTATCTTGACGAAATTTCCCTAGTTTAGAGTAGAGATGATTTCCAGATTATTTGCAATTTTTTGGATCTCTATTGGATATGGCGGTGACCATCCAAAGTTGCAATTTGATACATGTTAATTAGGGGCGCTGTATGCAGCGTGAGAGTCGGCCTTTTGCGTGGACACTTTTTCTTTGTAGTCAAAGCGATTAAGGCGCCCATCTTTTGGCGTTTTCTCCACGCTGCGCAATCACATTTTTCGTATTTTCGCTTCTTCAAAAAGCAGAACATCAACATCAACCACAACAATTAATATTTACTATCAGAACAAATGATCATTGCACTGATCATAATGTCCGACTTTGTTGTGCGGCTTTCAACAAGCTGTTGCTTTATTCTCCATTCTTAATGCCCGAAGACGAACGAAGAAGGAAACTTATGAAGAACTACTTTTCTCACTTGATTTACAAGCAGACAACAACAACAAAAAACGTTTGTTCTTAAATTGCACCACTTTCCATACTTGTTTTTCTTTTTTTTCGTTTTTCTTCTTCTTCAGGCCAACGGCAGCAGCAGCAGTATGGTTGGATGTCTGAAAATGTGTTCGTCGGTCGGTCGGACGGGCCGGGCTGGGCCGTTCTTCTTTCGACGGTGAATTTAATTGCTAGAATTTCTTTCGATTTTTCAAAAATTATTTTTATGCGATGTTTAAGAACATTAAATGCGAGTTTAGCTTAGAAACCAGAAGTAAAAAGAGCACGAAAAACAAAATCTTCACTTCAGCCACTGTTACATACGGATACGTACGGATACACGAGGGTTGTATGATAAGTTTGTCCCAGAAAAATACAAGAGATCATTTTCAATTTAGATCCCACGTACTAAGAAACAATTTTTAGAAATTTGTATTTTTAGGGTAAAATGGGGCAAAAAGGGATAAACATGAAAAATTCGTCCTGACTAAACGGCAGTAGCTAGAAACATGAAGTTGAGTGAGTGCTTCCCTTTATTATGAAGAGCAGCAAAAAAGAGATTTTTCAAAATCTGAACTTTTAAAAGGAAAAGGGCATACAAATAGTACCAATCAAAGGATTAATCGTGAAATTCGCCGACTACGCAGAAGCACAATTTAAATGGAATTTTCAAGTTTCGAAAAGGGATAAAAATGGTACCAACTACATACATTACTCTGACTACGTAGACACATGACATAAGTGGATTTTTCGAAGTTTAAACGTTTAGGGGGAGCGGGACCAAAAGGGATAAAATGGTACCAAATATAAGCAGTGCAGCTAGAATCACAATGTCTATGGCGCGTGATTTTCCGAAATTTGTACTTTTAGGCGGAAAAACTGGAAAAAGGGATAAAAATGGTACCAAACCCAGTGTTGAAATTCACTGCACACATTACTCTGAAATTTAAAATTTTATCCAAAAAGGGATAAAAAATTGTACCATCAAATGTATTGCAACAAGAATCACAATGTCTATGATGAAACGCGACGAAATGAGATTTTTTCGAAATTTGTACTTTTAAGAAAAAAGGGATAAAAATGGAATCAACCGAGGTATGGATCGTGAAATTCCCTGTGACTACGTAAACGCACAACATAAAATGATCATTCGAAATTTAAACTTTTAAGTACGAGCGGGATGAAAAGGGTTAAAAGTGGTACCAACACACTGTTTACCCAAGGGCAAATATTTTAAACATATTTTAAAAGGACAAGAAATGGACAAAAATGATACCAAGAGGGAAATTTGTACCTTTTGGGGAAAGTGGAACAAAAAGTGATAAAACACTGTATCTACATTAATGAAATCGTGGATGTAAAGGGTGATTTTTTAAAAGCTATAGGAAAGTTTTTCAAAAAAACACATAAAATTCAGAAAAATGCACGAAATCCTTATTTGAAACGATAGTACGGTCCATATAATTTAATGTTTGAAGTATTACAGCTAGAATCGTGTTGACCTTGACTGCGCCTCAAATGGTCCATCCGCTTAGTCCAATTTTGGCATACTCTTTCCAACATTGCGGCCGGTATCTCACGAATAAATGCTTCAATGTTGTCTTCCAGTGCGTCAATTGAAGCGGGCTTGTCTGTATAGACATGAGCTTTAACATAGTCCCACAAAAAATAGTCTAAAGGCGTTAAATCGCACGATCTAGGCGGCCAATTGACCGGTCCCGAACGTGAAATAAAATGTTCACCGAACTCGCCTCTCAATAAGTCCATTGTTGCGCGTGCTGTGTGGCATGTTGCACCGTCTTGTTGAAACCACATGTCATGCAAGTCAAGCTCTTGCATTTTGGGCAAAAAAAAGTCGGATATCATCTCACGGTAGCGCTCACCATTCACAGTTACGTTACGATTCGCATCATCTTTGAAGAAGTATGGTCCAATGATGCCATAAGCCCATAAACCGCACCAAACTGTGACTTTTTCTGGATGCACTGGTAGCTCTTGCAATGCTTCTGGCAGATATTCACTCCAAAATAGACAATTCTGCCAAAAATGAGCTTCGTCGCTAAACACAATTCTTCGGTAAAAAGTGGATCTTTAGCTTTCTTGAACTTTCTTAACAGAGCACGCATTTTGATAATAAAATTCAATAATTTGTAAGACGATTCATGGTTAAATTACACTGTGCAACATTTTTGAAGTCATTTCAAAATAACCATATACGGACACCGCTACATGATAAAAGACCAAAAAAAAAAAGACCCGTGTTTTTTTTTTCCCCCAAAGTCATGCACTTTTTTTTATGGGCCCCCAGAGATTTGAGGCCTCGGTGTAATTTTTGGAAAAAAGTGATAATATTCTCAGGCTCTTATCTTGCAAACCGTTCGGAATTTTTCTTAGGTACATTTTTGTAGTTGATTGTTTCCCTGAATTTTCAACGGTTTGCTACCTATGGACCTGAACAGGGGAAAAAAGGTTAAAAAAATCGAATTTTTTTTAAGTTTTTTGCGATTTTGACCTTGAAGATGATTTTTGATTTTATATGTTCACAATTTTTGTTCTTTATGACAAGAGCTAGAACTTTGCCTCAGAGAGTAAATCAAAATTCCGAACGGTTTGCAAGATATGAGCCTGAGAATATGATCACTTTTTTCCAAAAATTACACCGAGGCCTCAAATCTCTGGGGGCCCATAAAAAAAAGTGCATGACTTTGGGGGGGAAAAAAAACACGGGTCTTTTTTTTTGGTCTTTTATCATGTAGCGGTGTCCGTATATGGTTATTTTTTTTTCGTGTTGCACTGTGTTATAGACCAAACTGAAGATGTTTGACAGTGAAACAAAACACGAAACGTGCGTCTACTGTTTAAACCAGTGTTGCCAAAAAGATAGTAGCTAAAAATCACCCAATTACTGCGTAAACGCAGCCTGTAACTCCTCAAATACTTGACCAATTTTAATGTATTTTTCATTGTTTTTATAATTTGTGTGAATGACTTCGCTCAAAAAGCCACCTAATAACACTACTTTAAAATTTCAACAAAAAAATGGATTAATGTAAATTGTAAAAACTATAAAAAATTCAACACGAATATAGAGTATTACTTTAATATTTTGTAAGTAATTGAAATTACTTTCAAAACAAGGTATATAACATTAAAATCGGTCAAGTATTTCAGGAGTTACAGGCTATTGAATGAACGCACATTTTTGAAAAAGTCGTTTTTTACACTTGGTCATAACTCGTTAAAAAATCTAATTTTTTTTTCAAAAATATTATGATGGCTATAACTTACTTTCAGAAAGAAATAGTGGTAGGAACGGTTTCCCAAAAATTAGAAAAAAAAATATTTTTTCAAAAAAATGGAGAACATATTTTGTATTGTTTATTATGTCTACAAGTAAAAAATCTATGAATAAATGTAGAAGTTATGGCCCTCATTGTAGACGCCAATCGATTTTTAAAATTAAAATTTAAATTTATGTTTAAAAAGTGCGAACAGCCCTTTGTAAATTAAATTAAAGAATATTTATAATACATTTTTAATGGCTGGGATCATAACGAAGAAAACAAGGCCCAGCTTGAGAAACTCTATAGACAAATGTAGAGTAGGATGAAAATCCTATTTTAATTGCAACAGTACAAATTTTGAAAATATATTAGGGCGGTTTTTTAAAGCCGTTAATAAAAATTTAATTTTATGCTCAAAATCAAAAATTATTTTTCACAATGTCACCAACTACAATATAAATAAAGGGTGATTTTTTAGCTATTATCTTTTTGGCAACACTGGTTTAAACAGCTGACGCACGTTTCGTGTTTTGTTTCACTGTCAAACATCTTCAGTTTGGTCTATAATTTAAGCATGAATCGTCTTACAAACGAACAACGCTTGCAAATTATTGAATTTTATTATCAAAATGCGTGCTCTGTTAAGAAAGTTCATCGCGCGCTTCCATTTTATGGTCAGTTTAATCGACCCACTGAAGCGGCTATTGTGACTAAATTTCGCACCAAACTTACATTGTTGGACATTAAACCACCACCACGCTTACGTAGACTGCGAACTGAATAAAATATCGCAGCTGTATCGGCCAGTGTCAAGGATGACCATCAATTATCGATTCATCGCCGTTCGCAGCAATTGGGCCTCTGTTACTCAAAAACGTGGAAATGCCAAAATTGGACTAAGCGGATGGACCATTTGAGGCGCAGTCAAGGTCAACATTTGCATGAAATAATCTTCAAACATTAAATTATATGGACCGTACTATCGATTCAAATAAAGATTTCATGCATTTTTCTGAATTTTATGTGTTCTTTTTTTTTTTTTTGAAAAACTTGCCTATAGCTTTTTAAAAATCACCCTTTTGTTGTATCAAAACAAATTTTCGAAAAAATATTATGTTTTGACTTTTTTGGACTTAGCCTCGATAACCATAATTTTGACTTACACTGGAAAATTATCCAGGCTAAGTTCAAAATGTTTAACACAAAACATTATTTTTTCAAAATTTGTATTCTCACACACATTGATATTGCTTTTGGCGACGATTTTAAAAAAGATTTTTTGTATTTTGAGTGAAATTTTAACATTTAATTTAGTTTTTTGTTATCGCAGCTTAGTTATCCAGCATTAAAGAAAAACAACCCTAATGTGCTTTCAAAATTTGTACTTTTGGAATTAAAATAGGATGAAAATACAACTTCTACATTTGTTTATAGAGTTTCTTTAACTGCGCCTTCTTTGGCCCAGTTCAAGATAGCCTAACTTCATGATTCTACCCATCATTGCCGTAAAACTAAAAAAGTACGAATTTGGACAAATCTTTTTATTTTGCGAGTCTATGCAGTCAGATAAATGTATATACCTAATTGTATTTTAGCTGCGGCCATTAGGTTGGTACAATTTCTATCCCCTTTTCCCCCTAAAAAGTACGACTTCTCTTTATTTTACGTTTCTACGCAATTAGAGGGATGTATACACCAAATTTCATCATTCTAGTTGTAGCCGTTTAGTTGGTACCATTTTTATCCCTCTGTTTCCATTGTATCCCTTGAAAATACGAATTTGAAAAAAACTTTTTATTTTTCGTGTCTACGCAGTCGAGGAATGTATACTCCGAGTTTCATGACTCTACCTGCGATCATTTGTATACCTTTTTTCCATGTTACCCCCTTAATGTATGAATTTCGAAAAAATCCCTTTTTTGCGTATCTATGCAATCAGAGGAATGTATACACCGAATTTCATTATTCTAGGTGCAGCCGTTTGTTTGGTACCTTTTTATCCCTCTATTCCCATTTTATTCCTTAAAAGTACGAATTTGGTCAAAATACTTTTATATTATATATCTACTCAATTAGACGAATGTACGCATCGAATTTCGTGTTTCTAGCTGTTGTCGTTTGATAAGTACCATTATAATCCCTTTTTGTCCCAGCTAACCCCCAGTTCACTTTATGGTGCACGTTTTTGTTATAGCGGGAATGCGCATACGCAATATCAAGTAAATTTAAGCAGACATATTGAAAACAAGTATGGAAAGGCTAAAGTCGGACGGGGCCGACTATATAATACCCTACACCACACCCTGCGTATATACTATAAATTCATCTTTAGTCTCCGGCAGACAAATGCAAATAATACAGTAGTAATAGGATGAATCGGACCGACATTTGAAAGAGGGCCTATAACAGCACTTGGGGCCTGGTCCAAAACATGACCTATATATTTCTCGTTCAAGGTAGGTATTCATAGTTGAAATATATCATGATCCGATGTAAGACTTAGTTTCTAGAGTTGTATTAGAGTAGAATGGAGGGCCCCATTTGGGTTAGTCCAAACTAAGGTCCAAATGTATTCTTAGTTGAAATATAATATAATCTGCAAAATTTGAAAAAAAAATCCGATGTAAAATTTGTTTTTGAGGGGTAAAAATTAAAATGGGCCATTTGTAAGGGATCTACATTAAAAATTGGTTCCTTATCACTTTCAAAGTAGGTATTCTTAGTTGAAATATGAAATGATATGCAAAATTATATCGAGATCTAATGCACGATGTGGGTTCTAGAGATGTAATAGAGTAGAATGAGGGCCCAATTTGTATAGGGGTTATACCAAAATATGGACCCATATACTTGACTTTCATAATATGTCTTCTTAGTTGAAATACAAAAAATGCAAAATTTGATAAACTTTCGGTGTAAAATGTGGGTCCTAGAGGGGTAAATCGGATGTACATTAGAGCGTACCTCAAAAAAAAAGTTCGCCGTACACCTTCGAATATGAAGTATTATTGAAAGGTAGTTTCAAAAAAAATTTTTTTTATGCCGAACGTAGGGGTCGTGCTTTTACATTTTTCTATATAACGTCTGCATTTATAAACGGATTTTACATTATGAAGTATTATTGAAAGGTAGTTTCAAAAAAAATTTTTTTTATTTTTTTATGCCGAACGTAGGGGTCGCGCTTTTACATTTTTCTATATAACTTCTGCATTTATAAACGGATTTTAAAGTGTGATACATCGATGTTTTTGTCTCGACGAGGCCGATTTTTTTGTCTTTGAAGTCTTACCCATCATATCTCAGTTGCTACTACCCTAATGTACCAATCTAATATCAGAAAATTAAAGCTCGCATAAAATCATGAAACTCTTCCTAGGAAGTACGTCGATTTTCAAAAAAATCGGCCGCGTCGAGACAAAAACATCGATGTATCACACTTTAAAATCCGTTTATAAATGCAGAAGTTATATAGAAAAATGTAAAAGCGCGACCCCTACGTTCGGCATAAAAAAAAAAAATTTTTGAAACTACCTTTCAATAATACTTCATATTCGAAGGTGTACGGCGAACTTTTTTTTACTTGTAACCTGGTACGCTCTAATGTACATTTGTATGGGGGCTATATCAAAACATAGACCCATGTGGTCCACTTTCCCGTGAGCTGTTTTAGTTCAAATATAACACGATCCTGAACATTTGGTCAGGATCCCATTTAAAATGTGTATTCTAGAGCAGTAATAGTGTAAATTATAGGGATATTTGTATGGGGGCTATATCTAAATCTGAACCGATTTTCTCCAAATTCAATACCAATCGTCCTTGGCCAAAAAAGTAACTTCTGCCAAATTTCATGACAATCGGACCACAATTGCGACCTGTAGTTAAATCGATTCAGCTGGTGATTCTAAGCCGATCCGTATACTTTAAGATGGGTCTAGCTCAATTATTTCTTGGTGTTACAAACATTTGGCGCGAAACTAACTTATAATACCCTAGTCCACGAAGTGGTGTAGGGTATAAAAACAGATATTTTCAGAACTTGTGAGGGAAAAAATTTCCCTTTGGACCGATTTCGCCTAGTTGCAATCCCAACCAATCTACGACTATAATACGCATTTATGGAAAATTTTGACCTCATAGCTCTTTTCGTTTAGATGCTAGCGTGCTTCCAACAGACGGGCAAGACTAGATCGTCTAAGAATTTTATGACGATCACGAATATATACACTTTATAGGGTCTCAGGTCCATATTTCAATGTGTTAGAAACGGAATGACAAATTTAGTATACCCCCATCCTGAGCTGAAGGGTATAAAAATCTTTATGTTGATTTTATGATTCAGTATGCTACAATGCAAACAAAAAATATTTTTTTATGTCTCGAGCACAAAATTTGTATTTTTTGTTGGATAGTGTAAATGGCAGGCATTTATTGCGAATATTGATACGTGACAAGAAAAAAATGTTCTTGGGTAACCCATTTCCAAAATTGATTGCACTTATAGTTTACATTGTTCAACATTTAAATTTTCCACCAACTTATCGAGAGAACCTCGTATATACATCGGTTTTAGTAACGCCTGTGGTCTCAAAACGTGAACGAGTTCTTAACTGCATATGTTTGTATGTTTGTTTCCAAAGAATTCGTATGTTCAGCCTCGATCATGTGTGTACGAGTATGTGCAAGAACGAACGAACCAACGAGAACATGTTACATGGGACATGGAACAACTTCTGCCACTAGATGGAGGATGGCCCAGAACAACAGCAACTAATGCCATCAGATCTATCTATGTTTTATTTCGATACCCTACACACAGCCAAGCATGGTGAGTGGTTGGACAACATTGCAAGTGCTTTAAATCCTGCCTTTACAACGCCAACACACAAAGTTAATATCTCAATTAGAAATTAAAGCAATTTTCTTTTTCCAGATATACCATTAACGTGTAAGTGAGTGAGTAACATACATGTCTTCAGTATTGTGGTAAGATTGGGAATTCTGTTCTTTATTTTTTTTAGATAAAGTGATGATCCCAGTCTTAGCCAAGGTAAATTGAATAGAAATGTAACTGAAAATAAATTACAAAAAATACTTTTTAACTGCCTCATTACCTAAATCACGACAAGTTATCGTGAAGCACTTAGTGTTTGGACTGATTGTGAACAATTGCTGTCATTTACCATAAATAAGGAGGAAAACTGAATCGTATATAAAGGGTGATTTTTTAGCTATTATCTTTTTGGCAACACTGGTTTAAACAGCTGACGCACGTTTCGTGTTTTGTTTCACTGTCAAACATCTTCAGTTTGGTCTATAATTTAACCATGAATCGTCTTACAAACGAACAACGCTTGCAAATTATTGAATTTTATTATCAAAATGCGTGCTCTGTTAAGAAAGTTCAAGAAACCGAAAAATTGTGTTCAGCGACGAAGCTCATTTTTGGCTCAATGGGTACGTAAATAGGCAAAATTGTCGATTTTGGAGTGAATATCAGCCAGAAGCATTGCAAAAGCTACCAATGCATCCAGAAAAAGTCACAGTTTGGTGCGGTTTATGGGCTGGTGGCATCAATGGACCGTATTTCTTCAAAGATGATGCGAATCGTAACGTAACTGTGAATGGTGAGCGCTACCGTGAGATGATATCCAACTTTTTTTTGCCCAAAATGCAAGAGCTTGACTTGCATGACATGTGGTTTCAACAAGACGGTGCCACATGCCACACAGCACGCGCAACAATGGACTTATTGAGAGGCGAGTTCGGTGAACATTTTATTTCACATTCGGGACCGGTCAATTGGCCGCCTAGATCGTGCGATTTAACGCCTTTAGACTATTTTTTGTGGGGCTATGTTAAAGCTCATGTCTATACAGACAAGCCCGCTTCAATTGACGCATTGGAAGACAACATCGAAGCATTTATTCGTGAGATACCGGCCGAAATGTTGGAAAGAGTATGCCAAAATTGGACTAAGCGGATGGACCATTTGAGGAGCAGTCAAGGTCAACATTTGCATGAAATAATCTTCAAACATTAAATAATATGGATCGTACTATCGATTCAAATAAAGTTTTCATGCATTTTTCTGAATTTTATGTGTTTTTTTTTTTTTGAAAAACTTTCCTACAGCTTTTAAAAAATCACTCTTTATATATATTCCAACTTTTTGATTGATTTTGCACACAATTTTATTTTATTATTGTGTGTAGTTTTTAGGCTTTTATATGATTTTCGTTTGTGTCGAATATAGTTTGGTTGTAATAAATATTTTAAAAAATATTCTCAATTAAAAATGACTTCAATGAATGTAATTTCATATTCACTCCTATCGCGAATAAAATGTCCATGTGAATAAATTGCTCTCTTAAATTTCCAATCGTGATTTAATGTCTAGTTTTCGAGTTTCTACCGATTTCCTAGATCTTTTTGATCGTCATTTTTATATTACAACGCAAGAAAAAACCTATAGCCTGTCTAATGTTCATATTACCTTTTATTAGCGATGAGTGTCCGAAATTACATATTCGAAAGATAGAATTCAAAGGAGAATTTAGTAAAAAATTTGATTTTTTAGATCCAAAATATGAATATTTTTTCCAAGGCAACTTTAAGTTTTTTCAAAAGTTTAAGTTTAAGTTTTCAAATTTAAGTTTTTTCAAATAATTCTCCTGCTGACATATTTTAGACCAATCGGATTCAATTTTACATAATAAAACCTAAAAGTCGATAATAGATCTGAAGTTATTGAAATTTTCAATGCGCATAGCTTCTGAAGATGCAGACAGATCTTACGAAATATTTTTCTCTCGAATACATCTAGTGTGGCTTCACATGCTCCCGACACCATAAATATATGCGGGTATAATAAGTGTATTGTAGAGTGTGATTTATGTCTGTCGATAAGGGACTTTTTTGTGTAATCCTTACTTAAGCGAAAGTAGCCTAGCATCTGTTTTCCAACAGTTTCCTTATCTGTATTTTGAGTCTGATAACAATGGTAGTAGTTACGCTGATACTGAGGAACTACATCGTACAGATTTGTTGTTTATGTGTCTTTTTCCAGGATTTGATGTAGTGTGAAATATTTGGTCGACTGTTTATTATTCAGGCACGAATTTAAACTGATAAGATTGAATAAGATTTTTGAAACAATATATAGGGTGGGCCATTTAAAACATTAAATTAGAATCCGCTATAAAGAAGTACTGATCATTTTCCAAATCTCTGATTTTATTGAAAAGATTGATATCATCCACGACTGGCTCGACAATACATCATTCGATCAAGCCAACTTTTCATTACAGCCCAAAATCCACACCAAATTGTGACTCGTTGCGGATGCATTAGCTTTTCAATAGTCACGTGCGGGTTCTGAAGGCTGAACTGAAGGCCGACAATTTTCCACGTAAATTTCTTACAGTTTGCGTTAAAGTCTCACTACTTTGGAAGTTAGTTTTTAATATTTCCCAATTTTGTTCGAGCGTATAGCGTCCCATTTTGCAATTGTAAAAGATAAACCTGAAAATAAAAATAACAAGTAAGAAGGCGTTAAGTTCGGCCGGGCCGAATCTAATGTACCCTTTACCGCGGAGTGCATGCCATAGCATTACCGATGGATTAAAGGCTGTCGACTTTATAAAGAAGTGAAGTTACATATTTTGAAAATTGTGATATGCGCATTACTATATTTGTATACTATTACAAACAAAGGGTGAGTTTTTAAAAGCTATAGGAAAGTTTTTCAAAAAAAAAACACATAAAATTCAGAAAAATGCATGAAATCCTTATTTGAATCAATAGTACGGTCCATATAATTTTATGTTTGAAGATTATTTCATGCAAATGTTGACCTTGACTGCGCCTCAAATGGTCCATCCGCTTAGTCCAGTTTTGGCATTTCCACGTTTTTGAGTAACAGAGGCCCAATTGCTGCGAACGGCGACGAATCGATAATTGATGGTCATCATTAACACTGGCCGATACAGCTGCGATATTTTCTTCAGTTCGCACTATACGTAAGCGTGTTGGTGGCTTAATGTCCAACAATGTAAATTTGGTGCGAAATTTAGTCACAATAGCCCGAATAGCCGCTTCAGTGGGTCGATTAAACTGACCATAAAATGGAAGCGCGCGATGAACTTTCTTAACAGAGCACGCATTTTGATAATAAAATTCAATAATTTGCAAGCTTTGTTCGTTTGTAAGACGATTCATGGTTAAATTATAGACCAAACTGAAGATGTTTGACAGTGAAACAAAACACGAAACGTGCGTCAGGTGTTTAAACCAGTGTTGCCAAAAAAATAATTGCTAAAAAATCACCCTTTATATATATATATATATATATAATATATATATATTAGGATAAATTGTTGCGGCCACCCCCCAGAAATGAAGACTGTATTGTTTAATGAAGATCTGCAAAATATTTCGTCGCTGGGTCAAGCATTCTGTGAGCTAAACGCTCCTGAAAACACCTCTAAAAATCACGTTTTTCCCTTGTATTTTTTTTATGTTGTCCAAATTTTATCTATGAAATTATAGACTCTTGGAAGCGTTCTTAATATAAATTTTTATACTTACAATAACTCAAACCATGATTTTTAGGGGTATTTTCAGGAGCGTTTAGCTCACAGATGGCTTGATCTAGGAACCAAATATTTTGCAAATCATCATTAAATTATCCAAACTTTATTTTCGTGGGGTGACGGAAATTGTTTTTCCATTTGTATGGTCGGCGACCCAGCCTAATATATATATATACGTGACTACTTGGGACAGAAAAAACTTTAACGCATTGAAGAAGTGACTTAAGATCCTAAGTATGTTTGGTACAAATACGATTCACGATTTTTCAAGCTGTTTGAGCCATGTCCGTCCATCAGTCTGGCTGGTGTACACGACAACTCTCGAAAGGAGCTAAGGAATCAATTCAAACTTTGCATATGATAATATTTTTCCCTAACTTAGTTAAAGTTCGAATATGGGCACATTGCCACGCCCCTTCTGGTACCTCCCACACAAATGACCCATATTCCTATGTCAAATTAAAACGAAAGTAACTTCCCCGCGGATATTCGGAATCAGCTCTATTTTAGTATTTGATTATGTTTTTAAATCACTTTAAGTGAACTAAATATGCCACGCCCCTTCCAATAACTCAAAACACAAATCATCGTAAACTACGTAAAATTAAAGCTGTTATAACTTCTATACGGATAATCGGAATACTGTGAAATTTGATATTTGGCAATGCTTTTATAGAGGTCACATTCGCATATAATATGTACGACATTGTCACACCCCTTCTGCATTCTTCTCCAGCCACACAAAGTAGCATCAGCTTTGTTTGAAATAAAACCGATATAACATCCATACGGGTAGTCAAAATCATTTGTAATTTGACATGTGAAAATATTTTTATAATCATTTTAAACGTAAAAAATATTTACGCTTTGGCTACGTGCCTCCCACACCATTGTCTCTAACCTAGGTAAAACTAAATGCTTTATAAGTCCTTTGCCGGTGCCTCAACCTGTTGCACCTTCACAGGACTACATAGTTCCAAGGAATAAAAAATTTTCAAAAATAGTTCAAATACCATCATACTCTCTGTATTAGTTCAGCATTAAACCCAATTTCAAGTTTACCCCTTAGTTTAGTTTATTCATATTTGATTTTTTTAGAGTGAAAACTTGGTTTCCTCAGGTGGCTTCGCAACGACGTTTCAACTCCATACCCTTCCTCTTTATGTAAATGATTCTCACAAGCGGCAATAGGATGTGGAAATGAAAAACTAAAAACACCAATTAAATCCATTTAACTTATAGTTTCAGATGTATATCATCTGGTTAAAGTGTGTCTACAAAACTGTGTTTATACTTTGTCGTTATGATAATTTAAATATATTATATATTATCAAGCACTTGATATAATAAGCGACTGTATTTACAGAGTTAGACCTCCAGCTATCCGTTGAAGACAAAAATATATCACAATTTGTGAATCACAATTTTTGAAAAGTTTCATTTTTTCTTTCCTTTTTGGGAATTGTGGGCTTGAGTGAATGTTGTTTGAATTTTTGGTTTATTAATCATTTGTAAATTTGCCCATTATGACAAATGTCCCAGTTGTAAAATCTATTTTTTGAAACAGATGAATTTCATTTTCTCTTTTTCACTTTTTGAGGCCAGATTGAACTAAGCGTTCATGACTAACCACGGTTTTTGTTAAATATTTTCGAATACGAATTTAGACGATTTAAATTGGACTTTTTAGAGGCGTGTAAGTCTAATAAATATATAACTTTGTCAGGGACGGACAGAATGTTCGACTTCTTATTAAATGTTATGATGATGATATGATGTGTTTGTAACACCCAAAAGGAAACGAGGTAGACCCATCGTTTAGAATAACTTCTGAATCGATTAGCAATATCCGTCTGTTCCTATATACATATATCCGTAGCATAAAGAGACAAAATTACATCCAGGTTTGGAGGGTATCATTTAGACGGTCAGCCTGACTTTAGACTTCCCTTGCTGTTTACATTACTGACATTTTTAAATTTTTCACACAATTGCTAGCCTGTTCCAAATTTTCTAGATTCCAACTATAGCAGTCCCCGTGGTCGATGTAGACCAATAAAACCGTCCGTACTCATTTCTACATTTATTTCCTTATTAAGTTCCTAAGTATTCGATCGAAAGATGTGATTTATTTTTAAATGGGTTTTAATTTAAATTTTCACTGGATTCTGTTTTACTGCCACTATGTGAGTTGATATCGAAGAGTGCGAGTGTGTACATAGTACATTTAACAAACATAGATACATACGCTACTTGTAGGCATGAATAGAAGAACTCTTTAAAACAAAATTGAGGAAGGAAAGAATCAGTACGAGTATGTCGTTCTTATCTTAAGCCATCAGATTCTATTTCATTTCATTGTAAGCACTCACATGTGTGTAGCATCATCATCATCATGAAGGCAATAACTGCTGAAAGTTGTTTGATTTTTATGATTTTATGTTCTGCTATTAACCTCTTTTGTGTAATGTTGCAATGAGTCCATTGTAGCGTACATGAGGCTCTGAACTCAATAACTTAGGAACGAATTGACATGATTTTTTTGTTGTTGTTGTTTGTAGATGCAATTCGGAGCAATGGAAATCTTTGATCACAAAAATTGAGTTTGAGTAAATCACAGATTTCATTTTCACAAATACTTATCTAATTAATCAATAATACGAACAACTAAACTGAAAAATAAATACAAGAGCAAATGCATCATATCGCGAACTATCATACCATGTTCTATCAAGTACCAAGTGGAAGGGTATACGAGGGAGGGTGTTCGGCGACTAATTACCAAATGACTTTCATTGTTTGCGGCTTCTGATCGCACCACTCCACACCACACATCGCACCACACCATAACACCACCTCCGACTAACTAACTTAACTGCATGAACATATTGCGACACAATTTTCAATGACGTTGCATGTAGCACGTAATTTCATTATTTTCATTTTCCTTTGGTTTTTTTGTATATTTTCCATTTTCATTCGTTTGTTTGTTTGTTATTTTTTGCACAAACATTTTATGCATCGCACAGGGAAAAAAACGATCATTGTCATTATTTAATTCTTCCGTTTGTAATTTACATTAATTGCTTGCATTTATCGAATGTACGTTGGGTTTGTGCAAACAGCAAAATGCAAATGCAAAATAGCAACAACAAATCTAAAAATAAACATCGCATTTGGGTGCATCTCATTGGACACCCCAGTTCTGTTCTTGCATTACACCGTGTCTAGATGAGGTCGATAATCGATGAAAAAAAAAGAAACAATTCAAATACAGACAATGTGGTTTACTTTAATTAACAGTGTCTAATTTCACAAGCTGGTCGAACAAATTTCGAACTCAAATGTGCCGAAAGTGGAGAAGAACATTTTGTTTAGTTGCAATATGAAGCCGGCGGCACATATATTTACATTAGGGTAGAGGGAAGAAATCTGAATTTTTCTTTTAGCTAAAATATAAATTTCAAATTGATCGAGCCTAGTCAATAAACAATTGGCCTATGGATTTTACTCTGATTTAGGAAGACTATTTTTCTGAGTGTATAAATTGTCATGCTGCATATGGTTCATTAACTTATAGGGTTTGTGACTTTTGTAGGTATGTATATATCATTTGGGACGGAAAGAAGTGTAACGCATTGAAGGAGTGACTTAAGACCCCAAGTATGTTTAGACCAAATCCGTTTCAGAACTTTTTAAGTTGTTTGAGCCATGTCTGTCCGTCTGGCTGGCTGGTGTAGACGATAACTCTCGAAAGGAGTTAAGAAATCAATTCAAACTTTGCACAAGGTAATATTTTTCCCAACCTTAGTTTAAGTTCGAAGATGGATGAAATTGCCGCGTCCCTTCTGGTACCTCCCACACAAATGACCCATATTTCTATGTCGAATTAAAACTAATCCTCACGGATCTTCGGAATCAACTCTATTTTGGTATTTCATAATGTTGCTATAATCACTTTAAGTGTACAAAATATGGCGGGATTTGTCACGCCCCACAGTGGAATATTTTCATAAAAGCTGCGGCAAAAATTAGAAGGAATAGAGCTAGGACCTTGACACATCCTTTATATCGTCAAATTAGGTGAACAACAATTTTTTGTTTAAATCTGCCCACAACCACGCCCACCTCCAATGTAAGTTAAAATGAAAAACGTCATAAATTTCTTATTTTAATACATATGTGAATGCAAATTATTACCACCGATTTCATTTGAGTCCTAAATTAAATGAAAATTGTCAGTGCCACGCCCAACGCCCTAATAAAAGTTTTAGATTTTACGATTTTCGAAATTTTTTATAAAAATTATTTTATTTTTTAATCGATGATACGCGGCTACTATAGCTTTATACTTAAGATTAATATCGACCCAATATTTACATGATCTAAATTAAATGAAAATTGTCAGTGCAACGCCCAACGCCTTAATAAAAGTTTTAGTTTTTGCGATTTTCGGAAATTTTTATAAAAATTATTTTATTTTTATACCCTCCACCTCCAGTATGGGGGTATATTCACTTTGTCATTCCGTTTGTAACACCTTGAAATATTCATCGGAGACCCCATAAAGTATATATATTTTGGGTCGTGGTAAAATTCTAAGACGATATAGCCATGTCCGTCTGTCCGTTTGTCTGTCTGTTGAAAGCACGATAGCGGCCGAACGAAATGAGCTAGGAGGTTCAAATTTTTCCTAAATGTGTCTTATGGTTGTATATCGGTTGGGATTGAAAGTGGGCGAAATCGGCCCAGAGTGAAAAATTTTTCCCTCACAAGGACTGAAAATACCCCTAATATTTAGAGTTGTTCAGCCTGTTTTTTGAACATATTAGCTTGTATTTACTTGATATTTGCAATGCGCATTCCCTTTATAGCATAAAGTGTTTTTTATTTGTAGGGGGCGAAATGGGACATAAAGGGATAAAAATGGTACCTATCAAACGATAACAGATAGAAACACGAAATTTGGCGTGTACATTCCTCTAATAGAGTAGTAAAAAGTGATTTTTTTGAGGTTAGGATTTTCATGCATTAGTATTTGACAGATCACGTGGGATTTCAGACATGGTGTCAAAGAGAAAGATGCTCAGTATGCTTTGACATTTCATCATGAATCGTCTTACAAACGAACAACGCTTGCAAATTATTGAATTTTATTATCAAAATGCGTGCTCTGTTAAGAAAGTTCATTGCGCGCTTCCATTTTATGGTCAGTTTAATCGACCCACTGAAGCGGCTATTCGGGCTATTGTGACTAAATTTCGCACCAAATTTACATTGTTGGACATTAAACCACCAACACGCTTACGTAGAGTGCGAACTGAAGAAAATATCGCAGCTGTATCGGCCAGTGTTAATGATGACCACCAATTTTCGATTCGTCGCCGTTCGCACCAATTGGGTCTCTGTTACTCAAAAACGTGGAAATGCCAAAATTGGACTAAGCGGATGGACCACCTAAGACGCAGCCGCGGTCAACATTTAAATGAAATTATCTTCAAAAAGTAAATGTCATGGACCAATCTAACGTTTCAAATAAAGAACCGATGAGAATTTTATGCGTTTTTTTTTTTAAAAAGTTATCAAGCTCTTAAAAAATCACCCTTTATAAAAGTAGTTTTTCTAAATTCGTGTTAAATGGGGATAGAGGGATAAAAATAGTACCAACCTAACGACTGCACTTAGAATAATGAAATTCGATGTATATATTCCTCTGATTGCTGACACGTAAAATAAAAGAACTTTCCAAAATTCATACTTTTTGGGGGTCAAATGGAAAAATGGGATAAAAATAGTACCTACCAAATGACCGCAGCTAAAATTATAAAATTCGGAGTATACATTCCTCTGACTGCGTAGACACAAAAAATAAAACGTTTTTTTCCAAATTCGTACATTAAGGGATACAATGGCTACAGGGGACAAAAATAGTACCAACTAAACGAATACAGCTAGAATGATGAAATTCGGTGTGTACATCCCTCTAATTATGTAGATACGTAAAATAAATAGAGTTTAGATAGTCGTACTCTTGAGGGGGCAAAATTGGAAAAAGGGGATAAAAATTGTACCGACAAAATGTCCGCTGATAAAATCATGGAATTCGGTGTATACATTCCTCTGACTGCATAGCCACGTAAAATACTTTTTTACAAATTCGTACTTTATTTTGTTGCTTTTACGACAAAAAAAATGGTAGAATCATGAAGTGTCGTATACTGCGTAAGTGAGAGATAAGGTATTTTAAAAATTTATACGTTTGAAATTAAAATAGATGGAAATACAACCAACCAAAGGACTGCAGCTGAAAATACACTCTCTATCCCCCAATATTTAGGGTATTTATGATTGCTGCCTTATATTTACTTTATGAATTGAAGTATTATTTCCATTATATATATACATAGTATACAAATATTGGTAGCCTTGTTAATTAAATTTCTGATTTTCATACAGTTAAAATTTGTTGCGGACATCCCTCTTGTAGCTTGGAAGCACAACAAAGAAAATAAATGTTTTAGCGGGCGAAATGGGACAAAAATGGATAAAATATGGTACCAATGACACGACAACTGCTAGAATCATGAAATTCGGCGTGTACGTCCCAATCATTCGTAGACACGTAAAACAGAGATTTTCCGAAATTCGTACTTTTAAGGGATATAATTAAAAAGTAGGGATAAAAATGGGACCTACCGAACTGCTGAAGTTGAAATCATGAAATTCTGTGTATAAATTCTGACTATGAAGACTAGAAAAAAGGGTTTTTTCGAAATTTGTACATTTGGTCGGGGAATGGGGCGAATCTGGGGATATCTTTAAAATGTATACTTCTACTAAAATTTATACTTCTTTCTAATGGCGACTGACAATCGCATAATATTTACGCATGTTCACTTTCACAATTACAGCATTTTATTTATATATAGTAGTCGATTTTAAACATTATAGTTTGAAATAGTAAACAATTATAGTAATGTGCATAAAAATATCACAATTTTCGTAAGCACAGTAGTGCTTCTATGTAAAGTCGACATCCTTTAATCTGCTGGCAATACTGTGGAATGCACTCCGTGGTGGAGGGTATATAAGATTCGGCCCGGCCGAACTTAACGCCTTCTTACTTGTTTAATCGATGATACACGGCTATTATAGCTTTATACTTAACTTAAGATTAATATCGACCCAATATTTACATGTGCTAGCATGTCATAAAACCTTACATCCCTAAAGTATGCTTTAAATAAATTTTCCTAAATACATTAACAGAGAACAACAAAGAAAATATTGTTTCATCTTTGGTTTAGAAGGTTTTACCATTTCAGTAATAAAATCGCAGATGGCAGCAACAAGCAGAATATTCTTTTTAAAATGAATAAATAAGACACTAGTTTAACAACTTTTGTAAATGTCGCGTCGCGAATATACATAGTTTTATACTGTAGAAAATTACCAATAATGAATAAATACAACTTTCAGGTAAACCTCTGTCTGAAAAGGAAAGCATAAACTTAATTAATTACTTTTTTAAATGCAAAAGAACACCTCAAGAGCTCCCACTTTCAACGAACTAAACAAAATTTCAATATGATACATGGTTTCCGAGATACATCGCAATAAAATAACTTCTCTTATGATGAAATTTGCAACTATTTTAGCATTTATGAACTTTAAATGCATCCACAGCCAAAATTAACCGCGTTATTGGCAAAATCTTTTAGAATATGCTTAATAGGAATGTTCTTTGCTAAATGCAGTCATTAAAGCTGAGATTTGGGCGCATGAAAATTGGGAGTTTTTGCCGCCCCTTCCAGTACCTCCCACACAAAACAACTAAAACTACGTAAAATCAAAGCTGTTATAACTTCTATACAAATAATCGGAATACTTTGAAGTTTGATATTTGGCAATGCTTTTATAGAAGTTACATTCGCATGGAATATGGGCGATATTGCCACACCCTCTCTGGTACCTCCCACACAAAGTGGCATAAACTTGGGTTACAATAAAACCGACATAACATCCATACGGGTCCAAATCATTTGCAATTTGATATTTGAATATCACTTTAAACCTAAAAAAATACTTATGCCCCTTCTTGAACCTCCCACACAATTGCCTCTAGGCAATATTAAATCCTTCATAACTTCTATCCTATTGCATGAAGTCCACTATGACTTCATATTTGATCATGTTTTACAATTGTTATACAAATGTGGAAGCGGGGATCATATGCCACGAACGTCCCAGCACCTGCCAGACTAATTATCCTGCCCTACGGAAAATTTAATTCCTTATAACTTCCAAATATATATGTATATGTTTTCTGAGAGTGAGGGTATATTAAGTCGGTTTAGCCGACTGAAGCTTACTTACTTGTTCTGAGTGTATTATTCGTTCATTAACATATAGGGTTGGCGACTTTTAACAATCATTTTCACCTCGACTTTTCGTGGTTTCAGTGCACAAAAATTTCCTATCAGTTATGTATGTATGTATATTTAAACAGAAAGGAAACGATAAAAGTAATTTCTACATTGCGAACTCTTGAAAAAATCTCCATTGCTACTGAAACATGATGGGATTGGGGTACATTCCGATTCCCCTCCAGCATGGATATTATATTTATTTAATGTTTAGTGTCAAAATTTGTGTTTACATTTGCAAACGAACAACTGCTGTGGGAAATAATCATATTAAATTCAAAACAATATCGTATGACAAACTTCTCAAGTTTAAAACTCAAAACAAGAAAAAAACATTTGTCGGTATTACTTGTGTAAGAGTAGAATGGCCTGTTTCAGTAGCATAGAAAAACTTCACCCTATGTTAGACAAGGGAATATAATTAGTTTGTCTTCGAAATTAAAACAGAATCGATATGATGCGGATTGGATGCACAGTGTGTTAAATTTTACTATATGATACCCTGCACTTTATATACCATTACAATTGAATTGGGGAAAAGTGATATCGGGACCGAAAATAGACCAATTGAGAGGGAAATTAGTATGAATAAATATATATAACAAGTAAGGAAAGGCTACAGTCGGGCGGAGCCGACTATATGATACACTCCACTTTCTATCCTATTACAATTCAATTCGGTAAAAAAGTGAAATCGGGAAGAATTTTTGTATCCTGTAAATGTATGTGTTTGACAAAAAATGATAAATCGGAAAGAACATATGTATGGGGGTATACTGAAACATGGAGCGATGTGACCCACTTGTATGTTTATAGGTGAAATATAATATGTAAAATTTGGCCAAAATCGGTTAAACATTTGGGAGTATCATTTGTATATATATAAATAAATGTGAATCTAAATCTGAACCGATCTTACCCACTTTCAACATAGATGTTTTAGTTAGATTATTAGATATTGTGCCAATTTTAAAGAAAACCGGATACAATATGTGGTTTCTAGAGCGGAAAAAAGTCAAAGCGAGACCGACATTTGTATGGGGGCTATATCTAAATCTGAACCGATCGTACCCACTTTCCGCATAGGTGCCTCTCGTTGTATTATAAGATGCTGTGCTTTTAGAGCGGAAAATGTCTAATCGGTAGCGACATTTGTATGGGGGCTATATCTAAATCTGAACCGATCTTACCCACTTTCTGCATAGGTGTTGTATTATAAGATGTTGTGCCAAATTTAAAGAAAATCGGGTACAATATGTGGTTTTTAGAGCAGAAAATGTCAAATCGCGAGCGACATTTGTATGGCGGCTATATCTAAATCTGAACCGATCTTACCCAATTTCTGCATAGGTGTCTCTAGTTGTATTATAAGATGTTGTGCCAAATTTAAAGAAAATCGGATTCAATATGTGGTTTCTAGAGCGGAAAAAGTCAAATCGGGAGCGACATTTGTATGGGCGCCATATCTAAATCTGAACCGATTTGCCTCAAATTAAATAGCGTTCGTCCTTGATCCACAAAACTTACTTGTGCCTATTTTTGTTAAGATCGGACTATAATTGCGACGTGGAATTTGATTACAACAATAGATGGACAGACGGACAGACAGACGGAAAGTGATTCTAAGCCGATTTGATTTGATCTATTCGTCTTTTCATTCATTTGCAATGCCGTCTTTTTATTTATTTGCAAAAGTCGAAAAATCGACCATTTATATATTTCCAAAAGTCGAAAAATCGACTTTTTGTTCCAACTATACATCCCTAGTATTAATGAACTTATAAAAAATACTTCAGAGTGTTTAGAAAAATACAAGAAGCAATTCTCGTTCGTTTGCCAAGACTTTCTTCCTAAGTACTTCAAACATTATTCTAAACAATCAACTCGTTATGGTAGAAGTAACATGAAACGCTTGAGAACTATTCCATGTTGTCATATTTGATATGAGTGTTGCATACTCTGAAGCGAAATAATTTAAATTTTAGCCAGACTGAGTACAACCAACCAAGTAAATTGTTAAGGGAACATTTTTCTCAGATTAAGTATAAACTGTTTCCAATCTCACTACTTTCGTTAATCATTGAATTTCCAGCTTTGAAAATGGATATCAGGTTGATGTTATTTATTTAGATTTTTGCAAAGCTTTTGATAAAGTTTTACACAAATTTCTTCTTTTAAAATTGGCTAAAATTGGATTCCATGTATCTCTTATTAAATGGATAGAATCATATCTCATTAATAGACTTTGTTTTGTGTCTGTTGACGGGTTTAAATCTTATATGTACGTAGCTTCCTCTGGGGTCCCTCAGGGTAGCATTTTAGATCCTTTATTTTTTATTTTATTTGTAAATGATGTAGCTAGTTGCTTTCATTTAGCTAAATATTTAATTTATGCGGATGATATCAAAATATTTTTAGATATTTCAGATTCTGCAGATATTGTTTTTCTTCAGGAAGATTTGAATAGGGTGTTCCATTGGTGTGAACAAAATAATCTTCCTTTGAATATTTCTAAATGTTATAACCTTCCATTTACTAGACGTACTAGAATGATGATTCGCAGTACAATATCAATAATCAATGTTTGAAAATGGTAAATCGCGTGTTGGACCTTGGTGTCTTGTTTGATTCAAAGTTAGATTTCAATGCTCTAATTAATTAATTATTGTGAAAAGCTTATGCGGTCCTTGCTTTCAGTAAAAGAATTTAATGACCCACTCGAAAAATTTTGTATACTTCTTTTGTTAGATCAAAACTTGAATATGCTTCCATTGTATGGAATCCATTTTATGATGTAAATTGTGATCGTGCTAAAAGATTGCAAAGAAAATTTGCCTTATTTTCTTTAAGTTTTTCCAATCCTTTTCCCACATATGAGTCTCGATGTAAGCTTATACGCTTGGAAACCCTGGCCAATAGAAGAGCTAAAAGTTCTGTTCTATTCGTGTACAACTTGATTTGTGGACTCATTGATTGTCCTTTACTCCTTAGTAGAATTGACTTCAACGTTCCTGTTAGGTGTCTGCGATTCTTTGAATTTTTTAATATTCCTGTGCATGGACATAATTATTCTTGTAATGAACCTATTTTGAGATCATTGAAAGAATTCAATTTAATTAATAAGAAATTTGCTTTAGATTTATCGCTTCCTATCAATAAATTTATTGAAATTTTAGATTTATATTACTTTTAGTATTTAAGCAAGTCTGTAAGGATATGTTTCCACAGACTATTGAAATAAATAAATAAATAAATTTACTTGGTTTGACTACAAATTTACATAGTTTAAGTGATAATTTACTTTGAATTGAGTTAAAAATTCCTCAGATTGGGTATACATTTACTTGATTTGAGTAAAATTTCTTAAAAATTTCCCTCACATTAAGTAAACATTTACTTGGTTTGAAGAAATGTGTTCCTCAGTTTAGTAAATTTTACTTGCTTTGAGGAAAAGTTGAAATGGATTCAAGTTCAAAGCAGACATTTGAATTTTGGTATCAATTTGATTGTTTTCCAGCGCTTGCATAAAGTTTATTTTATTAGGACGAAAGTAACGTTGAAAGCTTTTGAAGAAATACAAAAATACACACCAACAATCCTTAATTTTTGTCACTCGCAGTTCATGTGGTAAACTGACTCCTGTCTAGGTAGTTTTCTTTTCTCACTCACTCGAATCAGAAATAAAAATATTTTTTATAAAAATAAAACACAACACAAATCAGCTGACTTAAATATTAGAGATGTGATTCTGGTATTGTCTAAATTATCGATAAACAGTCGTCGTAGTTTTAGAATTGTTGCAGAATACCAAATTAGAATCGAACTGATGTTGACTCAAAAAAGACGACGACAACTGGAATAAGAGTGCACATAATTTGTATTAAAGTAAAATCGACTACAGCTGCCACCTCACATTTTCAAATAAGAACATAGGAAACGACCCGATTATTTCAAAGAATGTGACGCGACAATCGCGCTGGCAAGCGAGCACATTCTTTCTGTTTCAAGTATTTATTTGCACATCGATTACAGAACATTCAACTTATTTAAATGCCAGTGTTGCGAGGTAAGATTATGTTAATTGTGAAACCCTTATCATGCGACTAAAACGTAAAGGAAGTAAAATTTCATAATTTTATATTTAGGGGGTTTATATTCGTATATCTGATGCTTGACTACGGATTAAAATATGAGTTAGTTACTAACTCGTTTTTGCTTTGAACGTCAGTATTTTTTTTAAATCATTTTAGCTCTTACCGCTCATCAGTTGTGGGATTTGAGGTGTTCTCTTAATGCGGACTATGACCAATAACAAGATATCTTTTGTCCCTGGAGGTTATGACATGTCAACATCTACAAAAAATCATGATACAAAGAAATACCTAAGATGCTATTTTTTTTGATTTGGTGATAATCTATTGAATGATATTCTAGTTTACAGGAGTGATAGAAAAGTTATCATTAGTAAAAATTAATAAATTGGAACTTCTTAGAACTGGAGAAGCCATACACGAAGGCATGGCAACGATTAGAACAAACTATTGTTTTCGAGGCCGTCCTATTGCCTGCAATTCTACAACATCACGCAACCGGCTCTGTTATGACCTTTATCGTCGAAATTACCATCCTACTGAACTGATCTGATCGGCCAGCACACAAAAGTTCAATGGTCATCCTCAAAATATTAATTCAAGACTTCGGGTTATGCTGGCTGACTCAAGGTCCTTTTTCAATGTGTCTTAAGATCAATGACTTCGATGAGAACAATCCACATCACATGGAAGTTTCCGTAAAGATATCCATTGCAAACAAATGTAAGTAGGTACGTACTCGTATGTATGTATGTATATATGTGCGTGCGTGCATTGCATCGACAAATCTACCGGTGATTATACATAATTTGATCACCACTGTATAACAGCAACAACAACAACATAACTCAACAACATTGAACTTGTTAAGGAACGCCAGAATAAGGAGAAGGCGGGGAGAGGACAGAATAACTACCGCCACCGCCATTCGATATCATCAGAGTACACACATTCAGCCATACTACGAACAGACATATTGACTGACTTATCGTTAGCTCAAATGCAAAACGGTGTAACTGAAATCTTATTTATAAATATTCATTCTCAGTTAAAATCAAATACTAAATAAATTTTAAAAGTACTTCGAATATCCCCACAAAATCCCAGAAATATTTTATGAATCCCCACAAATATCCCCTGTCCCCATTTTATAGGGTGGACCATTTAAAATTTTAAATTAGAATCGTATTATTTTTTTCAAATTTTTGGTTTCATTGGAAAGGTTGAACTTTGTCATTTAATAATGGAACACAATACATTTCATATGACTACCACGACTGGCTCGGTAGTACCTCATCCGATCAACCCAATTTTTCAGTACATGGCCTAATGTTGTCGCCAGTCCAAAATCCACACCAAACAGTGTCTCGTTGTGGATGCATTGACTTCTCAATAGTCACGTGTGGGCTCTCTGAACCCCATATGCGGCAATTTTGCTTATTAACATAGCCACCGAAACGAAAAAGAGCTTCATGAAGGCTGAACTGAAGGCCGATCTCTTCTCAAAAAATTTGCCCATAAATGTCTTACAGTTGGGTGATTCCATTGGAACGGGTGTGACACTTTTGCTTAAATATGTTTAAATATCTCCCATATTCATTGACTGAGATTTTTACTATACTGCCAATTGAAAACGTCAGGTTACGCGGAATATTAATGCGAATATTAATATGTCTTAGCGTTTTAAATATTGGAGATATACAACAAACTATAGCGTAACGGGTGTGACCTTAGCTTTGAAGAAAATCTTGAGGTTTTACTTATTTTCTTGAATTCGGTAATGTTCTTCCATTACATTCATTTATTAATTTTTGCTAATCAAAAGAGTAGTTCCGACATCTCTTTATGAATATAGGAAATATAGGATATTTAAATTGTAACGGGCGTGACATTTTGACGGAAATCCTGTTACGACACCAGTCTATATCTGGAAAAGGAAATGATCAGACCTATTGTTGTCATTATTTTTTTGAAATATAATCAGAAATATGTATTATGAGAAGTATAAACATTACGAATGTTTATCGGTGTTTTTTAAATCATAAATTGATTTTGAAATTTTTGCCGAAAAAGGGTAATTTACGTGGAATCATTCAGTTTTAAGTTTATAATATTTCCCAATTTTGTTCGAGCTTATAGTATCCCATTTGGCAAATGTCAAACATATACCTGAAAATAAAAAAACAAGTAAAAAGGAGTTAAGTTCGGCCTGACCGTATCCTTTATACTCTCCACCACGGACTGCATTTCACAGAATTACCGGTAGATTAGAGGCTGTCAACTTTACATAGAAATGCACTACCATAATAGAAAAATTGAGATACTTCATTTTTATAATATTAATAGTCATCTACTATATATAAATACAAAACTTCAGGTGGAGTGAAAAAAGTGAACATTAAGCAGTAATCTTCAAAAATGTGATATACATATTATTAGGTAGAAACAATTTCCCTCAAGCTCGATTTTCCCCATTTGCAATTTCTTGATTCCAGCTACAGCCGTTTGATTGTTGCCAAATTTAATCCCATTTAGATGCTTATGGTACGAATATCGAAAGATCTCTTTATTTTTCGCGTCACCGCAGTCTGAGAAGTGTACACACCGACTTTTATTATTACAGCTGCAGCCGTTTTGTTGGTGCCTAATTTAGATCCCATTTAGATCATGAATCACGAATATCGAAAGATCTCTTTATTTTTCGCGTCTATACCGTCAAAGAAATGTGCACACCGAATTTCATTATAATAGCTGCAGCCGTTTTGTTGGTACCATTTGTATCCCCATTCGCCCCATTATCCAACTAAAGGTACAAATTTCGAAAAAATTATTTTTTTTGCATCTTTACAGTCAGATGAATGTACACACCGAATTTCATGATTTCAACTTCAACTTCCAATCGAATTTTTCAAAATTCGGGTTAAATAAATTTCATTGCTTCATTATTATAATATTAATAGTCTACTAATATATATAGTACTGCAATTGTAATCAGAAAGTGAACATGAGGGAGCAATCTTCAAAAATGTGCTCTAAATATTAGGTGTATTGTCAGTCGACATTAGAGAGAAACATTTTCCATCAGGGCCGAATTCTCCCATTTGCAATTTCTTGATTCGGCTACAAACAGAATGACTGTATCATTTTGATAAGAAAAATACAAATTTCAGAGATCCGTTATGTTTTTCTCGTCCATATTGGAAACAACACATCTAATTTCATGATTCTAGGTACATCCGTATTCTAGGTACCACTTTTATCGTTTTTTATGTTTTATGTTGACCAAAAAGTACGATTTTGGAGAAATACGCATATTGTTCATGTCTACAAAGACAGACGAATGTAACCAATGAATTTCATGATGCTAGCTACTGCCGTTTGTGTGGTACCAATTTTATCCCGTTTAGATCCCAAAAGTACACATATTGAAAGATATCTTTATTTTTCGTGTCTACGCAGTCACAGCAATGTATACACAGAATTTCACTATTCTAGCTGCAACCGTTTGACTGGTACCATTTGTATCCCTTTCGCCCCATTTTCCGCCTAAAAGTACAAAATTCGAATAGAAATCATTTTTTTCGCGTCTACGCAGTCCGAATTTCATGATTTTATCTTCAGCTGTTTGATTGGTACCATTTTTATCCCTCTTTTCCAATTGTATCCCTTAAAAGTGAAAATTTAGAAAAATCTCTCTATTTTACGTGTCTACATAATTATAGGGATTTCATGTTTCTAGCTGTTGTCGTGTCATTGGTACCATTTTTATCCCTTTTCGTCCCAAAAGTACGAATTTTGAAAAATCCCTCTATTTTACGTGCCTACGCAATTAGAGGAATGAACACACCGAATTTCATGTTTCTAGCTGCTGTCGTATCTTTGGTACCATTTTTATCAATTTTGTCCCGCTAAATCTTTTTTTGTACTTTTTGGTGATTACACGTTACTAGAGGAAAGTACGAAACCAATTTCAAGTGTATAAAAATCGAAATATTTCAAAAAAAGAAATGCTTAAACAGTCTAAATATTAGGGGTATATTCAGAGGGAAAAAAATTTTCCCTCTGGACCGATTTCGCCCACTTTCTATCCCAACCGACCTCCAACCATAACACACATTTACGGAACATTTCAACCTCCTAACTCATTTCGTTGGAAAGCTAGCGTGCTTTCAACAGACAGACGGGCATGGCTAGATCTTCTTAGAATTTTACCACGACCCAGAATATATATACTTTATGGAGACTCCGATGTATATTTTAAGGTGTTACAAACGGAATGACAAAGTGAATATGGGGGTGGAGGGTATAAAAATGAATGTTATTCTAACTTTCAAAGTTAAGTAATCTGTAGTTTAAATTTAAAATTTTAAATGACCCACCCTATAGAACACAATGTATCATTAACCAAACACAACACAATGATGCATGATCATGGAATCAATGAAATTATTCATAGAATCTACGAAATGACCATATTTCGAAAAGTTACGTTCATTTGCCTTTCAGTCGACAATATGTACTTAAGTCTGTATGTACGTGTGTACATACGTATATATGTACGAATGGATGGATGTCTAACAGAACAAATGCTATGCTGGTTGGTGGTGGTGGTGTACGGCGATGTTTCACATTGACCGTAAACTGTAAGTGAATGCAAACCACAAAAGCGAAACGACGAATGAGTACGAAACAATACAAAAAGGGAGGGGAGACTAAAACAATAACCAAAACAAAATAATGAAACAAAAAAACACTTAACGATCACCAAAACAACATTGATCTTCATTTAAATGCACGACTATAGTAGCAGCAGTAGCACCAGCAATAACAACAACGACGAGGAGAGCGGCAACTTAAGTTGCATACATACAGACAACAGACGTCATAAGAAACAAAAGGCCTAGAGTTGAACGAGACCGGCTTAATGATACCTTAAGCTTTATGTAGTTTAAAATCATATTTGGCAATATTTTATCAAAATCGGTTGTTATTTGTGGTCAATAGATTGCAAACAGTTAAAATCGGGACCCCATATCCTTGCCATTACACTGACAATTCCGAAGAACCGGGATATCAATTCACTGATATGAACATGTCTTCGTGAATGTAAGTAAAATACGTACGAATGTTAAAATTGCCCCATATTTAGTTAAAACTAAATTTACCTTATTTCAGTCATAACACTGTGCGACAGTACTTTCTGTATAATGTTTAAATAATTTATTGTTGTTCTTTTGCGAGTCATATAAAGGTGATAAATCTGAGTAAAATCCACAATTTAGTTCAACAATTTTACTCCAGTTTAGTAAAAATTTCCTTAAAAGTAGGAAAATTAACTTATACTTAGTAAAGTTTCCTTATTTCAAAGTTATCATTTACTAGAAATAAAAACATTTCTTTGGATCTAATAAAAAATTCTTACAATTGAGTAAATTTATACTTGCGTGAAAGACAATTTCCAAGCTTTTAAGTAGAAAAAAATAAATTTTAACCAAAAAATGTGTTTTTTCCTAGAGTTAAGTTAATGTGTTTACTGAAATTTATGCCGTGTACTTTATACATTTAAGTATTAATGAACTTATAAAAAATCCCTTCAAATTGTTTAGAAAATTCTTGAATCTTAATGATTAATTCTCGTGCGTTTGCAGAGACTTATTTCTTAAATTTTTCAACTATTGGACTATTATTTGTGGGGTGCCCGAGGCAGCCATTTGAATGAAATTATTTTCCATTATTAACCGGAAGGATTGTACTTTAAAATAAAAAAAGAAATTTGAGAAAATTTTTTTTATAGCATTTTCAAAAAAGTTATTTGGCGGACCCTATACTAAACAACTACTGCGAAGGCGCCTATCTTGCATTCGCAGCAATCTTGGAGTAATAGCTCAACTATTTATAGCAGAGGAGTCATGCAACTTTTGAGAAATCTTTCATGTTGCATTTTTGTCAGTTTTACACACTCTGAAGCAAAATAATTTAATTGAATTATTTTTAGTTTAATAGAATTTATTTTAAGTTTACCCTTTTCCTTGTATCAAGTACCATTTTTCTCAGCTATCAGCAAAATTGTCCTGAGTTTAAGTAAATATTTACTAGATTTGAGTAAAAATTTACTATGTTTTAGGAAAATTTTACTTAAATTAAAATAAAAATTTACTTGGTGTGGGAAAAACTTACTGCACTTTTCCCCAGTTTGAGTAAATATTTTCTTGGGTTGAGAAAAATTTAACTTGAATCAAGTTCTATCTCTTTGGCCCCAATTTTATCTCTTTGGCCACAAAAGTATGAGTATCGAAAGATCGCATTATAGAGGATAGAGACAATTGTGTGCGAGGTAAAAGAAGGGGCGTAGCTAAAGCGTATTTATACACTCCACGAGAGTATTATGTCTTTGTGCATTTGTTTCTAACACCCAAAAGGAATCGAGTTAGACCCATCGTTTATTATACAGATCGGCTTAGAATCACTTTCTGAGTCGATTTATTTATCTGTCCATTTATTGTTGTAATCAATTACAGGTCGCAATTAAAGCCCGATCTTAACAAAAATTGGCACAAATAAATTTTGTGGATCAAGGACGAACGCTATTTAATTTGAGCCAAATCGGTTCAGATTTAGATACTGCCCCCATACAAATGTCGCTCCCGATTTGAAATTTTCCGCTCTAGAATTTACATATTATACCCGATTATCTTTAAATTTGGCACAACATCTTATAATCCAACTAGAAACACCCATGCAGAAATTGGGCAAGATCGGTGCAGATTTAGATATAGCCCCCATACAAATGTCGCTCCCGATTTGACATTTTCCGCCCTATTTTCTTTAAATTTGGCACAACATCTTATAATCCAACTAGAAACACCCATGCAAAAATTGGGTTAGATCGATTCAGATTTAGATATAGCCCCCATACAAATATTGCTCCCGATTTTAAATTTTCCGCTCTAGAAACGACATATTGTACCCGATTTTCTTTAAATTTGGCACAACATCTTATAATCCAACTAGAAACACCCATGCAGAAAGTGGGTAAGATCGGTTCAGATTTAGATATAGCCCCAATACAAATGTTGCTCCCAAATGTTTAACCGATTTTGGCCAAACTATACATTTTATATTTCACCTATTTCGTTCCAGGTTTCAATATACCCCCATACAAATGTCCTTTCCGACTTAACATTTTTTGTCAAACACATACATTTACAGGATACAAAAATCCTTCCATGTTTTCACTTTTTCACCGAATTGAATTGTATTCGGATAGACAGTGGAGTGTATCATATATATATGTATATCGGCCATGCCCGACTTTAGCCTTTCCTTACTTGTTTTTGATTATAAAACCATTTTCAAATATTAAATTGCAAATTATGGATGTTATGTCGGTTTTATTGTAAGCAAAGTTTATGCCACTTTGTGTGGGAGGTACCAGAAGGGTGTGGCAATATCGCCCATATTCCATGCGAATGTAACTTCTATTAAAGCATTGCCAAATATCAAATTTCACAGTATTTCGATCATCCGTACAGAAGTTATAATAGCTCTCTTCTTACGTACTTTAGTGTGATTTGTATGGGAGGTACTGGGAGGGTGGTGGCAAAACCAGCCATATTTCGTACACTTAAAGTGATTATCAAAAACTTTATCAAATACCAAAATATAACAGATTCCGAATATCCATGTGGAAGTTACATTTGTTTTAGTTTAATATAGAAATAAGGGCCATTTGTGTGGGAGGTGCCAGACGGGGCGTGGCAATTTCGACCATCTTCGAAATTAAGCTAAGTTTGGCAAAAATATTACCATGTGCAAAGTTTGAATTGATTTCTTAACTCCTTTCGAGAGTTGTCGTGTACACCAGCCAGACGGACGGACATGGCTCAAACGACTTAAAAAGTCGTGAAACGGATTTGGTACAAACATACTTAGAATCTTAAGTCAGTCCCTGAATGATGATATATACCCTCCTACTCTGTAGAGTGAGGGTATAAAAAAATTATATTAAAAGACGTTCCCGCTGGCAGGAGACTTAATTAAAAACTGACACAGATAGATGCTCTCAAATGTATCGATACATTATCAAAAAACACGGACGAAACAAGAGCTAGTTGGTAATAAACTTTCACAGTGGACAGCCGTATGTTTTGAATTTAAATGTAAATATCAATGTTATGTTATTGTTTTATAAAAATTTGAGAATAATATGTGTTTTTTGCTAGATCTCCTGAAGATGACTAACGATGTAGTCGAAATATTGGACAAAAATATATAAAATTTAAATAGAATATCACGCCTTTTTAATTAGCAAGGACCTTGGGCCGAACTCTAACATAAACAATTAAGAATAGGAGGTCGGTCAACAATCAATACCCTCAAAATAAAAACATTTAACACTCGAATTTAATTTTTGCTTACTTTATTTCTCATTCCCTTTGCTTGCCTCGTGAAATATAACCCTGATCGTTTGCGACAAATTTGAAAAATACCAACAAGTCGAACAGATTGCCAACATTGGTATTTTAATGCGACTTCAACCGCTACCTGTCATTTTAGATTTAGACTGCTTTATCTACGGTTTATAAAATTCAAGTAATACTTGAGTGATTTCTGATCGTTCGCCATAGAAAATAAGTTACACAAACAGGCCCTTAGTATTGTTTTTATTTATTATTTTATTAATAAATATATGGACTGCATAAATTCGCACCAATATTAGAACTTCTCGGTTTAGGATTCAAAACAATGTCTAGACTCTGAAATTGGAATGGGGTTTCATATAGTAGACACTAATCTGACCTTAGGCTTTTCTTACTTATCTGAACTTTATGAAAATATTATGGCTGTTTTTCTTTAAGGCTGGATACTTAGCTACGATAATAAAAATCTAAACAAATTGTTAAAATTTCACTCAGAATAAAACAAGTAAGGAAAGGTTGAAGTCGGGCGAGGCCGACTATATGATACCCTACACCACTACCTGCGTATATACCTCTCTTTTGTTACTAAACCCAGGTGTTTCATGGGAGCAATTTTGCGAAGTTCATATAAATTATACAGAATATTATAAATTCATCTTTAGTCATATTTAACGAATATGGTAAATAATATGATAATTGATCCAATTTTCCGGCAGACAAATACAAATTTTACAGTAGTAATAGGATGAATCGGATCGACATTTGAAAGGGAGTATTAGAGTAGAATGGGGCCCCATTTGGGTTATTCCATAGTATGGACAATAATTAGTTGAAATATAATATAATCTGCAAAATTTGAAAAAAATCCGATGTAAAATTTGCGTCCTTGAGGGGAAAAAATTAAAATGGGTCATTTGTAAGGGCGTGTAAAGTGAGTATTCTTAGTTGAAATATGACATGATATGAAAAATTGTATCGAGATCCAATGCACGATATGGGTTCTAGAGCTGTATTAGAGTAGAATGGGGGCCAATTTGTATGGGGGCTATACCAAAATATGGACCCATATATTTGACTTTCATAGTATGTATTCATAGTTGAAATATAATATAATCTGCAAAATTTGAAAAACTTCCGATGAAAAATGTGGGTCCTAGAGAGGTAATAATTAAAATGGGGCCCATTTGCAAGGGCGCTACATTAAAAAGTGGGCCTTTATAAATCACTTTTAAAGTAGATGTTCTTTATTGAAGTATAAAATGATCTGCAAAATTTTATCAAGATCCAATGTAAAATGTGTATTCTAGAGCGATAATAGTGTAAATTGGGTCCCATTTGTATGGGGGCTATTCCAAAACATTGACCTATATAGCTGGCTTTCAACATACGTGTTTCTAGTATAAATATAACATTGTGTGGAAAATTTGATCAAGATCTGATGTAAAATGTGCATTTTAGAGCAGTAATATTGTAAATCGGAGGTACATTTGTATGGGGGCTATATCAAAAAAATGGACCCATGTGGTCCACTTTCCCCTTAGCTGTTTTTAGTTCAAATATAACACGATCCTGAAAATTGAAGTCATGATCCCATGTAAAATGTGTATTCTAGAGCGATAATAGTGTAAACTGGGGGCCCATTTGTATGGGGGCTGTTCCAAAACATTGACCTATATAGCTGGCTTTCAAAATACGTGTTTCTAGTATAAATGTAACATTGTGTGGAAAATTTGATCAAAATCCGATGTAAAATGTGCATTTTAGAGTAGTAATATTGTAAATCGGAGGTACATTTGTATGGGGGCTATATCAAAAAATGGACCCATGTGGTCCACTTTCCCCTTAGCTGTTTCTAGTTCAAATATAACACGATCCTGAAAATTGAAGTCATGATCCCATGTAAAATGTGTATTCTAGAGCGATAATAGTGTAAACTGGGGGCCCATTTGTATGGGGGCTATTCCAAAACATTGACCTATATAGCTGGCTTTCAAAATACGTGTTTCTAGTATAAATGTAACATTGTGTGGAAAATTTGATCAAGATCCGATGTAAAATGTGCATTTTAGAGCAGTAATATTGTAAATCGGAGGTACATTTGTATGGGGGCTATATTAAAAAATGAACCCATGTGGTCCACTTTCCCCTTAGCTGTTTCTAATTCAAATATAACACGATCCTGAAAATTTGGTCATGATCCCATGTAAAATGTGTATTCTAGAGCAGTAATAGTGTAAATTATAGGGATATTTGTATGGAGGCTATATCTAATTCTGAACCGATTTCCTCCAAATTCAATACCAATCGTCTTTGGCCCAAAAAAGTAACTTTCGCCAAATTTCATATCAATCGGACAATAATTGCGACCTGTAGAGTGCGAACAAGATTAGATGGACAGCAGACGGACGGACAGACAGACATCGTTAAATCGATTCAGCCGATTGATTCTAAGCCGATCCGTATGCTTAAAGTTGTCTAGCTCAATTATTTCTTGGTGTTGCAAACATTTGCCGGAAAACTAACTTATAATACCCTAGTCCACGAAGTGGTGTGAAAAAAATAATTTTAATTTTATTTTGAGCAAAAAATTAAATTTTTATTAAAGTTTTTGTTATCGCAGCTTGTTATCCCGGCTTAAAAAAACAGTCCTATTATACGATAACATACACCATTGGCGAATTGATCATGCCCATGCTCCACATTGTAGTGAAACAGGATCGAAGAAAATTCGCCAAAAACTGGTCGAACACGTTTTAGGGAACCGACACACCACCACAGAAAGACCGGAAAAATGTACCAGCCGTTGTAATTGAGGCAACAACAACGGTAGACAGACCCAGAAATGCAACCATACCTTCATGGGATGTTTGTTTGGATGTTTAATGCTATTACGACGGACGACGGCGGACGGAGTTAAGTACTACTTACGTTACGTTATTTTTATTTTGTTGCCGCTGATGTTCCTACTGCTGTTGTTGTTGGTGTTTTTGTTTGGTCCGTTGTGGCGATGTCTTCTTTCATTCTCTTTCGTTAAACCAGGAAGCAAACTTAAGAAGCTTAAGGTTGTCCTGAAGTGCACACACCAACTCCTACTAATACAAATACACACACACTCGTTTTGCACTGTATTTAAATTAAATTTTATTTTGTATTGAAATGAAATACACTCGACTCGGCATGATCTCAGACGACGATTCCAATAATGCACACACGACTTTCTTCTGTTCGTTCATTTCGCGAACCCGCAAAAAACACTTGTTTTATTTTTGTTGTTGTTGTTGTTCACAATTTAATAATTTTAACAAAAGATACGTTGACACATATCGCCGTTTGGATGATTTTCGAATTTCTTATTTTTAATCTTCTGAAATATGCAAATGCAAAACAGGATCACTTCGGTCACATCAGATCGCGCGCGCGCGTTTCATTTATTCGTCCGTTGGGCTTTGCGTTAAAACTTAGAATTACTCCCAATTCCCACAAACAAATGGTTTTAGAAACGTCAACGAGTTTACACATTCAGCTCGAATCTCTTCAATAGCGTTCCAAAGATAAATAATGGAAATACATTGATTAAACAAAACTCTCAGAGATATGCGTAGTACGAAGACAATTATTTAGATGGCACTGAATGTCATTTTGGAGAGAAAATTTCCCTTATTTCTAAAAACTGCAATAAATGGAAAATAAAAGCAAATTAAATAAATTGAAGTGTGGTATTTGACGTAAAGCCACAAAAGTCATTGGAATTAACTTTTACATCATTCGTTTTCGTTCAGTTTTAAGTTTTATAAGCGAAAGAGAGAACAAACTTGAGTGCATTAGAATGTACTTTGAGTGAAATAGAATGTACTTTTTACACATTCGCCACCTAGTGGTCTTGGTTACAACTATTTTATCTATGTATTTCCATTATCTTTGAGCGTTCCAAAGATAATGGAAATATATAGATTAAACAAAACTCTCAGAGAAATGCGTAGTACGAAGACAATTATTTAGATGGCACTGAATATCATTTTGGAGAGAAAATTTCCCTTTCTTCTAAAAACTGCAATAAATGGAAAATAAAAGCGAATTAAATAAACTAAAGTGTGGTATTTGACGTAGAGTCATAAAAATCATTGGCAGTAACTTTTACTTCATTCGTTTTCTTTCAATTTTCAGTATTAAGAGCGAAAGAGAGTACAAAATTGAGTGAATTAGAATGTACTTTGAGTGAAATATAATGTACTTTTTACACATTCGCCATCTAGTGGTCATGGCTGCAACTACAACTATTTTATCTATGTATTTCCATTATCTTTGAGCGTTCGTTATCTGCGGCGTTGCCAGTTCGGGGGAATTATTTCCTAATTTGGTGTTTTTTAGAGCTGTTTTTCTTTAAGCCGGGATAACAAGCAAAGATAAAAAATAAAAAATTTAATTAAAAATAAAAATTATTTTTTCACATTGTCGCCAATTACAATTTTTGTATCAAAACAAATTTTCGAAAAAGTTATTTTGTCTTGACTTTTTTGGACTTACCATAAGTTTGACTTACACAAAATTATTTTTTCAAAATCGATACTGCTTTTGGCGACAATTTTAAAAAAGAATTTTGAGTGAAATTTTAACATTTTATTTAGGTTTTTGTTATCGCATATTATATTTAAATGGGGTTATATTTTTTGTTTGGGGGTCTGGTGATTTGTTGGCAACGCAGATGGTTTCTATGCTCTGTATCCGGTTTACCCCAGAAAAAAATATCCGGCCAATAACGGGCAACGCAGGAAAAATCTATGCCTCGTTCGGTTATACACCCAAAATCCACTTTTTCCGGATTTGGAATTTTTTTCATGTAGAATTTGACAGGAGAAATTCGAAAAAGTGGTTGTATATTCGAAAGCAGTATTAAGCCCGATTACGTCGTCAATGTGGTAAGGCTGTTATGCCCAGTTCTATAGCCCTATAATATCCCTTTCGAGGATCACATTCAGGAATTGAACAATTACAAACATAAAAACTTATAAATATTTGTTATTCAAAGGTTATAGTCATCCCTATTATCAAATTAATTTCCCAAAAATTCTGTAATTTCCATAGTAGCAAATCTATATATATAAAAGAGTTGCGTAACTGACTGACTTATCATTGACCATTTTGTTTTTTTTTTCGAAATTTCTACTTCTAAGGGGCGAGCGGAACAAAAAGGGATATAAATGGTACCAACATTAGTATTACAGCTAGAATCGTGAAATTTAGTAAGTAAATTCCTCTCACCATATAATATAATAATATAAATAAATCAAAATAATATAAATCATTTTTTTACTTTTAAGTGCTGAACGGCACAAAACGGGATACAAAATGATGTCAACTAAAGTATTGCAACTAGAATCGTGAAATTTGATATGTAAATACCTCCGACCATGTATAGGGTGTTTTTTATTGGGGTATAGAACTTTAAGTTGGCATCACTTTTTTAACTGGCGGCCATTTTGTCAGCTGTCAAGTGATTAATATTTAGTTTGGTTTGCCATTTCATCATGAACAGGTTGACAAAAGAACAACGCTTGCAAATCGTGCAAATTTATTTCGAAAGTAATGGTTCAGTTCGCGAAGTTCACCGCAAGCTCCGTCCATTTTATGGTCGACATAATCGTCCATCAGAGCAATTAATTCGGTTAACCGCATAATTTCGCGGAATGTCACCATGCCATTTGTAAATAAATTTGCATTCTATTAAATATAGAAGCAAAATGGTCTTGAGGCAGGACAATATCCCAGTTCAAATCAAATAAAAATTTAATTTTTTGCTCAAATTCAAAATTCTTTTTTCACATTGTTTCACTACAATATATGTATCAAAAGAAATTTTCAAAAAATATTTTGTGTCGACTTTATTGGACTTAGCCTCGATATCCATCATTTTGACTTACACTGGATAATTATCCAGGCTACAATTTTATCTTTTTTATCTTGGCGACAATTTTAAAAAAGAATTTTTTATTTTGAGTGAAATTTTACCTTTTTAATTAGGTTTTTGTTATCACAGCTTAGTTATCCAGTCTTAAAGAAAAACAGCCCTAATATTTTCGATTTATCATTCCGGTTTTTTTTTTGTATCACTACTAATTATGAGGTAAGAACACTCTCATTCCCACCATCGCTATTTAAAAGAACTCCAAAAGTTATCATTAGAGATAATGTACAAACCGAGGGTGGAAATTTAACTCTGAGTATGTTTGTTTTCGAGCAGTATCAGTATAAAAGCTATGCCTACTGATTAATTGGAAAATATCAATTATTTTTGATTATTGTAACAAAAATAATTGATATATATAAATATATTTGACAATTTTGGTCGTTTAAAGACAACATTTCGCTATTTAGTCCCCGCACTTAGAACAAATAAGCGACTTAATTATGTCCTAATTCCGATCATCTACAGGGAGCGGCAAATGCTCCCAACAACCATGTTTATAAAGGATGATTTTTTAAAAGCTATAGGAAAATTTTTCAAAAAAAAAACATTAAATTCAGAAAAATGCATGAAATCTTTATTTGAATCGCATCCGCTTAGTCGAATTTTGGCATTTCCACGTTTTTGAGTAACAGAGGCCCAATTGCTGCGAACGGCGACGAATCGACAATTGATGGTCATCATTAACACTGGCCAATACAGCTGCGATATTTTCTTCAGTTCGCACTCTACGTAAGCGTGTTGGTGGTTTAATGTCCAACAATGTAAATTTGGTGCGAAATTTAGTCACAATAGCCCGAATAGCCGCTTCACTGGGTCGATTAAACTGACCATAAAATGGAAGCGCGCGATGAACTTTCTTAACAGAGCACCCATTTTGATAATAAAATTCAATAATTTGCAAGCGTTGTTCGTTTGTAAGACGATTCATGGTTAAATTATAGACCAAACTGAAGATGTTTGACAGTGAAACAAAACACGAAACGTGCGTCAGCTGTTTCAACCGATGTTGCCAAAAAGATAATAGCTAAAAAATCACCCTTTAAAACAGGATAGATACATAGCCACATACCATGTCATAGAAAATTGTAAGCACCAGAATAGAAGTTATACAGGTTTTATTATTTCCTAGGCTAGCGTAAAATCAAGTCACTGAGGATCGTCATTGATGATGCTATAAAGACTTTAATTTTACCTAAATAAGTGTCATTTGAGTAGGATGTACTAGAAGGGACACGGCAAAAGCCAAAATATTTTGTACGTTTAAGTGACTATAATATGAAATATCATTCATCTCGTATGGATGTTTTATTTGATGTATAGATTTGTTAAGGTTAATTTGTGTGCGGCAATCTCGACGGTATTTCAAATGAGCACAAAGGTTATTTAAACATTGCTAAATATCTAAACACAGGATATTCCGATCATCTGTATAGAAGTTGTGAAAACTTTAATCTTATCTTTTTTGTAGATGGGCGAAGAACTATAAATGTTTTAGTCCCCAAGAACTATTCGTGAACAAAAGGGGAATTTATTCATGTGGAATTTTCTATTCCCCAAAGGACGTAAGTCGGTAATATGAATATAAATCTGTGATTAAATCGAAATAAGAAATCAGAAAAACTTGACAAAAATACCAAAAACCACGATTGTAATTTCAAGGGAACAATTCATTCCCAGGGAAATTTCATTCGCGATAGGGGTGTGTTTACTATTTGAAAATAATTAAAAATTATTACGATAGTTTAGTTCTTTTTTTTTTTCAAGTTAATTAATAAGCCCCTATGTAAATGTTAACACTTTATGCTTTTTTATTAGTTTCTCTCAATAATAAAGTAAATAAATTAAATGTACAGGCGTAACTAAAATACAACAATGAATTGAATTCATTAATGGGAACGTGCAATATCTGAGAAGAAATTTAAAATATCCTGAATATTAAATTCTAAACTAATCATTGAACCGGCATAGCATTTCTGTATGCGTTCCTCCAAAAACTTATATTGGACAATGAATTCTTCCTGCATGGCATGCCACACCACCTGTAAGAGATTTTCTTCTTCACACAGATGCTTTTCAACTTTCTTGTATAGATTCTCCATTCCCTTCTTCACCTCACGAGCCGGATATTGACTTATGACTTTGCGTAGCTCTTGCTTGGAGAAGGCCATTTGATAGCTAATCTCTGTTTCTTTAACCCCCTGGGCTATTTTCTGTTGAACACCTTCGAAGAACAGCTGGAAAGGACAATTAGATTAGGAAAATCATGTGACATCAACTCGTAGCGTGACTTACATTTAACTTTTCCAATGGCCTTCCGAAATATTGTATAACGTAATTGGTTAATGCCTCGTTGTATCGTGATTTGGCTTCTTTTTTCAATTCATCCAGACTGGGGACTTTAAGGCGCGCCAACAATGAGTACATATGATGATAGTTTTCCATGCGCACCACTTGCAATGGCGTTTTAGGATGCTCCTTGGCGTTTGTATTGATACCTTCGAATATGGCATTTATCAGCTGTATATACTTTTCCATATCGGTGCGTCTGGTTGATTTGCGGAAAAAGTCCTCAGTTGTTTGAGAGAAGTACTCGAAATTCTCTACATATGGCAGAATGCCACATTTCGAGCGTTTGGGCATTTTTGCATCTCGTATCGAATACAGTTGCTGTTGCATGAAACGATCAAAATTACGCTTAACTTGTACAAGTACCGAGGCAAAGGTCATGCTTAAGAAGGAATGTGTATCTTGTGCGGACATAACATGTTGTGTTAAACGTTCCAACACGTAGAGGGAGTAGCTGGAAAAAGGCAAATGCATATTTAAATATATTTTCCAATTGGAACAGTAATTTCTGTGCTTACAAACAATCAAAACGTTCGAAACTTTGTATGAAATTTATTAGTTCCTGTTCCAGACAGCCAAAGAGAGCGTTCATTAGCCTGCGCACTTCTTCGTTGATCTGTCGATCGATTTTCTTTTGAGGGAATTGAGTACCTGAAAAACAAGCAATGGCTTTAATTTGTTTGCTATTAGAAATGCAGATCATTCGTACCATCGCCAGCACCAGTGGTCGATGAAGGCGATAAGAGTAAGGACTGCGACATATCGGCGCTCTTTTCCATTACATCCAAGCCCAAGGATTTTCCTGATGGACTTATAACGTCCATTTGAAAGAAATTAATACAGAACTTCTGCTCTTGCAAAGCTATTGGCTCCAATTCTGCGAGAACCTTTTCCAAAACAGCATCAAAACGTTCACGGTCGGCCAAATCCACGCCGGGTCCCCATTGATCTCTGTTAACGCCCAAAGTACCATAGGGCACAGAAGATATTGCATTTTTCTTGGAGGTTGAAGACGAAGACATGTCCAAATCTTCACGCGAACTTCGAAGTTTATCGGAAATTTGTAATTTAGCCTATGAATAATGAGAAATCATAATAAATTCTTATGCTACCGTGAATAAGAGAACTTACCAAAGTGAAAAAGTTACGTATATCACGTTCGTAGATTTTACTCAGTGACTTCGTGTACACAGCCGTTAGGCCATCGTATTTGCTGCGATCCATAGCTTTAATCCAATGCATCAATTCAGTGTATGGATTTAATTCATGATGTACTGAGGAATGATTCGGCAAGACCAGCTCTGTGCTCGATAAAGGCGTATCCCCGATTTCATTAGATAAATGTATAAAGAGACAATTCAAGTGTTTAATGACCGGCACAAGGAAACTCTTTTTCCAATTTTCAAAGCGTTTCATTTGGTCGCGCACCGCTACCAAACGTTGCAACGACGGATCTATGTCACTGTTCAAGGCCTGTTGTAGGTTTTGTGCAGCTGCAATGGCGGCTCTACGTCCTTCAGGTGTTTTCAAATCGGGTGATTGTAAAACTTGTTGATGTGATGCAGGGAAATCCAATTGAGACTAAAGACATAACCAATAATTGAATTCATACATAAACGTAAAAACTAGTCTTTATTTTATGGAAGAACTTACTATGATTTTGCTCAGTTGCTCCTTCAATTTTATATTGTTGTTGTTTGCTATTTTAATCATGGCATTTTTGCCACCAATTTTCTCCATTGTTTCTTTGACGTGGCCCAAAATTTCCTCATATGAGTCTAGGCGTTCCTCGAATTTATCGGCTTCACCAATGGCTTTGTCGATATGTTCCATAAGCATCATTACTTGTTTCTCGGAAGCCAAAACAGATTGAATGTTTGCCTAAAAGGGGCGAAACATATAAAGAAATTATATCTCGTAGGCAACGTATGAATTATGAAATTGATTTATATGGTCGTGGCTATTATTTTACAGTAGTTGTCCAGCCTTAAACCTTTTATTTTTTAGTCAAGTTTTATTATAAGAAAAGAGTAGAAATTTTGTTATGAATAATAAAAATATTTTTTGTGTGGATTAAGGCATACTGGTCCAAAAAATCAATACCAATTTTCATCAAATGTACCATTAAAATGTATTTGTAATATAATTTTGCTAGTATAATCACAATCACGTCAGGTTGTTCGTTAAATTAAAGGCAATTATGAGGGCTACAAACGAATCGAACTTGATATGAAACATGGCCTTTAGAAATCACACGAGTTGGGAGTTAAAACATTGATATCTTTAGAATTTGTTTGCCATTTTAATATCATAGGGAAACATTAGCTCCACCCTTACCAACCCAATATATTACCATCATGCGTCAGTGTTAACTTTATAACAACATAAGATTGCAATATTTTTGGGATTTTACTGCAGTTACAAATATATCACAATTACAAACACTTACCCCATCCAAGTCATGCAATTCCTTCGACAGTTTGTCGATTAACATTTCCGCATCTTTGACCGCATAATCACATTCCGTAAATAGTTTCGTCAACTCGTTTGATTCCTTGTCCGTTAAAGCCGTAAATTCTTGAAATTCTGATTCTTCTTCATCCTCCGTCTCGGCTCCATTTTTGCGAAGACCATCACGACCTCTTATGTCCGCAGCACCCGCACCACTTCCACCACCACCCACACCCATCAATTTCTCCGGTGATTTGTCCATTAGCCAGGCACTTGGTATATTACGAAACTCCGCCTTAGCACCACGTCCATACTTGTGAATTTGTTTATAGAGGACAGCCAAAAAGTTCTGTCTTTCGTGCAGGTTCAACGCATACCACTTATACAGTTTCTCCACTTGTACATCGAATTCGTGAATGTCAAATTGTTCACTACGTCCATCCAGATATTTGATTTCATCCAATCGCCAAATACGTTTCTTTTTATATTCTACATCCTTTTGTTCAGGTTGTTTGACCAGACACACCGTGATTACTGGTACGGGCGGAGGAGTGGTCACTACACATAGGTAGCAGGCTCGTTTCTTTTTGAAGGTCTTGGTCACCGTAACAATGGCAAGCAAACGTTCGCCGCACCCATTGAATAGTTCCTTTTGCAAAATATGTTTAATATTGGCTAGGGTGCCAATTGATTGCATGTTGACGGGAATATGAGGACTTATAGGCTTACACTTGGCAATTTATTCATGTGTCTTTCGATGTCTTCTATATTTATATTTAATATTAAAGCTAAAGATTAAGAGAAAATATTTTTTGATACGCCTCTCGATGATGAAGATTTGTTGTCACTTTGAACAGCTGATTGGCAGCTTTGCCATATCACCGAAAAAAACGAAAACTTAAGTATTATTCAGACCGACACGACAAAGCTATAAAAAGGAAAACGAGGGTTGCTTTACAACTTCAGCATTGCAATTATTTATAGTCGTGCAGAAAGCCTATCATGCAAACAAAACCTTGGAACAAATTGATCCATTTCCGATAACTATAGCTTATTGATAAACTATTTCGACATCATAAAAAAGCAAAAAATTAATAGGGCTGTTTTTCTTTAAGGCTGGATTACTAAGCATGTATACATGCTATTAGACAGTGTTTTTTGGTATGCCATCACACATGTCTAAAGACATGTATGCCCGTCTAATACCCGCTTAAGTATATGTATATTGTAGCGACAACATGAAAAAAATTATTTTAAGTAAAAAATCAACTCTTTATTATGACTGTTTTTCTTTAAGACTGGATAACTAAGCTGCGATAGCAAAAATCTAAATAAAATGTTAAAATTTGACTCAAAATAAAAAAATATTTTTTAAAATTTCCGCCAACAGCAATATGAATGTGTGTATGAAAACATATTTTGGTTTTCGAGGCTAAGTCCAAACGAGTCAACACAATTTTTTTGAAAATTTGTTTTGATACAAAAAAAAACATTTTTTTTATTTTGAGCAAAAACTTAAATTTTTATCAACGTTTTAATTATCGCAGCTTGTTATCCCGGCTTAAAGAAACACAGCCCTAATATATACCAATAAATATCATATCGTAAGTTTCGAAGTCCGTAACTTGGAAACTATAGGTCTCAGTAAAAAATTATATTTTATATTATTTCCTTAAAATTAAGATATCTTTCCAACAAAACTATTTTCTTCCAATTCGTACGAAATTTATAAATCTAAAGTATCGGGATCCGTAACTCGAGAAATATTGGCTCTAGTAAAAAAATATTTATGTCCTTTAAATTAAAATCAATTTTATAAGAATCGGACGAAATTTATAAATCCAGTATTTCGGGCCAGTAACTCGGGAAGTATGGACCGCAGTGAAAAAAATAATTTTAGTTTATTTTCTTAAAATGACATACCCGTTCCAATAAAACTAATTTCATACAAATCGGGCAATAAATAACGTAGATATGACTATCGTTTCGGGGCCCGTAACACCGCTGAAAATTTTTTTCTTTTTTTTAGCCACTCAAGAAAATAAAAAGGCCTATATCCGTATTCTACATTTGTTCCTCTAGCTGATATGACATATTATCATATATGACATATTTACAAATATACAGAGTTCGTATATAGATTCAAAATCTACTTTTTCCGTATTTTCGATTTTTTTATATGGAGTTGGACACGTGAAATCCGGATAAAGTGGATTTTTTATGTATATCCGATCGCTGTATAAGTTCAATTATTTTTTTGCACCAATATTTTGTGTGTCTGATATATTAAACCCAAATTCGCCTAAACCCATAACCGAATACGATTATTTGCGTTGCCAAGCACATTCAAACAGAGTGTTACCATTTTAATTGTTTTGTGGTGACACTTGAACTGTCATAAAAAGCTGCAAGTTTCAGACTTCATTTCTAGCTAAAGGTGCGCAAGAAACATTTGAGAAACAAAAAATAAAATAATTATATTTTATTTACATTTCAGTGTTGAAAAACTAAGAAATTATGTTGGCCAAGCACATCGTTACACAAGGTCTCCTTTTGAGAAACGGTAAGTTTCAGTAAAATCGATGTTTTTGCTGCGAAGAAAATATGGACAAATGTTAACCTTAAATTACATAACTGAGTATGCGATACGGGTTTCCAATTTAATTGTTCAAATGTTCCACATTGAAAGCAAGGCTCACTGGCGTATAAAGACGGTGGAAGTCACTAAATCGGCTGACAATATAACAAAAACAAAGATACCTGACCAATAGCACTTCGACTAGAGTTGTTCCCAGGAGTCTAATGTTCCATATTTTTGTTTAATTTTCATTGCTCACTTGCGGAAAAATACGGTGGAAGTCACTAAATTGACTGACTTATAATAAAAACAAAGATACATGACCAATAGCACTTTGACAAGAGTTGTTCCAAGGAGTCAAATGTTCCACATTGAAAGCAAGAGTACTTATTTTTGTTAGACGGTGGAAGACACTAAATCCACAAAGATACATGACCAATACCACTTAGACTAGATTTGTTCCCAGGAGTCCAAAGACAGAAAAGATGTAATTCGCGAATTTTGTTTAAAGTCTTGATAATCGTTTATATAACAAAAACAAATATAGTTGGGACCTGGAAGTTTATGTACCATCCAAACTGATCGAAACATGTCTTCCATTTCAGCTGGAGCTTTCTCCCGTGCCGCTTATCATGGCAGTGGTATCAAGACAACCATGAATGACTTGCCCGTTCCCCAAGGTGACTGGAAGGAAAACCACAGCCGCCTTAATGCCAAGTACAACGGTTTCTTGCTTGCCGGCATTGCTGTTTTCGTTGGCACTATTGCTTTTGTAAGATTTGTTTTGACTTCTGCATTTTCAACATTCATTGCATTTCCATTTTGTTTCAGGTCAAATCCACTGGTGTTATTGCCCTGAACTACAGTCCTCCCCAGTCTTTGGATTAAATTCAATATACCCGTGTAATTATGTGTGCTTAAGCTAAATTTACATTAAAAACATTAAAAATATGACTTACGCGGTCTAAATAAAGTGATAAAAGAAATAGTATTTTATTTATTCAAAAACTTTCATATTATAATTTTTCTTGTAAGAGATTATATTGGGATACTAACGAATTCGCGACAATGCAATTAAATTGAGCGTGTTCAATAACAGCAAGTTGTAGTTCCAGTAAAAAAATACACTCAAACTTCTTAATAGCGTAGCAATTGTGAGAAACTGCAGACACACATATAATAATATATATAAAGTAAAAGATTATCGTAACTTTTTGTTTATAAAATTTACTTGTACTTATGTCACATTTTACATATTGGCATCAAAAGCAGGAAATATTCTTATGAAGGACATATTTAGCCCGAACAGATGGAAAATTGGAAACTGAATAAATACATATAAATGTGTGAAATAAAACATTTCAATATTTTTTTCGTATGAGAGTTCAACGGAAACTGGAAAATATAAAACTTTCTTTGCCTGCAAAAACACATAATCTCCTTCTAAACATTTTGAAAAATCGTTGGTATAGGGAGATCAAGATGTATTCAAAGTTTTGAAATGAAAAACAGCTCATCCCTAAGTCTCCTTTAATATAAGAAAGTATGCTATAGGAAGATATAAATGTATTCACAAGTTTTATTCACTATAAAAAATTCGACCGTATTTTTAATCTTAATAAACTGGTCCATCATCCAGATTGTCGTCTTCTTCATTGTATGCTTCTCCGTTGTCGAAATAAGCATTACCATAATCATTCTCATCGTCCATCTCGTCATCCACGTCCTCCCCAATCTCCTCTTCCATGTCCTGCTCGGAATCAGAGTTGGCTTTATTGGTTGTCTCTGGATCGTCTTCTCTCCGTTCCTTCTCTTCTAACACTTTCAAACGGTCTTCGATATTGCTCGCCTTAGCCTTCTTTGCTACTATTGATGGCTTCGCAACCACTTTACGTTTTTTATTGGCCATTTGTAATTCCGATGGCATCAGAGACCAGTTAAATTCAACTTTCGGCTTCATTTTAATACATTCTGCCGAGTTCTATAAGGTAGAAATCCTGAGTAAATCATGGTCAAGTTATTATTATTCCCTGAACTCTTACCACATTCTTTTGACTATACCGCAATGTGATTCTGCTGCACGTAGTCTTTTCCAATGGCTGCAAGAAATAGGCAGAATCTCTCATATGGTTAAGGAAATCCTCTTTCCACAATATTTGATAGTTTTGTGACGCTGTTGTCTGCAAGAGTAAATGCGGAATATGACTTCAACGGGTCTCAATCTTTTTATATGGTCTTACCTCGAGCGTCACAGGTTTGGACATCAAGGGAGGGTAAATCGGTGGCGGCGCTTGCGCCACCTGGGGCATATCTTTACCAATGCATCCCAAAGTTTGTAATTGTTCTTGTGTTAAAGATCCAGTCTTTACGCCCCTTCCTCTTCCTGCCATTGGGTAAAGTCAAGTTTTTTACAAAACTAAAAAACGAAAACAAACAGAGATCCATGCCGTTTTGTAATTAGTGTTGCCATCGTAATGAAAATTGTTAGGGGTTTTAGGGGAAAACAATTTTAGGACAAATGTCTGTTTTCACAAAAAATTAATTATTCACCACACACACGCATTTGATTATACTAAATCTTTTTCACTGGATGTAGAATAAAGGCTGTTTTAGGCACACAAAATCAGCTGAAATGGCATAAGGTCGATTTACAAACGTCAGATCTACCTTATAGCCTTTTCACACTGCATGCGAAATCAATCGATTTCAGTTTGAAGTGACAGATCCCATACAAAATTTGACATTTGAAAATCGACCTTATGTCATTTCAGCTAGATTTCGCATGCAGTGTGATAGGGCTATAAAGTCGATTTTCAAATGTCAAATTTGTATGGGATCTGACATTTGCAATCTGAATAGGCTATTATGTCATTTCAGCTCGATTTCATATGCAGTCTGAAAAGTTTATAAGTTTTTTTCACGCATGTCCGGGTTTTCAGTCAGAGATCATCTAGTAGTTAGGTTTAAACCACTGAGGACACATGTAAAAACATGTGTTGGTAGTGTGAAATCATCCCCGAACATGATTCATACCCGCAACGTTCTTGAAAAGTCGGCAACGTCTGGGGGATAAATTGTCCCCGATTCGTGCCTGCCATCAGTTCTTTTGTCAACTATTTATGTATTAATTTAGTATTTCTTGTCTCTTGAGAATTGTTGAATAAATTGTGTTTTTATTTGAAAAATGAAATAAAGTAATTTTATTTTGAAAATGAATATAGGTCTAATTAGCTTAATAAAATAATAAACAATAAACTAACAATAAAGTTGTCTGGAACAAGGTCCAAGTACACCAACTACTGAGAAGCCAATTGATTTATGTTTTATACAAATAAAAAATGGATAAAGAGTTTATTGTTGAAGTGATAGAATTTGATGACAAGTTCGAAATGCTGAATGATTCTGTGGACAGTGATAAGGCCAGTAAAAAGAACCAAGAGATTGCCAAATCCAATGACGACATCCAATTGAAGAAATTTCTACAAGCAATAGAAATGGAGTTGGTGTACGACTATTTAAAAGGTATAAGTATATGTTAATGTCAATTTAAAATGTTACTAATGTTATCTGTTCTTTTTCAGCCGCACAAGTCACTTATAGAAGTTTGCCGTATTTAAAGAATGATGATTTGAAGGAGGCTTTGCCACCATTAGGGTTGCGAGTGGAATTCCGGGAAAAACTATTCAAGTGGAAAAAGACAGAGGTGATACTGGTTTCTCTTTTGTTTAGTGGTAGATATGCAAAATTTGTAAATACGCAATTTTTTTAGCTGGGTTTTGACGATGAAACTATGTCCGTTCCATCGAAAGTTGGTGAATGGCTAAAGCGGAGCGAAAACACTCCGAACATACCACAAGAGAATTGCAACATTAGTGGGAGAATATTATCAACGGTAATATAAATTGATAAACATTTCATATGTATTCATATTTCTTATAAACAATAGTACATAATTTAATATAGGATTTGAAGCTATTATTAAACGATTGCCCCAAAGGAAGGTCAGTGCTTGACTATGTCAAACGGAACCCTAAACTAATGATGGCTCACAGAGATGATATTATCAATATCATAATAGAAGATATTTTAAGTCAGGACAAAACGCTTTCTACATACGATTACAATCGTTTGTTCGAGGAAATTTGTTTAGTGTTCCCAGCTGAACGTAACATGAAGGTATGTAAGACGTAGGTACCATAAGAAATATTAATCGCTTGGTGAGTATTTCAGTTTCTTAGCCACACTTTAAAGTTTGAAATATGCTTATTGATATAAAATCATGATCATCACATGCACTACTATACAATTTGTCCAGGATTACTATTACATTCCAAGAAAAGGAAAGAACAATGCAAGTGGAAAACTCTACTCGAAGTTTAGAAACAAAAATGTAAAGAAAAAAAGACTTATGGACTCATTGCCAAATACGAGCGCTGGTGGAAGCCCTGTATCATCTGTGGAAATTGACGAATCAATTGGTGTTGCATTAAAATCTTCTTTAATGAAAAACTGTGCCAATTGGGAATCTGTATGTGATAAATGGAAGAGAACGTATCATATGCGGCAAAAGGACTTACACAAACTTAACAGCTATGACTTTCTTCTAGAGTGGCCAAAATTGTCCGATTTAAGAGCGGTTGATTTAGTAAGAGTCAATAACTTTTTAGATTTACTTTTAATAATATATTTTTCCTAGATTAAAATTGATTTCGATATAATGTACCCATCAAAAGGACATCTCTTACTCTCAAAATGGAATAAGTTTAAAGAAACAGTTCGTAACTTTTATAGAAATAACATACGTAACGAGTATTGCAAGCAACTCCTTGCGAGCGCAACATCAGCAGCCAATATAGGTTACTATCACTATTCATGTAATTAATTGTTTTGTAGTAAGATTATTTTTTGTGCATTTCTACAGATTCACAGGACTACATATATACGATATTACTTAACGCAGTTTTGCCAGCGCAAGCTAGATTTGAATGCGCTAATGGAAAGCGTACGAAGAGAGTTACAATAATGGATTCCCAAGAGAGCTTCGTCTTGCGTTTAGTAACCATGAAGGATTATAAACGTCAAATTGATGCAATCAATCAGAAATACTACTATGCGAGAATAACAGTACAACCGTTGATAGTCGTAGAAGGTATGTCCGACGGAGATATAAGCGGATTTTATGTATTTTTTAACAACATTTTGATAAAACGCCATTCGTTTATTGAATGTTTGGATACATGTTTTAAAATTTTCCAAACGTTATCCTTAAAGTATCCCGAAGCGTGCGAACATCCTTGGGTATTTATTCAAAAGTTTTTCTATGAAATCAATACTGTACATGACTCAAAGTCAGCTGACCTTACATCCCTTATTAATTTCTGTTGCAATAGTTAATTCGTTTACAATCTTATTAACTTGGCTCATTAAACATGTAATACGCATTCATGACTTTATGTCCGATTCGGCTTACTAGCTTAATTTTTGTATGGAATTTACTCGCTTAACAAGAAAGTAGCTTATTACTCTCTTAGCATTGCTGCCTGATTTTTCTTGTTGATTCATTTAAGAAAAACCAATTGGTAATAATGTTGTCTCTTAATCATAAGCTAGTAAGCGCAGGCCATTTATATCCCTTCCACTTCATGGTTCCCCATGAAAAATGTATTTTATAATAACGAGTATATTTAAGTTTTTTACTTATGAAATAAATAAATTGAAAATTTATTAAAAATAAATTAAATTGTTATAAATATTGTGGTGGATAGAAAAATCTCGACTTGCCTGGATTGCACTCCAATAAACAAAATTTATTCAACAACTTTCTTAGACCCCGGTTCAGGTGAGATACCTGAACCAAAATTTAGCACAAACCGGTGTCAGTTCAAACCGGTGACATTTATAATTATTGTTTAGCACTAACGTAACTACCGGAAGACGGACCTAAGAAGGTTTCAGATAAATATGGTTTATCAGAGTGTAATTCAAGCATGTCAGGATGATGACACGTGCTGTCTCTCGTTTGAACTAGACGTAATAATATATCAAGTGTACAATAATATATTTTTATTAACTGTACAAGCTGCTGTTCAAAATTAAAGTTTTTAAAATTGTACATTGACTTTGCAACTTTTCTTAAATCGAATTATTCTTAGATCCTGTAAATGAAGAGATTTCTTTAAAACCATAGATGCTTTGAAGCCATATCTCAAATTTAAAACGAGATACAACGAACAAATCAGTGGTTTGAATATACCGTGGAAGTTAGATCACGACTGCGTTTAGTGTTTCAAGAGATTTGGTTGCCACCATTTCATTACTAGCGCAGGAGTTCAGAGAGTAAAAATCTCAATTTCTTTCCATTGAAACACACTCACACAAATAAAGATCGTCACCAGAATATAAATTCTATACTTTTGGGCATAGAGGCCTATAATTTTCTGAGATTATGCAGAAGATATAAGAATGTAAATTTAATTGTTTGAGTGAAAGAAAAAATATTTTCCGTAATCAATGCAAAAATCGATATACGCTTTTTTGTTGTTGTCTTTTTGTTTTTTAGGTGACGAAATACTCCACAAGGCTAATACCTTTTTGGTGGCTTTTGTGGGAATATTATAATGTGGAATCTCATTTCTAATGAGACGTAAACATTTCAAAAGTTCCATGGGCAAAGTAAATCGACGAAATTTTCCAAAAATAACGTACTATCAATTTTATTAAAATCTTAAAAACTAATCACTTAATGCAATTAAATCATCGTCTCTATCACTTGTGTATTTAGCCAAACTAGTTTCCATAAGTTTCTCAAAAACGTCTTCATTTTCCTGCTGGAAACTGCTATTGAAAAAGTAGCTAACTCCATTTGCATCCTCAGAATTCTCAACGACTACATTGCTCGAATCGAAGTTCAAACTAATTCGTTGCTTCTGTTTAAAACGATCTACAATATTAAGGGGTTTATTGCGAACGTCATCAATTTTCTCCGTGGATGCTGTGATTTCTTTAATTTTTTCCATTTTATTAAATCCCATTTTGACTAAAACATCAAAACTGTCATCCAGTGACATGCGTTTAGCTTCTGCGTATGTTGTTTTACGAAATGAGTTTGACAAAGCTCGTTTCTCACTCAGTATATCCAAATCATCCAAGCACTTTGATATGTTGTGATCCGCTGTGGAGGAATTAAGTTCATTTAATAACATGCTAATGTCCTGAGGCATTGTTTCGTAACGCAACTGTAGTCCTTTGTGTGAAGTTAGGGCAAATGCATCATGGGATTTTCCCACAATGGCATTAACAATATCGGACATATCAAAGACATTGCATTCATCATCATCACTCTCCAAGTCGGAGGGTATATTTTTCGTAAGAGGTGTAGAGCATTGACCTCGATTTGGAGACACTTTTACAGATTTCGTGGGCGTTTGCAGTTTCTGGTCAATTTTTTGTTTGAAAAATTTATCGATCATTTGTAGTCCTAGCTTATTGGTGGTGGATTTTGGTTTAGTTTGCCGCTTGGGTTTGATCGTCTTTGAAATTTCATTGGTGGCTTCAAGTAAATCATCCAGGTTTTCCAAAGATCCCAGAGGTTGTACTTCAGTTGACTTAGTCTTACTTTTCGTTTGTTTTTTAGTTGTTTTCTTAGGTTTCTCTTTTGATTTTAGAAATGCTTCAACGATGCTGGGATATCCCAACTCCATCATATTTAATGGCTCCACGGTAGTCCAAAGATCATTAATTCCTTTGGGATTATCTGCTTCAAAATCGCGTAATTGTGCTTCAGGTATGAGGCCATTGAAGAATCCTTTCTCATCTTGCCACAACAACTCCAAACTGGGTATTCCTTTCACTACACGCTTTTTAACAATTTCCTTAGGTGTAACATAGGAAACCGCCGATGACATCCCATTCAATCTGGGAGCATTCACAACCTGCCACCTTGTGAGTACCGGAAAGAATTTCTGAAAGCAGTATATTTCAGGCCATTGCAGTAGATGGCCAACTTGTTTTATAAACTTGACCATATTTGGTTGACGCCAACTAAGTTCCAGCTTAGGCACTTCTTTTGGCTGCCTTTGAAATTCTTCGATAATGTCTTCCGAGGGGAAAGTAGGATCAGCCAAAGCTTTTTTGCGTAAAGTCAATTCAGCTTTTAGGGCTAGGCGTTCTTCTCTGAAACAAGACAGAAATATCAGATTGAATGCATGGCAATAGAGAACATAAAAAACATCACATACTTCCATAGACTTTCATCACAGCCTCGATTAGTGCGACAAACACCGCAACCACTTTTGGTGTGACTTTGTGTACGACCCAAGTGACCACAATTGGTACAAACTGTTTTGTCGTCAACTCTCATTTCAAGTGCCGTATATTTGGCATCCTCATAACGCCAGGAACGTATTCTTTTCAGGATCTCGTCATTTTTGTATTTATTGAACAATTTTAAAACACTATCACGTCCTATGCCGCCTATACCATCTGGACAATAATCACAACCACATAACAAGGCCATAACTATAACTTTATGTTGGCCAAAATCTGTAACCAAATTAAAAGTAAGTGAGAAAAAAGGAGCTCCCTCTTTTACTACCCACCCATTTTACTGCATATTTTTCTCATATCATATATGTCCACAGCACCTCCCTGAGCTGCTAAAGCACCTTGGGATGAAACGGAAAAGTTACGATACACACGTACTGCACCATAGGCGAAACAATCTGAATCTTGGCTTATGACTCCATCGACTAACTACAAGAATTAAGGGCGCTTTATGGCTAACTCGAAGTATTCAATAATCTCGTATTCACACCTACACCTCTGTGATTGAGAAAAGCACCGTATGCCTCTGCTTCTCCTGGTCCTTGTACGCATTGTATACCCAATGACAAAAGTAGATTCTCACACTGTTTTAAAACCTGATTGAAACGCGATCTGCCCTTCTCACCTTTGGATGCTTGTGAATTACCGGACTGAGCTTGTGCTGGCGGTTTATCCCTCGGTTTTACTCCACGAAATTGTACTTCATTGCGTTTCTCCATAACCTGACTCTTCAGTTTCGGAGCTGTTCCTTCCAACACAAAAACTGGCGTTACTTCTTCCCATATTAAGTAGCAGGTACGAAAAAACAAGTTCCTGAAAGACAGTGGGAAATAATTAGACCAGACAACTAGTTGCATTTGTTTATGTACCAACTTTAAATGATGTCTGGGATGCACAAAATAATCCACAACATTGAGACTCTCACAGACCCATCCAGCCAAATCAATAGCTACTGTTTTACCCCTTAACTCACTGATGGGTTTCCGTTCAGCATGGGGCGTTAGAACAGTCCATAAATCTTTAACACCCATAAATAAATAAAAATAAAGAATTGTTTTGAAAAAATAAAATCGAATTTGAAATAATATTAGATAGCGCGGACAGTGTTGTAAAACGTAAAAAACTTACCAATCACAATAGAGACCAGTGTTGTTAGGTATGAATGCTTTCGAGTAATCGATAGTTATCGCTATATTGAAACTGAGTACAAATTTTAATTTGATCGATATTTCAAAATAGACATAAGGTCTGTTCTTTTTTAAGACTGGATAACTAAGCTGTGATAGCAAAAATCTAAATAAAATGTTAAAATTTCACTCAAAATAAAAAATTCTTTTATAAAATTGTGGCCAAAAGCAATATCAATGTGTGTGTGAAAACAAATTTTGAAAAAATAATTTTGCTTTAAAAAATTTTTGACTTAGTCAAAATTATGGTTTTCGAGGCTAAGTCCAATAGAGTCAACACAAAATATTTTTTTTGAAAATTTTTTTTGACACATATATTTATATTGTAGTTGGCGACAATGTGAAAAAAATAATTTTTTATTTTGAGCAAAAATCCCGGCTTAAAGAAAAACAGCCCTATAATAGCCTTTTCAGACGGAATTTTACTGAAATGACATAAGGTCGATTTGCAAATATCAGATCCCATACAAATTTGATATTTGAAAATCAGCCTTATGTCATTTCAGCTAGATTTCGCCTGCAGTCTTATTTTTTTCATAATAGGCGTATTCGATTGGGCTTACTAGCTTATAGTTAAGAAACTTAATAAGGTGGTAACATTTTTATTCATGTGTTTTATTTAAATAATATTAGAGATAAAAATCTGTCACTTCCTTACTCGGTAACTAAGAAAGTAGTAAAATACTTAATTTTTGTATGGAATTTACTCGCTTAACAAGAAAGTAGCTGTCAGTATTTCAGCTGTCATAATTTGCAGTAGCTATGGAGCTACTAAAACTGTTAAAATTGTGTATGATGAGAAAAAGTTTCAATAAATTCCTTTTAAAATACAACTTATTATAGCACACTTTGCTCAACTAGTTTTTGCACTAACATTTGGTATGTCTAAATCACGCAAACTACCTCTGAATTTCTAGCTAAAATTATGTTGATCCTTCTCTAATATAGGCTTTGTTCAAATCTAACGTTTCCTGACTTCTTGGGCAAACATATTAAAGCATTTGAAATAGCTTGGCAAACAAATTACGCAAACAAACATTACGGAACATGGAGTTGTAACCATTTTTGGCGAATATATAAGTGGTGTTTACACATGAAATATTATTGTACAATTGGGTAGTGGCTTTTGGGTGGTGAGTACCCGTTACTCAAGTACTCAATACTTCGCCAACACTCTTGTAGACGCATTTATATATTAAAATACAATACACAAGTTTGTGAAAACTCTTTAAAAGAATATAAAATGTGTCTTAAAATCACTTAATGGATATCGGCTTAATATAAATGAAAAAACCGAAGATAAATAAATAAAACCTATTCAGAAAAATATACATAAGCCACAAATACAGTGAAATCATGATGGCTAGACGCGGTGGCAAAAGAATTAGGATGGATGATGGCCCGCCAGCAGGCGATTATGATGAACAAGGGTAAGATTTAAAACTTTTGTAATGAAATCAGCAATTACATATTGTCATGCATGTATGTTACACATAGTGAGAATGTCAACGACTCCATATCGGATGGGGATAGTCCTACCAAACGTATGACACGCCTGCGAGCTCGCGGAGGTGTCCGGGACAAACCTCCGATTATAGATGAGGATGAAGATGATTTCTGGGCTCCGGTAGTGCGCAAGAAGAAGCCGGAAAAAGTAAAAAAACCTCCAGGAGAGCGCCGCGAAAAGGCAGATCGTCCACGCAAAGAACATGCCGATAAAGAGCAAGAACGCATAGATATGGAGAGAGATGTAACAACGGATGAAAACAGTCTGTACTTCATAGTACGCCATTCCAAATCACCCATTTCAACCATAGTTGATGACTGGATTGAACAGTACAAAGTAAATCGTGATACGGCCTTGATAGCTCTGTTGCAATTTTTTATTAATGCTAGTGGCTGTAAAGGAAAAATACCCGAAGATACCGAACATCCTATGGATCATACAGCGGTTATACGTAAAATGACCGAGGAATTTGATGAGGTACAGATCAGTGATTTATAATTCAATAGATATTTAATTTGCATTGTTTCCTTCCAGGAAAGCGGAGAATATCCTTTAATAATACCCGGCCAACAATGGAAAAAGTTCAAGATGAATTTTTGCGATTTTGTGCAAACTCTTGTAAAACAATGCCAATATTCCATAATTTATGATCAATTCCTTATGGATAATGTAATATCGCTGTTGACTGGTCTGTCGGATTCACAGGTCAGAGCCTTCAGACATACAGCGACATTGGCGGCCATGAAACTTATGACTGCTTTGGTTGATGTAGCCTTGCTGGTATCGAATAATTTCGAAAATGCTGCCAAACAATATGAAGCTGAACGCCTTAAGGTAAGCCGGAAACTATATTTTCTCTTATAAATTATATACAATGGTTTGGGTGGCCATTTTTAGTCACGCGATCGTCGTGCCTCGGATCGTCTGGAATCTTTGATGGCCAAACGTGCGGAACTCGAGGAAAATATGGATGAAATCAAAAATATGTTGACCTACATGTTTAAGTCTGTGTTTGTGCATCGATATAGGTAAATGTTTTGTTTTTAACGATCAAAGAGAAAGTGGACTATGTTTAATTTATTATTCCATCTAGGGATACTCTTCCTGACATTCGAGCTATTTGTATGGCTGAAATTGGGGTGTGGATGGAAAATTATCCGCAAAACTTCTTGGATGATTCGTACCTTAAATACATTGGTTGGACTTTACATGACAAAGTGGGGGAAGTGCGATTGCGTTGTCTGCAAGCCCTTTTGCCACTTTACGACAAAGAGGAACTTAAGGGCAAATTGGAATTGTTCACATCTAAATTTAAAGATCGTATTGTAGCAATGACCTTAGACAAGGAGTTTGAGGTGGCCGTACATGCTGTCAAATTAGTCATAAGTATTTTGAAGTAAGTATAGGCTAACGAAATGAGATGTTTCACCATTGATTTCATTTGTGCTTAATTCGCAGGATCCATCCCGATATATTGGCCGATAAAGATTGTGAAATCGTTTATGAGTTGGTTTATTCTTCCCATCGCGGTGTAGCCCAGGCAGCTGCCGAATTCCTTAATGTTCGTCTATTCCATTTAACAGCCGACATGGAGGAAACTAAGACGAAAAGAGGCAAACTACGCCTGCCGAATACCCCATTAATACGCGATTTGGTACAATTTATGATTGAGTCAGAGCTACATGAACATGGTGCCTACCTTGTGGATTCGTTTATGGATAATAATCCCATGGTCAAAGATTGGGAATGTATGACCGACTTGCTGCTCGAGGAGCCCAGCATAAACGAAGAGGTGTTGGACAACAAACAAGAATCCACCTTAATTGAAATTATGGTCAGCAGTGTTAAGCAAGCGGCAACCGGTGAAGCACCCGTAGGCAGAGCCAGCAATCGTAAAATATATCTAAATGCGAAAGAGTTGAAGGCCATACAAGATGAGAAAATAAAACTGACAGAACATTTTATTGTCACACTGCCCCCATTGCTGGAGAAATATCAAGCGGACAGTGAGAAATTGTCGAATTTGCTATCGGTGCCGCAATACTTTGAACTGGACATATACACAACGAATCGTCAAGAGGCCAACCTGCAAGCTTTGCTCGATAAAATGAGCTACATTATGTCTGTGCATACAGATCGCGACGTGCTCGAGACCTGTGCCAAAACATTGGAGTATTTGTGTACGGAGGGCAGTGCCACTTACACGCGTTGCGATGTGGCCCGCTCTAATATTATTGACAATGCCGTCAACAAATATAAGGATTCCATCGACGATTGGCGTAATCTAATTGCTGGTTAGTATCATAGTGTTGGCTTCGAAATTAAGTTTGTATAACGTCATGTTTGTGTTACCTTTGCAGGCGAGGAATTACCCAACGAAGATGAAATCTATAATGTGATTAGCTCTATGAAGGTGGTGTCCATTCTCTACTCTTCGCACAACATGAATCCATGGAATCTCTTCGATTCATTGTTCCAAGATGTAGACGAATGTCAATCAAAAGAAAATCCTGGACGTAATATACCCAACGAAGCACTGACATATTGTATAGAGGCGTGTTATTTCTCCATAAGTTGGGGCTTGTATTATATAGAAAACAACTGTGAAAGTTCACAGATAGAAGTGTCCGTTAAGGAGCTAAGAACTAATCTGGATAAATACATGTTTGCGTGTTTTGAATTGACACGGGATGGTCCCACCGATGACATACAGGAAGCGGTAAGTACAACATTATGGACTGATGATAACCCAAGTTTTCAGAACAAGAATTGTGTTTTTCTTAAGTATGATTTGTTTATCGATACGTAAGTAGTTTAATGATGATACTTTATACATAAAGTAGTGAGGAAAATCCTCTTTTTATAATTTAGTTTATACTTATTCTTACTTCTAGGGAACACGATTATTCTATCATGATAGAAATATTTACATATCCTTACAAGTCATATGTCTACATTTCTTCCCATGACTTTAATATAATTAATTAGAAGAATTTTTCATTAATTCGGTTGCAGACAGGGTAGACTATAGTTTCGGAAGCCGCCACGATCCCTTATCAATACCCAGTACCAGTAGTGCTATGCAATGACTACACTCTGGGTTATCTGTCTAATATATGTGTTTCGCATTCTCTACTAAACGAGAACTGCATTCTTATATATCCGCATATATACAGTTGTCAGCGAAATCAAACAAATGTCCATACCTCTATTCCATAGGTATCTATTCCTTTCATTAGGAATTCATTTAATATCTGTTATATGATATTAATCCGAAATAATTATGAAAAAGGGCTGTTGTTAACTTTTGAACTGTATTTTCTGATAAATCTAAAGAAGTTGACTCGTTTGGAGATTATATCGACGAATCACGACATTTAAAATCGCGAAACTTTCGATCGAAATTTACTTCGACTAAAAGCATTCAAAAACTAAAGGAATTTGTTCCAATATAAACTATCTAAATAATCTATTTGTTTTCGTTGGAAATATACATGCTTTTGCAATAAATACATTCTTTCATTTCGATCGTAACTTCTCGCTTTCGAATCCCGCGATTAGTAGCTACCAGTGTTGAGACTCTTCTTTGCCAAGAAGCTTTTAAACTGATATATTGCAATAAAATTTCTTTTAAGGCTTACCAATCTATATGTGATTTGTTGATCATATTTTCGGATCAATTGGCTCGAAACGAAAACAATAATGTGCGCACCTTGGAGTATAAGTCGACTCTGGATGAACAATTGGTATTGAATAATTTCGTTCAACATTATGTCTTTACGATAAGACAAGAAGGTATTGGATTTACGATAATTATGATAATTATAGTTTGTAACTCAATGCAGATTCTATTTCCGCAGATCTTCAGGACGAAACTCGCATAATGGAACTGCATAAGAAGCGCAACTTCTTGGCCTCATATTGTAAACTGGTGGTCTACAACATAATACCCACAAAGAGTGCAGCGGGAATGTTCAAGAATTACGTCAAAGTAAGTCATCTGTAAGATCTTCAACATTTGCATTTTAAATAATTGACATTTGTTTGTTTGTTGCAGTGGTACAATGAATATGGTGATATCATTAAGGCCACGTTGGGCAAGGCTCGAGAAATCAACAAAATCAACTTTGCCTTAACGCTACTGTTGAGTCTCATTGCCGTTTTTAAAGATTTACAAAGCCAGTCGGAAAACGAATTGGTTTCGAAGAACTCCCATGAATTCAGTGATCTGAAGGAGTTGGCCAAACGTTTTGCTTTGACCTTTGGCTTCGATGCCATAAAAAATCGAGAGCCTATTATTGCCTTGCACCGGGCTGGTATTCTATTTGCTGTTGGCGAAGTTCCCGAGGATCCAGTGGCCGCACCCAAACGTCTACTATTCCTAGAGGTCCTCAACGAATTCAATCACAAGCTGCTGAAGCAGGACAAGAAGGTTATATTGAATTTCTTGGATCGCCGCATATCACCCGCATTGCCGTCCAGCAAACAGGAAGAATACCAGCCGTTGTTTTTGTACCGTAACTCATTGGTGCACGGAGAAACCGATCAGGCTCCAGTTAGCTCGAAACGAGCCTATGCCCGCAAAAGACGTGGCGATCATGGTGAGTTAGGAATAAATCATACATTATTGGAAGTTCTAAAATGGGTTCGGCTTTTTCTAGACGATGACGACGATGAGGAAGAGTACGAAGAAGAGCACAACGATCCCGATTTTCGAGGTTAAGTTCGTCCGTAGCTGTAGTAGAAGTAGAACACGTAGTGTTTTAGTCTTAAGCTAACCTACCCTAATTATGTGACTAACACAATATTGCTAGTGCTTTAGAAATAAAATAAACAAAAAATTATGTTAAATTAAATTAAAGAATATATTTAAAAGAAAAAATGGCATTGTATTTATTGTTCACAACATAAAAACTCGATGAAGGCTGCATGCACAAAAAAGTCATGACAAAGAATAAACATGATGAGAAAAATACTTAGAAACTAAATAACACGATCTTCTTCTACTTTAAATGTTGCGCCGCATAAAGATGGGCTCTTTGCATGGCCACTTCCAATTGCTCCTCGAATTGTGTCGATGTTCTTTTGCCTTTCATATTGCAAACGTCATGGGGATTTTGACCTTTTGGGGCGGCCACCTGAGCTTTGAAAGTGCTAGCAAATTCATGCAACCATTTTTCGGCGTTAAAGTGTTCACTTTGAAATTGCTGCAACGAAAAAAAAAACAATCATATTCCAACTAAAACCGAGTGCCAAGTAGATAAGTAATTACCTTAGGTACACAACATCTCGCTTTAACTATGCTATCGCCTTTGGCTATGACCAAAATGGGACGATCTGTGCAGTGTTTAGTGGCCTTTTGGAGAGGCACCTCTTCCATTAACGCGGAACTCGAAATGTAGTGCAAAATAAAAGGGTGTGTAGCCAATGGTTTCTCCTGCAACAAATTGCGCATTTCAACATCCATAAAATCTCTGAAACAAAACAAAAACACAAGAGAAATGACATCTCGAAATATTCCACACACACACCGACATGCACATACTTTATACTGGTTCTGGCAGATTCTTTGAGTTTCTTCAAAATGTTATTGATGCGTTCTAAGATGTCCATTCTGAAGACGTATGGCAATAGAATATCCGTATGTAATAGATTATGGCGTATCTTTTGCAATTCCATTTCAGCGGCATTGGATAGTTTATCAGTCTTAAAGTCTTTCTCCAACATATCGATGCGATGCTTTAATAAAGCAGCGACCTTTAGAACCTGAAATGATGCATGTCATTAGTCTGTCAATCCACTTTCGAACATGCAAACGCTTATAGAGTATACAAGGATTTCTTACCTTTTCTGCTGCTTCTCCAGCCACTGCTGTAAATGCATATCTTGCTCGATTTGTCTGTTTGAGGTTCGTTATGCAAAAGTATTCTAATTCCTTTGTATTTGTGGCGTGTGTACCACAACATAACTCTTTCGACTGCAAATCGAAATTATCACAATTTACTGTAACCAAACGCAAGCCCGTTTCTGGATAAACTTCTCCAGGCACCATTGTAACGTCATTTTGTTGCAAAATATCAGAGGCACAGCATAGCTCCACAGTCACCGGGGTAGCCGAAGAAATAATGTGACTATTGAACAGAGAAATCATTAAAGGGAGTTCCTCTTGGGGGAAACCATTAATTAATTTTTTGCGTATAAACTAATTCTGTGTATAAAAATTTTAAAACAGAAGTAAACGCAAATTGATATGCCCAATTACCAAAAGTCGCGTTTGTCTATTAAAATGTTGATGATATATAAAAAATACAAAATCATTTGCTTTTACTTCTGTTGCAGAACTGATAAAATGTTTTCGTTCGATGTAAATTTAAAGAACCCGTACCTTATAAGTTCTTCTATTTTCGTCACATCTTCTTTCGTTATACGTTTTCCTATTAGACCAACTTCTAGTTTGCAATAATCACCGGTAACAGAGCTGGAAACCTGGTAGGTGACTTTGTTAAACAATGTTCTTATGGCGCTATTTAATAAATGTGTGGCTAAAATTTTACAGAGAGTTCAATTAGATGAACGCCAACAATAAACGCAATTAATTACCGGTGTGATGACAAATATTCCTTTTGCGATGCCTTGCATCAACCTGCAGTGCAACAGCGTCACCGGTAGCTAAGGTAAATTGTAATCTCTCCTTGGGCAATTCACACATGTGAACTATGCAGTCATTTATAAAACGTACATCCACAACGGCAAGTTCCAATGATTCTTTGTTCGGCGTACTCAAGATGACAAAACCTTTGTCAGCTTGTTGGCCCCCCGATTCGTAGTAGAAATTACTCGCCTCCGTTATGATGGAGATAATATCTTTGGAGTCGGATATGCCGCCATTACACACCACCTCATTTACGGCCACTTCATTATACAACACACCCAATACTTTGGATTTCAGTTCAGGTAGCGTGTATTCCATTTCGGCTTGATTATAAGAATACTTGTACTTGTAATGATTGTCGGTGGCTGGCAACGATTTTGTTATCTCCACCAAAGACTTTTCAATGTTTCGCAGGTTTGTGTTTGCTTGGTCATTGGTTAGCATTGAGCCCTTCGCTCTCAGCTTAGCATTAGCTACAGCTTCTTTATAGCCGGCCAAATCGTATGGCATATCTTCCAATTGCGCCAATTTTTTAAAATGTTCCTCTGTCAAGCCATACGTGTCGCTAAGTTTGTACAGAAAATCCCCGGGTATGCCATTGTTATTAAATGTATGCTTGATGGATTGAAATTCACGATAGGCCGGCACAAAACCAGGACATTCCATTAAATCGACATCCTCCAAATTGGGATATTCATTTAGGACTTCACTAAATGACTTGGACGAAGATTTCCTTAACGCCTTAAAGACTTCTTGCTCGTGACTTATTAATTCTAAAATAGCCTTTTGCTTATTTGCTATTTCTGGATAAGCAGAACCCAGAGAATCAGCCACAATGGGAACTAATTGGTTCAATAACCTTTCATTGGCGAATATATTTTCAGATACTGTTATGGCTTTGCGTAAAACTCGTCTTAGTTTTTGACTGCGGAATTGGTAAATTGGAATATAAGAATTGTATTGAAATGTTGTTTTGTTTCGCCGATTCTTACTTTTGATCAGGCAACATTCCATCAGCTAAACAAACTGTTACCATTCTGGCATGATCTGCCAAAATTCTATAGCCTGTATCCAATGTCGCCTTTTCGTCAGCTGTGGGAAATACACCAGAGTAAAGAGGAGCCTTGGATATCTGTTACAAAATAAAAGAAGTAAAGTTATTTACATTTGTATGTAAATGTAAAATGTCCCCAACGGGTATATTTAGAACGAAAAACTAAATCTTTCGGAATAGATTTACAGTGTGTTGAAAGGGGAAAGCCGTCATGCACTTTACATTCTACATATATCTTTTTTATCAATAGGTTATAGTTGTTGATGATGTTGATCAATGGAAAGCTTTGAAATGAATTCGCATAAATTAAACTACTCATCGAAATATTTACCTTCTGTATGGCATCAAATATCGGCACAAACAAATCGGTATCATAATTTGACGACTTGTTTTGCAAAATCGCTGTTAGTCTCTCAAAGCCCATACCGGTGTCGACATGATGGGCTGGTAGTTGTGTAATGGAACCATCTTCATGCCTAAAATAAATAAATAATTAGAACAATTATGAGAGAAATAAAAAATGTAATGTTGGAAGGAGTTGTGCGACACATGTTTCACCACACAGCTGAATACGGTTTGTTGTTACAGAAACGCGTAAATAGTTCTTTTTTCTAGATCCTGTTTGTATATGCGAATAAACGGTTTGGCTCAAATTGAAAAAAGTGGAGGTAGATTCTGAACAGCCCTGATCAATCCGAAGCAATCAATTTCAAAGCGAATTGAAAAGCGGGATGGATCACCCTACTCTTACACAATAAATAAAATCTGATTTCAATAGTAACTTCTCATTATCGAATTCCATGAATAAGCTGGATGAGATCAGTTGCCTTTGTTTACCTCCATAATATTAGAGACATTTTGGAGTTGATAGCCTTAAAAGCTCTATAAAAATATAGTATTTGAAGCACAATCATTTCAACCTTGGTAGGGAAAGGCCCTAGCTCATATTTTGCAATTCCATATTTTTGGTTAATCAGCAAAATACGCATATTATTTCCATAAAGAATTTCAAAAATTATGAGTTGGGACTTTTCTATATTAAGGTAACGATAAGTACACACACTCATATACACTGTGTGCGTTTTAACCATTTCAATGGGCCAACTACGCAGTACCCTGCAGCCAAATAGACAACAACCATTTATGGCTGAGAGTAGTGATATTTTTATACCGAAATATTAAAATACTGGACATAGGATATGAAAAGAATGACAAATAACAACAACATTAAGCGAAATTGGTGAAAATAAATTATTTTTTGGATGTCATTAAAAATAAGCGACATTGGTAAAAATAAATTATTTTTTGCATGACTCTTAATTAATTAATAAACTTAATTTTTTGGTTAATTTGAATTAGAAAGATTTTCAGTGAAAACGAACTGTTCCAAAAACACCAACTAAATTAAAATGTCATGTGATTATTTTCGACTTTATCTGATTCAAAATATATAATTTCTATCAGTTGAATGCCTATCTATAAGCTAACAAGTCCCCATATAGTATAATATGATCATACGATTTATAACACAAGCATACCCCATATATATTTTATTTAAAACATACCGATTATACTGTATAAATACAAGATTCCATAGTTCGGTCAAATCTGAACGTCCAGCGTTAACAAGTTTGGCACGCTCTTGCGAACTGGCCAAATCTGGTCGATGATCAATATGGATTTCAGTACAGGGACCACAAGGTCCTGACGAACCCATTTCCCAGAAATTATCTTTACTGCCAAATGGCAGAATGCGTGATTCGGGAAATCTATAAAGACAAAAATAAAGGGTTATTGCGCAATTAGAGTACATATGTACTACAACTCACCCCAAACTTCGCCATATCTCAAAACATTCCAAATCAGCCGGTAATCCCAACACCTTATCACCAACGAAATAAGTGACATACAAACGTGAAGGATCTATGTTGTAAGGACCTCGCAGTAATTCCAAGGCCATGGCACAAGCTTCACGCTGAGCAAAGATTGGCATGTTGTTATTTAAATATAACAAATGGAAAATGCAATTGCCTACCTTAAAATAATCACCGAATGACCAATTACCCAACATTTCGAAAAAGGTGTGATGATAACCATCCTCGCCCACAACAGACAAATCATTGTGTTTGCCACCCACCCGCACACATTTCTGAGAATTTGTCACTCTTTTGTGAGGCGGTTGTGTTTTATCCAAAAACACCGATTTGAACTATAAACACAGGAAGTACTATGGAATTGACAACAATGATTTCGGTGTAAAGATCTCACCTGATTCATTCCTGCATTTACAAATGACACGGTAGGATCACAGAACGGCACAACGGGGCTTGAGCGCACAAATTTATGTTCATGATTGTTAACGAAGAAGTCAATGAAAGTTTTCCGAATATCCCGGGAAGATAATACCCTCTGTAATTTTTTAGCCGATGAATGCATTTTGGATCAACATAAGAACGTAATGTTGGTAAATCCTACCGGTGAACAGAGAACGAAGACGATCTTACATTATCAGCGGCGTAGAAATTTCTAGCTTATTGGCGGCGGTAGCTCGATTACGCCTTCTTTTGTATAGCGCTGTTCACACATAAAGATATAAATCTACGACGTGGAATCTGATTTTATTTCAGAAAAAATATTAGCGGAGCTCACGTTCTAATGTACTCGTGATAAAGTTGATAATCTAGATATACAACATAAAATAAAAGACAAATACAATAGTATTTTTGACAAATCATTGTATTTCAAAAATTACTAAAATATCAATGCGCATGTGTAGGTACTGTAAAAATGCAAGTATTCAAAATTGTCCGCAGCTGCAGTACGTGTGGTTTTAGTTTGGAACCGTACAGCCTTTTTCAATTTATTCAAAAGTGATCTCAACACAGGGTCTATAGGTATGGGATCTGACATTTCTAAATGGAACTAGTCATTTACGGTTGATTTCGCATGTAGTCTGAAAAGGCTATTACAGGGATGTTCATACCATGCAGTGGAGACTTTCTTATTTTTATCGTTACTTCTGCAAAGGATACTGCAGGGATGTTCATAACATGCGGTGGAGTCATTTTTATTTTTTGTCGTTGTTTCTGTACGAAAATTAATATATCAAGTAGAAAAAACAACATTAATATTTTTCTCTGAAATTTTTTCACAGAGGTATATAATTTTCAATCGACCTTATGTCATTTCAGCCAGATTTCGCATGCAGTGTAACAAGGCTATAAGATTCTAAACTGTATAAAAAATTGTCATGTGTAATCCAGCCTTGCCATTCTCTGGGAACGGCATCATTGCGTTTGTCGCCGACGTTTTCTATTAGGTAAAGCTCTGCATTTTTCAGTCAGCTGCTCAAAGTAAACAAGTGAACATGTGCGACGCACCCAAAGAAGCTATTGTAGATGATCCTTCATCTTCTTCCAACGAAATTGACTCGGACAAGCGTCCAGTATTCGGAAATAGATTTTTAACTAAAGAAGATGACGTTTTTACACACAATGCATGGTAAATATTGGCAAAAAGTGGGTAGTATTGTGCTCAATTCGATGTTTCGAAAAGTCACAAGAAGTTGTTCACAAAACAAAACCACAGACTTCTTGGAGGGTACAAGACATCGTAAGAAACCCCAAGGAGGGGGAAGAGAATTAACGAATCCTGCTGAATTTTATAGATTTAATGCATGGTACATTAAAATTGCATACTGATTAAATTTCCATATTATTCCATTGCGTTTATTTTAGGGACAATGTGGAATGGGACGAAGAGCAAGAACAGCAGGCCCTCCAAGCTGTACAGAAAAATTCAACCATCAAAATGCTCGAAGATGATAAAGTAAAGTTTAAAAGTGACGCTGATAAATTTTGGGATTCCTTTTATGGTGTCCATCAGAATAGGTTTTTTAAAGATCGTCATTGGCTGTTTACAGAATTCGCAGAATTGGCACCCAACAAAGATATACAAGAACCCAGAAACATATTTGAGCTTGGTTGTGGGGTGGGCAACACAATATTACCCATACTGAAGTACAGTGCAGAAGCCCAATTAAAAGTTTACGGTTGCGACTTTTCCGCAAAGGCCATAGATATCTTTAGAGCACATCCCGAATATGACAGTAAACGATGCGAAGTTTTCGTAATGGATGCCACTTCTGAGGACTGGAATGTGCCTTTTGAGACAGAGTCTCAAGATATAATCGTTTTGATTTTTGTACTCTCTGCTATAGAACCGACGAAAATGAAGCGAGTTGTTCAGAATTGTTATCGTTATTTGAAACCTGGCGGATTGGTGTTGTTCCGTGACTATGGTCGTTATGATTTGGCTCAGCTACGCTTTAAAAGTGGGAAATGTTTGGAAGACAATTTATATGTTCGCGGTGATGGAACCATGGTCTATTTCTTTACCCAGGAAGAGGTCAGGAGTTTGTTTGCTGATGCCGGTTTTAAAGAGGAACAAAATGTAATCGACAGACGTTTGCAGGTGAATCGGGGGCGTATGTTGAAAATGTACAGAGTTTGGATACAAACAAAGTATCGTAAACCGTTAGTTGAAACGTGACATGATATTTATAAGTATAACAATTAAATAATAAAACTAACTATAAGAAAATAGTTAATGGTAATGCAAATAATTGGATTTTATATTTTCTACTATGGATTGCTTACAACTACATATATGTTTTGTTGCTGAACAACTTTTAAGTTTTCAGTTCGTATGTTGTAGAGAATTATGGAAATTCGGTTATAGCCCAAGGCGTATTTATACAGGTGATAGCAGCAGAGCAATAACAAATTCGCTTACAACAAAATACAAGTAATTTTTTGAATGGTGAGCCATACTGTCAAAGCAAAATATATGGTATTCGACAGTTTCGGTTACTTTTGAATGAAAAAAAAAAATCAGTCAGCTGGGCCAGGAACCTGATATACACATTGGCCTCTTCAGACTGTAGTCAGATCCAATGATAATTCAACATTTGTATAGCGAACTTGAGTTGAAAACGCTTTATTTCGTTTGCAGTCTGAAAAGGCTGAAAAATCTCATCAGTTTTCACCTAAAAAACACTCTGAAATGTGTGCAATGATTTCTGTATAGGTGATAACAAAAACCTTAATAATAGTTAATTTTTAACTCTAAATAATTTGTTAAAACAAACATATTATTTTATATTGACCAGTGACAGTTAATAGGGTTATTTTTCTTTAAGCTGAGATAACAAGAACGTTAATAAAAAATAATTTTTTAATCAAAATATTTTTTTCACATTGGCGCTAACTACAATATGAATATTTGTATCAAAACAATTTTCAGAAAATAATTGTGATAACTAAATAAAATGTTTAAATTCCACTCATAATCAACAATTTTTTTTAATTGTTGCCAAAAGCATTACCAATGTGTGTGAAAACAAATTTTGAAAAAATAATATTGTGTATATAAATATGCCAGAATTATGAAAGATTAAAAGTAATTTATATGAAAAGGTTGTTAATAGTTAGTTTAGAACTGCAAACAATTATATCCAGTTTTTGGGTGGTTATTAATCTTGTTCGATATAAACGGACTGACAACATATGTATGTATGTGAAATCAATGAAAAACATATGTTTTCAGTCATTTAACTAAATGAGTTTTTTAAATACTCACCCAAAAATGGGTACTAGGAACGAGAGCTTAAAGAACTTTTTAACACGTCTAACAATTTATGTACAGAACATTGGTTTTTGTATTCTATACTATATTTGTATATTGTATATTCTATACTATAGGACTTTTTCGTTTTTCATTATATTTTGAATCAAAATTGAAAAATTCGCCAGTCTAAAACATATTTAATAGCCTTGTCACACTGCATGCGAAATCTAGTTTAATTGACATTCGATTTCCAAATGTCAAATTTATATGGCATCTGACATTTGTAAATCGACCTTATGCCATTTAAAATAGATTTATCACACTGCATGATAAATCTGACAGTGAGACTTTTCTGCGGAAAATATCGTTAAAAAAAACTAATTTTTCATAAGAAGGCTGTTTTTCCTTAAGACTGGATAACTAAGCTGCGATAACAAAAATCTAAATAAAATGATAAAATTTCACTGAAAATGAAAAATTCTTTTTTTAAAAAAATAATTTTGTGTTAAAAATTTTTGACTTAGCCTGGATAATTATCCAGTGTAAGTCGAAATGATGGTAATATTTTTTTGAAAATTTGTTTTGACACATATATTTATATTGCAGTTGGCGACAATGTGAAAACAGATTTTTTTATTTTGAGCAAAAAATAAATTTTTATTAACGTTTTTGTTATCCCAGCTTGTTATCCCGGCTTAAAGAAAAACAGCCCTAAGAATCTGCATAAAATTTAAAGCTTTCCTGACAATCTTATATGAAGTTGTTCAATAAATGTTCATGTGTAAACACCACTTAAAACTGTAGATTATAACACGCGACGTTTATTTATTAGGTGGCACTGTTAAATGTTTTTTCGATTAATCATGGTGTAAAATCGATTTTATTCCATATACCATCATAAATAATCGTTTGCAGAAAATCGATCTTTTATACTGAAAATCGATTTTCTACTCATATTGAAATCGATTTATCAATCACCCAATTCACATCACTAGTCTTAGCATCACTAGCTCAGCTTTTCATAAAAAAATAACAAGAAACAACGAAACACCTTGTACGGATTAACGCCCTTTTGCGAAACGATTTTTCCTCTTATATGTGCGGTTGTTTAATAAAAATTTTCCACAACATAATTTGTTAAGCTGCAATTAAAAATAATCGTGCGAATAATGTAAGCAAGTGTTAAATATCTAAGAATACACAACGTCGTGGCATTTACGAATTTAAATGAAAATTTGGGAATAAAATCCTAACAAAAATTGATTGTATGGAACTGGAAAACGGGTCGTCGTCGTCGTCTGCAGTTTAGTTTTTCCTCGGTGGATATTTTTTTTCGTTTGACAAGTAGAGTAGAGCAGGGGCCTCAAGCGTCTTGTGTCTATACATATTGCGAAAACTTTTTTTAGAAAAGAAAAGTAAATAATTAAAGTAATATTACTTTGTGATCGATTGGTGTGAAAAAAAGTAAAAAATGTGGAGTGGAGTGTAAATAAATAATAACAGAAAAGTGAAAACGTAGTTATTAAACCAAAACAAAACAAAATGAGACAAGAAAACACGACCGACAACAACTTTAGTTAGTGTTAATTAAACAAAGTCGTCACAACATGCAGGCATAAATATATACAAATACAATATATGTATATGTACACCACCATTTAGTTAAAGAAAGAGTAAACAAAATTTTTGCATACCCCTCATCGGCCTAATTGAAAAGGGCAACAATAAGATAAAATGCGAGAAAAGAAATTTAAATGAATTGAAAAATATAAGAAAGAATTATGTGTCATCCATCCATCGTCTAGTGAAAGAAGAAGGAATGAAGAAAAGAATATATCTCATCCGTCTTTATGTATTGTGTGATATACGAGTGAATTGTGCAATTATTGTTTGTGTGTCGACGTTGTTATTGCTGCCCGATGTCATATGAAAATTCGTCGCCTCGGATTACAATTTGCAACGCCACTGTTTTATTGACGTCAACGGAGACAGAAGAAGCAGAACAGCAGCGAGAGAGTTTGCGAGAGCAGAGAGGCGCCTGGCCACAGAGATAAAAAACTATCATTGATTGATACTCCTGCATAGCATTTCGCATTTCATTTCGAAGTAAAATGTACCGGCATCGTCGATACATTTTGCATTCTTATTAAAAACTAATTTCTTCTTCATTCATTCTCCCCCTCCCTTTGTAAAATCATCACCAGGAGTACTTCAACTTTCCTGTTGTAGATGATTATCACCATTCAATGGAACGAACAAAAGAACAAACAACTAGCCAGCCAGCCAGAAAAAAGAGTTGAATTGGATTTTTGTTTGAATTTTTCGTTGCATTCCCCGTTTTTACCTGTTCACTTTGTGGCCTCTACCCTAGCTGGGCTACACTACACCTATGTATTTTACCTGTGTTTGCCTTTGTTGTGTATTGTTGCGCTGTTCTACTCTCTTCGTATCTCGCATTGACTGTTGTTTGCATTCGAGTTATTCGGTTTTATTATTAATCATTTCTTTCATTTTTATCTTCTGTCTCTGTGTGAGTGCGTTTATGGGCGTGTGTGTGTGCAGGCATTGTATTACTTTCCGTTTTATTTAACTTTTTGATTTTTCTTCAACTACAATTTGTTCGTTTAATTGAATTCCTGGTAGATTGTGTTTTTCTTTACTTATTTATTTATGTCTCTTTCCTCCTCCTCTCTGTACAACCAACGATCAAAGAACGAGCGAGGCGAGTCATTCATTTTTTTATCGACTGCATTTAATTGCCGCGTTTTGGTATAATTGTTGTTGCTGTTGGCTGTTAACTAAATGGCAGTGTTGCCAACCCAGTGTTATTTTGAATAAAACGTACAGCGCAACATAAAGTAAATAAATTATAAAAAAAGAAAAAAAAAAACAAAGTTATTGACCGGCCAAGTCGGAGTATATCTGTGGATTACCAACGCTCACATCTTATTTTTCACTTGGATTATAATAAAAAACTGTAAAGCTGGCGGAGGAGACGGCAGAAAATTCCAACATGAGTTGGGGTACAGAATTATGGGTAAGTACGAGTAGTAGTAGTAGTGCAGTGCAGTGCACAATGTTATCTAATGTGTTATTATTGCTTGATTAGTTGACTCCTCGAACTCAATGATGTGAATGACGGCTATGTACAGTGCCAAGGAAGTCAAAAAGAAACACTAAATTGTGCATTAGTTATGGAAATGCATTTTGAGATATGTGCTAATATGACTGACCAAAATATTTGACTATTATTATGTTCCGACAGCTAAACCCACTTTAAATTCTAGTTTTACAATAAATATTTCAAATTGCAAGTGACTTCGACTATCTGGAAGTGTTTCGAAGTTATCAGAAGGGATGTGGCAATCTCGCCCATGTTCAACTATATGATTATAATAATGTTATCAGATTTAGATTATTTGATATCTGATATCTTAATAAAAACAGAAAAGTTAGAAAATGACGGAGATATGGGCCGCCAGGAGTGACCATGTTTCCTGGTTTCCTTCCTCTGTTAGGCATCATGTGAGAAAATTAAACAAAATGTTTTCTTATTTAGGAAGGTTATGACTGTCGCAGTTTTTTTTTTGTAAAAATAGCAGCTGTTTGAAGAAAACATGAATTTCATTAAAATTTTGGGCATAAAATTGCGCAACTTTTAAACAGAACCTTAAAATCAACATAAAAGTCCACAAAAGCGTTAAATTGAAAGAAGCCAAGATGCTGGCATTTTGTCGCTGTCAACTGTATCCCCTTTTTCTCATTTTGAACAAATAAATTTAAAGATCTCAATATTTCAAATTTCACTATTGTATTTGTAGCCCTTTGGTTGGTGCCATTTTAATGGCCTTACCCCCTTAAAAGTCCAAACTTCGAAAAAAAATCTATGAACAATTGTAGGTACTATGACACTCACTTGTTATTGATTATTATTTTTCATAAAAAGCGCGAAAACCCCCTTTAACCCTAGTATTCGCAATGGGGTCTGACCAGGCCAAATTTGACTATAAAGTGTTATAACTTTTTTTGAGGGAAAAAAAATTAAAAATCGGCTTCCGTGAATTCTATAGGCAAGGCATTCTGATTACAAAAAGATTAATTGTGTTGATTAAAGTAATTTTTGTTGAAATTTAAAAACTGCTAAATATGCGATGTGGTCCGGCTGTTACACTGATGTCGTGGAATCGTTTCTGTGGGCTACATCGTTTCATCTGGTTTTTTAATATCGATTGATCGGGTGTTAACGTTCTGCGCGACAAGCGTGGAGCAAATCAGCTGCCTTAGATGACATCTGGTGCCTGCTTGTAGCAAACTTGGAGTCATCATACATCCCAGGGGCGATGTATGATGACTCCATCGAAACCAGTTAAATATGGCATAACAGTTTGATATGCGATGCAAGTACAAATTATCCCCTAAGAGATCAAATATACACAGGAAAAGCTATTGACAGTAATCGTGAAGTTTAGGAGAAAGTTTAGTCGTGGATTTAGCTAGAAAGTATTTTCATACGAGGCGTACCGTATATTGTGACAACTTTTTACAACCTTGACTATCGCAATTTAAAAAATCAAAAAAACGTGGACGTTCTCTGGACCATTTATTATTATAATAAATAACTCAAAGTAAAAATTAGCATTTAATTGTGTTTTCTATTTTCTCTGTCACAATGTCTTTAAAAATATCATCGCGATTTTATTTGTATTCAGAACTCAATGATTGTTTTCAATAACATAGAAATAACCACTTTATAGGTAATAATCTTCTAAATTTCCTTCTGTGGCCTGGCTGTGGACCACATTCCGTACTTTTTTTCGACCGAGAGGGCCACGTCCCCATAGCGTAGGGACAACGTACACACCACAGTCCGAACCATGGTGGCCATGCAGTAGAGGGTGGACACCGGCTACAGATCAAATATCAACAGCCGGTATAACAAAAATATGGTTATTCTTAAAGTTAGTAACTGAAAATATTATAGTAAACATATCATAAAAAAACTAAACATCCAAGCAGGAGAAAATCCTGGACTTTATTATATCGATTCCTAATCCGAAATCTATGATGTGACACAATCAATTGAAATCAATACACATTCTACGAATGGGATCTGTGGAAGCATAATTCGTACGCTGAAAATCAATATGAAGGAATTGATAGTATCTAGAAGGTCTAAATGGTACGTTAAACTTAATCCTAGAAATAATATAGTCAGAAGAGAAATCACCATTTATAACCTTATAAACCATCACGGTGTTTAACATAACACGTCTGCTTTTTAAGGATGGCAAGTCGATCAACTTCGATCTACTAGTATAAGGGGGAAGAACAAAATCACTATTCCAATGTAAGTGTCTTAATGAAAAAATCAAAAATTGTTTCTGAACTGACTTAATTCTATCAATATAGATACCATACTGAGAATCCCTCACTACGGAACCATATTTCAGAATAGGCCTGACAAGCGATGTAAATAGTTGCTTCGTCACGTAAGGATCAGAGAACTCCTTAGCCCATCGCTTAATGAAACCAAGAACACCATATGCTTTGTTAACCATAGTAATAATATGATTGTTGAAATTCAGTTTGGAATCCATTATAATACCAAGGTCTACGAAAGAATCAACTACCTCTAACTCAGCTCCTCTAATATTATACCTGACAAATCTCGGGTTCGATCTAAAGAAACGCATATGTTTGCATTTCCTTAGATTAAGTTCCATGCAATTTATGTCACACCAGCGTCCAAAACTATCCAAGTCAGTCTGCAATGGATGAGGAAATTCTGGCCAATCATAAGAAAAAAATATTTTTACATCATCTGCATACATTAGAAGACTAGAGTTAATAATAGACTCTGGAAGGTCATTTATGAATAATAAGAATAAAACAGGCACTAGATTTTTTTTACTTAGTGGTACAAAAATCACTTAAAATAATATTTTATTTTGTAATAGCTGGGAACTTAACCAAGAAATAAAGGTCTAGTTGGAGAAAACCTATGGATAAATGTAGAAGTTATGGACCTTCTTGTCTGACTAAATCAATTTAAGAAAAACTTCGTAAAAAGAAGACACGATTTTTTGAAATTTCAATAATTCTACAATAAGGTCATAACTTTTACACTTATTCCTTTTAGCTAAATAACGGATGTTACAAAATATAATAAAATATAATGTTGTCTAATTAGTAAAAGTGTTTTTCGCACTATTTTAAATAATAAAAAAAGTGTTTTGCGTCCACAAAGAGTGTCAAAAATTATCCTCTAATATCATCATGCATATTAGAGGATAATTGATGAACTGCCATTTGCAAATCGAATCGATCTACGTCAATTGGACATATTCTTGGGAAATTCAAAACTCATATTTGCTTCTGTTAAGATGGTAGCGTGAATTCATACTGACGGACGAACAAGTCCACATCGTATTTGAATTTTATGACGAACATTGATATATACAATTTTTAAGATCTCAGGTCGATATTTGGATATGTTACAAAGGAAATTGTTAACTTATGGCAGAGGTGGCAAATTATTCATTACATTTATTGTATACAAGAAATAATTTTGTAGGCCCCACACAAAGAAAAAACAGGGTAAATTTAATAAAGGGTAAATTTAATAAAACTAATACGTATTTATTAAACCTTTTTAATGGTTTTTAAAAATATTAGATCTTAAATGACCTACATTATTCATTTTCATTACTCCTTGGAGAGTTACAGCTTGAATCGCCTCGACTGTTGTGCGAATGCATTGCTTTAAAGCGAAATGCAATGTTTTCTTGAAATCGGCTTATTGTGATTTGGTCCTCAAAATACAGAGCGTCTGATGCATGTTGCAACATTAAGAAACCCAATTGATGCCAAGGGAGTTGCAACGGAAACTGCCTCAATTGTTGTGCGAATGCATTGATTTAAATCGTCCAAATTGGTTGGTTCTTTATTATTTGCAGGAAAACCAGGTCAATAAAACAGTGTCTGCTGAATCTCTGTCTTCAGTCCAAATGTGGCGCTTTTTCTTACCGACATGTCAATTGAGTCCAAAAATGACTGAAGATAATAAACAGTGTTTTTGATTTTCGAATAAATACAATTTGTTGTTAGTCTTTACAGTGAGGTCATGCTCTGCAGTAAAGCCGATAGACTTGGGGGCCAACTAAATGTGGAGTTTCTTGAAATCAGCATATTTTGAGAAGTTTTGCCTCAATTATGTCATAACAGGATTTGGTTATGTGTCAGGTTGCAACATCGTTCATTCATTTTTTTTATTTGTAATTTAAAAGCCATTCGGCCAATTATAATAAAATTAGAAAAGACGACAGAAAAATATCTAAAGATTAATTTTAAATAACAAGCGTATGATTTCATTTAAATTATATACATTCTGATATATTAAAAATAAAAAAATAATAAACTTAAATTAGCTCAGTGAAACCTAATTTGAATGCAGTGAAAGAAAAGTGTTGAAAGGGATACTCTTTCGACGCAGTTTTCTAAAGAAAAACTCTTTCAACAGCAACATTCATCGCCACAAAGATTCCTCTTCGGAAAATATTCATAGTTTTGTTAATTTTCTCACTTTTAAGAGAATTTTATGTAAATTTGCAAATACAATTCTTTCCAGTGTGGCCACGAGATAAAAGAAAACAAAAGTAGAACAGTCTAGACTACCAAAATGACATCGTTAGTAAATAAATTCCCGACCAACTGACGCCTGTTTCAAGTAACGGAAGGAAGGAAACTACCCCATACGCAAAGCCGTACACCGGACACAACAATTGCCGCCCTGTGAAAAGAAGAAAAACGTTAGTTAAGAGGGTGTTGTGTGTTATACGGCCAATACATGAGGTTAGTTCAAATCGAACAGCAACTATTGAAAAACACACACTCACACTATGATGAATAAGGAATATCATAAATTTAGGGGTTCATTCACCATAGCCATTCATCAGCAGAGGCAACGCATAAACAATCAAATTCCGGAAAAAAGATAAAACAGGCCAGGCGCAGTATGGTGGTGGGGGATGATATGGGCATTGATGTGAACTTCACATGGCCAAACATGGCTAACAAACAACTCTGGTAACATATTGTGGGTGTTTTTTTTTATTCGTTTGTTCTTCTTTCTCGAATGCCAAAAAGGAATACTTCAAAATTATTTAAAAAAATAACAGAAAAAGAATCCACAAAAATTCATATTTCTAAAGTATTTTTTTCTCTCTTTTGGTCAAACAAAAACAAAACAAAAAAGAACACAACCAAAAAAGCTTCAGAAAAAAAACAAAAGAACACCTTTTCTTTTGCCACAAATACTTGGCTTATAAATCATTCGCACAGGCAGCAGCAGCATACATATGTACATGTATGAGGAGAAACACATGTGGTAACTATTCAACCATCCAGCCATCCATCCAACCATCCGTCCGACTGCCAGATACACTTTTATGCAGATACATTCATACATATGGATGTGTGTATGTGCACATACACTCATACTATATAATCATATGTATCTTTGTATATTAAGAAACACAAATTTACATAAAACCCGTAAAACCAGTCCAACGACAAATTGAATTTAACAGCGTCAGAAAATAAGAAAAAATAAAATAATCTTAAGAAAAAAACACTACAAATTAAAAAAGCAAAAAGTTTTTTTTTCATTTTTCAAAAAACTCTGGACAACAACAACAGGAGGCCAACAAACATGCAAGTGGTTGAGGGTTGGGGGGGGATATACATAGTATTGACCACGTTTCCTATGTTAGCCCGCCAACAACACTCAGAGCCGAGCCGAGCTGAGCTGTGTTGGCCAAAACAACACTGGTCGTTGTCGATTAGCAAGCGCTCCGTATCTGTTGGTGTGGTGGCTGCCTAAGATCAGCGCTTTAGACGGGATGGAAAGAATTTTGTTTTGTTGTTTGTGACTTCGACTGGCTGGATGGCTTGGCTGGCTGGCACTTTTTGGATTTCGTATTAATTCCTAAAAGTTAATAACACTAAATTGTAATGTTAATGTCTGACGTTGAAATAATTCATAACATTTGTTGTTGTTTTGCTCTCTACGAGCATTTAGATTCTATTGTCTGTGCCTGCCTCGCAAAGATGTCAAGTTTTGCTGGCTTTGCCAAGATTTTTAAGAAGACTTCGCCGGCTGAGTAGAGACTACTCTACTCATGCCTTCATAACAGGAATTTAAAGTACTAAAACTGAATTTTTTATTAGCTATCTTGATTTTATCCATTTCAATGGCTAACTTCGCTTAGTTGTTTTTTTTTTCAGAACGGGACGAATTTTGTCGGACAGACAACAATTTTAGAATGTTGAAATTTAGAATATTTTTCTGTGATCATCAATTCAAAAGTGAAGAAGAACATTCAATGACCTTAAAGAGCGCAGAGTCTGCGCGTAATCTAAGTTGGGATTTTGCAAAAATATAGCTATTTTTATAGGGCAGTATTCTCTAACATTGAAGTGATAGAGAAGAAGAAAAAATACATGTTCTCATATTCAATGATTGATGAATAGGACTTTTTCGAGGGTTAAATTTTTGGAAAAGAATACAAAAATTGTTGGAATGCTGTAGAAGTACATGTCGCACCCACATATGACATAATCAGTTTAACTTCATTTGAAAACGGAAAATATGTAACATGTTTTTTTATCTTATATTTACAAAAAGCGTCATCATTTGATATAACCACGCTTTATGATGGTTTAAAGGACAAAAAATATGAAACGGGGGCAGGGGATTTTTATGGGGATTTCAATAAATATTATTATTTATTTATTTCATTATTTATTACAATTAAAATTATAATAAACTTATAAAATAAGGGGACTAGCAACTAAGACCCGTCATAAAATATATTGGGGATTTTGTGGGGATATTCTAAGTACTTTGAAAAATATATAGTATTTGATTTTAACTGGGAATGCAAAATTTATCAAAAAATATCTACAAATTTATTACTTGGCTGCTCGCATACCTTTATCATGACTTTGTTAGGTGACGACCATCTAATAAAGATATGAAAAAGAAAAATGTCATCGAAATAGGAGCATTGAAATGAATTTGTTATAAAGCATTTTATACTATCAATAAAAATTTAAATTAAATTAATAACGCTCCAAACTCCTATAAACATTTGCTCGCATCCAACAAAATATCATCCGAGCGCTGCTTCTTTGTCCACAACATTACTTCAATTTTAAATAAGGGCACGACACACAGTGTCACGGTTTCGTACAACGAGTGACCAAAACTAGAGGGAATTATCGTAAAAATTTGAAATTTTGAAATAAATATGATTATGGGTGAAATTTCGAAAAAATTGGAGATAGTTAACACACAATATATGAGTCATTCCATGCCAAACAGGCTAAAAAATGTTCACATCGCTACGATTTTCACGAAAATTTCAGAAAATATTCTTCTTTAAAAAAGAGTTAACACGTGTCTTAGACAAAAAATCTTAAAATTTTCTTTGCAGAGTTATAGACATTACAAAAAATCCTGTTGACAAGTGTATATTCAAATCCTTGTATTGCGCAATCCGTTTAACCGATTTTAAAGCTTTATACCTTGTTTGAAAGGGATTCCATTTACATTTAACGAGTTTCTTATTAAATCTGAATCGTGAATCGTTTTGGTCGAAATCTTTAAAATAAAACAATTTTTTTATAATGGGGATTTTTCATGACTTTTTTTGGGGTCAAAGATGATCTAAATATTCCATGGTTGTTGAGGATCTTCATAAATTGTTTTGGTTTTGGTCCATTTCTTTGAAATACAACAACTTTTTTATATTTTGGGGAGAATTGGGGATTTTTCATAACAATGTTGGGGACAAGGCAAGCCTGAATTATACATAGATTTTCTCCAAAATGACATTATTTTCTCGTTAGGATGCCAGCTATAAGAAAATAAGTAAAATATTTATTTTATTATTTTCGGCAGGATTTTTTATCATTTTTAAATATATATATTTTTTTAAATTGACTTACATTGATATTTATGTATTGATAGTTTTCAAACAGACATTTAGTTTTTTATTAGAAAAAAAACAAGACATAATAATTTTTGTCAATTTCTTTTTTCGTTTAAAAAACGAGTTTTTTTCGTTTAAAAAACGAGTTTTTTTTCGTTTAAATAAACGTTTTTTTTTTCAACAAAATCATAATTTATCTTAATGAAATTTAATACATAGCACTTTTTATACTCTAACTATTTGGTGCAAAAATTTGACAGAAAAAGTAAATTTTTAGTAAAAACAAATTCGTATTGGACAATGCTTAAAATCTACAAAAAATGGGATAGCATAACGAAATTTTGGAATGATGGTGAGAAAATGTCTGTTAAAATAATTTTTTTATTAAAACAGTCGCCATATCTTTATGTATTGCAGGGATTTCGATAAAACAATGAAAATTGAATCTTGTGAAGTCCAAAAAATACCACAGCCCCTAAAATGAAGTTTAAAATATGTGCTCGGGCGGGCCCATGGCTCTAGGGACCCAAAAAACGGGAAATAAATATTTTTGTGAAAAAGTAGGCTCTACTGGATCCACAAAATATTTTTTCTGTTATATATATAATCTAAAAGAAATTTCCTTTCGTTTGAGTACCCACACTAATATTTAGTTTCATACTGCCTTCTTACGCGCCTCTTGGGGCCTACTGGGTCCACAATAATACTTTTTTTTGCATAAATGCAAACCATGAAATTTCCTTTCATTTCATACTTGTATGAAAATTGGCGGTCCCGTTTTTTCGGGTTCCTAGGGCTTCACGGTTTGAGGGCCAATTTTTGATCAATAATAACAAGATTGGATTTTTTTAATTTTGAGGTGCACCCCACAAGATGCACTTCAGCCCTTCCCATTAAGATTCTGAAGGTACGAATATCAAAAGGTCTCTTTATTTTTCCCGTCTGCGCAGTCAAAGAAATATACATACCGAATTTCACTATTCTAACTGCAGCCGTTTGGTTTGGTTGGTACCATTTTTATCCCCTTTCGCCCCATTTTCAGCCTCAAAGTACAAATTTCAAAAAATCTTGTTTGCTTCCTTTTTGCTTTCACAGTCTGATGAATGTATATACCGAATTTCGTGATTTCAACTTCAGCGGTTTGGTTGGTACCATTTGTATCCCGCTGTTCAAATTGTACAAATTCTATCTATATATATCTACGCAATTAGACGGATGTACATTCCGAATTTCATATTTCTAGCTGTTTTCGTATCATTGGTACCATTTTTGTCCCATTTCGCCCGCTTTTATTTACTTTTTTTGGTGCTTTTAGACAACAAGAGGAATGCGCACAACAAATTTCAGAAATTAAAAATGCTTAAATAGTCTTAGGGTATTAGGGGGTATTTTCACTTCTTGTTAGGGAACAATTTATCCCTCTGAGCCGATCTCGCTCACTTTCAATCCCCACCGATTTGCAACCATAAGACACATTAAGGGAAAATTTGAACATCCTAGGTAATTTCGTGGTGCGGCTAGCGTTCTTGCAACAGACAGAAGTACGGACACACGGACATGGCTATATGGTCTTAGAATTTTACCACGTCCCAGAATGTATGTATTAGGCTGGGTCGCGGTCCATACAGTTTCCAGTCTCCCCACGATAATAAAGTTTTGATTGTGTAATGATGATCAGATCAAGCAATCATGTTTTTTTTCGTGTAATTTTTTGTGTTGCATTTTTATGCAAATCTTTTTCTGAAATAATAGACCCTTGAAAGCACTTTAAATATGAATTTTCATTGTTGTCTGAGAGTAATTTATTGGCCGAATTATTAGACGTTTATAGCATTTTTTGGGGAATTCTCACAGTGACAACTTGAAACTTATTCGTATTTGGTGGTATTATTTTATAAAAAATAAATAGCTATATACGTTATGAAGTCATCCTTAGGCAGAGGATATAAAGATGTAAATATTAACAGATGTTTACACATAAAAATAGGATAGCCAACTTCCATTTTTTTTATATTTTTTCTTCTTAATATATTGGGAATTGAACACCCTAAATAAATTTATAAAAATGTAGAGTTTAAAAAAATGACTTTTTGTTGCATATTTTGAAATTTTAGCCATAGTTACGACCCCAGTGCGTATTGTCGTTGTAACTGTGTCTCTAGTGGATATCCTCCACTCCAAATGCCGCAATTTTGCTTACTGGTCTTTGTCTTTTAAAAATTATGTTCCCTTTTGATCTGCTACCATGGCGAAGGGGGATAAATGTGAAACATGTCATATTTCAAAATATATACCCAACATATCGTACGTACCTCATATGCATTTCCCACTGTGCAATCTGTTGCTGTTTGACATGCAAGTAAATTCATACAAATATTCCAAATATGTTGCCAACTTCCCTCCTATGGCGAACTTCCCATGAAGTCGTTAAGGTAAATAAATAATCTAAGGTTTCCTTGACCGTTTAAACTTGGCTAACGTTGAATTACTGCTAATAAATCGCAGAGAAAGAAAGAGATTTCTCCAGCACATTTATTGTCACGTCCATAAAAACATACATACACAGTCATACCTTAAGAATTTTATCATTCCTACCTTCCCCTCCCCACCACTCCATACATTCGCTCACTCATTCGTCTAATTCATATCAGCAAAGTACGAACAAAGCGTGGTGACTTACGTGAATAGAACAAAGCCAAATTTGCGTGACGGAAGGCAGACGACAGCGTCGTCCGTTGAATTTTGTTAATTCCCTCACAGCCCATAAAGACACACAAAAACTAGATAAGAGGGTCAATAATTGTGTCGGTTGGTTGGCTGGCTGGCTCATTATTTACGCGAAATATTAATATGACGGCGACGCTGACGACGACGGATGACCATGACTATGACGGCTTTAATGTCTATGCCAAGAAGAAGCCATGCTGACATAAACCCAAGGAGACATGTAAGGTGGAGTTGGTTGGCAACTTTCTTCGGCTCGGCTCGGCTGGCTAAAGAAAAATCATCATCAAAAGTTTCACTTTAATGTGCGATCTTTTTTCTTTCTCTCTCAGTCTTGAGCATGCATGATCATCATCATCGTCGTCATCGTAAAGAATTCAAATAAGTTAAGTTTTCTTGCGTTTGGCGTTAAGTAGTAAAGACGTTAATAACACGTTAAATCGCGCAGCGAAAAAAGCGAATTTACCGTAAATAATTATACAAACGTTGAAGAGAAGGAGGCCTACCATCCAACCTAACATCCAACCATTCATCCATCCATCCATCCATCCAGCAGCAACGAACGCATCGCCGCAATGTAAACACGACTAATCTCAGCGCAAACATTCATAAGCAGTGCGCGCGCGCATGTGTAAACTGCTGTTTGTTGTGTTTACATTACATTCATTCATCTTCAAGAAATGGCTATGACGATACGTGAGTTTTCTCGATTTGGAAATGATCAATTATCGTATTAAAGGTCTAGGTCCCATTAGTCTGTCTGCCTGGCCGTCCTTCCGTTCCTCTTGAGCGGAAATAAAATAAAACAGCCGTTGTCGTTGTAAGAAGCGGAAAAAAGAAACACAGAACAGACATGACCAAGGTGTTGTTGCCTTCCATCACTGGCAACATTGACAGGCTGTGGCAACAAGCAGCACTACTTCAATGTTGTTACAGCGTCAGCTCCTCCAATTGCTGGCTGGCTGGCTGTCTATATAATTGTAATTGCTGTGTCGTTGTTTCCAGCATAATCGTATTGATTGTAGTGCTCCCTGCCAGCCTGAGTGTGTGTGTGGATACTTGGGGATTTGTTTTTTTCTTTCTTTTGAGTCTTTAGCCACCCACACAATTTTGTGGCCACAGCATAGCACACGTTGGTCGATCACAGTGGTTTGAAACAGGAAAAATACGAAAACTTTTTTCTTGATGAAATTGAAAATCAAAAGTAATTTAAAAGAAAATTAATATTTAAAAATATATCGCTACCTTAATTCGAAAAGGGCGTAACTGATAATTTTTTCGACATTGCAATTTTTACATATTCCGATGTATTTCAGCGTTTTCTAACGAAATATTTAAATAAAAAACGCGATTTAAAAAATTGTCAGTTACGCCCTTTTACATGAAGGGATTTGAACTCATACTACAGAACATATAGTATTATCCCTTCTCAGTCGCGGGACTCGTAGCAAGAGTGATCGCAGTGATGAATCATTTTAGTTGTAACAACGAAGAGGAAGAAGAAAACGGAAGACTACATCTTATGCGAATATCAAGCTCCAGTAAATGCTGTTTTACAGGATTATAGTTGGCGACATAAAAATTTAATCAATGATAAATAGTCCAAAAAATAAATGAAAAATCGCCCAAAATAAAAATTTGGTCACTTAATGGAAAGTAGCCCAAAAACGGAAAATGAAAATACCCCCAAAATCATATCAAAAATAAAAAGTCCCCCAAAATGGGACATTTTTCACGCGAAATTTCTCCCAAAAAGCGACATAAAAAATTACCCAATGAAAATCGCACAGAGAGCGACATAAAAATTACCAAGTGAAAATTCGTTCAAAATAAAATGGCCAAAGAGGGAAAATGAAAATACTCCCCAAAAAAATAAAAATCAACCAAAATAAATATCCTCAAAATATTTGTTACTTTTCATATGAAAAATCGCCCAAATTTATAAAATATCAGCCAATGGGCGATATTTCATAAATTTGGGTCATTCTTCATATGAAAATTCGCCCAGAAAGCGACATAATAAATCCAAAATATAAAAAATAATAAATCGCCCAAAATATTTTGTTAAATGAAAAAATGGCCCAAAACGGAAAACGTCCCAAAATAAAAGAAAAATCACCAAAAATAGAAATGAAAAAAAAAAAATCACCAAAATTAGTTTTTTGAACGATTTTTCATTCAAATATAAATTAGGTTAATTCAAATATGAACCTTTCGGGCGATTTTTTGTAAATGCAACTTTGACAATGACAAATATGAAATATTGCCCAAATATTATGAATAAAGTTTCAATAATTTTGGGTGATTTTTCATAAGAAAAATCGTCTTGTCCCCCAAAAAATTGGGTCATTTTTCATAAAAAAAAAATCGCCAAAAGCGACATAAAAAATTGTGTCATTTTCCGTATGAAAAATCGCCAAAAAAATGAGTGAAAAAAAGCCCAATATAAAAATTTGGTCAAAAAATGAAATTGGATCAAAACGAAAAATGAAAATACGCCCAAAAACAAATGAAAATTCAACCAAAATCAAAAAAGAAAAATCCCCCAAAAAATGGAGATTTTTGATACAAAAATTCACCCAAAAAGCGAAATAAAAATCGCCCAAAATCAAATTTTTCCAAAAGAAATGAAAAATGGCCCAAAACGGAAAATGAAGATACCCCCGAAAATATATGAAAAATCGTCCAAAATCAAAAATGAAAAATCCCCCAAAAATTGGAACATTTTTCATATGAGAAATTGCTCAGAAAGCGACATAAAAAATACCCAATGAAAATCGCTCAAAAAAATAAATGAAAAATCACCCATAATATTTTTCCAAATGAAAAAATGACCAAAGAGAGAATATGAAAATAGGCCCAAAAATAAATGAAAAATCGCCCAAAATTAAAAAATGAGAAGTACCCCCAAAAATTGGGGGATTTCTCGTATGAAAAATGGCCCATTTTTTTATCTTGGATTTTTCATTCAAATATAAATAAGGTTTATTCAAATATGAACCTTTTGGGCGATTTTTCATAAATGCAACTCTAAAAATGACAAATATGAAATATTTCCCAAACACGATCCAATAATTTTGGGTGATTTTCATAAAAACTAAATAAAAATAAAAAAATAACAACAAAAAAATGTGTCATTTTTCATAGTTCCACCAACCCCTCCCCAAAATTGGTCATTTTTATATGAAAAAAGCGACTAATTTAAAATTACCTAAAGACAAATTCTTATTTCTTATTTTCAAAATAAAAAAGTTGCCCGAAATGAAACTACACACAAAAATAAATAAAAAAATTACCCAAAATAAAAATTGATAAATCCCCCAAACAAATTTAATTTTTTATATGAAAAAAAAATTATGAATGCTTTTTGGGCTATTCTTCATTCAAATATTAATAAAGTTCATTCAAATATAAAGAATGAACCATTTGGGCGAATTTTCATAAAATTATGAATTAAGATCCAATAATGTTGGCTGGATTTTCATGAGAAAAATCGACTTTTTTGTATATAATTATTATTGGATCACTTTTCATAATCATTTCTCCCAAAAATGGGTAATTTTTCATGTGAAAAATCACCAAAAAGCAACTAAAAAATTGGATAATTTTTGATATGAAAAATCGCCCAAAAAGCGACGTAGAAAATTTAAACAATGAAAAATTGCCCAAAATAAAAATTAAAAAATAAATGAAAAATCACCAAAAATGGGTATTTTTTATATCAAAAGCCCAAAAAGCAAATGTGGAATATCGTCCTTTGGTTATAAAAAATAAAAATGAAAAATTCACAAAAAACAAATCGCGATTTTTCATCAATGCAACCCAGAAAATGACAAATATGAAATATTGCACAAAAATTATAAAAAAAAAATAATTAAATTAAAAATTTGCCCAGCACGAAAAAGGAAAAATCACCGAAAAAAATGGATCAAAAAATGAAAAACGTCAAAAAAAAAAGAAATTTCGCCCAAAAATCGTCATAAATGGGTGAATTTTCATATGCAAAAACGCCCAAATAATTGGGGCATTTGTCATATGAAAAATCGCCCTAAAAGTGTAATTTTCCGTAAGAGAAACAACTCAACTTTTTTGTATGAAAAACCGGACATAAATATATTCTTATTTGGGGTCAGCCCAAAGCCGGCTACGCGGTGTAAAGATGTTGCCGGACTAAACGATTTTCTACTCTGGGGTATTATTAAAATAAATAATGAAAAATTGCCGCAAACCCACATATAAAAAATATTGTCCACATTTCTATGAAAAATCACCCACTTTTTACCGATTTTTCATATTTATTTGTTGTGGGATTTTTCATATTTTTTGGCCGATTTTTCGTGCACCCAATAATGACCTATTTTTGCGCTGTAAACCCACATAACCCAATATTTCCCACATTTTTATGCAAAAATCGCCCACTCTTTGGTTGATTTTTCAAATTTATTTGTTGGGAGATTTTTCATATTTTTTGGGCACTTAATAATATGAAAAATCAAATTGCCCTTTTGTGTTAATTTTTCAACATTTTATTTGGGCGATTTTTCGTTCACCCATTTTTGTCCCGCCGTTCCTCATTTGTTACCATTTCCATTCCTCAATTGTTACCACTGTGCCCTCTGTGTGTGTGTCGTTTGTCAATTATCATCTGAATGTGCAACAAATAGTTCCTACAAAACGTCTGCCGCTTCCCATGTTCCGCTCATCACGCCACACCACTCGACATCATATAAACAACAATGGCAAGTAATCGCTCGGCGTTAATTACTTGACGCGTAGTCAATATACTACTACTCACACTTTTATAAACTTAAACTAGAGGGGCTTAGCATACAGATGCTAGATATCTGCGGATGTACAACAAACCCATCACGGATATTCTATTATCACAACAATATCAGTTTCTGTTTCGTTTTTGTTTTCAAAAGAAAATCTCCACTGTTTCATTTCCTTCACACCTTTGCATTCATTGTTGTTGCATTGTTGTGGTCTGTCTATGATCTTGACGTTGGGTTTCCATACAATAATACAAAAAAAAATAAAATAAAAATAATAATATCGATTTGAAGTGTTAACCTTCAGTATTGAAACGAAGAAAAAATAAATGGTGAATGGTATTTATCACAGCGTTTTTGTTTTCCGTAATTTAGCTGCTGTGAATGGTAATTAAGAACACACGGGTCGACAAAAAATGCACTCGATTTATTTTAAGTAAAAATGTTGAGTTGCTGAAAAATTTCATTAACATACCTAATTATTGAAAATGTGTTCTAGCTCCAGTGGAATATTTTCAAAATTTGCAAACATAAGTTTGCGAATTATTACAATTCAAAAAAATTTTAAATTTTTCAAAAATCTTTATATACTTAAGGATTGGTTTCGTGCGGACGATTTAGTTATAGAAGCAGGAACCTTTTAAAATGAAGACATTATAACTTTAGTCAGTCGGCCATATAAATATCTAAACTAATGAAATTTCATGATTTTTGGAAGCCAACTTTATCACATCTTCAATTTCTTCGACTACTCCTTTGTGTGACACGAATTCCACTTCAAAATGCTGGCCGAAAAAGTAATGAAATAACTAAAAGGTAGTTTTTCCTTCCAAAAATATTGTTGTAAACAAAAAATATACTTCGTAAACAACAAATCAGGCAGATTTTGGACACACAAAATTAATTGTCCCATGTGACCAAAGCATGTCCAATGAAAAGCAAATATTTCACTATTTATTGGGCAATCAAAAAAAAAACAAAACTTTTGTATTGGCAAGCTACAAAAGAATTCTTAGTACATTACCCAACAATGACAATGTTAAGCCACTTAAAAAAACGTTTATGGAATCTTACAAAAAATATTTGACTTGTATTTTAGATGGTGAAAAAAGGAGTTTTTACGGTAACAATGAATTAATTGTGTTCTGTACGGTTTACCATGTACTAACGATAGAACAAACCAAACGAAAAAAAACACTATTTCAATTTAAAATTCTATACGTCTAATAACACTTTTTACATACGTCATTTTCATCATACATTGATGAACTTACGAACAGTAGAAATCTAAATAGCAAATCGCATTTGTTTGGCGTGATTTATTCCTCAAACTCTTCCTGTATTACCCTCCACAATACATTTCCAGACCGTCAATCATGAAGTAATAGCTCAAATATTTATGGCAGAAGTAAAATTAAGCTATTGGGAATTATAAGAGGCAGTGAGTTTTGTATGCTCCGAAGCAAAATGATTTATTTCAAATGTTAGGGAGCATTTTCCTCAGATTTTCGTTAAGTTGAGAATATTTTTATACCCTCCACCTCCAGTATACTAAGTCTGCCATTCCGTTTGTAACACCTTGAAATATCGACCTGGGACACTATACTGGATCGTCATAAAATTCTAAGACAATCTAGCCATGTCCGTCCATCCGCTCCTCCGTCTGTTGAAAGTACGCTAGCATCTAAACGAAAGGATTCTTAACTCCTTTTCAAAAATTTCCATAAATGCGTCTTATAGTCGTACATCGGTTGGTATTGAAACTGGGCGAAATCGGCCCAAAGGGAAAAATTGTTCCCTCACAAGGACTAAAAATACCCACAATAACCCTTAATATTTATAGAATTTAAGTTTTTTGAATATGTCTGTTTATATTTACTTGATATTTGGAAAAAACATTCCCCTGATAACACAAACGTTCACCATAAAGTGATTCCTATTTGCAGGGGGTGAAACGACAACAGCTAGAAACATGAAATTCGGTGTGTACATTCATCTGAATGTATAGACAGGAAAAATAAACTATTCAAATTCATACTTTATTTTGGGTAGAATCATGAACTTAGCTCATCTTGCACTGTGTACGTGGGAGATAATGGGTTTTCAAGATTTAAACTTTTGGAATTAAAATATGATGGAAATACAACCAACCAAAGGGCTGTAGCTGAAAATGAACCCGCAATTTAGGGGTTTTAAGCTTTCTTGTTGATCAATGTATACTGTATAAACACAAAAAATAATTAAAAAATTATATTTATTTTTTGATTTGAACTGGGATATTGTCCTGGCTCAAGACCATTTTGCTTCTATATTTAATAGAATGCAAATTTATTTACAAATGGCATGGTGACATTTATTACTTGGCTGCAGACTACCACGATCATGATTTCGACCGTGTCAAAAGTCTTTTTAAGTGGCTTCGCAGCGACTTTTCAACATCAAACCCGGCCTCTATAAGGAGTCTGCAGCCAAGTAATAAATGTCACCATGCCATTTGTAAATAAATTTGCATTCTATTAAATATAGAAGCAAAATGGTCTTGAGCCAGGACAATATCCCAGTTCAAATCAAATATTGATTACAGACCAAAAAAATGCAAACGAAAAAACTAAAAAAAAATTATATTTATTTATAAAATTTTGTTTACAATATTTCTATTTGTTTTGGTTTGGCTATATTAAAAAAATTTTACATTTTCCTGTAATGTTACAGCACTTCTACGACAATCGACAGCCTCTGTGGAATGCAATCCATGGCGAAGGGTATATAAAGTTGGGCCCGGTTGAACTTAAGGCCGTATTTACTTGTTAATACTATTTTCTTTCCTTTAAGAAGAAAAAGGAAATGAAAAAAATCGTTTTAATGAAAATTTTTACTGTTTTTGAGGCTTTCTCTCATTTTAAAATAAAATAAATTCTCACAGTGTTACTCCATAGCTTATTTTTACTTTATCTTTACCCTCGTTCGTCGACAATTAATTAAGTAGCCAATCTGAATATGAAAAATATTTTTTTTTGTGTAGATTTGAATAAAAAATTTCAACAGAATCTTTTTCTACATAAATTGTAATTGAATTTCCGGCAATAATAATATTATTGGTTTCTGTGAAATTCATTATTTTAAAAAGAATCAGAAGTTTTTCACCCGATTTTTTAATGAAGTCTACTAAGAGATTTCATTCAACAAAAAATATTTACAATAATAATATTATTGGTTTCTGTGAAATTCATTATTTTAAAAAGAATCTGTAGTTTTTCACTCGATTTTTTAATGAAGTTTCATTCAACAATAAATATTTACATTCGGTAGTCCTTGGGGCAATCTCTTCTATTTCTATTACATACATACATTAAATAGTTCTAATATTTAATTTTTGGTGGTGGTCTATTATAGCCGTGTTAGATTTTTTAAATTTTTTACAATTTTATTTCCTACTTGTTTTACCTATTTTTCTTGGTTTTTTCATTTTTTTATACCTTTTGTAAATAAACTAATGAAAAAATTATCATTCTGGTAATTTTTCAATGGAATTATGACTGCAAAAAAATAGAATCTATCATTTTAACACTTCCAAACTCACAAAAAAAAAAAGACAACTAAGAACACTACATTAAAATTTAAAAAAATGGATTCGAAAATCTGAATAAAAGAAATAAAATTGCAAAAGCTTTAGGAAATATAACAGTGCTATAACAGTCCACGTCATCGTTTTAAAATTAATTGAAATAACCTTCAAAACAAGGTATAACACTTTGAAATCGGTCTAGTATTTCAGGAGTTATAGACGATTGAACAAACACACCTTTTTGATTTTTTGCACTGTTAAATTTGTCATGACTCTTTAAAAAAAATCTTTTTTTAATACGTAAAAAATATTTTTATGAGAATCAAAATCGCAGCGATCGCTTTACATGGAATGACTCTTATGAAATTTTTTTATTCTGACAAAAAGAGCAACAAATTATTTGGACCTACTCCTAAACTGAACTGTTGTTTTCTTTAGTTTTCTGAAAATTACAAGACCCCTTTGGAGTCTTGTACATAAGAGGGCAAATTTTTGACAGAATATGGGCCACATTTTTCCAGAAACAAAATCGCTATTAGTAAGTTCGGAGATGATTCTTTACTTGAGGTCGTTCCTCTCTGGACGATATACATACATATCTATAAATATTTCATATATTTTTAAACGGCCCAAAGCACTGGCATTTCAATGTGTGCTCTACTCCAAACCAACCTTGGCTTCATATTCTCTAAACAAAGATTTTGCCGCAAGATGAACGATGAACAACAAACCCTTTGGAAACCCAAGAGAACGAAAGCATAACCAAACGGACGGACGTGCCATATCTTTACCATCAAACATACCTTATAATAGGCGAATGTAAATGACGCGTTTAGAAAAACAACATCTCTTTCATCGCACATTTAATATCATCATTCAAATCTACACATTTGTGCGTGTGCATGTGTGTGTGGCGCAGAAAAAGAATCCCATCAATTTTTGCCTCTTTTTAATAAGTTACGTTCTTAACTTGAATGTTGTGCACAAAGAAGGCAGCAACAGCACCAGAAGTATGTCAGTTATAATTAAAACAAAAACATAGTTTCAGGCCAAAAAGAAAACAAAAAAAAAACAAAATACCGTCTACTACACATGCATGCATACATACATACCTACTTAGTACGGGCAGAGTATAGACCATAGACCCCGGTACCCGTAGTAGCTGATTTTGCTGCTGTTTTTCTTTTCTTTCTATCTTTTTTGTTTCGTTTTTTTTTATATCTGCTCCGGTGAGAGTATCTTGTGATACAAAAAAAAGCATCAACCTCGTTTGATGCATAAACACAACACACTCACTCATCCTCACACTCAAAATTCTCAGAGAAATGAAGTGCGAGAGGGTGAAGATAGTTTGTTGAGGGAGGGGTGGCGGGGAGTGAGAGGAACAAGTAACAAAATTGTATGGTTGTGTGAAGAAAATAGAGTTTCACTAACAAGATACACATTTAACATACCGCTGAAAATTGTTTTTAATTTTTATAATTTACATATGTGAGGGGCTGGTTGCTGTGTGTGTGTGAGAGAGAGGGAGAGAGCAGGGACTCTCGACTGACTAAGCCATGTTTAAAACATAACGGAGACGGCTTTGTGCTGCAGACTTCACTGTGTTGTGTGAACCCCCTCGTCTCCTCTGTGTATGGAAGATTTAGAAGAAAGAAAAGAATAATAATCCAATTTTATGGCATGTAAAGCTAATCTTACAGCAATAACATTTATTAAAGTTCTATTTTTTCTCATTCGATGTGATATCATCATCAGCTTGGTCGTTTGAAGGGCTTTTTGAAGTTCATGTAAAAAAGCCATTTCATGGTATAACATAAATCATGTGTAAATTTTATATGGATCATTAGGTGTATTATTTTTTATTAACGCCGGGCTATAAATATCTTTGAACGCGTTAATTGTTGTAGCAGTGTTTTGTACTCAATTAATAAAAAAGAATTTCACAAACAATAGGCGCGTTTTATTCTACTTAAGCGGGCTTTTCTTTTGTTTCGATAAATTATCAGGATTTTAGAAATTTTCAAAAATTATTTTTGGTTACAAATAACAACTGAAGGGCCGATTAGACTATGCTACCAGTCAAATTATTCTTGTTGGAAGAAATAGTAAGGAATTTTCTCCAACTTAGAAAAAAAATCGCATGAAATTCTGTCCAACATAAAAAAGTCGAATGGAAAATATGGTCAACATCGCATCGCACATAAACAAAACGTTAACAACAGGGCTGTTTTTCTTTAAGACTGGATAACTAAGGTGCGATAACAAAATTCTAAATAAAAATTTAAAACTTCACTCAACATAACAAAAAAACTTTTAAAATTGCAATATCAATGTGCGTGTGAAAACAAATTAAAAAGAAAATAATTTTATGTTAAAAATATTATATTGTGGTTGGCGACAATGTGAAAAAATAATTTTTTATTTTGAGTTTAAAAATTAACTTTTTATTAAAGTTTTCGTTATCGCAGCTTGCTACCTCAGCTTAAAGAAAACACAAAGAAATACTAAAACGAAATATTAACACAAACAAATGAATTGCTTCTGGACATTTTTCGAAATAATAATTGCAATCTCTTTTTGAAAATATAGGTCCGATCACACCACGTAAATGTTCAAAGTTAAAAGTTATGACGCTGTTTGTATAGGCAAATTTGTTTGTCATGATTTTTAAAATTTGTTTTTAAATTGCTCGAAAACACGCCGCCTTACAATGCTTTTGCTGGCATTCTAACTAAGAAAACAAAATCTATTTGAAGAAAGTCTATGGATAAATGTGGCAGTTATGACCCTTATTGTGCAATCCAACAAACATAGTAATGCGAAAATGATTTGAAATCCTATTACCTAGAAGAAAAATAATATTGCGACAACAATCGTAATACGGAAGTAACCTCAATCGGAGAAGTTTGTGCGGCTAAGCGATACCCCAAAGCAATACTTAAGGATGATATATCGGCGTTATAGCTAAATTACCATTCCGTTCAAATCTAGATGGTATCGCCAAAATATCACCTGGAAGATCAAAAGGCGATATCGACACATCGAAGACAAAAATACAATTTTCCATATGTTAAAATTAAGGGTTGCAAATTAAATATATGGGTGTTATAGCTATATCATCATTCGTTTGAAATCTAGATGGTATCACCAAAATATCACATGGAAGATCAAAAGGCGATATCGACACATAACCGTCTAGAAGACAATAATAAAATTTTCCATATTTTTCACTTTCAAACAAAATGAGAAAAATTAAAGGTTGCACATTAGAGAGATGGGTTTCAGAGAAAATTAATACAATGTAGCTTAAATTGCACCATCTTGGTTCCCATCCAAATAAATTTATCTGGCCAAACGGCCAGTTAGCAGCTTTTTAAGAGCCAGTTCGTTTTTCGTTTTAAAAGCATTGTCTGTTTCGTGTCCAAAAAATATGAATGTCTGATAAAATGTTATACCCAAAATATGTGTAACAATCACCTTTCTAATAGTCTTCTCACCAGTATCCTTGAATTCATTTAAAACGTTTAGCTAATCTTCTACTAGCCTGTGCCTCTTAGCGTTCGTGTTCAGTACTTAACAATGAAATTGAATTGAAAATATACACAGATTCTAACTAAAATGCTATAATATTCACTCAAAATAAAAAGAAAAATATTTTTTTAAAAATTTCACTCAAAATAAAAAAAATATTTTTTATATTTTCACTCAAAATAAAAATATGCCAAGTCATAAATGTCACCATGCCATTTGTAAATAAATTTGCATTCTGTTAAATATAGATGCAAAATGGTCTTGAGCCAGGACAATATCCCATTTCAAATCAAATAAATCAAAATAAAAAAAATATTTTTTAAATTTTCACTCAAAATAAAAATATGCCAAGTCATTAATGTCACCATGTCATTTGTAAATAAATTTGCATTCTATTAAATATAGAAGCAAAATGGTCTTGAGCCAGGACAATATCCCAGTTTAAATCAAAAATATTTTTTTTTTAAATTTCACTCTAAAGAAAAAAATATTTATTAATTTTCTTAGGGCTGTTTTTTCTTTAAGACTGGATAAGTAAGCTGCGATAACAAAAATCTAAATAAAATGCTATAATTTTCGCTCAAAATAAAAAGAAAAATATTTTTTAAAAATGTCACTCAAAATAAAAAATATTTTTGAAATTTTCACTCAAAATAAAAAATATATTTTTTATAAATTTCACTCAAAATAAAAAAATATTTATTAAAATTTTTCTTAGGGCTGTTTTTTCTTTAAGACTGGATAAGTAAGCTGCGATAAAAATCTAAATAAAATGCTATAATTTTCGCTCAAAATAAAAATAAAAATATTTTTTAAAAATTTCACTCAATATTTTTTATTATTTTTTTTTAATTTCACAAAAAAAAGCCAAGTAATAAATGTCACCATGCCATTTGTAAATAAATTTGCATTATATTAAATACAGATGCAAAATGGTCTTGAGCCAGGACAACAATATCCAAGTTCAAATCAAAAATATATTTTTTTAATTTCACTCTAAATAAAAAATATTTATTAATTTCCTTAGGGCTGTTTTTTAGCTGTAAGCTGCGATAACAAAAATCTAAATATAATACTATAATTTTCGTTCAAAATAAAAAGAAAAATATTTTTTAAAAATGTCACTCAAAATAATAAAAAAAAGTTCTTAAATTTTCACTCAAAAAATTTTTTTTTAATTTCACTCAAAATAAAAAATGTTTATTAAAATTTTTCTTAGGGCTGTTTTTTTCTTTAAGACTGGATAAGTAAGCTGCGATAAAAAATCTAAATAAAATGCTATAATTTTCGCTCAAAATAAAAATATTTTTTTAAAAATTTCACTCAAAATAAAAAAAAATAGTTTTTAAATTTTCACTCAAAATTTTTTTTTTTAAATTTCACTCAAAATAAAAAATATTTATTAAAATTTTCATAGGATTGTTTTTTCTTTAAGGCTGGATAAGTAAGCTGCGATAAAAAATCTAAATAAAATGCTATAATTTTCGCTCAAAATAAAAAGAAAAATATTTTTTAAAAATTTCACTCAAAATAAAAAAATAGTTTTTAAATTTTCACTCAAAAAAAATTTTTTTTTTAAATTTCACTCAAAATAAAAAATATTTATTAAAATTTTCTTAGGACTGTTTTTTCTTTAAGACTGGATAAGTAAGCTGCGATAATAAAAATCTAAATAAAATACTATTATTTTCGCTCAAAATAAAAAGTAAAATATTTTTTAAAAATTTCACTCAAAATAAAAAATATTTTTTAAAATTTAAATTTTTTTTTTTTAATTTCCGACGGTGTGTATGAAAACAAATTTTGAAAAAAAAAAATGTTAAAAATTGTGGACTTAGTCTGGATAATAATTACCCAGTGTAAGTCAAATTTATGATTATCGAGGCTAAGTCCAAAAAAGTAAACGCAACATAATTTTTGAAAATTTGTTTTGAGACCATTGATACCATTGGTATTGTAGTTGCTGACTATGTGAAAAAAATATTTTCTTATTTTGAGCAAAAAATTCAATTTTTATTAACGTTTTTTTTTAAACACCCTATTGTACTCTTCATTTGCTAATTCCTCGTTTTGTTACTATTTTTTATAGTGGTTTTCGTGTCAGTAAAAATGACTTAAAAAAATCATTTTTTAGAAAACTGTTTCTATGTGAAAGTGAAATTCAACTTTTGTCACCTTCAATTGAACATAAAGAGTGATTTTTTTGAGGTTAGGATTTTCATGCATTAGTATTTGACAGATCACGTGGGATTTCAGACATGGTGTCAAAGAGAAAGATGCTCACTATGCTTTGACATTTCATCATGAATCGTCTTACAAACGAACAACGCTTGCAAATTATTGAATTTTATTATCAAAATGCGTGCTCTGTTAAGAAAGTTCATTGCGCGCTTCCATTTTATGGTCAGTTTAATCGACCCACTGAAGCGGCTATTCGGGCTATTGTGACTAAATTTCGCACCAAATTTACATTGTTGGACATTAAACCACCAACACGCTTACGTAGAGTGCGAACTGAAGAAAATATCGCAGCTGTATCGGCCAGTGTTAATGATGACCACCAATTTTCGATTCGTCGCCGTTCGCACCAATTGGGTCTCTGTTACTCAAAAACGTGGAAATGCCAAAATTGGACTAAGCGGATGGACCACCTAAGACGCAGCCGCGGTCAACATTTAAATGAAATTATCTTCAAAAAGTAAATGTCATGGACCAATCTAACGTTTCAAATAAAGAACCGATGAGATTTTGCAAATTTTATGCGTTTTTTTAAAAAAAAAAGTTATCAAGCTCTTAAAAAATCACCCTTTATAAGCGGGTGTTATCGAACTTCTATTTCCAAAATGAGAGTACAAACAATAAATGTACCTTCGGCAAATATAGGAACTTTAATAAAAAAAATAAAAATATATCCCTAAATATTTTTGAACATCGTTTTCGAGTTTAGAAAGCCAAAATACGTTAGAAAATATTTTTTATTTAACATGGTTGTAGATTTTCACTCTGATTCTATTAGAGAAAAAACCCGAAAATGTTTGCTTTGGTGAAGGACACCTTTTTTCTCACCCCAAATGATTTTTGATTTGACCCATCCTAGTGTACGGCGGTTTCTTATAATATTACCCTGTTATTCTACGATAAGTGCAATGTTTTTTTCGTTTTTTCTTTTTAATGTCTGTACTTGCCTTGCCTTTATTTCCTTTTCTTAATTTCATAATATTTTTGACGTTTCTTGTGCTAACGACGGCCACTTCGAATTGAAATTGAAATCCTTGTGGAAGTGTTTCGTGTGACATGATGTCAATTACTTTTCTTGTGGCACTAGCCATTTTGTGTGTATGTGTGTGTCTGTATTGGAAGTGTTAAAATTTTGATTTCAACCCAACACTTGTCCAACACTTACCCCCATAGGTAAGTGAACCCTCTTCTTTCCCTCCATCCCTTCGCTGCAGACATCAAGAATAAGTAGTTACTTCGAAGAACATCCCTTGTGATGCCCTGTTAATGCCAAAGGACGATTAAAAAAAACTAAGTCCTGCAACTGCTGCATGGCTCAAGGCCAAAGACATGAGGATATTGCATGACTGTGAGAGTGTATGTGTGTGTGTGTGTGTGAAAACACTACCCCTCTTTTATCACCCACCCCTCTTGCACTTTTCTCCACAACCATTTCTATTTGTTTTGTCAATTCTTTTCACTTTGCTGCAGTTTCACATCCTTTTATTGCTTTTTGTTTTGTTTTAATGCCATGACAATATTTCCTTGTTGTGTTGTGCGGTGCATTGTGGCCTTAGTTGTTGAGCCTCCTTTTGTGCTTTGGTGTCTGGACCACACCCTATCACAATCATCGATTATGTTTTCTCGTTCCTTGCCTCGCTAAGCACTTGTTCACGACACAAGGCTTTGGAGTTTTCCTTGAGCTAAATAGGTAGACAGAAGGTCTTGCCTAGACTATGTGGATGTGTGCGAGATGTGGCCTGTTTGGGTTTGGGCTGTGCTCTAGACATTGTCTGTCATAATAGAACTGGTCTCCTCCTCCTCCTCCTTCTGCTCCTCAGGGTTGTATCTCAGACGTTTAATCACCGGCACCACGTACAGCCAGTCAGCCGACTGACTGAGCTGACTGGGGAAGCTATTGGTTTTCAAATTCCATTTCCTGTGGGAGTTTAATGCAATTTATTAGAATGACTTACAAGAAAATTGCGAACCTTTTGCATACGGTGTCACTCCAAAGGGGTGTTGCTCTAGAATTGCCCATTCTCAATGGTGCAATGACCCCATTGCCAGAGATGTCTAGAGTAGCGTAGTGAACATCCTTGATGGTTTCATAACATCTGGTGCGGAAATTACGAGGAAGTTAATTAAAACCTTAACTTGGAGATTGGAAGTACATTTTCCTTATAAACTTTAATTACGTATTTCATAATAATAATATTAATATTTTCTCAACACATATGAATATTAATTCTCAGCGCTATGGTGAGATAACATTGGCTGGCCTGGCCTCTGTTGTATTTGTTACTCATCGAAAACTCCATTTAGGTCTTTGCTTTGCTATCAGCTAATTGCAATTCAACGTTGACAGAGTAGACCCCCCTTCCAACCCACCCCATTACACCTCCACAACTAAATTGCAATTCCAGTCACTGTGGTCATAAGCAATTTCTGAATTTGTTTATTGGCAATGACGACGGCGACACCTTTTATTTACCTTCAACCAGTTTGTGCAACATGAATATCAACTACATTTGTGCTGTGTGTGTGTGCAAATATGCAATGACGAAAATGCAAGACTTGTCCCTTGACTTGGTCATAGTAGATGCGCTTAAAAAGAATGTTAATGATTCCCCCACCATAGTATCAAGTTTGTCGCAATGATCAGAGGATTACTTCTATATTTAAGATCATTAAGGAAAATTAAATCTATGTGTCTAAAGAAAGACATTTGTAGGGAGCGAAATGTTCCAAAAGTGAAGAAATCTAATCAGGATGGGCATTTGTAGCGATATTTTTCCATATTCAAAAGGGCGCATCTTTGTTCCAAAGAAAAACGCTCACTTCAAATTTAATTATTAACGGAGAACAATTGGGAACAATATGGGAACATTTGCTAATATTGGCATATTAACGAATATTGAATTACTTGCCCAAAAATAAAAGAAAAGGTATTAAAAACCAATACAAATTCTTCCTTTTCTTTTCTCAAAATTGTCAAATAAATAGGGGTGATCGAATAACAGAACGAGCCGACAAATAAGCCGAAAGCCGCCGCCGACGAACCATTTTGAGTAGCGCCGCTGCCGCCGATAATTCTGAACACAACTAAAATGTGATAAATTGTTTCAGAAAGGCCAGTTCACACTTTAAGATTTATTGTACAAATCTTATAATTTGAACAAAAAACATTGTGAGTCATTCCCAATGACTATAAATTATCAATACGTTGTCAACTATTTGCCATCGAAGAAAAAAAATATAAATTAAAATTGTAAAGAAAGATGAAATCGCAAGCCGTCTTCTATATATACCAAAACAATGTCTTTGCAAAAAGCTGCTTAAATACCCACAATATTTGTTAAAAAAGAACTTTATCCTTCTTGACTAATTTTAAACGATTTTTGTCAAAATCCACGAATTTTTCAAATCCACGATTTTTGTCAAAATCCACGAATTTTTCAAATTCCACGATTTTTTCAAATTCCACGATTTTTCCAAATTCCACGATTTTTTCAAATTCCACGATTTTTTCAAATTCCACGAATTTGTCAAAATCCAAGATTTTTTCAAATTCCACGATTTTTTCAAATTCCACGATTTTTTCAAATTCCACTATTTTTCCAAATTCCACGATTTTTTCAAATTCCACGAATTTGTCAAAATCCACGAATTTTGTTAAAATCCACGAATTTTGTTAAAATCCACGAATTTTGTTAAAATCCACGAATTTTGTTAAAATCCACGAATTTTGTTAAAATCCACGAATTTTGTTAAAATCCACGAATTTTGTTAAAATCCACGAATTTTGTTAAAATCCACGAATTTTGTTAAAATCCACGAATTTTGTTAAAATCCACGAATTTTGTTAAAATCCACGAATTTTGTTAAAATCCACGAATTTTGTTAAAATCCACGAATTTTGTTAAAATCCACGAATTTTGTTAAAATCCACGAATTTTGTTAAAATCCACGAATTTTGTTAAAATCCACGAATTTTGTTAAAATCCACGAATTTTGTTAAAATCCACGAATTTTGTTAAAATCCACGAATTTTGTTAAAATCCACGAATTTTGTTAAAATCCACGAATTTTGTTAAAATCCACGAATTTTGTTAAAATCCACGAATTTTGTTAAAATCCACGAATTTTGTTAAAATCCACGAATTTTGTTAAAATCCACGAATTTTGTTAAAATCCACGAATTTTGTTAAAATCCACGAATTTTGTTAAAATCCACGAATTTTGTTAAAATCCACGAATTTTGTTAAAATCCACGAATTTTGTTAAAATCCACGAATTTTGTTAAAATCCACGAATTTTGTTAAAATCCACGAATTTTGTTAAAATCCACGAATTTTGTTAAAATCCACGAATTTTGTTAAAATCCACGAATTTTGTTAAAATCCACGAATTTTGTTAAAATCCACGAATTTTGTTAAAATCCACGAATTTTGTTAAAATCCACGAATTTTGTTAAAATCCACGAATTTTGTTAAAATCCACGAATTTTGTTAAAATCCACGAATTTTGTTAAAATCCACGAATTTTGTTAAAATCCACGAATTTTGTTAAAATCCACGAATTTTGTTAAAATCCACGAATTTTGTTAAAATCCACGAATTTTGTTAAAATCCACGAATTTTGTTAAAATCCACGAATTTTGTTAAAATCCACGAATTTTGTTAAAATCCACGAATTTTGTTAAAATCCACGAATTTTGTTAAAATCCACGAATTTTGTTAAAATCCACGAATTTTGTTAAAATCCACGAATTTTGTTAAAATCCACGAATTTTGTTAAAATCCACGAATTTTGTTAAAATCCACGAATTTTGTTAAAATCCACGAATTTTGTTAAAATCCACGAATTTTGTTAAAATCCACGAATTTTGTTAAAATCCACGAATTTTGTTAAAATCCACGAATTTTGTTAAAATCCACGAATTTTGTTAAAATCCACGAATTTTGTTAAAATCCACGAATTTTGTTAAAATCCACGAATTTTGTTAAAATCCACGAATTTTGTTAAAATCCACGAATTTTGTTAAAATCCACGAATTTTGTTAAAATCCACGAATTTTGTTAAAATCCACGAATTTTGTTAAAATCCACGAATTTTGTTAAAATCCACGAATTTTGTTAAAATCCACGAATTTTGTTAAAATCCACGAATTTTGTTAAAATCCACGAATTTTGTTAAAATCCACCTTCTTTTGTTTGGTACCATTTTTATCCCTTTTTCCCCATTTACCCTAAAAGTACAAATTTCGAAAAATGTCTTTGTTCGTCAGAATTTCATAATTTCAGCTACAGCCATTTGTTGGTTCCATTTATATCCCCTGAAAATGTGCTTAAACACTCCATATACTTGGGAATATTTTCAGTCCTTGCCAGGTACAAATTTATGTAAAACACGAGGAAGAATACTCTCGTGGGGTGTATAAATCCCGCTATTGTCCAGTGTAATAACCGGATCATGACTTTAACCTTTTCCATTTTTATGATAATGATCTTGAACCAGAAGAATAATAAAATCTTTAATCTTTTTTATCATAAATAAATATTAATCTTAACTTTTTTCTATTTCTTTCTAGGTAAGCATCAAAATAAATCGATTTCGAGAACTCTAATTTGTAAGTAAACACAATAACTTGTCCACTTTTCCCATTCCTCGCACTGTTGTTAGTGCTATTTAACGTGGGAGTGTCAACTAGGAATTCACTAAAAACATACGTTGGAATATAAAAGTCAGCGCCACACTAGCTCATGGTCATTTCATATATTTCACACACGAAGAAGAATGCACATCTGTAGAGTGTATGTGGAAGGAAAAGTTTTTCTTTTTTTGAAAACACTTTGTAGATATTTACTTGGAAGAGCTTTCACGAGAAATGTGTTTGTTGTTTGTTTATATAATTTTATTAAATCGTTTAAATAATATTGTCTAAACAAATGCAAAATACAATGTATTGGTTGGCTGGCCGACTGGAGGATCGGCATGAGATGAACGAACTGATATTTAACATGATTCACATGACTTTGGGCGGCAGCGGCCGCCCAAGGTGTTGTTGTGCAGCGGGCGTCAATGAAAGCTATGAAAATGAAATTTATAGCAAATCTGAATAGAAACAAATGTATTTGTATTTAAAAATAGCAAAATTTTAAAAACTTCCTGTTCCTCTCATACATGGACTTTGATTTCTTGGGGTGGCGATAGATTCTCTAGACCAAACGTCTGCTGCTGGTACCGGTTTTTGATGTCACATCCTCGGTCTTTAAGCTGAATTTAAAAATTAAAATGGATACATATACTATACATACAATTATTTAAACAAACGAGCTTTGGCAAATTAATGTTTGTTTATGCCGTCATAAACAAGAAAATTGTTTGCCATTTATTTTTTGCTTCATCTCAAACAACAATTAATTAGTTAACACTTCAATACTTTTCTATACGAGGATCGTATTGTAAAGTGGGTAAATATGAAAGGTGAAATATAATAAATAATAAATGATAAATAATATATGATATATAATATATAAAATATAATATATAATATATAATATATAATATATAATATATAATATATAATATATAATATATAATATATAATATATAATATATAATATATAATATAATATAATATATAAAATATAATAAATAATAAATATGACCACTATGACCATAACATAGCTTCAACTATGTTATGATTACCCACAATCAACCATAACATAATGCCTTAGCAGTAACCATATTAAGATTGAATATATTATTTGATTGAAATACTTATTTGACAATATTTGCAAAAATTATTTTCCACTCTTCCCTCGTATTTTCAAATGACTGTAAGTATCTTGCCTTAATGATTCACTTCATAGTCTTGGAACAAAAGCGGGTATTTGAATAGTGACTATGCAAAGGTGTTTCTCGCTGATGATGGCGATGATGATGAGTCACAGAATTTCCTTTGAATCATAAAAGTCTGCTCTTTAATATTACCCTATTATCGACAGCTGATGTGGAATGCAATCAGTTTGTCACTGAAAATATCGATCGATTGATTGCGAGATTATATTATAAATTGATAACGATTTTATTGAATGAATGTCGTTCATATTTAGACGCCGGTGTAAACGATTTCCTGTTTAAAATTAAAAAAAAAAGAAAATCGAAAAACAAGTACTCGACTATGTGCCCAATAATTATGTTATCGCAAAGCCATCCATCAATCATCATGTGCTGCAAAGTGATCTTGAGATGTTCCCATAATTTTGAGTTGTTGTTTTTTTCTTTCGTTTCGTTCGTCTTGACATTCAGTGTAATCACGGCGAAAGTAGGTTTCTTAGATAATATTGAATGAGCGAGACTGGTGGTGGTGGGTAGCTTCTTCTTCTTCATTGCTTAAGTACTGCATGATTAATAAGAAGTTAATTGAATGTATTGAAGGTCACCATGGGCCTATTATCAATTTCACAATAAACAATGATATGTATGTATAAGTCAATTAAATGACTTATTTATTTCTTTGGAAAGTACCATCGCGATGTGGAAAATTTATGGCAAAAATCCTGAATGGATTTTTTGAAACGTATGGAGGAGCAAAGCTTTGCTTAACCATTTCTCGTCGGCTAGCATGGTAATACCCAACAAAAAACGAGCACCCAAACAAGTGAAAAAGATTCAAATCTTGTGATACGGAAATTGTGAAAATTGGTCTCTTCACCAATAAATTTAACACGAGGTTGTCATGGGAAAGACTTAAAAGTTGACTTTAAGTTGAGGAACTACTTTCCATTTCTATTTAAAAAATAGCGGATAGAACAACCTTATTAAAAAAAAAACAATTTTTATTTAAAAAAAATGTAATTTTTTTAACACAGTGAGCCTTCAAAATTATCTTTAATTTATAATATATATATATATATATTTTAATTTCTTCACGAATTAACTCATTGTTTGCTGGCACATAACTGAAACCAGCGTTTCACAGTGACTAAGGATGAGGTTTCACTGTTCAAAGTAGATGAAAGAAAGTTCTCTCTCACACATCGAGAAAGAGTCATAAATCGTCGCACGAAATAATATAATAATTTTCACGAGCTAATTCCATTTTTTGCTGACACAACTGTTAAGTGACTGGCATTTCTCAATCACTAAGGATGAGAAGTTACCTTATTTATGGACCCTTGTCTTGATAATCCTCATCGAATATCATAATAACTCATTTTACGAACAATTTGTAGACATCACAATTACCTTCAATTGAACATATAAGCAGGTACGATGGGACCAATATATCCAAAATGAGTGTATAAATATTATGAGACTTTTTGTGCTATTTAAACAAAAATAAAAAAAACTTTTGCGTCTACAAAGAGTATGAAAACTTCTACATTTATCCATAGTTTTATTACATATATATTTTTCCTAAATTTGTACTAGATTTTAGGATTTTTTTTCGTGCCAACAAAAAAGATTAAAAAAAATCACAAATTTTTAGAGGCTGCTCCTAACAAATGTTTCTATGTAAAAGTGTAATTCGCAATATTTGTAGACATGATAATTACCTTTAACTGAACATATAAGCGAGTGCGATCGGTCCAAAATGAGAGTACAAATATTAAAGGTATCTACGACGAAAAATTAAAAAATATATCCATAAATCTTTTTTGTTGATTTTATGAATCAGCATGCCTCAATGCACAGCATTTTTTTTTTTGGCTTGGACACTAAATTTTTCTATTTTTTTTTGCAGTGTAAGTAATAAAAAAATTAAATATTTGAATCACATTAATAAAATAATAAGTCCATAAAATAGTTAAAGAAAATTGTTTAAATTTATAAAATTAAACAAAATTTTAAACATTGTTTATTTAAAATATAAAAATAATAGAAAAACAAAAAATGTTTTTTCCCGAACCACAATTCGAACCCGAGACCTTCTGTGTGCAAAACGGACACCTTACCTCTGTGAGGACAAACGAAAAATTCGTTCCCACTCACTTGTGAAAATGACATTCTTAAAATATATTTTAATTTTATTAACTTTTTTGGATGGCTAAATTGATTTATGGTTTTTTGATTTTCTGACGATCTGTACAAAGGATCAAGCTAATTTGTTGTATGCCTGTTAGCTGAAAATCAACGTTTGAATCATTTTTTCCTCTTTATATTTTTTTGGAACTTTACATTGTAATTTGTTCTAAATTTTAAATTTAATTTATTTATAAAAAATAATAAAAAACTTTTCCCGAACCACGATTCGAACCTGAGACGTTGTGGGTGCAAAGCGTACACCGTACCTCTGTAAACCCATACGAAAAATTCATTCCTACTCACTTGTAAAACTGGAAATTGTTAGAATGTTACGCAATATTAACATATTATCAACTTTTTTGGAAGAATTTTCTCAAATGTGGAAAATGTGCAAATTGGGATTTTGGGATGCTACAACAATACTATATTTCCAATTTTTTGATGGGATATTAAATATATTTGCGAAAAATAAATTCATGTTGACATCTTGGACTTAGTCTAGCTAGCCATATTTCCACTTACACTGAATAGTTACCCCGTAAAAACTCCTGCTCAGTTTTCAGCAGGTTGGTAAGGGAGAGGACCGAATTTTCGATATCTTCGGTTTCAGCAACGTTTACTTTATTGCAGCCTAAGTTGATCTAAAACGGGTGCACTGCTTCCAAAAACGAGAAAAATTTTTTGCGGGGTATCCACGCATTTTATTATATTTTTTATATTTTTTTCAACATTTTTGAGCAATTATTTTTTTACTGATTAACAATACAGTATTTTATTTACCTCTTTGTCATATTGTGTGGACATTCCAATTGTAATTTCTATCCTAGGCCTGAATGGGAAATATAACCCCCAACTCCACAAGTTGTAGTCATGCAAATTGGCAACATTGAATTGATCTTATGTCGCGAATTCCTTTTCCAGCAGCAAAACAGTGTCCATAATTAACATGAGAGCTATTGTTATATAGTATACATATGTATAGATTTATTGGATTCCATAGCCGTACGTTACCATACATTCAAGTTAATTAATAAAAGCGGATATATATGCTTTTGTTTATATTTGTACTTCTATATATGTATGTGCATATGTAGACAGTCTGTTTTTCAAACAAAAAGGCAATGAAAAACGGTCAGTCGCAGCTTGATGAATGCATGTATACATTAGGGTGTGTTTTTTTCTTTTTTTTGTCATAGAAAAGGTTAATGGCTCGGATGGTAATTAATTGACAACAATGCTGCGATAAAGAGAATCAAATTGCCTGATGAGAATTGGATTTTGAATACCAGCGATTTCAAACAAGTTTGTCCATTTACGAAGGAAATTTTGTTTTTTGATAATGGAAAGGAGGAGAACCACACTCAACTATACACACTTTTGGCCATATACACTCAGAAAAATAGCATTATTAAATTTGAGTAAAATCCATACTCCAATTTAGTTTAACAATTTTACTCCAATTTAGGTAAAAGGAAAATTACGAGAAGGAAAATTAAATAGATATGAGTACACTTTCCTTATTTCAAAGCCAGAAAAATAGTACATATACTCAAAATAGGGTAGTAAGTTTACTTAAAAACATTTTATTTGATATAGTAAAAACTTCTTACAATCAAGTATATCCATACTTGTGCGGAAGAAAATTTATTAGCTTTTAGGAAAGAAAATAATACAGAATTTTTTTGTATGGAAAAATTCAATTTAGGAAGTTTTCACTTAAAAATGTGTTTTTAAATAAATGTAATTAAATTTATATCACGTTCCTTATACATTCAAGTATAAATGAACTTATAAAAAATACTTCAGTGTGTTTAGACAAATACATGAATAGTAGTCTAAGAAGCAATTCTCGTTCGTTAACCGAGACTTTCTTCATAAGTAGTTCAAATATTATCCAAACAATCACTGCGAAGGCGCCTACCTAGCCTCCGCAGCAGTCATGGTGAAATATCTCAACTCTTTATGGTATGAGTAAGATGATACGTTTGAGAACTATACCATGTTGTCATTTTTCATATGAGTGTTGCATACTCTGAAGCGAAATAATTTATTTCAATTATCAGTATAGTCGTAGTCAGGCTGAATACAAATTTACTTGGTTTAAGGACAATTTTAGTCAGTCTGAAAAATTTTCCTCAGATTGAGTATAAATTTACTTGGCATGACTACACATTTACTTAGTTTGAGTAACAATTTACTAGGATTGAGGAAAAAATGGGATTATTTTCCTCAGTTTGAGTATAAATTTAATTGATTTGAGTAAAATTTCTTAAAAATTTTCCTCAGATTAAGTAAAGATTTACTTGATTTGAAGAAAAATGTTCCTCAGTTTGAGTAAATTTTACTTGCTTTAAGGAAAAGCTGAACTGGAATCAAGTTCAAAGTATGTCCTATTTTCAAGAAAAAGTTTGTACTTGATGTGAGAAATTATTGCCTTAGCGCTATACGAAGTTCAATTTTCCTCAGTTTTAGTACATATTTACTTAATCCGTGACATACTTTTTTCTGAGTGTACGCATTTCGTATAATGCATGGGGATTACTCATCAGTGGAACTTCTGTATAGAGTGCTTGTGTTGCCATGTTGTTATCAGCCATTTTTACATTTACAGTTTTCTCCCATCGATTTTCCTACATTTTGCAAAATGTTCAAATCAACTCACCCTAATGTACATACTAGTGTGCAGCTGCAATCAAGTTTAATTTATAAAATTTACAACAATGAATTGTTGTGTTTTTTGTGCATTTTTTGAATTTCGTTTTTTTTTCTTTATTTTATTTTTTCATTAAAATATCTTCCAATTAAGAATATGATCAAAGGCTATTTTTAAAGCAGATCATACATAGCATTATTATGTACATATGTACATATATAAGGATGGCATGTACGTATATAAGTGATGTGCATATGTATGTGTGCCTACAAGATCATGTATGAAAAGTTATGCCACATTTAATTCATACATCTCATCCATATGCACTGCACCACTCGCGGCTTGACGTTTTTTTCTTCTGCTTTTTGTTGTTCTTTCGTTTCGTTAAATAAAAGCGTGACATGTGTGTCTGATCAGCATCATTGTCATCATCGTCGTCATCATCCCCTTCTTTGGGAACACAGGCACTCACCATTTCTGTTCAATTTACAATTTGGTGAAATATGTTTATACGACGAGCCTGCCTTGCCCTGCCCATACGTCCATGCGCTCGTTCGTTCGTCCGTCCTTCCATCTGTCCGTATGAGTCGAGAGTCTGCACACAGTCTTGCGTGAACCACAAATCACTCACTTGTTGTGTTTGGGTCTGGGAATGAAACAAGAATTATGTATGTTTGCAGCTCATGCAACAAATAAATCCTTATAGTTTTGCCAAAAAAAATAAAATAAAATTGTTACCCCCTAAAATCCTGTGCTGCCAATTGCCAAGCAAAAGGGGGAATTAATACAGTGGGTTTCACAAGAAAGGCATTGCAAAAACCGACATTTTGTATGTCTATTTTTTAAAACAAAAATTAAAATAAAAAATTTAAAAAGTAAATATTAAAAAATAAAATAATATTAAAAAATAAAATAATATTAAAAAATAAAATATATTATTAAATAAAATAATATTAAAAAATAAAATAATATTAAAAAAATAAAATAATATTAAAAAATAAAATAATATTAAAAAATAAAATATATTATTAAATAAAATAATATTAAAAAAAAAATAAAATAATATTAAAAAAATAAAATAATATTAAAAAATAAAATAATATTAAAAAATAAAATAATATTAAAAAATAAAATAATATTAAAAAAATAAAATAATATTAAAAAATAAAATAATATTAAAAAATAAAATAATATTAAAAAATAAAATAATATTAAAAAATTAAAAAGTATTAAAAAAAATAATATTAAAAAATAAAATAATATTTATTTTTTATATTTGTTTTTTTCGTATTCCTATGGCAGTAAAACAATTTGTTCAATTTTTTTTTTTTCAAAAAGATAATTTTTATAAGAAATATTTTTTAAAGACTTTTTTAATTAATTTTTAATAAAAAACAAGTTTTTGTATGTTTTTGCGACTGTGTTAGTAGCCCTATGAATTTAATTTTTTTTTTCAAAAATAATTTTTTTAAAAAATATTTTTTAAAGAATTTTGAAATAAAAAATTTTGTATTCTCTTTCCTCTTCATAGAAGAATAAAATTTTAGAAATAAAATAATATATTTTTTTTTGTTTTTTCCTCTAATTTCTACTTCAGTAAAATTTTTTTCGAATTTTTTAAAATGAAATTTCAACAAAATCAAGTTTTTGTATTTTTGGCGACTCTTAATTTTCAACATTTTGTTCAAAAAGATTTTTTAAGAAATATTATTATCAGTAAAACAATTTGTTCAATTTTTTTTTCAAAAAGTAAATTTTTATAATAGCTTTTAAAGACTTTTTAATCAACTTTTAATAAAAGACAAGTTTTTGTATTTTTTGCGACTGTGTTAGTAGCCCTATAAATTTAATTTTTTTTTTTCAAAAAGAAATTTTTTAAAAGATATTTTTTAAAGAATTTTGAAATAAAAAATGTTGTATTCTCTTTCTTCTTCATATAAAAAATAAATTTTAAAAATAAAATAATATATATTTTGTTGTTTTTTTCCTCTAATTTCTACTTCAGTAAATTTTTTTCGAATTTTTTAAAATGAAATTTCAACAAAATCAAGTTTTTGTATTTTTGGCGACGCATAATTTTCAACAATTTATTCAAAAAGATTTTTAAAAAATATTATTATCAGTAAAACAATTTGTTCAATTTTTTTTTTCAAAAAGAAAATTTTTATAAGAAATAGTTTTTAAAGATTTTTTAATCAATTTTTAATAAAAAACAAGTTTTTGTATTTATCTTTTGCGACTGTGTTAGTAGCCCTATAAATTTATTTTTTTTTTCAAAAAGAATTAAAACAAGTAAGAAGGCGTTAAGTTCGGCCGGGCCGAATCTTATATACCCTCCACCACGGAGTGCATTCCACAGTATTACCAGCAGATTAAAGGATGTCGACTTTACATATAAGCACAGTACCATATTACGAAAATTGTGATATTTTTATGCACATTATTATATTTGTTGACCATTTCAAACTATAATGTATACTTATGCGCACTGTTTAAAATCGACTACTATATATAAATAAAATGCTGAAATTGTGAAAGTGAACATGCCTAAATATTAGGCGATTGTCAGTCGCCATTAGAAAGAAGCATTTTCAGATACAGACAAAGTGATAAGAAAAGTATAAATTTTAAAGATATCCCCATTCGCCCCATTCTCCGCCCAAATGTACAAATTTCGAAAAAAAAACCTTTTTCGAGTATTCATAGTCAGAATGAATTTCATGATTTCAACTTCAGCGGTTTGGTAGGTCCCATTTTTATCCATCTTTTTAATTATATCCTTTAAAAGTACGAATTTCGAAAAATCCCTCTAATTTATGTGTCTATGCAATTAGAGGGATGTACACACCGAATTTCATGATTCAAGCTGTTGTCGTATCATTGGTACCATATTTTATCCCTTTTTGTCCCATTTCGCCCGCTAAAACTTTTATGAGGAATGTCCGCAACAAATTTTAACTGTTTGAAAATAAGAAATTTAATTAATAAGCTAAGGCTATCAATATTTGTATACTATATATAATGGATACAATCTTCAATTCATAAAGTAAATATAAGGGAGCAATCATAAATACCCTAAATATTGGGGGATAGAGAGTGTATTTTCAGCTACAGTCGTTTGGTTGGTTGTATTTCCATCCTATTTTACTTTCAAAAGTATAAATTTTGAAAATACCTTATCTCTCACGTACGCAGTATAAGACAACTTCAGGATTCTACAATTTTTTTGTCGTAAAAGCAACAAAATATAGTACGAATTTGGAAAACAAAATATTTTACGTGGCTATGCAGTCAGAGGAATGTATACACCGAATTCCATGATTCTATCAGCGGCCAATTTGTTGGTACCATTTTTATCCCCTTTTTCCAATTTTGCCCCCTCAAGAGTACGACTATCTAAAATCTCTTTATTTTACGTATTTACACAATTAGAGGGATGATGTACACACTGAATTTCAGCATTCTAGCTGTATTCATTTAGTTGGTACTATTTGTATCCCCTGTAGCCATTGTATCCCTTGAAAGTACGAATTTGGAAAAAACGTTTTATTTTTCGTGTCTACGCAGTCAGAGGAACGTATACTCCGAATTTTATGGTTCTAGCTGCTGTCATTTGGTAGGTACTATTTTTATCCCCTTTTTCCATTTGAACCCCAAAAAGGTACGAATTTTGAAAAGTTCTTTTATTTTACGTGTCTACGCAATCAGAGGAATGTATATATCGAATTTCATTATTCTAGGCGCAGCCGTTAGGTTGGTACTATTTTTATCCCTCTATCCCCATTTAACCCCTTAAAAGTACGAATTTAGAAAAAATACTTTTATATTATGTATCTACTCTATTAGAGGAATGTACACGCCAAATTTCGTGTTTCTAGCTGTTGTCATTTAATATGTACTATTTTTATCCCTTTTTGTCCCATTTCGCCCCCTACAAATAAAAATCACTCTATGGTGCCCTTTTATGCTATAAAGGGAATGCGCATTGCAAATATCAAGTAAATACAAGCTAATATGTTCAAAAAACATGCTGAAATGCTCTAAATATTAGGGGTATTTTCAGTCCTTGTGAGGGAAAATTTTTTCCCTCTGGGCCGATTTCGTCCACTTTCAATCCCAACCGATCTACAACCATAAGACACATTTAGGAAAAATTTGAACCTCCTAGCTCATTTCGTTCGGCCGCTATCGTGCTTTCAACAGACAGACAGACAGACAGACGGACAGACGGACAGACGGACAGACGGACAGACGGACAGACGGACATGGCTATATCGTCTTAGAATTTTACCACGACCCAGAATATATGTACTTTATGGGGTCTCCGATGAGTATTTCAAGGTGTTACAAACGGAATGACAAAGTGAATATACCCCCATCCTGGAGGTGGAGGGTATAAAAACATTAAAGAGTTTTGAAATAAAAAAATGTTGTATTCTCTTTCTTCTTCATATAAAAAATAAATTTTAAAAATAAAATAATATATATTTTGTTGTTTTTTTCCTCTAATTTTTACTTTAGTAAAATTTTTCGAATTTTTTAAATGAAATTTTAACAAAATCAAGTTTTTGTATTTTTGACTACTGATAATTTGCAACATTTTGTTCAAAAAGATTTTTTAAGAAATATTTTTTAAAGATTTTTTTTCAAGAAATCATTTTTTATTAAAAAACAAGTTTCTGTATTTTTGTAATTATCAACATTTTCTTCAAAAATACATTTTTTAAATATTATTTCAATAATTAAATATCAGAATATTATGCGGAACTTTATCAAAAGCTTTTGAAAAATCTGTATAAATAGTATAAACTTGAATGCCTTTTTCAAAATTATCAATACAGTAATTTTAATTTTCAACATTTTCTTCAAACAGATTTTTTTAAATATTATTTCAATAATTTTGAAATAAAAAATGTTTAATTCTCTTTCTTCTTCATATAAGAAATAAATATTAAAAATAAAATAAAAAAATATATAATATTGTTTTCAAAACGTTTTTTAAGAAACCATTTTTTTAAATAAGTATTTGTAATATTTTTGGCGACTGTTTTTTAAAGAAATTTTTTATAAAAAAAAAAAAAAAAATTAGAAAAAATTAAAAAAAAATAATAAAAAAATTAAAAAAAAATAAAAAAATATAAAAAATTAAAAAAAATAAAAAATATTTAAAAAATCGAAAAATAATAATATATAAAAAATAAAAATATATAAAAAATAAAAATATATAAAAAATAAAAATATGTAAAAAATATATAAAAAATATTAAAAAAATCATTTCCTCGTTTTTAAAAATGATTCCTTTTAACATTTTTTTTTCTAAAAAAAAAATTAAAAAAAAAATCAAGTTTTTGTATTATTTTGCCCTCATAATTTTTAACATTTTTTGTTTCAAAAAGAAGTTTTTTAAACCTTTTTTTTTTTCAAAAAAAAAAAATAAATAATGTTTTTGTAATTGTTTTGGGGACTGTGTTTGTTTGTAGTCTTCAGTGTGATAATACATACCGAATATCGTAATAAATCATTACTCGAAAATTTTCACCAGTTAATCACATTTTTTGCTGACACTTTTTAGTGGATGTTGACTGCCAATTACATCATCCGTATAAGGTAATTTTGCATCTCAGCAATGAATCACCAGGACATCAGCCAATTTTACAATTTCACTGTAGTTATTAAACCCACACACACACGAGCGCATGGTCTTATGCAAAATTTTATAAATCGCTATTCATTTTGTGTAACTTAAGAGTGTATCCTTGTAATCGCATTAAATCCTCTTATGACCATTTGATGATGACGATGGCTTGGTGATGCATTCATTCCCCATGGTACACGCAACATTTAAAGTGCACACACCACCATCAGTGTAGGAGGATGAGAGGGAGTTGTTCCCATTTTTCGTTTCTTTATTTATGACACTGAGGGCTTGTCCAACCAACAGCGAGGGCAGCACAAGGACTATTCAAGAGCGTATCATGGACAAGTTTGCAAATTTTACGCTATTGTTATTTTTCTGCCGTTGTTTGTTTTTAAAGCCAGAAAAACATTAATTAAATTGTCAGTTGTAATTATTCTAAATTAAGGGTGTAAGTCGAGGAAAGAAGAAAAATGCTGTTGAATTCAAGGCAGGGAAGTGGTTTATAATTGAAAGGGTCTATATCAAAATGAAGAGGTCCTTCTTACACAAACGCATGGTTTTTTATGCTGCTACAATGCATAGTGGGAGATTTGAAAAGAAGTTGGTCTAAATAAATTTTCAGATTTTAGGAAGTGTAACAAAAAAGTCTAATAATGGTCCTTTAAAATTTTAATCCTTCATTATCCCTCAAGTAATTTTCGGAAACAAATATATTTTATGGGCGAAAATCTTTAAGAAAGGTTTTAGAGAACGCAGGTCGGTTTTACACATACTGCAGAGTAGAAAAATTAAAAGCCCCCGGAATCGCATGAATTCTTTTCTCCATTTCCTTTCATTTGACTAATCATATTTAAATTTCAGTTTAGATCCATATATTTGGAGCCTGTGGAGATACCAAATTGGTGGTGTTTTTTTTCAGTTTTTTTTGGCTCCCTCAATTTTATTTTTTCATACGAAAAATTACATTAATTTTGAAAATTTCAATTAAAAAATTAAAATGGCCTACATATTTTGTTTTTGCCTTTATGATTTTTATTTTTGTGTCAGTTTTTATGGCGACCGTTTGGACACCTCAATGTTTGTTTTCTTGCAGTTTATATAGACGCCTTGAACTTATCACTTATTATGGATGAATTATTGTTTTTCAATTGACTTTTTTAATAAAATGCATACATCTATGAAAGAGATGATATTAATTAATTGATGCTCTCATGAAAGTCACATCCATGGACAGTTAATTTTTGCATCAGTATTGGACAATATGAATCTACTGAGATGTAAACAATGTAGTTTCCCAACAGGGAACATCAAATCCCAGAGTTATCTGGGGGAAATTCACATTTTCAAACATAGGTTCCTTTATCTCGACAATAGTTCGCGAATGTTGTCTGTTGTCTGTTGTCCAAGACGCCCAAAATTTGCGGCTTGTTTGCATAAACTAATGATTTCGTTTAACCTCAGAGAAAATAATATGGAGACATGACAGCACGATCTCCTTGCCCTGAATCTTTTTAAATACGCGTATAACGAGAAATGTGACCGAATTATTTCTTTTTAAATTTTTCTTGAAAAAAAAAGAAGACTACCGCCGTCTTCCCACTGCAACAAAAAAGCTCAAGAGTCTAATGTTTAAATTTATAAAAAAAAAAATCTCCAAAATTCACCGCTGGAAAAACTCTGTGCAAAATTCCAAGACATTCGGACAGAAACAAATAATTTTGTATGAAAAGTTTTAAGTTTTGAGTTATTTGGGCGGTATGTGATGGGTGTGGTACAAATTCTGGATAACTTTCGAAATCAAAAACGTCAGAATTAATTTTTTACTGTGGCCAACAATTTATGGAAAAAATTTGAAATGATTGGCCCGGCCCAAAAGCTCAATTCAGTAGGACGTGCAATTGGAGTAAAATTGCTATTGCTGCATGCGCTTTTTTAATAACCACGCGTTTTTTAATAATCGCGCGTTTTTAATAATCGCGAGTTTTTTAATAATCGCGCGTTTTTTAATAATCGCGCGTTTTTTAATAATCGCGCGTTTTTTAATAATCGCGCGTTTTTTAATAATCGCGCGTTTTTTAATAATCGCGCGTTTTTAATAATCGCGCGTTTTTTAATAATCGCTCGTTTTTTAATAATCGCGCGTTTTTTAATAATCGCGCGTTTTTTAATAATCGCGCGTTTTTTAATAATCGCACGTTTTTTTAATAATCACACGTTTTTTTAATAATCGCGCGTTTTTTAATAATCGCGCGTTTTTTTTAATAATCGCACGTTTTTTAATAATCGCGCGTTTTTTAATAATCGCGCGTTTTTTTTGATAATCGCGCGTTTTTTAATAATCGCGCGTTTTTTAATAATCGCGCGTTTTTTAATAATCGCGCGTTTTAATAATCGCGCGTTTTTTAATAATCGCGCGTTTTTAAAATTCGCGTGTATTATAATAATCGCGCGATTTTTCTAAAATAAATTTAAAGGGCGCCGATGGCGAAAAATTATTGTAAACTAGTAAATCAAATGCAAGCAGAATTCTATTGGGCCTAGAAATTCTTTTTTAGTTATCTTTTGTAGAAGGAAAAATTACTGCGTTATCAGGAGCAGAAATAATAGATTTTTAATTTGTGGTTTGTATGGGAGGTACCACGCCCCTTTGTACAATCCCGCCCATATTTGCAGCAGCACTTAAAAAATCCACACCAAACCGACGTACCAAATTTTGTTCAAATACCGTTATCAGGAGCAGAAATAATAGATTTTTAATTTGTGGTTTGTATGGGAGGTACCACGCCCCTTTGTACAATCCCGCCCATATTTGCAGCAGCACTTAAAAAATCCACACCAAACCGACGTACCAAATTTTGTTCAAATACCGTTATCAGGAGCAGAAATAATAGATTTTTAATTTGTGGTTTGTATGGGAGGTACCACGCCCCTTTGTACAATCCCGCCCATATTTGCAGCAGCACTTACAACATGCACACCAAACCGACGTACCAAATTTTGTTTAAATACCGTTATCAGGAGCAGACATAATAGATTTTTAATTTGTGGTTTGTATGGGAGGTACCACGCCCCTTTGTCCAATTGGTCAAATTTTTCCATTTCCTTGTATTGTCATCGAAAATGATTAAGTGTGCAAAATTTGAGCAAAATTGGTTGAGAAAAAAGCTTTCAAAAATTGATTTCAAATTTTGTGGCACACAAACATATATAGAAAGTAACCTTATATAAAGCATGGAAAAATCACGATTTTTTAATAATTTTCAATTGAAATTCAGAAAATACAAAATGAAAAACATTTCTGATTAAGAAAATCAAAATTGAAATTCGGAAATGTAAATTGAAATTCAGAAATTTTAGTTTAAATTGAGAGTATACAATTTAATATTGTGAAATAAACAATTGAAAATGAGAAAATTCAAATTATTTATATTTCTGAATATCAATTTGTTTATTGTCAATTCTATCTTTTGCATTTCAATTTGCATTTTATTGCTCAATTTCAAATTGTATTTTCTGAATTTCAATTTACATTTCTCATTTTGAATTTGTATTTCCTCAATTTCAATTTGGATTTCAGAATTTCAATTTGAATTTTCTCAATATCAATTTACATTTCTGAATTTCAACTTTTATTTTCTCAATTTAAATTTTCATTTCTCAATTTCAACTTGTATTTTCTCAGTTTCAATAAAATTATATTTTTGTTATTGAATTTCCTTGTAATTTAAAATGTTGTTTTGCATAAATATACACACCATTAGAATTTCCACAATCGATAACTATGGAAATTATCGATAACTATGGAAATTATCGTTAACTATTGAAATTATCGATCACTATGGAAATTATCGATAAATATGGAAATTATCGATATCTATGGAAAGGAACTGTGGAAATGATCCATAACTATGGAAATTATAGATAACTATGGAAATTATCGATAACTATGGAAATTATCGATAACTATGGAAATTATCAATAACTATGGAAATTATCGATAACTATGGAAATTATCGATAACTATGGAAATGATCGATAATTATGGAAATGATCGATAACTATGGAAATGTTCGATAACTAAGGAAATGATCAATAACTGTGGAAATGATCGATAACTATGGAAATGATCGATAACTATAGAAATTATCGATAACTATGGAAATTATCGATAACTATGGAAATTATCGATAACTATAGAAATTATCGATAACTATGGAAATGATGGATAAATGTGGAAATTATAGATAACTGTGGAAATTATCGATAACTATGGAAATGTTCGATAACTAAGACAATTATCGATATCTATGGAAATTATCGATAACTAAGAATGTTATCAAAATGTTTCTCCAGTCTTTTCTTTTCGATTTTATGTCCATTGGAATGGATAACTAAGCGAGATAACGATAAAAATCCCAGCAATTTGTTTCTTATTTTTAGGTGCTCTAAAAATGTGGTCAGATGTTGGGCCTCAGATATCTTACTCTCCCCGATATTCGCAACATTTGCATCATAATTACATTTTATGGAACGTATAGCCGGGCGCGATCGGTTTTATAATCGAAAAATTGACGAAAATTGGTATTTTTTCATAAAAAATTATCCATAAAAATATTTTTATTGTGATTTTATGAATTGTTATGCCCCAATACACACAAAAAAAATTTATTAAGACTCGGACTTTAAATTTTTACTGATTGGGCAAAGTACAATGTTCGTAGGAACTCTATTTAATTTGTAGCGTTCACCAGAATAGAATTTAGTTCAGCTTTAGAAATTGATTGGACTGGAAACATTTAAATAAATTAAAGATTTTGAGTACAGTGGCTCAAAATCAAATTCCATCTGCGAAAATTCAATAACCTTTGTTTTAGTAAAAATTTGTGAATTCTGTTAAAAATTGAAATTAGACAAGGACCCAAGGATTATTATGAAATATTAATATAGAACTCGGACAATCGGATCTATTTTAGAATCTACTATCTCATATAGGCAATGACCGCCCCAATCTCGTACTAAACATCATGTTACCTATCCTGAAGCTTGGATTTGAAGTTTAAAATTTTTGAAACATTTCAGAACTCTTACATTTTCATAAAGGCCTACAACCATAAAGACTGCGCATGATATTAAAAAAACTGAAATATAGATGGAATAAAACTAGTGAGCGTTCATCATTTCAGCATCCTTCATGGAGGAATATTCCAATTGTACTTTTTCCATATGTTTCCATTCTCTTTTGGTTGCAGATCTTTAATTTTCAAATATAGTTCCGCCATCTATATGTCAAAGCGGATAGTTTTGTATGGCCCTTGTAGCTCCAATCCTTAGGAACAGGTTACACCGGCCCAGCTATTATTAACTCTTCCTTCCTTTCAAGCTCTCAACTTGCGGATGTATTTTTATCCTCTTTCCTCTCATCCAAATCGAAAAGAGATTATGTGTTGCTTACTGATGATTTTTCAATGATGATGAGTAATCATTGTATACAAATTTATGTCACATCCAAAAGAGGCCATATTCGCAATTACAGGGGTTGCAAACCACCCACCCCCAACATTTCCTTCCGGTTGCGTTAGTCATCATTCGGGGGGAGATTTTGTCGTTGTATTTTTTTATTCTTGTCTTTGTGCCCGTCTATGACTCACAGTGTGGAGGGGAGTTTTGTTGTGGGTGGGTTTTGTAAAAATCCTTTGTTTGTTTTTTTTTCTTCTTCCTTTGGATATTATCACGTGGGTGGTGGGTGGTGATGGGTGGTTGCTGGTGATTTTCCGCTCGTTTTGTCCTCCTTAAGCATCATTTTTTTAATATAAATGTTCTTAAAAGGACATAAATGTTTAGAAAAAAAAAACAAAAGATGATGTATATTAGAACAGCTGAAGACGGCAGTTCAATGTCAATATCTTTGGGTGTCCTCCAACTTCAAGGAGACAAGGGAATTTTATAATTATGGTCGTCGTTAGTGTCATTTAAGCCATAATAATATTGAGAGTGATGAAATCATCTGTAATACGACCTCGACCATGATTTCAAAACCCCCCTGGGATGACCTTTCACATAACATCTCCCCTGAATGTGACAAATCCCATAAAACGACAAAACGTTCAAGAAAGTTTTTCAAAATCCAATTTAAACGAAATTTAACAATTGCAATAAAATCACGATTCATAATGAACAAAAAATTAAAACAAATGGAACAAAGGCAACAAGCCACCACATTCTCCCTCGATCCAGATGGAATTCTTCGCATCAGACGTACAAATCGTACATGATGTTAGTTCAAATATTTGATTTGCCAGCACCCACCACCACCACCACCCGATTTAATAAAACGATGACTCAGAGGGTTAAAAGTTGAAATCGTTCCAATCCCAGGGAAATGAGTCAAAATCCATGTTAGTCGGCAAATATCAAAATCTTCCACCCGCAATATGAGAATGGGAGACAGAGAGAAAACAAAGTTTGCACTTTGTGTTAATCATGGGGATTATTTGAATGTGGTGATGGTGATGTTGGAGCGGTGGGGGACGTTGATGTGTGGCAGAGGAGTTGTGATGTGATTTTTGGAAAGCATCATAAAAATGATTCTCATATTAAATGCCCGGACTGAAACTGAACACACCACAAATATCACGTATTGTTTGTTTCTTCTTTTTGGCTGTTTCATTTTATTTTTGTGTTTTTCTCATATTCTGTGTTAATTACAAAAGAAATATAAACAACTGCCACACATATGGTAATGCGCGGACTAAAGTCATGAGATCTGGACGGTTTCGAGAAAAGAATACAAAATTTTCGCCTTAACCCAAACTCCACCACAAACAAGTAATGGAAAGACTACAGTGAAACCTCTCAATAGAGGATAAAGAAATCATGTTCCCCTTCATATTTGAGCGAGTTGAAATATAAAGTGTGGACAAATTAATGCGAATCAGTATTAAATAGAAGCTGTGATTCACTTTCATAACAGCGTAAAAAATTATAAAAATTTAATCGTAAAAAATAATATGTAATATCTGCTCAGTTTTGTCATATACTTAGAATTGATTGGTCAGACCTGACGGTGTGCCTGGATGCCAGCCTGGCTATCTCAGATGGTAGCGGAATAGTACTCCTCAACTCCTCTAATAGCCAAGCTTAGTAAACTCATATTTTCCAAGAATGGTCTCCTCGAAGGACCATATTTAAAACAATCAATTCAGCGGTGCACAGTGGTTCAAAATCAAATTCCATCTGCCAGAATTCAATAACTTTTGTTCTAGTAAATATTTGTGAATTCTGTTAAAAATTAAAATTAGACAAGGACCCAATGATTATCATGAGATATTAATATAGAAAATCGGGCAATCTTATATATTTTAGAAACTAGTTCAAATTTGATTATTTTTCGTATTTTTCGATTTTAGTTGTGTAAAACATTTTTGAGTTCTGTAAAACATTTTTGAGTTCTGTAAAAAATTGAAATTAAACAAGGACCCAAGGATTATTATGAGATATTAATATTGAAAATCGGGCAATTGGATATATTTTAGAAACTAGTCCAAAGTTGACTACTTTTTGTAATTTACGATTTTAAAGAAAAGTAAAATATTTATTTTTTAGTTTTTACGTTTTTTAATATTATTTTACGTATTTTTTGATAACAATATTAAAAAAAATAATTATTTTCATATTAAAAATTTTCACTTTTTTCAAATTTTGGAAATTGAAAAAAAAATAATTTATATTTTTGATTTTGTCGAACTGTTTCTTTCACATTTTAAGAGATTTTGAACACGAATTTGTTTTATTAGATTTATTCTGCTTTATTATGACGCCAAAACTATGTTTGTGTCAAATATAGTTTGTATGTAGTAAATATTTTAAAAATATCCCTTGGACCAACATAACTTTTTTCCTTTAAAAGCCTTTGAAGAAAAAATCCATATTTAGAAAAGTTGAAGGGTTGCCCGTTTTTGCAGGGTATCCTTTACCTGCACGAAATTGCACCCTTGGAAGATAGTATACATTTAGTGCAAAAAGTCAGATTTTTTAGTTTTTAAAAAAACGTTAAACGTCAATATTTAAAAAAGTGAAAATCTGTAATACGAAAAATATATTTTTTGTGCTGTGTAAAATATTACACATATTTATATAATGTATAATTACTATAATGTAAAAATTACTTTAATTAAAAATTTCACTTTTATTTAACTAATTTCTAAAATATATCTGATTGACCGATTTTCAATGTCAATATTATAAAATAATCCACGGGTCCTTGTCTAATTTCAATTTTTACTTAAATTTTTTAATAAATGTTTCATTAAAAAAATTTATTGAATTTGGCCGATGAATTTTGATTTTGAACCACTGTGCGACGTAGGAATCGTATCAGCTGTTCTTAAGTTGCAGATCCACTTTAAAAATGCCAAATTTTAATTCTACTTTTCATTCATATTTGCCAAGATTGAATTTGTGGTTATGAAATTGGTGAACATAGGATCCACCCTAACTACGATTCCTACCTTCCAAAGGAACAGAATATTGTGATAGTACATTGATTTGACTTCCATTTGATTTTGTTTCCATTTACCGAACGTACATATGTTGCCAATGATGGTCATTCGTCTTTAAATCCTATAAATGACAAAGTATACTGAACACTGAGTATAGGGATGACATGTCTGAACAATTTAAAATCGTTTAGTCAACTTTGAACTGTGTCTATAGTTGACTCTAATCAAAGTTTTAAATATTTTTTATAAAGATATGTAGTTTTTCCTCACCTCGAAGGACCATATTTTTTATCGAAGCTGATACCACGACTTGGGAAGCGCACCTCAGCTTGCCACATTACAGAGCAAAAACAAATTTAAATAATTTTGTTGAAATTTTCAGTTTTTGGTCTTCTCGAAGGACCATTGTTTTTGAAGCTGTTGCCACGATTTAGGAAGGGAAGGGCATCTCAGATTATTAGTTTTCAAACGAAAGAAAAGATTCAGCTTAAAATATACATAAATTAATTTTTATTTTTTCATTCAATTGTCGGCGACTGTTGTAGTTTTCGGATGCCTTGAAGGAACATATTTAAGTTTCCCAGATTGCAAAGTGATTACCAGACACAGCGTAAAAAATCTACTAAAATCAATTTTATAATTTAATTAATTAGTTTCGAAAGTTTCGGTCTCCTCGAAGGAGGCCGCTAACAACACTTTGAAGACATTTAATCGGTGACCGTCTTTTGTCCATCATAGCTGTTTTAGGCGGTCTTCAAGTACAACGAATTAAGATAAAATTTAGTTTTTCATTCATCGGTATCCGCTATTATATTTTCCGAGACGGATGGAATTTATGGTCGTCTCGAAGGACCATATTTTAAGAAACCAGGACAACGACATAGGTATTGCTTTTACCGTTCCTTACTTGCAATGGATCCGCCTTAAAATGATTTTTATTCGGTTATAAATTCGTAAGTTAAATTCGTCCCACACCCAAGACACAAACCAATTTAGCTTGTGGAACGTATTTAAAAAAATATATTTTTTCATAAAAACACTTAAAATAATAAAAATAAAAGGAATTATGTAATTATTTTTTAACAATATTTTCCGTTCCAATTATTTGAATGCATCGAATCAGTCAAAAGTACACAAACTATACAAAATAGGCCATTTTAGCCCATGTATTGATCTGACATTGAAGAGCCGATATCTCGAAAACTAGAAAACATTAATCGGGTATTCTAAAGGCAATTATTTAGCCCCTAGTAAGTAGAATAATTTCCAAAAAAGAGTAGGTCCAAATTCCGTTTGAGATCGGAGATATATAGGTTTTTTTGGATATCGGGTATATATATATCGAATTTTAATTGTCCGATATCTCGAAAACTAGAATACATGAATCGGGTATTCCAAAGGCAATTATTTAGCCATAGACAAGTAGAATATTTTCCAAAAAATAGTTGGTCCAAATTCCGTTTGAGATCGGAGATATTTAGGTTTTTCAGATATCAAATAATTGAAATGGAAAATATTGTTAAAAAATAAATACATAATTCTTTTAATTTTTATTATTTTTAGTGTTTTTGTTAAAAAAAAATATTTTTTAAATACGTTACACATGCTAAATTGGTTTGTGTCTTGGGTGTGGGACGTATTTAACTTACGAATTTATCTTCACGACCTTTTTGTATCTATAGTCTACTCGAAAGACCAAAATTTACAAATCCTCGACATAGGAGTTCTCTCTACAATTCATAGATTGTAAAGGAAAGTTCAGATCTACTTTAAATAATGCCAATTTTGACTTTTGCTTTTCATTCTTCGGTATTTGTTATCATATTTTCGCCTCGAAGGACCATATTTAAAAAAACCAAGACAACGACGTAGAAATTTTCTTTCCCGTTCCTTACTTGCAACGGATCCATATTAAAATTCACCTAATTTGTATTTCTCATTTCATTCATCGGCCGCACATTATCATATTTTCCAAGAATGATGGTATTTATGCTCTACTCGAAGGACAATATTTGAAAAAGTCAATATCACAAAATAGGAATCGCATCTCCCAGTTTTGTAGATTGTAAAGGAAAGATCAAATCCACAAAAAATAATGCCAAATATTAGTTTAACTTTTCAATAATCGGTATCTGTTATCGTGTTTTCGAAAATGGATGGAATTTATGGTTGCCTCGAAGGACCATATTTAAGAAAACCAAGGCAATGACGTAGGAATCCCATTCCTAGCCTTTCCGATCCATCTTAATGCTTTTCTTTTCTTTTCATCGGTTGTACACTATTATATTTTCCTAGAATGATGGAATCAATGGTCTATTTGAAGGACCATATTTGAAAAAGCCTATATCACCTATACCCATCCCATTGTGTTTGCGTTTACCATTCCTTACTTGCGACGGATCTTCTATAATCAATTTTGATATTGTCAATTATAGCTGATTTTGGCAGCCTCCAAGTACAACGATTTTGAAAAAGTTTCTCTCCATTTGTTATATTGGCAAAGAAAATTGTGGAGCCATTTTCAGTTTGGAATCTTTTGAAATTTTTATTCATCGGTAACCGCTATTACACTTTCCAAGACGAATGGAATTTAACAATTTTCCATTATCTGTTGATGCTGCGAGGTTGTGTTATTTTTCAACGAAAAATGTCATTTTAAATTGCGATACTTTCCGATCCACCTTCGTAGCCGGTGCTGACATTTTGATAAATGGCCCACAGATCCTAATGAGAATTGTTTGCCTTTTAACAGTATTCGATAATGCTCAGTAGCCAACAAACAGAAGCTATAAATTTTCGTGAAACATGTGTTTGCGAAACACTGACGAATACTCGTATGTTGCTGTGAACACAATTAATATATTTGTTTTGGTTTTTGTTTTTTTTCTTCGTCTGTCATAATTCCTTTTATGCTTATGCTTTTTCATTTTTAACGATTTCCGTCGTCGTTGCAATACATTTCCATCGTCTTCTTCAGCTTTCAATGGGGATGGGTCTTTCTTGGTTGTTTCTTTGCCGCAATATTTCAATAAATTATAGCTTGAGGCATATATTTCTCCGCTGCTTCTTCCTCCTCTTATGTACGAGTATGTTTTTTGCACACTTTCAATACCCACGCGTGACAATTCGACGATGGTATAATCTTTGTGAGTCTGAGGTTAAGTTGGTTGGGGTTTTCGGATTTTTACAAAAAAAAACACACAGAACAGAAACCAATAAAAAAACCCCAGACTAAATTAAAAATAAGGGACAAATGCAGCAGCGTGCGCTGTTCATGCGCATGTGGCAGGAAATTGTGGTAATTTGTCATTGTATTGGGAGTGTTGCAGCGCAACAAAAAAAGTGCTCATTGCTACAAGTCTTTAAGTTGGAGCATAAGAATTGCTCAAACAGTGCGCTCCCCTTAACAAGTTAATGAGACTTTAGTTTTGCCATATGAGAGATGTGTGATTCGTATGAATGAAGTGTATGTGCTGAAGTAAGAATATCTTTTTATGTGGAGCCTTGTTTTGACAGTGCTGTGGAATGAGTGGCTCTGTAAGGAAATATTTATACTGGAATCACTATTTTAAAAAAATGGTGGACATTTATCATATTTTCTATGTTTGTAGTTTTTAGTCATCTCGAAGGACCATATTTCAAAGATCTAGTCATCTCGAAGGACCATATTTCAAAGATCTAGTCATCTCGATGGACCATATTTCAAAGATCTAGTCATCTCGAAGGACCATATTTTAAAATTATGGAATGGTCACTTTTGACTGTTTGATAGAGATTACAATGAGTGGTTCTGTAAGGAAATATTTATTATTTCATGATCGGCCTAATGTGGTCGAAGGACCATATTTCCAAATTCTAGTCATCTCGAAGGACCATATTTCAAAATTTTTGGAATGGTTACTTTTGACTGTTTGATAGAGATTACAATGAGTGGTTCTGTAAGGAAATATTTATTATTTCATGATCGGCCTAATGTGGTCGAAGGACCATATTTCCAAATTCTAGACATCTGGAAGGGCCACATTTCCAAAATCTGGCTGTGTGGCGGTGCTTTTCTATTTAAATTTGCTTATTTGTTGTTTTCATGCTCGTTGAGGCGATTGATCGTAGCATTTGACAGACGAACCTTCTATAAAGTTGCTCTCAATGGGGTCAAATAGAAAATCAGATGCATCAAAAAAAGCACCTAATTTTTCCTCTAATTTCCATTCGTCGGTTCTCCCTTAACATATTTTCCATAACTATTGAGGTTTTTTTATCACCTCGAAGGACCATATTTTTAAAAGCAAATTCAACGACATAGGAATCACGTCTCTGGTTCGTAGAGTGCAAAGGAAACATAATATCCATCTTAAAAAAGCCAAAATTGACTTTTGCTTTTCATTTATCGGTAACCGTTATCATATTTTCAAGGAGATATGGAATTTATGGTCGTCTCGAAGGACCATATTTTAAGAAACCGGGCCAACGACATATACATCGCCCTTCTTGGTCCTTGCTTGGAATGGATCCATCTTAAAATGCACCTAATTTGAGCTGTTCTTTTTATTCGGTCTTCCATTATCATATTCTCCATATTTTACAGATCCAGTTCCTCAACATAGGATTTATATTTCCGTTTCGTAGATTGTAAAGGAAAGATCTGATTCACATTAAAAAATGCAAATTTTGGATTTTACTTTTCAATCATCGGTATTCGTTATCGTATTATCCAAAATGGATAGAATTTATGGTCGAAGGACCATTTTTTTAACAAAAAGGCAAAGACATAGGAATCGACTTTCTCAGATATCAGATTTCTCGGATGCATCTTAAAATGCGGCTAATTTGAGCATTACTTTTCATTCCTCAGTCATACATAATCATATTTTCCAAGAACGATGTATTCAATGGTCTACACGAAGGACCATATTTTAAAAACATGGTTCCACGACATAAGAATCTCTAACTTGACGATAGCAAATGAATCAGAAAATCAGACGCATCTTAAAAATTGCTAAATTTTACTTTCAATTTACATTCATCATTCTTCCATTCACACAGATTCCAAGACGAATGGAATTTATGGTCGCCTCGAAGGACCATATTTTAAGAAATTGCTTCATATATTTATCCTATCTACAAATTTCAAATGATTAAATTTTCAATATTTGCCACAACTGATAGAATTTATGGTCCCTTGGAAGGACCATATTTTAAGAAGCGAACATAGGAATCACATCTCCTATTTCTATCTTCCAAAGGATTCACCAAAGAAACTTCTAATTTGATTTTGACATTTCATTCATCTGTCCTCCATAATCACATTTTCAATATTTTCCAGGACGAATGGAATTTATGGTCACCTCGAAGGACCATACATTAGGAAATCAGAATAACGACATATGAATCGTCATTCCCAGTCTTTGCTTGCAACGGATCCATCTTAAAATTCACATAATTTGAGCTTTTTTTTCATTCATCGTTCGTCCATTATCATATTTTCTAAGAGTGATGGATTTAATGGTCTACTCGAAGGACCATTTTCTTAAAAAAAAAACGGTTATAAAGCATAGGAATGTCCATTTTATGAATGCAACTGAACATTTAGAATCAATCAGCCCAAAAAAATGGCAAATTTAACTTTTAATCAAAGGCTAAATTTGTGGTCATCTCGAAGGACCATATTAAAGATCCCGATCTACTATTCCAAGCTTGTAAAGAAACCGGGACAACGACATATGAATAGCCTTTCCCATTCCTTGCTGCCAACGGATCCATCTTAAATAAACCTATTTTTTCAGTCCATTATAATATTTTAAATATTTCCACAACTGACGGAATTTGTGGTTCCCTTCGAAGGACCATACTTTTTTAGAAACGAACAGGAATCCCATATCTGAAATTTAAGCAGATATTATGAGGTCACTTATCCATACTCAGTCCAGCATCAACTCATCTAAAGCCACACTTCATAATGAAAATGTGTGACTGATTATTTCTGTGGATTTTTATTTATTTATTTTTAATTATAATACAAGATAAATTTATATTCTATTCTATATTGCTGTATACAGACCAGAGCCTCTGGTAAGAATCGTACACACGACCCTCTCGCTGATAGTAGACTCTCTCTCTACATACTCGACTACTGGGGCGCTTGAAAACTTTTTAGTATTGCAGTAAATATATAGACAATTTGCGAACACTTTTCTATAAGCAGATTTTCCCTAAAGCTGGCAGGTTTTGGTAGGAAGATTCAAAAGGAATCATATGATGCATCTTAAATTAAATCGGTTGTTAATAATAATACAATAAATAATATAATATAATTTCACAGCAAACAATATTGGGAATATTTTCTTTACGGCTCAGAACACAATAATATCCCATATCACCATAGTTAATCGGAATAAAAATTTGATAGTGCTCCACATTTGGCGCCATTTGCAATATATATTTTATAATATTTTATTTGATATCTAAATTAATTGCAATGATACTTTTTGGTAGAGTAATTTCAGAGTGCTCCACATTGGGCGCCATTTGTAATATTGCATATTATAATATCAATGTTGTCATTGCAATATTCTGGCCACTTTTATGATGTTTTGTATTATATTGTCATTAATTCCTAAAGAAATTACAATTCTTGGCTCTTTTGGTGGGTCTTAATTTTCAATATTTACAACAACTTTTATTATTGAATTAATTTGTATCAGTTGGACAATATATTTTTACTTTAAATTTAAATATATGTCGATATAAGTATATTATTGAAAGAAACTAACTTCCATTTGTGTATAGAGTCCTGTCCGTTGGAGGTTTTTCTGAATCGGCTTACATCGAAAAGTCAAAAACGACTTTTGTTTTCGTCTCTGTGCTTCAATGAATTTTAGTTACTGAATACCGATTTTACTTTTTTCGCTGTAGAAAACACATCCTTTATCCGATTTTCTTCAAATTTGGCACAACAACTAGAAACATCTATGCAAAAAGTGGGTAAGATCGGTTCAGATTTATATATCCCATATAAATGTCTCTCGATTTGGTTTTGATTTGGCCTATTCGCCTTTTCATTCATTTGCAATGTTGCTTTTTTATTTATTTGCAACATTGGAAGGAGTCGAATCTTCAAAAGTCGAAAAATAAATTTTTCAAAAGTCGACTATTCATATATTTGCAAAAGTCAAAAAATCGGCTATTCAAATATATTTCCAAAAGTCAAAAACTCGACTTTTTGCTCCAACTATACATCCCTAGTCTTCCGAACATTTGTTTTCTAAACAACCCAGCAAAAACTGTCATTACCAAGTAATGTGGGAAATAAGGCAAAACCAAAAACCTTCACTACTTATTTTTCGGATCCGTTTCTAATTATTTTTATAAAGGTATGGTAAAAAATAAGTACTTCCACGCACGCTTACGAGAAGTTAATAAATAAGTAGTTCTAAAGGAGTTGTAAAATAAGTGGCCTCAGGAAGTTGCAAAAGATGTCATTATTGATAAATAGCCAAATAATGTATTATCAATAATTGGCTTAATAATATGATTGATACAGCGTTTTTATTAAATTATATATTTTGTATCGACTTTTTAACAATCTGAATACAGATTTTAGGGCTGCTTTTCTTTAAGCCTGGATAACTAAGCTGCCATAACAACAGCACTGCTATTCTCTGACTCACCACAAAAATGTAGCAAATTAAGTTTTAAAATATGAAGTTCTTTGAAATTTAACTTACCAATAACTACTTATTTAAACCATTATAGGGAAGTAATTATCTCATACTTCAAAATAATGCAGGGCGTAACGAGCAGTCATTACTAGGTAATGCTAAAAATAATGAGGTGTCATTACCAAGTTTTTGCTGGGAATCTATGTTCTAGACATAGGCCATTTGTGTTCCAGCTTTTATTATATATATTCTATAGTCGTTATAATCAGTTTTCTCTGAAAAATTTCCTACCGTATAACACTTTCTTTTTTTTTCTTTTTCCATACATTCACTGTAACCTTGATATGTGTTTTGTTTGAAAGCGAAACGATTTCCTATTGACTTTCAAATTATTCAAAATAATTGTTCTATTCAAAGTTCTTCAAGAAGAAGATTTGTTTTCTTTGTTTCAAGAGAAGACTTTGTTATTTACAAATCGTTTGATTTTTTTTATATAAATTTTCCCCTCCGCTGGCCCCACAGAGTTGTTTTGTTTATTGGCCGACAACAATTTTGGATTAATTTGTTTTTTTTTTTTTTTTGTTGGAAACAAAGAAAACTTTCACACTTTCCACGAATTAATCTCAAGTTTATCTTTATTGATTTATACGTATTCTCTTTCGTAGGAATAAACAATTTAAAATCAACCAAAATGTTCTTTGTTTCAAAACGAATGCTTTTCTGTTATTTTCAACAATGATGGCTTGCAGACCACATATAATTCAATATGATAAACATTGCGGTGGAACAAAATGAAGAGGAAATTCTCTTGAACTCACAAGAACTCTATCAAAGCACAATTTAATTAAATATACACGATCCTTGAGAAATTTAATCCCTTTCGAAACTTTGATGGAACAAAGTAGAAATAAATCAATGTCCAAAGCCACTCCCATCCCTTTTTTTTTTGAATGAAATATACTCACACGTCAATTTCGCAATAATTTTTTCGCAATAATTGATGACATTTCTTTGTGTCAAACTAAATCCATGAAATTATCAATCACGCTTTAGTTTTTTGAAGTAAAACTTCAATCTCGTTTTAACTATGCAAGCTTTCAGACTTTTATTAATATGGAAGTCATAAATCTTTTGATATTTGATAAATAATTCATCGACTCGCATAATTTAGTTGAGCAATCGCTCTGAGGGTCATATGCAAACGCAAACCGTTTGCTTCCCTCCCATAAGCTTCATGTTTAGTTATGTCAAAATCGATAACCGTTCAACCGGATTGTTCGTCTGAAACTATAGAGGGAATAATGGAGTTAATTGACGAGTTTTTTCTATTTCCTCATCCTGTTGCCCCTTGAGAGGACTACAAAGTTTTAAAGTAAAATTTTACAAAAAATATTTTAGATACAGAGTTTTCAAATAAGAGGTGTTATTTTGAATCACGCGGAATTTCGGTAGCTGTCACTTTTGAAGCTTTTATTCTTTGACATTTGACAAGTAGAAACTACGCCATTACTAAAAATGGAACGATACACGCTTCAACAACGCATTGAAATTATTAAAATTCATGAATGAATATGATCCGGAATTCCATCGAAAAATCATATTGACTGATGAGGCCCATTTCCACCTCGGTGGCTACGTCAACAAGCAAAATTGTCGCTTCTGGGGCTCGGAAAACCCAAGAGTTATTGTTGAGAAGCCTCTCCATCCTCATCGTGTGTTTCTGTTTGGTGCGGTTTATGGTCCGGCGGGGTCATTGGACCTTACTTTTTCGAAAATAAGGTTGGATCAACAATTACGGATTTCCGCTATCGAGAGATGATTAATGATTTTTCATGGTCGGAGCTGGATGGTATTGGTCTGGACAACGTTTACTTTCAACAAGATGGCGCTACGTGCCACACAAGCAACGAAACCATTGCTCATTTACGGGAAAGGTTTCCGGACCGTGTTATCTCTCGAAAAGGTGATCACAATTGGCCACCGAGATCTTGTGATTTAACAACTTGCGACTTCATCCTTTGGGGCCACGTGAAAAATAAGGTCTACGCCAACAGCCCAGCGTCAATTCAAGACCTCAAAAAAAGAATTCGTGAGGCTATCGAGGACATAGGGCAGCCAATTTGCGATTAGGTTATGGAAAATTTCATGAAAAGCATATGGTCCTCTAAGCGCGGCCGTGGTGGTCATTTGGCTGATGTTTTTCATTATTAACGGCATACCTTCCTCTTTATTATGAAATAAACATCCGATCATTTAAAAAATCCTCTTGTTGGAAAACCCTGTACTTTAAACTTCTATCTGTATTAGTTAATTAATAATAATATATAATATAATTTCGCAGAAAAGAATACGGGCGATATTTTTTTATGATAGTTCTCCACATTGGGCTCCATTTGTAATATATGAAATGGCAATTCATTGCTCTTTTGTAATACTCCTTGACATCATATTTTGGGAGTGCTCTACATTGGGCGCCATTTATAATATAACAGATATAACTGTGTTGTCATTGCAATAATCTGGCGTTATTTTATAAAATTTTGGATTATATATCATTAATTCCGAAAGAAATTATTTTTTTTGGCTCAGAAGAAATTTTCAGAATATGCAATATATTGAAACGCCTTTTAAACATGTTGAGTTTATTTGGATTTCTTATATCTAAACTTGATAGTCTTTTTTAATACAGATCCATATTAAAATAATGACAAGGTACTTCGTTGGGCGCCATTTGTATTATATTACAGATTAGTCAGTGATACCTACTACAGCTATATAATACTGTGGAACATAATAAAACTGACTACGGATTCTGCTAGAGGGTATAAAAAAGAATATATAGGGTGATTTTTTTGCTATTATCTTTATGGCAACACTGGTTTAAACAGCTGACGCATGTTTCGTGTTTTGTTTCACTCTTCAGACATCTTCAGTTTGGTCTATAATTTAACCATGAATCGTCTTACAAACGAACAACGCTTGCAAATTATTGAATTTTATTATCAAAATGCGTGCTCTGTTAAGAAAGTTCATCGCGCGCTTCCATTTTATGGTCAGTTTAATCGACCCACTGAAGCGGCTATTCGGGCTATTGTGACTAAATTTCGCATCAAATTTACATTGTTGGACATTAAACCACCAACACGCTTACCTAGAGTGCGAACTGAAGAAAATATCGCAGCTGTATCGGCCAGTGTTAATGATAACCATCAATTATCGATTCGTCGCCGTTCGCAGCAATTGGGCCTCTGTTACTCAAAAACGTGGAAATGCCAAAATTGGACTAAGCGGATGGACCATTTGAGGCGCAGTCAAGGTCAACATTTGCATGAAATAATCTTCAAACATTAAATTATATGGACCGTATCGATTCAAATAAAGATTTCATATATTTTTCTGGATTTTGTGTGTTTTATTTTTTTTTGAAAAACTTTCCTATAGCTTTTAAAAAATCAACTTTTACGTGTATCGTTATTTTAAAAGTTTGTGTGTAGATGTCATTTTTGAAGGGGGTTCAATATTTTCCTCCTTTTGCCCATTCTTATGATGAATCGCCAGAGAAGCCTTGTGATCCTTTCAATTTAGGTATACGATGTGTTCATTAATATTACATTTTCGTGGAACATTTTAAGACTCTAGCTCCCCAATACGGGGATCTTTTTGGACAAAGGGGTAAAACCGCCATTACCTGTGTTTTAATGGCATTTTTACCCCTTAACGGTTCTAAATGTTTTACAACCATAAATGTATACGATTTTAATAATAATGTTTGTAAAAATAAGAAAAAAACATAGATAAATGAAAAACCTTATTTATTATTAAGGCTGTTTTTCTTTAAGACTGGATAACTAAGCTGCGAAAAGAAAAACCTAAATAAAAAGTTAAAATTTTACTCAAAATAAAAACTTATTTTTTTTAAATTATCGCCAACAGCAATATCAATGTGTGTATGAAAACAATTTTTGAAAAATATTTTATATTAAAAATATTGGATTTATCCTGGATAATTATCCAGTATAAGTCAAATTTATGGTTACCGAGGCTAAGTCCAAAAAAGTCAACACAAAATAATTTTTTTGAAAATTTGTTTTGATACAATTCGTTTTTCCAAATTTCCAATTAATAATTATTATAGGCCCACTTTCAACCAGAAGAAATAGCCATTTAAATAAAAAGAATCGAGAAAATCGAATTAAAAAATAAAGTTTTTATTTAAAAATCACAATTTGTAGACAAAAAAATTTGTTAAAAAAAAACAAATATATTAAAAAATATCCTATTCGAACACTTATTAAACAATTTAAACAAAAAACTGAAAAATATCTCAAAAACTCAAAATATACCAGAGGGTGTTTTTAATGGGTACTAAAAATATAAAAAAATGGAGGAAATCAAAAATATTTTTTTTTCCATTTATCGTGGAATGTCCCATATATATATATATATAATAAGATTTCCCGATACACGCATATTCTTTGCTTTTTTCCACATTTAATTCTTTTTTTTTGTTTTCCACATTTAATTTTTTTTGGGATTCGCAAGTGATTTATTTAAATACATTTTATAAACATACATTTTATTTTAAATTCATTTTACTGTTTGCTGTGCTTCTTTCTTTGCATTGATCAATTCCACCATCTCTTTTACTCTTCGAAGGCAATCTTTCTTAGACCTACAATACAATACATTCTGCAATACGATCCCAACGGTCTGGCGTAGATATAGGATACGTTTTTTATGACCTGCTCCAATAGAGCTTGTTCCTCTTTAGTCCAAGATTTTGCAGATGCTGCGGCTTGGGCGCCATTTATAATTAGTATTCGTTTATCTTAATTTGACAGTTAGTCAATATTACTTATGGATATTACTATGACTAATGCATATTGTAATCTGAAAAGCCACCACTTTGGGCGCCATTTTTAATATGGTGATATATTTTTAATATGACAGATTAGTCATCGATATAATTGCTATCGATCAGATAAAAAATCTTAAATAAATTTCTGGTCATACGTGGTCACATTTGAACACTCTTCCTCTTTGAACAATTTCCTATCCAAACTTTTGCTTTTTCGGCACAACCTGATGAGTCCTACACACATAATTTTTCTCAAAAATACTAAATATATCTCCACTTTAATCCAAATTACAATAATTTGTATATATATTATATTATAATTGATGGTCATCATTAACACTGGCCGATACAGCTGCGATATTTTCTTCAGTTCACACTCTACGTAAGCGTGTTTGTGGTTTAATGTCCAACAATGTAAATTTGGTGCGAAATTTAGTCACAATAGCCCGAACAGCCGCTTCAGTGGGTCGATTAAACTGACCATAAAATTGAAGCGCGCGATGAACTTTCTTAACAGAGCACGCATTTTGATAATAAAATTCAATAATTTGCAAGCGTTGTTCGTTTGTAAGACGATTCATGGTTAAATTATAGACCAAACAGAAGATGTTTGACAGTGAAACAAAACACGAAACGTGCGTCAGCTGTTTGAACCAGTGTTGCCAAAAAGATAATAGCTAAAAAATCACCCTTTATTATTATTAGGTAGTGCACAACGTTGGGCGCCATTAGTACTATGTATTCTTGTATCTCAACATGTCAGTTTTACTTTTTACAAAAATACTGATCCATTCTTCGTTGGGCGCCATTTTTAATATGACAAATTAGTGAGTGAAATTTAACGAATTTTGCAAGTCTTTTAATCGATTAGGTAATATTATTCGAGAAATATCTAGTCTTAAGCGGTTAATCTCGTAAGCTCTCAAAATTTCCCATCTAAGCTTTTGATTTCTAAACAAAGCGGTGAGTCCTTAATATACTTTATTTCAAAAAATAATGATTCCACTGACAAAAATAAATGTAAACACATAGCCAATCTGTTACTATTGGAGATTGTACAACGTTGGTCGCCATTTGCAATATGTATTCTTGTATATCAATATGACAGTTTTTCAAAAATACTGATCCGTATTATAATAAATACCCCCACCTGTATCTAATCCATATTATAAATTGATATGGTACCTCGTTGGGCGCCATTTTAAATTTGACAGATTAGTCAGTGATAAAATTGTTCTAATGCGAGCATATTTTACAAGTCTTATACTCGATCAGATTACAAAAAAAAACAAGTCTTGAAAGTTCTCCCAAAAATTGTTATTCTTACGGAGTAACGTTGGGCGCCATTTGGCATATGACCAGTATTGTAACTGTCAAAATCTGGATGTAGTTTACAAAAAAATCCAATTCTTTGAATCTTGTCAACTCATGACTCACCTGCTTTTGATATATGTGTGTCTGCTGGCCGGTTATCTGTTGGTTTATTCTTAAAAAAATACCCAGTAAAGATCTCAACATTTTTATGGCTGCTGCTTTATGATCTCTAAAATAAATCGGAAGTGTTTATTTGATTGTGGTACAACGAACCGTAAACCGGTTTCCTCATTTCTACACCCCTAAACTGAAGCCATCAAAACTTATAAAATGGCAATTCATTTGACATTCTATTGATTTTTGCATTTCATTTAAGAATTTATAAATTTTAAAAGATGTTATTCGCCGCAATAGAAGGTAGAAAATAAACGTATTGAATTTTTTCACATTTTAATTTTTGTATTCTCTGTTGATCACAATCTTTTAAATTCCTTTCGGAAATCTTGACACTTTCGTTTTTTCTTCTTCTTATTGCCATGAAGGAAATAAACAGTGGGAATTTATTGATCATCCATTGATTGAAATCCGAGCACACTAAACAAACAGTTTGTTTATTGTCCAATACCGTTGCCATAAATTAACACCGAAATTCGAAATAAATGCATTTTAATTTTATTCAACTTCTAAAACTCAAATTGAGAAGGTATTCGTATTCATGAACCTGAGAGCGAAACTGAAGTTTGGAACTGTGGCTGTTGTTTTCCCGACCACAATGATGACGAACATCAAAAATTTGCATCACAATTGAAGCGATTTATCTCGGTCTCATTGTGTCGTCGTCGCACCAGCAACGGCAGCAGTAGTAGACAGACAGGTGAAAACCTGTTGCTGCTCCATAATAAAAAAATACAAAAACAAAAAACAATTTTTATGATAATTGTTGTCGTTGGACGGACGGACAGACGGACGGATGAATCGTTTGTTGGTGCGTTAAAACGTTGTTTTTTTGTATTATTTCTAGAGTTTCTTTTAATAGATTCCCATAAATCTTTTATGTGGAAATGACTCGGAAAAAGGCAGCAACAAAACGACGTGAACTAAACAAAACAGTGAAGAACATTTATGAGGGATGCCATCCACAACAATGTTGCCATATAAATAGAGGCCCCATGTGCTTTAATTAAATGGGTATAAAAGTGAAATTTGAAATTTTCATTATGAAAATTATTAATAAATCACAACTACTGGCTGTCTTTGCTCAAGAAAAAATGTTTTGGATATTATTTAACATATTAATTTTGTATATCTCAGGTATTCTTTGAAATTTATAAAATTTTCCAAAAAAAATACACTTAGTTAGGAATCAATAGATTTTGAAATTCATGTAGATGATATGTCTGTCTGTCTGCTCGTATTTTGAGTGAAAGGGAAAGGTGTTTGGATGAGAAAAACTTAAGTAGACACGATGGCTGGCTGGCTGGCTGGCGAAATGTTGGTCTGGTCTGTCTGTCACATCACATAAAATAGAGAATATATTTCAGTGACTATTCCTTCATTCGTTCTTTCTTTTTATTACCCTGTTGCATTAGTTCTTCTCCACCCACGTTATGGATTTAGCAATTGTCTCGTTTACCACATTTGTTAAAGGGTGTGCACATTTTGGCTAGATGATATATGGGACGCGGTTGTGTTGGCAAACAAAGGTGGCGCCTACATAGAAAACAAATGTTAATAGTATATTCTCATTAAAAATATTATATGGGGTGAAAGAAAAGTAAAATCATTCATCACTTCCACAATAATTCAACACCCATTACTATTGGAATTATTTTTATACAGATATAACCGTTAATGTAAGTGCTTACTCGCAAACATACCAAGAAGTTGAAAAATAAGTACTTACACCCGTGATTACCGGTTAAAAAAAACAGCCCTATTATTATTATTATTATTATTAGGGAGTGCACAACATTGACGCCATTTGTAATATGTATTTTTGTATCTCAACTTAACAGTTTTTCAAAAATACTAATCCATATTACAATAAATATATATATAAACATATTTTAATTTTACAAGGCATCACGTTGGGTGCCATTTTTAATATGGCAGATTAGTCAGTGATATAATTGTCAGCATCTGCGCATATTTTACAAATCTAAAACTCGATCAAATTACAAAAAAGTCTAATCACATGCGGTTACTCTTGAAAGCTCGCCCAAAAATTATCATAATTAGAAAGTGCATAGTGTTGGGCGCCATTTGTGATACGGTCAGCATTTAATTTATCCAAAGTTGGCCATAGTTTACAATAATTTGTAGTCTTGCAATCATAACAATCTTTAGCAATACTCCAGAAGAAAAATCATTAAGCCCAAGGCAGAAAACCTTTACTCAGAGGATAATATATACCGGCCAAAGACAGGTGATGATGAAAACCTTTACTCTGCGTAGCCAGACACATCTCAGAGGAGATTTTTTAGGCCGTGCCGATTTGGGATTGGATTAACATTAAAAATTACTAAAATATTAGGGCCATTTCATATGAAAAAGATTGCATTTATTCTTGGACATCATTGTTTTTATTTTTTGGCGATTTTTCTTAATAAACTAATGAACTTTTTTGGGTGATGTTTATGTATATCATATAAATTTTAGACCATTTTTTCCATTTGGACGATTTTGTATATATTTTTGGCCGATTTTTGTATTAAAAACTTTTTTTTGAATTATTCGGACTTCTGTTTTACGATTAATCGTTTATTTGAAAACAAAGAATTTCCAATTAATCGAATAATGACATCGAGAGTTATTCGATTAACCGATTAATCGAACAATTTTCCACTTAAATAAAAGATAATTAACTATGATTACGGATAGTTCAATAATCTTATTTTTTTGTCAAAATAAAGAACCTTCCCTTAATTGAGCATGATTGACATCGATAATGTGATTTATAACAGAACTGACTTTATTATAACGGTGCTAACCTCAATTTTGTTTGCTATTATCACTTTCCTATGAATTTACTATACTTTAAATTTTAAATAATTCCGAAGCTATTGGTCAGTTTTTTTTGCTATTTTTTTAAATGAAGTCGGATAAATCGTTCCCGAGTTATTTTAATATCTGTGGAGCATACATTTCATATATTAAATATTTGACAAAAATTATTCGATTAATCGAAAAAAATTGAATCGGTTGGATAACCTAGGCATACTCCATACAGATGGGATATACTTTTGGGTGACTTTTTTTAAATATAAAAATAACCCAATTTTTTGGCCGATTTTTCATTTTCCCTTGAGCATAATTTAATTTTCTCACATTTACTTATGCCCTCAAAACCATTCAAACCAAAAGCATACTATATTTTGCGCAATCACAGCCATTGTCAAAACTAGTTCTGTAACTAGTATTCCTACACGACTCAAGATTTAAAATGTAATTTTCCGAAAACGAAACGGGAAAAAATTAGAACAAATAGAAAATACAATTACGACTGTAGATCTTAATAGACGACTTTCAAATGCTAATTTTATCGTTCTCACGTTTTAGCTGGTATTCTTTGCTCGAAGAATCATCCAGCACATCGCTTTGATGTGTGCCATCTCGAAGAACATTATAATTTTTATTTTTCTTCTTTTTTGTTATGAAAAATTATGACTGTTGTTTGTTTGTTGTTAATGGTGTTTTGTGATAATTTAACTCAAACAACAACATCAACAAGAAATGGTCCATTAATATGCCACTCATAAAGATATTTGGGTTAGTTGTCTCGAAAAAAAAAAAAACACAAATGTCCGACATCGTAGTACCACTGTCATTATATTTGACCCACTGGCGGTGAACTTTTCTGCCGAGTTCTTTCTCTGAAGAATTGTAGTAGAATTATAAGAGAATTTGTCAAAGTGTAGAAATGAACGAAAACTGTTTTTAGTTTTCGAACATATGATAGATGCGAAATTTTATCGATTGCATGTTGTAACATCGCCGGATATTTGAAGAAGTTAAGAAAGCCATGTGATAATTTTGGTAAAAATTAAAGAGGGATAGTAATTGTACTTCCTTTTCAGGCCTTTCTCCAAATTTGAATTACAATTGAAGTATTAATAGCACAACAAACATCGCTTGACGCTGAATAATTTCTAAATCCAAGACCGAGGTAGAGTTCATGGATCGTCGGCGCCATTTCAATTATTGAATCAATTATTGTTGGACGCCATTTAAGTTATTGAAATCCATGTTGGACGCCATTTAAATTATTGAAATTCACGTTGGACGCCATATCAATTATTGAAATTCTCGTCGGACGCCATTCATTTAAAAAAATTATTGAAATCCACTTTGAGCGTCATTTATTTACATCAGGCGCCATTTAATTTATTGGAATCCACATTGGACGCCATTGCAATTATTGAAATCCTCGTTGGACGCTGTTTCGATTATTAAAATCACCGTTGGGCGCCATTTCAATTATTGAAATCCTCTTTGAGCGCCATTTCATTTATTTATATCACCCTTTGGCCTCATTTCAATTATTGAAAGCCACGTTGGGCGCCATTTCAATTATTGAAATCCTCTTTGAGCGCCATTTCATTTATTTATATCACCCTTTGGCCTCATTTCAATTATTGAAAGCCACGTTGGGCGCCATTTCAATAATGGAAATCTACATTGGGCGCCATTTCAATTATTGAAATCCACATGCAGAGCCATTTCAATTACTGAAATCCACATGAGGAGTCATTTCAATTAGTGAAATCCAGTTTGGTCGCCATATCAATTATTGAAATCTACATTGGACGCCATTTCAGTTATTGAAATCCATGTTGGGCGCCATTTTAATTTTTGAAATCCACATTGGTCCCCATTTCAATTATTGATATCCATGTTGGGCGCCATTTTAATTTTTGAAATCCACATTGGTCCCCATTTCAATTATTCAAAATCCCGTTGGGCGCCATTTCAATTATTCAAAATCCTGTTGGGCGCCACTTCAATTATTAAAATTCACGTTGTACGCCATTTCAATTATTGAAATCCACATTGGGCGCCATTTCACATTGGTCCCCATTTCAATTATTGAAATCCATGTTGGGCGCCATTTTAATTTTTGAAATCCACATTGGTCCCCATTTCAATTATTCAAAATCCCGTTGGGCGCCATTTCAATTATTAAAATCCCGTTGGGCGCCATTTCAATTATTAAAATCCACATTGGGCGCCATTACAATTATTGAAATCCACATTGGGCGCCATTTTAATTGTTGAAATACTCGTTGAGCACCATTTCAATTATTCAACTCCACATTGGGCGTCGTTTGTATCATTGAAATCAAAATTGTGCTCAATTTATATTTTTGAAATCTACATCGGGCGCCATTTCATTTATTAAAGTCCACGCTGGACGCTATTTTAGCTATTGAAATTCCCGTTGGGCGCCATTTCAATTATTGAAATCCACATTTGGCCCGATTTCAATTATTTAAATCCACATTTGGCTCGATTTCAATTATTGAAATCCACGTTGGGCGCCATTTCAATTCCTGAAATTCACATTGGACGCATTTTCCAACACGTATTTTTTACAACCTTTTGGCTCTGCACATTGGGTGCCATTTTAAATAAGTTTGCTTTACCCAAAAGACCTCCACTAACATAATTGTGTAATTTTCATGAGCTGACCAAGCAAAATTAATGTCATATCTGCCCGCAAATTTTAACAATGAAATCATATTAAAAATTCGTCTGCTCTTCATTGGAATTCAGCCCTCGTGTTACTAAATGATGCCTTAATCCCTTATTGATAGCTAGCTCACAATTTACGATATCGATCCATACACAGCGAGGCAACATCCAGGCAGGCCATTGTGTAATTCTTGCAACGATGTGTTGTGTTGTGCTGCACATCCGTAGATATAAATCACCATCGAAATATTTACGAATTCAAACCCTGACTTGTTTTTGCATCACTGGGGATTCACAGATGGATGGATGATGAGGAAAACAAAAACATGCACCCACCCGTCCACCCTACCTCGAAACAAACAGACATGCCACACACTCACAAATAGCAAAAGGGGCAGACAGACTTTAGGCACGTGCTATTCCATTTGTGTGGAATTGTTGCTGGTCGTGTTACAAAATTCAAATTCAGTTCAATTTCAATTTATCGTCTGCCCGCCACCACCACCATCACCACCAGTATTTATTTCCTCGATGGCTGGCCGACAGATGGACAGACGGGTGGACGAGCGGACGGACGGTCATGTACACCCGCCGGTCTTTGTTGGTGTCTATGCGATATTTATGCGCTGCCGCTGTTGTTCCATTGTCTAGTCAGCCAAATGATCTGCATTACTTTACATGGTGCAGCAGCAGCAGCTCTGACGGAAAACAAACAAACGAACGAGCGAACGAACAGCCCCAGAAACCAAAACCATCAACAACACAGCACAACAGAATAATAACACACAAATCTATTGTCTATTTCTCTTATTTTTATTTTTTGCAAACTTGTTTTGTTGTATTGTTTTTGCTGGCGTTGCTGGATTTTTAAATTTGTTCAGATTAACCTCTCCCGCGGCAGCTGTTTTAAAGTGGCCAGTTAGCAGACAGCCAGCCAAAGACTACACACCTCTGCCTACCTACTCGTTGCACGACTATCAATTGTTTATTCAGTTGCTAGACAAAGTGTAGGAAGTCGAAATGGGAAAATGTGCTGCAATTTCTTTTTTTGGCACTTCCATCATGTTTTCTGTCAGCGAACAATGTTATCCTTGTGGCCATACGAACAGGATATACGTATGTATATAGAATTCTCACATTTCATGTAGATGGTTGGATTGTCCTTGACAAAGTGATTGAGTTTCAATATACTATTTTAAAGGGGAGGGGATTATTGTTCTAAATATTAGAAAATTTTATTTACAATTCGGAATAATATTTTTAGTTGAAAGTGTTCGGAGACACCAGTCTTCTGTCGTTCCATGATGTTTTTGTCTCCGAAATTTTTCATTGTAGTATAAGATTTGTGAGAAGTTTTTGTACGCCTCGAAGGACCATATTTAGTCAAGCTGATACTTCTACTTATTATAAACTACGCTCCTTTCAAAGACGTTTTTGTGACATATCACATTGGATGATGTTTCAAGTATTGAAATTCGGGTTGAAAGTCATTTCAATTATTGAAATCCGCGTTGGACGCCATTTAAATTATTTAAATCCACATTGGGCGCCATTTCAATTATTGAAATCCACATTGGGCGCCATATCAACAATTCAAATCCACGTTGGGCGCCATTTGAATTATTGAAATACACGTTGGGCATCATTTCAATTATTGCATACCATGTTGGGCGCCATTTCAATTATTGAAATCCACTTTGGACATCATATCAATTATTGAAATCCACTATGGGCGCCATTTGAATTATTGAAATCCACGTTGGTCGCCATTTGAATTATTGAAATCCACGTTGGGTACCATTTAAATTATTGGAATCCACGCTGGACGACATTTCGATTATGGAAATCCACGTTAGACGCCATTTCTATTATGGAAATCCACTTGGACGCCATTTCGATTATGGAAATCCACTTGGATGCCATTTCAATTATTGAAATCCACTTTGGACATCATTTCAATTATTGAAATCCACTATGGGCGCCATTTGAATTATTGAAATCGACGTTGATCGCCATTTGAATTATTGAAATCGACGTTGATCGCCATTTGAATTATTGAAATCCACGTTGGGCGCCATTTCAATTATTGAAATCCACTTTGGGTCTCCTTTCAATTGTGTAAATCCACATTAAGTGCCATTTGAATTATTGCAATCCACGCTGGACGACATTTCAATAATGGAAATCTACATTGGGCGCCATTTCAATTATTGAAATCCACAGGAGCCATTTCAATTACTGAAATCCACATTGGGAGCCATATCAGCTATTGAAATCCACGTTGGGCGCCATATGAATTATTGAAATACACGTTGTGCATAATTTAAATTATTGCATACCACGTTGGGCGACATTTCAATTATTGAAATCCACTTTGGACATCATTTGAATTATTGCATACCACGTTGGGCGTCATTTCAATTATTGAAATCCACTATGGACGTCATTTGAATTATTGCATACCACGTTGGGCGCCATTTGAATTATTGAAATCCACGTTGGTCGCCATTTGAATTATTGAAATCCACGTTGGGCGCCATTTCAATAATTGAAATTCACTTTTGGTCTCCTTTCAATTGTGGAAATCCATATTATGCGCCATTTGAATTATTGCAATCCACGTTGGGCGCCATTTCAATTCTTGAAAATCACATTGGGCGCCTTTTCAATTCTTGAAAATCACATTGGGCGCCTTTTCAATTCTTGAAAATCACATTGGGCGCCATTTCAATTATTGATATCCATGTTGGACGCCATTTAAATTATTAAAAACCACGTTGGACGCTATTTCAATTATTGAAATCCACATTGGGCGTCAATTCAATTAATGAAATCTACGTTGGGTGCCATTTAAGTCATCCAACAAATGTAATATTGTTGTTAGAGACAGAAAAATCTTCTTTGAAGTTTGGCTTATTTTTTAAACAATCTAAAACAACTGCCAGGAAAAATTCGTCGCCTTAAATTACTTCAAAGGAAAAGTTACTTCCAGTATGCCCAGTATACATGCTGCCATTAATTGGTTTTTTCCTCCATTGTATTTGTTTTAACTAAATAAAGCCAGGCAACCATTTTTAATCTAATTCACTAAAACTTTTTTTTTGCAAACTAATGTTAACTAACAATACATCATACAGTTCTTTTTGTTATTGCACAATGCATGATGACACACACTCTCAATAATGATGGCAAGCAATGGTGTGACAATAGAAACTTATTCTACTTCTTCTTCTTTGTCTTCTTCTTACAAGCAACAAGCGACAGTTAAGAGGAAGAAAGTGTCAGAAATTTATGACTGGGCCTGTCTGTCTGTGTGCAAATTAAGTTCCACATAAGAGTGCAAGAACTCGAGCTCGAAATAAGGACGGTGCTCGCGAGCAGACAGATGCAGATGAGGAGTACAATGAATGCAACAACATGTTCAGCACAAGAAAAGAATAAACATTTAACAAAATACATTATATGAGACTAGGTCGACGAATACTGGATACCCTATAATAAGAAGAGTTTTAAGTATCAAGTTCAGTTTAATAATAAGAGAAGGAGACACGATAGAGCGAGACTTCTATATCTTAGAAAAAATTAATATAACAAAAATAAGGATTTTTACCTTCATATCCAACGGACAACCTTTTTACCGTGTCTTGGCGTTTTGTTTTCATATCAAAGAATTTCTAGCACTTTGTCTTTGTGTAAACTTGGAGTGATCTTCGATCTTTTCCAAGAATGATGATTTTGAAGGGTCTAAAAACCTTCACTTTTTAACTGATTTCAACGGCAAAGGAAAAACCATTGTAGATGCAATAGGAATCATAGCTGGTTTGCGTTGGGCGCCATTATGACTGCTAAAAGCTGACATGACTAGAACAACTTAGTTATAATCCACTTATAGAGTACAGAAGACTTCATTTTGGTGTAAGAAAGAAAGAGTATACTCTATTTTTGTCATTTGGAATCTTTGCCTACAATATATAAAGGTATCCTACTGTAGCTAAATGTAGGTGTTACAAAAGTTGCTGATGCATAAAATTATACTCCCTAATATGCTGGAGGGTACACAAAAGGGAAGCAACACATCAACACTTCGACTCTCAAAGACTCTTATTCTTATTCTAATATGTAAACTGTACATATGTTCATATATATACAAATAAATACCATCTGAGGGGTGGTGTGCTAATTTTGATAAAAAATAATTTGAAGATATATTTGTAATTTATTATTTTGTTTATTTTAATGACATTTCAACAACTGAAATCTGCGTCATTTCATTTATTTAAATCAGCGTTGGGCGCCATTTCAATTATTAGAATTCACATTGGGTGCCATTAAAGATATACAAATCCACGTTGGGCGCCATTTCAATTATTAGAATTCACATTGGGTGCCATTAAAGATATACAAATCCACGTTGGGCGCCATTTCAATTATTAGAATTCACATTGGGTGCCATTAAAGATATACAAATCCACGTTGGGCGCCATTTCAATTATTAGAATTCACATTGGGTGCCATTAAAGATATACAAATCCACGTTGGGCGCCATTTCAATTATTAGAATTCACATTGGGTGCCATTAAAGATATACAAATCCACGTTGGGCGCCATTTCGATTATGGAAATCCACTTGGACGCCATTTCATTTATTGAAATCCACGTTGGACGCCATTTCGATTATGGAAATCCACTTGGACGCCATTTCATTTATTGAAATCCACGTTGGACGCCATTTCGATTATGGAAATCCACTTGGACGCCATTTCATTTATTGATATCCACGTTGGATGCCATTTCGATTATGGAAATCTACTTGGACGCCATTTCATTTATATAAATCCACGTTGGGCGCCATTTCAATTATGGAAATCCACGTTGGGTACCAATTCAATTAGAAAAATCAACATTGGGCACCATTTCAATTATTATTATCTCAGTTGGGCGCCATTTCAAGCTTTTAAATGTCCGTTGAGCGCCATTTCAATTATTGAAATTTATGTTGGACGCTATTTCCATTTATAGCACTCCACGTTGGGCGCCACTTTAAGTATTTAAATCTCCGGTGGGCGCAATTTCAAGTATTTAAATCTTTGTTGGGCGTATTTCAATTATAAAAATCCTCATTGAGCGCCATTAGCGCCACATTGGCGCCCAAGCCATTTCCAATATTGAAATCTACGTTGGGCGCCATTTCCGATATGCACTTTGGGTAGCATTTCAATGGGCCCAACTTGGGCCTCTTGAAATCCACGTTGGTCCCAATTCAATTATGGAAATTTACACAGGGCGCAATTTCATTTATTGAAATCCACATTGGGCGCCATTTCATTTATTGAAATCCATATTGGGCGCCATTTCAATTATGGAAATTCACGTTGGGCACCATTGCAGTTATTGGAATCCACGTTGAGCGGCATTTAATCTTTGGAAATACACGTTGGACGCGAATTCAATTATTAAAATCCACGTGGGTCGCCATTTAAATTTATTGAAATTAACGTTGGGCGCCATTTAAATTTATTGAAATTACCGTTGGGCGCCATTTAAATTATTGAAATCCACGTTGGGCGCCATTTCAATTTATTGAAATTACCGTTGGGCGCCATTACAATTATTGTAGTCCACGTTGGGCGCCATTTCAATTATTGGAATCCATATTGGGCGCCATTTGAATCATTAAAATCCAAATTGGGCTGAAATTCAATTATGGAAGTCCAATTTGGGCGCCATTTCAATTGTGGACGCCATTGGATCCAACTTGGCCACGATGGGGCCCAAATATCAATGAAAGTGACTAAAATATATCCCTAATTGCAGGAAGTATGTGAGATTTCATCAGAATTTGATTAATTTTTTAAATTTTCTCCCATAAAAATTCCCGCTGCTATCATACAACCCTCGTATACGTATGTCGACATGTGTTGTAAATTTTCTTAAGTATTTATACAAAAGCAAACATGTGTAAAAGCGCATCAAACGTAAATGAAGCAAAATACGGAGGAGCACAAAGTTCATCATCCAACAATAGGCTTCCTTCCAATTCCGATTCCAACACAAACACAAGTGTCATTGCTCCACTTGTACCAGCAGAAGCAGAAGCAGCAGCAACAACAAACTTCAGATGTGTGTGCCTTAGGTTCGAATAGGACACGACACATGACAAACACTCACACCGCACACACAGCAACGACACGCAAATCAAAGTCTTTCAAAATGCGCTCTCAAGGAAAAAGTTAATAAACACTTTTGCAACAAATGTTTTTCAACAACAGCAACAAAAAATAACAAAAAAAAAACAAAATAACAAGACGAGAAAACAAAAAGGCCATGAATGGATGTTGCCAGTTTCGAATTTGTTTTTGACACCCTGTATTATATGGTGTTGCTGCTGCTACTGTTAAATGCAAATACTCTGTTGTGTTGCTGTTGTGCCAGAGAGACCAGCAGAGTGCATTGCTCCGTTTCTTCTTCTTCTGTGTACAGTAGCAACACTGGGGCTTCAGTTCTGTTCGGTTTGGTGGCAGCCAGGCAACCAGGCAGATACGACTTCTCTATGCTTTTGAACTATTACAACAAGTACACGGGATTGTTTGCTTGCTTCTTGCTACTTGTTGTTGTTCTTCTTGTTGATGGTGGTGATGTTGTCGATGATAGCGTTGTTGCTGCCTATATTGTTGTTATTTCTTTTATAGGGAACAGCAGCAACAACAACACCAACGACGAGAACAACTTTGACTGACGGTTCGTTGCATTTACACAAAAGCAAACTTTTGTTGCTGCCACATCTGTATCCGTCCACGCAAACACACACACACAGACACACATATCAAACAGCCAACAACCAACTGGCAACTGCTGCTCAGATACTGGAACTTACACTCCGTGTTATGGACTCACAAAATACAAAGTATTTGAATGATGATGGAAGTTTTCACTTTGCAACAATTAGGTCTGTAGAATATGTTTTATGCACTAAGGATATTAGGGCGTCCCAAAGAAAATGTAGCAAGTTTAATGTTGGAGTACTAGTTGGCAGTGAATTTGTGGCTATTTTTTTCAATGTATTGTGGCCAGTGGAACTGCTTTCCAAAAAGAATAGAATTATATGGAAAACATAAAAAATTAATAAAAATTAAAATAGTAAAATAAATAAAAAATGTAATAAATTAAATAAAAATTTAAAAAATAAATATATAATATGTAGTAATAAAAATTACTATTAGATTAGAAAATTAGATTAATAAAAATTACTATTAGAAAATCAAAGTAATAATTTTAAAAATATAAATAAAAACAATTAAAAATAAACAAAAAGTTGAAAAAGGCTTGACAAAATTTTAAAAGTATAAAAAGTAATAAAACAGGAAAAAAACCAGAAAGAATATAGATTAAAAATTAAATATTAGAAGTTGAAATATCCAAAAGAAAAAGGCGTTTAAAAATAACCAAATTAAAAAAGTATTCAAAAAATAAATAAATAAAAATGGTAAGAAACAAATAATTAAAAATAAAAACATTGAAAAGGGAAAAATATAAATCAAATGTGAAAATAACTAATAAATAAATTAAACATAAACGTAATAATAAACAAAATGAAGTAGAAAATAAAAACAGTAAACACTAAATAACTAAATACTAAAAAAATGGAAAAAAAATAAAATAAAGCATGGTTATAATAAAATGGTAATAATTAAAAACAACTAAATTAAAAAACATATATACTATGTTTTATGTTTATATATGTATTAAAAAATAGAATTGAAAAATATAAAAACTATAATAATAAAAAAATTCAAAATTAAAAAAATAGAGATTTTAAAATAAAAAAATTAAACTGGAAATGAAAAGTGTTAACTTCCAGAATCTTGGAATAAAAAATTAAAAATATAAATAAAATGTCAAAAAAACTTAATTAATAAAATAAAAACAATAAACACTATTAGTTAAAAAAAAAATAATTTAGAAAAATAAAATAAAATGTATTTTTTTTTTCTAAATTTTTTAGTTTTAGTTATTTAGTGTTTATTGTTTTATTTATTAAGTTATTTTCACATTTTATACACATTGAAAATAAAATTAAAGAAAATTATAATATAAAACTAATAAGAAAAGAAAATTAAAAACACCTTATACAAAATAATAAAACATTGCAAAAACTAAAAAATTAAAATTAAAAAATAAAAAAATTAATCTGCAAATTAAGATTTTTTTGCTAACACTGTCATCTTGAAATAAAAAATTAAAACTTAAAATATATTAAAATTAATGTATTAAAAAGGGAAAAATATAAATGAAATATGAAAATAACTAATAAATACAATAAATAATAATTACAAACAAAATAAAAAAGTAAATAAAATAAATAAATAACTAAAAAATAAAAATTAGAAAAAATGAAATAAAACATCTAAAATTGTAATAAAAAATGTTAATAATAAGAAACAAACATATTAAAAAACCAAAACTATCGATATTAAAAAATAAAAACATAATAATAAAATTAAATTAAAATTATATAATAAATAAATATAAAATAATAAAAAAACTTTCAAAATTAAAAAATAAAGATTCAAAAATACAAAAAACATACTGGACATTTAACAGTTTTTTGCTAACACTGCCAGAATCTTGGAATAAAAAATACAAAAATTAAATAAAAAATAAAAATATTAAAAAGAGAAAAATAAAATATAATAAATATATAAAATAAATTATAATAATAAATAAAATAAGGCAAAAAAAAACACTAAAGAACAAAAACTGAAAATAAATAAAATTGAAAAAAAATAAAATAAATAAAATTGAAAAAAAAAAAATAAAATAAAATAAAACATAAAAAGTTAAGAGCAAAAAACAAACAAATTAAAAAATAAAAATTAAATGGTAATCATAAAAAATAAAAAGAAAAGAATCGATATTAAAAAATAAAAACATAATAATAAAATAAAAAATTAATTGAACAATTATAAAAATAAAATAAAAAAAAAAATAAAATTAAAAAAACACTAACTAACTAAATATATTGTTTAAAAAAGATAAAATAGCGGACGAAAATGGAAAACATTTAAAATTATATTAGAAAATATAGAAATTAAAATATTGAAAAAACAATACCATCAGTGTGAAACTAGATGATGATAACAAGTTTCTTGTAAAGGGGGTAAACAAGGATATTCATGTATCGGCAGGTCATTTTAGAGGGTGTCAATATTTCCCCTTTTGCACATTCTTATGATGAATGGGCACAAGAAATCTTATGATCTTTACATTTTATGTATAGGATTTGTTTAGCAATATTACTTAAAACACACAATTTTTGTTCAACATTTTAACCCTCTATGTCCTCAATATAGGGGCCTCTTGGTACATTTTGCGGAATGGGTAAAAACAGGGGTTAAACGGTTCAAAATGTTACAAAAATATTTTCCATAAAATTCTATCACAAGTCTGCCGAATACACAAAAACTCAACTTAAATACCAGAAATAAGTCTAAACACAAAATACATTTTAGGGTTAATTCCCCAAAACTTTTCATTCCCTAACTTTTAATATCAGCTATCAGAGAAGAACCATAAAAACATTCCTTGGGGAGATCAAAAATTGCTTTTTTGTCTTGTAATGAAAAAAATCTATCGGAAAAGAAGGTACATAAATATTTGCCGGGGCACCCTTATACTTTTGTATGTAATATGTTGGCGTCTATGAGGTTTTAATATCGAAATGTATTTTTTTCTAAAAGCGATTGTTCGGCGAAGTTTTGTTGACATGTGCGATAAAGTTCAAAATTTTAACATTTAAAAAAGTCTTGACGCCAAGTGTGAAGAAACTCATTCATTCAGTGATGGTGATGATGATGATGTGGACATAAACCTTGACAGTATTCAGAGATATTTTTTTCTCATAGAACATGCATATTTCAATGTACGACGACGTTGCATTACAAAAGGAGGTCATAATGAAAAGACCCGTGTAAACAGTGCTTGACAAGTATTTTGTTTTAAATAATGTATAAGGATGTATATTTATACCACAAAAAATGTTTATTATGAGGGAGCGAAGCAAAAAAGTTGAGAAAAAAGAGAGAAAGAAATCCTTGTAGAGGATAAAATATTGTTAGAATTGAAATGAAAGAAGATCATGAAGTCACCATTCAAAACAGGGACAATTTAATGCTACCTTGAAAGTGAGCGGCCATGTAGTATTCTCATTTAGCTCTTTATTCACCCAATAAATAATATTAAACTTATATGATCGATAAGTCAGATTAAAGCTAAGGTTAAGGGGTTTCAATATTATTTTTATTTATATCTATATATTTATATTTAATATTTTACTCTTAGTTATGTAGATATCCATTTGTTTTTTCATTTGTCTGATTTTACTAATTAATATTATTTTCTTTCATTATTTCAGGTACGTTAAAAATAATATTTGGTATCAGTTGTAAGTATGTATGAATCACTAAACTTCATTGTGTCTCTTTAAATATTTCGACAAGACGTGCAGAAAAGGCAGATTTTACTCTGTAATTTTACTTGCTTATTAGGGGGGCTCCCATAAAAAATTTAATTTTTATAAAATTTGTTCCCATCACTTTTACTGACGCAAGGAGGCACCTACGAGAGTCAAATGAATGTCCGACCCCCAATACCAACCAATCTTCAAACCTTAACCCTAGAGAGATAACCCTTTTGGAAGCTACGGAAAAGGTAACCATACGTCTGTGGGACGTATCATAGTTTTTCTTTATGGTGACAAATTTTTGGAAATATTTTTTACCTTTTTTGTACTTACATGGATTCTACTGTAGACGACTGAGAAAAACAAAAACAGCAACGTGTTGCACAAACATTCGAGAGAGGGAGAGCGAAAAATTAAAAAGGCATACGTAACCTAAGTCAGACGTAGGTTATCTCTCTAGGGTTAAGGGGGTCCCCATACGATTTTTTTATATATTTCTTTATGACAGCGTGGAGACAAATGTATGAGCAACCCCCAATATTTTTTCAGCCTCAATATTTTCTCAGAACATACCTACCTTAATCAATCCTTAAGGTGGTCCACATACGATTTTTTTATTTTTTATGAAAGGCGCAAAACTTAGTTACCCCTTAGCCGGGTTAAATGTAAGACCCCTATTAATTTTACCTCCCCAACATTTTCATGAAAATATACCTGACCCCTATCTTAGCTCCTTAAGAGGGGCGCTTCAATATAAAATTTAAATTTTTATAAAAATTGCACTCACCGTTCCAACTACCCCAAGGAGGCCTCTGGGGAGTCAAATGTGTGGCCAACCCCCAATATTATCTCGAAACGTAACTACCCTCTATCTTCAATCTTTAAAGTGGTCCTCATACGATTTTTTTATGAAAGAAATTCCAAAAACTGTCCCCAGGTCAGTCTTAGAGAATAGACATGTAAGACTGGTGCTCATTAATTTTCTCTCTCTAATATTTTCATCAAACATAGGGGACATGCCCCTATCATCACTCCTTAAGGGGGATTCTATACAAAAATTATTCTTTTATACTATTTGCTCCCATCGATATTACTGTCGCAAGGAGGCTCCTCGTGGAGTCAAATGTGTGACCGACCACAAATATTTTTCAGCCCTATAAGCCGGGATAACTAAGCTGCGATAACAAAAATCTAAATAAAATATTAAAATTTCACTCAAAATAAAAATTTATTGTTTAAAATTGTCGCCAAAAGCAATATCAATGTATGTGTGAAAACAAATATTGAAAATAAATTTTGTGTTAAAAAATGTTGACTTAGCCTGGATTAAGTAACCAGTGTAAGTCAAAATTATGGATATCGATGCTAAGTCCAATAAAGTCGACACAAAATATTTTTTTGAAAATATCTTTTGATACATATATTTATATTGTAGTTGGCGACAATGTGAAAAAAATATTTTTTTATTTTGAGCAAAAAATTTAATTTTTATTAACGCTTTTGTTATCGCAGCTTGTTATCCCGGCTTAAAGAAAAACAGCCCTATTTTCGTTGAACATGCCAACCTTCTATCTTCTATCTTCATTCCTTATTTTTCATTTTTTAAATTTTTATGAAAGAAAGGCCCAAAACTGCCTCCCAGTCTTCCCTACAGGGGAGACGTGTAAGACTAGTTCTGTTTAATTTTCCCTCCCCAACATTTTCCCCAAACATCTTACTCCACTCCTTCAAGGGATAAGTTGATATACATCCCATAATGTTTAAGGGGGCTCTCAAACATAAGTAAAATTTTTATAAAATTTGCATCCGCCTCTCCAGGGGAGTCAAATGTTAGGGCACATCACATTGTTATAGTCATCTATTAATCCAACACGTATCCAAATGGAATTCCTGAAAATCCCACATCAAAATCATCTGTTTAAGCATTTTTTGCACAATAATAGGTTGAAAACTTGAAATGGACTGTAATTCAAGGCGAAAAATTACAACTTTTGTATATTTCCATCCTAGTGCTTATAAACTTTGATTACCGCGTTCAAGAAAATCATTCTTGTCCAATCAGTCGCTGTCAACTGGATATTTGAAATTTTAAATTCGATATTTTTTTAAATTAACGATTTTTGTAAATATTTTTCCACAGCTTTTGACACCACTCAAAAAAAAAACAATTTTTTCTGGTAAAATTAAAATGTACAAAAGTCTAAAAATTACAAATAAAAAAATAAAAGAAAAAATAAAAACATCAACAATTAAGAAATTAAAAATTTTAAATTTAGAAAATTAAAAAAGTTATAAACTAAAAAAAATAGAAAAGTTATAAAATAAAAAAGTTATAAAATAAAAAGGTTATAAAATAAAAAAAAAAATAAAAAAGTTATAAAAAATAAAAAAGTTATAAAAAATAAAAAAGTTATAAAATAAAAAAAATATATTAATAACACGACTAAAAAATATTTTTTCTCCCAAAATTAAAATAAATAAGAGATTAAAAAAATACGAATAAAAAATAGAAAAATAAAATTATAGTAAGAATAATGATTTTTTTTTTAAATCATTTAAAAATATAAAAAAGTCAACATTTAAGAAATCAAAATTTTAAAATTTATGACAAAAGACGGATTTTGTCACAATACAAAGGCATATTTCAAGTCGCTAACTAGCATCGTTCTTGGCTACTTGAAATATACTTTAATTCAAGCAGTAAAATTAAATAAAGAAAAAAATATATATTTCGAAAATTAAAGAAGTTATAAAATAAAAAAAAAATAAAAAAAAGTTTTAAAATAGAAAAAAATAAAAAAGTTATAAGATAAAAAAAATAAAAAAATTATTAATAACACGACTAAAAAATATTTTTCCCCAAAAATTGAAATAAATAAGAGACTAAAAAATTACAAATAACAAATAGAAAAATAAAATTAAAAATAAAAATTATAGAAAGAAACATGATTTTTTTTTTCAAAAAATCATTTAAAATATAAAAATTAAAAAAAAAAATAAAAATTAAAAAAATCAACATTTAAGAAATCAGAATTTCAGAATTTATGACAAAAGACTGAATTTGTCACAATACAAAGGCTTTTTTGAAGTCGCTAACTAGCGTCGTTCTGGGCTACTTGAAATATACTGTAATTCAAGCCGTAAAATTAAAGCTCAGGTATGTTTCAATCCCAGCTTCCCTCTAGAGCCTATAAACTTTCATTACCCCGCTGAAAAAAATCATTCCAGCATCATTCTTGACTACTTGAAATAGACTGTAATTCAAGCCGAAAATTACAGCTCTTGTTTATTTCCACCCTAGCTTCCTTGTACTTAAATCATTCCTTCCGCTTAGCATCGTACTTGGTTACTTGAAATAGAGTGTAATTCAAGCTGAAAATTACAGTTCTTGTTTATTTAACCCTAGCCTCCTCAAGGGTTTATAAACTTTGATTTCCCCGCTAATAGAAATCATTCCTTCCGCTTAGCATCGTTCTTGGCTACTTGAAATACACTGTAATTCAAGCACAAAAGTACAGCCCTTGTATATATCCCTCCTTCCCTTCTCTCCAGGGCCTTTGATTTCCGCGCTGAAAAAACCCATTCCTTCCGCTTCCACATAATGCTGCAGTAATTTATGATTTTATTACGCCTCAACTTGTCTTGGTCAATTGACATCCATGCTGACATTTTATGTAGAAATGATGAAAAAAGAAAATGTTGCAATTGCTGGCTGGCTGGCTGTTGTACTTTTGTTTTGTCTCCGCGCATATATAATTAAATGCAATTTATTATTTAATATTTTTTCTTGTTTTCTTTTGTCTCGGTGGCATAATCTCTGTCGTAAGTAGACAATGTGTGCGTCTGCGTGTGTGTGTGTGTTGCGACTACATTTCTTACAGTTTTAATCGCTGTTCACTTCCAGACCACTCTCTCGATCCCAAGACGATGACAGGGCAAGGCAGAGCAGGCCAGCAGTCCAGCGGGGGGTGGTGGTACGGGAAGAAAACCGCAGAGTCTTGCGGAAGTAACTGCTTTTTGTTTGCAAATGATAAATTTCTCATGAAATTGTATCCGTTCGTACATGGGTTGGGTTTGCGTTGCCATTTTTTTGCTTCTTCTTCTCATTCCAAGCCAATGAGCGAGGAAATATGAATTGGCAAGACCTTTGTGGGCCATGGGCTGAATTCAATGTAAGGGAACAAACTATCACCTAAATGGAGAATAACTAGAAGTGTTTGTTGGAATTAGTTCATAAACTATGATGCTTTAACCAAGTCAACGTTTGAGCGTTTTTTTTTCAAATGATAACCATCATCAGCGTCATCTCCTGCAGATTTTATGGCCTGAATTTAGTTTTTTTTCTGTTGGGCCTGGTCTGACTGGCTTTTTTTTAATGACTTAGGATTTTATGCTTTTACCATTTTATGATATTACGCCTTTCTTGTTTTTTTCACTTATATATATTTATATATTTTTTATTATGAGATTAAAATTGCCTGCAATATTATTTTTTATGTTTTCTTTTTCCATTCCATGTGGTTTCTCTCTCAATCTCATTCTCGTTTTCTTTGTGTCTGATAAAAAAAGTATGACACATTTTTTATATCAATCTTTTATTGTTTGTTATTGCTGCTGCTGTTGCCATTGTTTTCGTTATTTCCTTTATTTATTTTCTAGTCTTTAAATAGATATTGTCGTATGGTTATTAAATTCTGACTGACTGCCTTTATGTGTTTCGTGTTGGCTGGCTTTATATCCAAATTAGGAATGGTTAAAGATATTTTCAGTATTCTAATTGGTCAAGGTCGACCCTGTGATAATCCAGACAAATCTCACTCTATTGAGCAAAAGTGTATTACCAATTATATATATATTTGATGTATAATGGTCCACCAACTTCAATTTAATATAGCTATAAATTTTGTAAAAATGTTGATTTTTGTATAAAAAACATAGATCTTAAATTACAAAAAAAAATTAAAGTAAAAAATCAACAACAAATTCAAAAATGTAAAAAATAAAAAATAGAAAATCAACTATTCAACAGATAAAAAAAAACAGATTAAAAAATTAAAATTCAAAATTTAAAAAATGTTTGCCTCAATCAATAAGAAAATTAAACTAAAAAGGCCAACGATACATAATCAATTCAAAATTCAAAAATAAAAAATAATGAAAAATAAATAAAAATTTAAATTAAAAAAATAAAAACTCAAATTAAAAAATGAAAAAAATAAAATTAAGAATATAAAATTTTCCATAATATTATAGATATAAAAATATAAAAATATAAAAATATAAAAATATAAAAATATAAAAATATAAAAATATAAAAATATAAAAATATAAAAATATAAAAATATAAAAATATAAAAATATAAAAATATAAAAATATAAAAATATAAAAATATAAAAATGTAAAAATATAAAAATATAAAAATATAAAAATATAAAAATATAAAAATATAAAAATATAAAAATATAAAAATATAAAAATATAAAAATATAAAAATATAAAAATATAAAAATATAAAAATATAAAAATATAAAAATATAAAAATATAAAAATATAAAAATATAAAAATATAAAAATATAAAAATATAAAAATATAAAAATATAAAAATATAAAAATATAAAAATATAAAAATATAAAAATATAAAAATATAAAAATATAAAAATATAAAAATATAAAAATATAAAAATATAAAAATATAAAAATATAAAAATATAAAAATATAAAAATATAAAAATATAAAAATATAAAAATATAAAAATATAAAAATATAAAAATATAAAAATATAAAAATATAAAAATATAAAAATATAAAAATATAAAAATATAAAAATATAAAAATATAAAAATATAAAAATATAAAAATATAAAAATATAAAAATATAAAAATATAAAAATATAAAAATATAAAAATATAAAAATATAAAAATATAAAAATATAAAAATATAAAAATATAAAAATATAAAAATATAAAAATATAAAAATATAAAAATATAAAAATATAAAAATATAAAAATATAAAAATATAAAAATATAAAAATATAAAAATATAAAAATATAAAAATATAAAAATATAAAAATATAAAAATATAAAAATATAAAAATATAAAAATATAAAAATATAAAAATATAAAAATATAAAAATATAAAAATATAAAAATATAAAAATATAAAAATATAAAAATATAAAAATATAAAAATATAAAAATATAAAAATATAAAAATATAAAAATATAAAAATATAAAAATATAAAAATATAAAAATATAAAAATATAAAAATATAAAAATATAAAAATATAAAAATATAAAAATATAAAAATATAAAAATATAAAAATATAAAAATATAAAAATATAAAAATATAAAAATATAAAAATATAAAAATATAAAAATATAAAAATATAAAAATATAAAAATATAAAAATATAAAAATATAAAAATATAAAAATATAAAAATATAAAAATATAAAAATATAAAAATATAAAAATATAAAAATATAAAAATATAAAAATATAAAAATATAAAAATATAAGAATATAAAAATATAAAAATATAAAAATATAAAAATATAAAAATATAAAAATATAAAAATATAGAAATATAAAAATATAAAAATATAAAAATATAAAAATATAAAAATATAAAAATATAAAAATATAAAAATATAAAAATATAAAAATATAAAAATATAAAAATATAAAAATATAAAAATATAAAAATATAAAAATATAAAAATATAAAAATATAAAAATATAAAAATATAAAAATATAAAAATATAAAAATATAAAAATATAAAAATATAAAAATATAAAAATATAAAAATATAAAAATTTAAAAAGCCACCTGAACGAAACCTTTGACAGAAAAAAACCTTTGACAAAAAAATACAAACGAAAAAACTAAAAAAATAAAAAAAAAACATCAAAATATAAAAATATCAAAATAAAATTTTGGCCACAATCAATAAGTAAATCTTACCAAAAAGTCAACAATACATAAACAAATTTCAAAAATAAAAAATTTAAAGATATGAAAATATGGAATTTTCACGACTCCAACCTGTTGGCCTAGATAATGTTAACAACGCTTGGAGATACTTTGATATCTGATTTTTGTATGAACAATATCGGATAAATTGTTCTCGAGTTATGAACAAGCTTTTCAAAAGTGGACAATTTAAGAAATTAAAAATATCTATTTCAATACTAATTTTTCAAAAATTAAAATTTAAAAATAAAAACAAAATAAAAAAGATTAAAAAACATTTAAAAAATAATAAAAAATGGGAAAAATATTAAAAAAATAATAAAAATGGAAAAAAAATAAAAAAAATCTTTGGCAAAATCTCTCAAAAATCGACAATTTTACAACAAAAATAATAATAATAATAAAAATTAAATATTAAATATGAAAAAAATAATTAGAGAAATTAAAATTAAATTAATGAAATTAAAACGAATTAAAGAAATTATGATAATAAAAAACAAAAATTAAAAAAAAAAAAAAAAATAGCGTAGCATTTAAAATAACGTCGGTAGTAAAAATATTAAAAACGGAAGAAATTTTATGGAATTTTAAATGTTTATATTTTAAAACGACAATTTTATAAAAAGAAGAAAAATAAACAAATTAGAAAAAATAAAAAAAAAATAATTAAAATAAAAAATTAAGAATATAATTTTAAAATAAAAAAATTAAATTATTAAAATCTACAATTTTACAAGAAAAAAAAAATAAATTAAAGAAAGAAATAAAAAAATCAAATTCAAAAAATATTTAAAAATAATAAAAAATGGAAAAAAATTAAATAAAAATAATGAAAATGATAAAAAATGGAAAAACTATTTAAAAAAAGTAATAAAAATGGAAAAAATATTAAAAAATCTTTGGCAAAATCTCTTCAAAAATCGACAATTTTACAACAAAAATAATAATAATAAAAATTAAATATTAAAAAAATAATTAGAAATAAATTTCTCTAAATTAAATTAATGAATTTAAAACGAATTAAAGAAATTATGATAATAAAAAACAAAAATTAAAAAAAAAATAAAAAATAAGCGTAGCATTTAAAATAACGTCGGTAGTAAAAATATTAAAAACGGAAGAAATTTTATGGAATTTGAACTGGGATATTGTCCTGGCTCAAGACCATTGTGCTTCTATATTTAATAGAATGCAAATTTATTTTATGGAATTTTAAATAATTATATTTTAAAACGACAATTTTACAAAAAAAAAAATAAACAAATTAAAAAAAAAAACAATTAAAATAAAAAAAATAAGAATATAATATTCAAATAAATTAATTTTAAATTATTAAAATCTACAATTTTACAAGAAAAAAATAAATTAAAGAAAGAAATAGAAAAAATATTTAAAAAATAATAAAAAATGGAAAAAATATTAAAAAAAAATAATAAAAATGATAAAAAATGGAAAACATATTAAAAAGTCTTTGGCAAAATCTCTTCAAAAATCGAAAATTTTACAACAAAAATAATAATAATAAAAATTAAATATTAAATATTAAAAAAAATAGAGAAATTAAAATTAAATTAATGAAGTTAAAACGAATTAAAGAAATTGTGATAATGAAAAACAAAAATGTTGTTGTCTAGTTTGGTCTTTATGTATTGTTATCTCCTCTTTGTATTGCTTTTGATGTGTGATCCATGAGATGATGATTTTTGTGTGTCGATTTGTATGAGGTTCTCCGTCATAAAGTTTAATTCGAAAATTGATTTTATTCAAAAGTATGGTATTTAGCTCGTAGCTTTTTGGGATTTACAGATAAAATAAGAAATCATAATTCCCAGGACAATTCTCGTTTTCTGAACAGAATTTCATGTCAAATGTTTGTAACACCAATTGATAAACGAACGAGTTTAGACCCATCGTTTTTTTTTTGCTTTACCTTCATCGATTCTCTCCGTTCATCGGTGTGTGCATCATTTAAAAATAAATTTCATAGCGGCGAGAGATGAATAGAATGAAGAAATTCATAAGAAACTCACAAAATGCTCACAATTGATTGGTCCAATTAAAAACACTTGTTCGATAACCCACTGGTTATGTTCACAATAAACAAGTCTGGTCTGATAAAAAATGTTGAAGTATTAATATAGGCGTATTCGTTCGTGTTCGTGCATCAAGCATAGATTTCTTTAATTTAAAGAAATTCCAACATATTCTGGTTTTTTATAAAAAGAATTTCTCAAACATCGCCATCACCATCAACGATGTCGTTGTGTGAAAATTAGAAAATAAAAAATTGACACTTCAATAAACAATTTCAAGTTTTTATCGGTGACTCTATTTTTACTTTTTTTTTAGCCACACACGCAAGCACACTGGCAAAACCGAGTGGTGGTGTCAATACAGTCAAGCCTAGTTTAAGAGTATGGAGAGTTTTCTAAAAAATCGGTGGTAAATACTACGGACATCTTCGCCATAAGACGTGAAGGTTTCTTAATGTAATCTTATTTATCCTGTTGAAAATAAAATTTATCCAAAAATAAATAAATTAAAAAAGCTTGTTATCAATTAAGGCAATTTCGATTTATTAAATTTCGCTACAACGAAAAAAAAAACTTTAAATAACTTTAGCACGTAACTTGTCCATATAAATGCATAAAACGGGCGAAAAACGCCAAATGTGTAACACTGTTGCAACTCTACGTAGGTATTCGTAAATATGTGCAGACATTCTGCAGGCATATTCAGGTAATTCCTAGCCTCGCTGCTCCATGCATAACTACGTTAGTAGGTAGGTTTGCTACGTTTGGCCAGGTATGGCCATCAGCCATTTCTGCAACGACATTCTTATGTGTCGACAAACAGGCCTAACGACTTGTATGTGCAGTCTTTGAGCATTTGTGTGGCATGCAACAGCCTCATACACACACACACACACACGGTTTTGTAATGGGTCAGACTCTTCTGGGTCCCATGTGCCATGCACCACTAACACCGCCATCACCAACCAATCTCATGGCTTTGGACAATCCAACCAAACATTAGCCTAGCCAAGCCTATGCTAGCTATGCCAGTCAATCAGCCAGCTAGCCTGCCATCCAGCCTCAATCTGGTTAACAATACCACCACACTAACACAGTAACTTTGAATTTATCTGCTTCAAAAATGCTCTGCCCCTCTGTCTTGGCAAGTGCAAGACGTCCACTTCGATTTTTATTGGAATTGTTCAGTGGCCGAATGAAGAAGTCCAATTGTACAGACTGCCAAGCGAACGCGAACGTGGTGGAGGTCCGTCCAATAAGTCTTGTAAAAATTGAGATTTAGTCAATATTGATTCAATAAGTCGTGGAAAAAATTGAGAGTTGACCAATATTAATTTTTCTTGGTTAAGAAAAATTTAATAAATATTTTCTTTTTTAAATGTCCAAATTCAAACTAATAATTTATTTATACATATTATGTCTGCAGCTTTCTTTTCCCCTGTGACTTATAATGAAAATTGATGTAGAACAAATTTTTCATTCACACCAACCCCCTAAACTTTAAATTTGTGGGACAGTTAGCACCTATTCGGAAATAGGAAGAAATTAACCCTAAAATTAATTTTAAGCTTTGATTTATTACTGGCATTTAAGTTGAGTTTTGAGTCTCGGTGTATTCAGAGATTTTAGTAGCATTTTATGGAAAATATTTTGACTAGCCAACCGCCTGTTTTAGGGGTGTTTTTTTTTCTCCTTTTTTAAAAAAAGGGACCAGAAAGACCCCTATATAGCGGAGCTACAGGGTTAAATTGTTCTACAAAAATGTTTTAGGGGTGTTTTTATACTTTTTCAAAAAAGGTCCAGAAAGACTCCTATATAGTGGAGCTACAGGGTTAAATTATTCCACAAAAATGTCCCTCATAATGTTCTTAGTAATATTGCTGAACGCATGCTATACTTAAAATGTAATGATCACAAGGTTTCCTATGCCGATCCACCATAAGAATATGCAATTTGATATTTTATTATATTATAATATATTATTTAAATATAATATATCTACAGTTTTCTTTTGTTCGGTGACTTATGGTGAAATTTGATGTAGAACATATCATCCCTTCACACCAGTTTAGCAGTATTTCGAAAATAAGACGAAATCAATCATAAAATGAATTTTAAGTTTTAACATATAAGTTGAGTTTTGGTGTATTCAGAGACTTATGGTGGAATTTTATGCCAAATATTTTTGTAGAACATTTTGACCTGTTAAAGCCCCGTTTTAGGGGCGTTTTTTACCCTTTTGCACAAAAGGGACCAGAAAGACCCCTTTATTGAGAAGCTAGAGGATTAAAATGTTCCACAAAAGTAATATTGCTGGACATATTCTATACTTAAAATGTCAGGATCTCAGGGTTTCCTATGCCGATTCATAACGATACACCTATATTTTTTATCCTCTCTATCAGAATCCGTCGTCAGAATTTTGTACTTTTTGTGTGAAATGTATTTTGTACATTTCAAATAATGCCCTAGCGTTCACTTTTGTGAAGATTTTGAACATTTTGGCTTTGAAAAAACATATCTTGTAAAAAAGATTATTTTTAAAAATTTATATTTAAACTGTTTTTAAAGGTCTATTAATTTAGTAAAATTTTTTTTACAAAAGTGTAAAATAAAATAAGTAAAAACGTCGTTAAGCTCAGCCGGAACGAAATCTATTTGGTGGAGGATATATCATGGAGAGGCTGTCGATTTTCGTAAAACTACAATAACATGTACTTTGTCTGTTTTTCTGCCCATCCATTCGCCCATCTATGCGTCTTTCCGTCCTTATATCCCTTCCAGTTGTACATCTTTCCATCTATCTCTCCGTCCATGTCTCCATATATTTGTCCGTCAATCCGTCCTTCTATCTATTCGACCATCTGTGCGGCCATCTGTCCGTTCATGTGCCCGTCCATCTGCCCCTACATCTGTCTGCACGTCTAAACATCCTAATCATGGTATCTGCACGTTCATCTCTTCGTACATCTGTTCGTCAATCAGTCTGTCCATCTGTCAGTCGATATTCCAAATGTCCAAATATCGTCCATCTATCCATCTATCCGCCCATGTGTCCATCTATCCGTCCATGTGTCCATTTATCTTCCCGTCCTTTTGCCCGTTCATATCTTCGTCAATTTACATGTCCATCTGTCATTCTGTACTTACGTCTACTGTCCAACTGTCCGTTCATCTGTCCATCTATCGTCCTTCTGTCCATCCATTTGTCCATCGATCCATCTATTTGTGTCCATTTGCCCATCTGTCCTTCTATCTGTTCGCCCATCTCTCCGTCCATCCATCTATTCGACTATCTGTGCGGCCATCTGTTCCTTCATGTGCCCGTCCATCTGTCTGCACGTCTAAACATCCTAACCATGGTATCTGCCCGTTCATCTCTTCGTCCATCTGTTCGTCAATCAGTCTGTCCATCTGTCAGTCGATATTTCCGTCTAAAATCAATCTGTACGTTCATCTGTCCAAATATCGTCCATCTATCCGCCCACATGTCCATTTATCTTCCCGTCCTTTTGCCCGTTCATATCTTCGTCGATTTATATGTCCATCTGTCATTCTATACTTACGTCTACTGTCCAACTGTCCATCTATCGTCCTTCTGTCCATCCATTTGTCCATCGATCCATCTATTTGTGTCCATTTGCCCATCTGTCCTTCTATCTGTTCGCCCATCTCTCCGTCCATCCATCTATTCGACTATCTGTGCGGCCATCTGTCCCTTCATGTGCCCGTCCATATGCCCCTACATCTGTCTGGACGTCTAAACATCCTAACCATGGTATCTGCCCGTTCATCTCTTCGTCCATCTGTTCGTCAATCAATCAGTCTGTCCATCTGTCAGTCGATATTTCCGTCTAAAATCAATCTGTACGTTCATCTGTCCAAATATCGTCCATCTATCCGCCCACGTGTCCATTTATCTTCTCATCCTTTTGCCCGTTCATGTCTTCGTCAATTTATACGTCCATCTGTCATTCTATACTTCCGTCTACTGTCCAACTGTCCGTTCATCTGTCCATCTATCGTCTTTCTGTCCATCCATTTGTCCATCGATCCATCTATTTGTCCATCGATCCATCTATTTGTGTCCATTTGCCCATCTGTCCTTCTATATGTTTGCCCATCTCTCCATCCATATATTTGTCCATCAGTCCGACAATCTGTCTGTTCATCTGTTACTCCATATATTCATCTAAAAGTCCAGCTGTCCTTTCATCTGTCCATCTATCTTCCTTTTGTACGTCTATTTGTTCGTCAATCTATTTGTCCATCTATCCGTCCATTTGTCCTTCTATCTGGCCGCCCATCCGTCAAATTGTCCATCTATCCGCCTACCTGTACGTCCATGAGCCCATCCACCAGTCCTATGATGTACTCTTTAAAAATATTTTTCTAAAAAAATATATTATCTGGGTTAAAAGAAATGTTGTCCGGATTGATATGGACCTTTTCCAAAAGATATTTTTCCTGATTCAAAACTTAAATTTAAAGATTTAATTTGATGTGTGATATTGTCCAGACTCAAGACCATTTTGCATCTATATTTTAAAGAATAAAGATTTATTTAACAAATAAGAGAAATTTTGAATGAATTTTGCTGCCTCTTGGCATCCGTGTAAAGCTTCTCTAATTTTCTCTCTCTCTAAATTAGATCTTCGTAACTGACTCTAAATAATGGGTCCCTCTTAGAGAGCACAATCTTATACCGTCCATGGCTCTTTGATTGCGAGAAGCTCCTACCCCTTGTTATTTCCGGGATGTTTGTGGGCTTATTTGTATTTAAACCCATTGCCTGAAATTAACACATCGACCTCGTTTTTCCTGTATGCTACAGCTCTCCTTGAACAAATACGTTTATCTCATTTTGTTGATGATTTGAGTGGTTTTTTTCGAGATATTTTTTTCCTTTTTTGCATTTCCGTTTCTTATTTTCAGTCGGGCAGCAGCATAACAACGTAGCTGTGCAGCACTGTGTTGTAGATGCAATTATGAGCTTGCCTCATGGTTGTTGGTATTGTTGTCATGAGATATATGTGGCTTATGTCGTTCCTTCTTAACAAGTAGTTTCTTCGCCAGGCATTTCTTTTGTGATTATTTCTATTTTTGTCGTTTTGTCCGTCCTTGTGTCCCCCCCTCCACTTGGACTGCTGCCACCACGTCACCACATGTCCAATCACTTGTTGCAACCTGACAATAGTCATCAGTCTGCGCAGTTTCTCTGATATGGCGATATTGTCGTCGTTGCAGTTGCAACGACTGCCAGAATTGTGTGGATGGAGCTCGTTCTTGTTCGTTGTGTTGTGTCTTTCCTTTTTTATCACTTTCTTTTTTATTTATTTGTTGTTGCTGCTACTGCTGTTGTTGTTGTTGAAGTATAGCATAGTTTACTTTCATGATAATTTCATTTAAATTGTGTAACCATATACCCCGAGATTTGTAACTAAAGAGTGATTTTTTTGAGGTTAGGATTTTCATGCATTAGTATTTGACAGATCACGTGGGATTTCAGACATGGTGTCAAAGAGAAAGATGCTCAGTATGCTTTGACATTTCATCATGAATCGTCTTACAAACGAACAACGCTTGCAAATTATTGAATTTTATTATCAAAATGCGTGCTCTGTTAAGAAAGTTCATTGCGCGCTTCCATTTTATGGTCAGTTTAATCGACCCACTGAAGCGGCTATTCGGGCTATTGTGACTAAATTTCGCACCAAATTTACATTGTTGGACATTAAACCACCAACACGCTTACGTAGAGTGCGAACTGAAGAAAATATCGCAGCTGTATCGGCCAGTGTTAATGATGACCACCAATTTTCGATTCGTCGCCGTTCGCACCAATTGGGTCTCTGTTACTCAAAAACGTGGAAATGACAAAATTGGACTAAGCGGATGGACCACCTAAGACGCAGCCGCGGTCAACATTTAAATGAAATTATCTTCAAAAAGTAAATGTCATGGACCAATCTAACGTTTCAAATAAAGAACCGATGAGATTTTGCAAATTTTATGCGTTTTTTTTTTTAAAAAAGTTATCAAGCTCTTAAAAAATCACCCTTTACAACCCGCAGATACTTCACTTCACTCCACTCTAGTCTACGACTCATGGAACAGCTTATGGAAATGGTGTTGTGATAAGCGTAGTGTGAGCTAGTTGCCTTCAATGGAAAGTGAATTGAAGCGTTTTTGAGTACAAATTATAAAGTAATTTTTGTGTAATTATTTGTAGTGGTTGGCCAACAAATTGCCGCCTTTAAATTGATTTATTTTTTATGTTTATTGTAATGTGGTGGTGATAGTAAAATTATTACGATTTAAATGTATATTTCCTAGCGGAAGACATTGTGAGGTTGATACTCTCTCTCTTTCTCCTAAGGCTTGCAAAGGGTCCAGTACGAAAATCTCTGTCTGCTTTGCTTTAGTCCAGAGGCGGGTGAACTGTACTATAGATTCCTCAATATTCTTTTAGCTAAAGCTAAAATTCCTAACAACCTAATTTCCACACCGGAACCTTTTGCCAGCCATCAAACTTCTTCAGCAGTGCTTCCCACCAATAGTCCAAATGAAAGGGAAACTTGCTCGTTGCACTCCTCGACATTAGCATGCAGCTGGCAAACAGCACCATGAGCTGCATTCGCTCATGTGCATTATGGCTGCCCACATTTGTTTGTTTAACTCAACAGAAGAAGCTAACGAAGAAGCAGCTGAAACACCATAACTTTTATAGATTTTGATGGCCAACTTTCAAGCACGTTTTGAGGTTAACCTATAATGTCACACACGCACATACCACCACCACGAACACTGGTGGTAGATAGTCAGCCAGCTAGCCAACCATATTTGAGCGTAAAAAGCGGCTATAAAAAACACCTAATGTGCAAATACAAGACGGACATGGACACGTTTGCTTTTAGGTGTTGATAGCAGACAACAACTATAAATTATTCTTGGCTAACTGTGAATTGTTAAGTGGCAGCGCCAAAAATAGCGCCACGACATTTTTTCGGGGTAGAGGAACTGTGCCGTACAGATATTCGATTTAAAAAAAGTTTACACCAAAAATGTTTATTAACTACGAGGGCCACTCTAGAAATCTTGCTTAATTCAAGTCTAGAGTTTGACAGTTAGTATGCAACAAATAAAAAAATAAAAATGTTGTGTCCGTGACCTAAAAATTGATTCATTGATTCATAAAATCAATACCAAATTTTTATATGGATAAATTAAAAAATAATACTAAAATTCCAATTTTCATAAAAATTAATTTATTTCGACAAATAATTCTCGAATCGCCAAGCAAGGATTATAAAAGTAAAAATTGAATTTTACTCAAAGACATAGCCGCTATTAATAAAATTTCTTTCATAGGATCCACTATCGAAATAAAGAAATGACGGTCATTTTCCTTAAAATCTATAAATCCCATGTTTTGGATTTATTTTCCCCGCTTTATGAATTGAGGGATTTTTACATGAATTAGAAAACTTTTCAAGAATTTGTAATTCTATTTTTTTTTAGAAAACAATATTGTGATACCTCACATATAAATACCACAATTCCTAAAACGGGGAAAATAAATCCCACTTTTTTTATTTCGGTGTGAATTTTACATTAATTTGGATTATGAGAAAAAAAAGGGAGAAAATACAAAAAATAAATTTTTGGGATTTATTTTCCCCATTTTGGGAATTGTGGGATTTATATATGAAGTATTAGGAATTTTGGGATTTGTATATGAAGTATCAACAGAGTGTTAACAAATCAAGAATTTGTTATTGTTATTTTAAAAACCAAACCACTTCCTAAAACGGGGAAAATAAATCCCAAAAATTTTATTTTTAATTTTATTTTTTTTCTTCTATTTTTTTGTATTATTTTGATCCTCTTTTTTGTTGTTTGAGTGAATTTCACAAAATTTTTAGCTATCACACTTTTGTTGATCTTATTTTCCCCGTTTTATGAATTTTTAATTCTGTAATTTTTGAGATGCAATTTTGTGATATATCTCATGTAAATTCCACAATTCCTAACACGGGGAAAACAAATCCGAATATTTTATTTTCTTTATTTTGATTGATTCTTCGGCGTAAAATTTACAACATTATTAGCTTTTACACTTTTTTTTTTGGATTTTGAAAAAAAAAATAGAAAAAAATGGGATTTATTTCCCCGTTTTAGGAATTGTGGGATTTATATATGAAGTATCGCAAAAATGTTAAAAACTCAAGAATTTGTGTTATTTTGAAAACCAATTTTGCGATGTCTCGCATATAAATTCCACAATTCCTAAAACGGGGAAAAATCCCATTTTTTGTGATTGACGCTTCTGAGTGAATTTCACAATATTTGTACCTTTCACACTTTTTTTGATTTATTATCCCCGTCTTGTGAATTTTGGGATTAAATTAAAAGCAGATGACTACAAATGCTGTGAACTTCACGTCGAAGCAATTAGGATCAACCACCTAAAAAATGAGAAAATAATGAAAAAAATATAATTTTTAGGAATTTCCCCTAAAACGGGGAAAATAAATCCGAAATTTTTTTGTGAAATTCACCCAGTCACCAAAAAATGAGATAAAATCTGAAACAAAATCAAATTTTTGGAATTTATTTTCCCCGTTTTAGGAATTGTGGGATTTATATATGAAGTATCGTAAAAATGTTAACAAATCAAGAATTTGTTTTATTTTGTGATGCCTCATATATAAATTCCACAATTCCTAAAACGGGGAAAATAAATCCCAAAAATTAGTTTTTTTGCGATTGATGCTTCTGAGTGAATTTTACAACATTTGTAGCTATCACACTTTTTTGGATTTATTATCCCCGTCTTGTGAATTTTGGGGTTAAATTAAAAGCAGATGACTACAAATGCTGTGAACTTCACAACGAAGCAATCAGGATCAATCACAAAAAAAATTGAGAAAATAATCAAAAAATATAATTTTTAGGAATTTCCCCTAAAACCCAGAAAAATGAGATAAAATCTGAAACAAAATTAAATTTTTGGGATATATTTTCCCCGTTTTAGGAATTGTGGGATTTTTTATGAGGAATAACAAAAATGTCTTTGAAAACAATTCAAAAAATTGCAATTCAGTTGTTTTGTAAAACAATTTTGTGATATCCGACAATTCCTAAGGCGAAGAAAATAAATCCCAAAAATTTAAATTACAATATCTCTTTTTTTGGTGACTTGAACCTTCAATGTGAAATTTTTAACATTTGTACCTATCGTACTTTCTGGGATTTTTCCCCGTTTTAGGAAATGTGGGATTTTTACATGTGGAATCACAAAAATGTTTTTGATAGAATTTGCAATTCTCTGACTTTTGAAAACAATTTTGCGATACTTCATCCTCCCATAATTCCTAAACCAGGGAAAACAAATTCCAATCATTTGATTTTTTTCTCCAAAATATTTTGGTGACAGGTCCTGATTGCTTCTACGTGAAGTTCACAACATTTGTAGTACTTGCCTTTAATATCAGGTATAAAAGCCCAACAAAGAGAGAGCTCCCGAAGAAGTGAAAAATGTGTTCAGCTTGTGATTCGTAAGTAGTGAAAATTGGGATCTTCACGAATGACTTTAACATGGAGTTCTCATAGTAGGGATGTCCTCTATTTTGAAAAACTTAAAAGTTACTTTTTAATTGTGGCAAAGATTGTTAATTGTTTACTAGTTTCCATTTCTGAATGCTACTACGGCACTCTACCCATCTCAGCTATCCTCCGTTTTGAATGCTGAATACCTAAAGCAAACCATTTTGTTTAGTAGAACTGACAATGGGAAACTAAACAAAATATTTATTTAATATTGACTAATATATATTGCAAATAAATATTAAATTAATTTAGTATTAAATAAATTAACACTACTTATTTTTGCTGATATTATGTATATAATAATCATTATCATTATAATTATTAATCAAAAATTAAATATTTGAAGTACATTAAAAAGCAATGAAATGTTTAAATTTGTTAAAATTATACGAAATTAAATATTGTTTATTTATAAAAGTAATAAAAAACAAAAAATTTTTTTTCTCCGAGCCACGTTTCGAACCCGAGACCTTCTGGGTGCAAAGCGAACACCTTACCTCTGAGAACTCATACCAAAAAATGTGTTTCCATTCCCTTCTCAAGATGCTGTTCGTAAAGTGTTATCGATCTTTTGGAAGTTGTCAAAAGAACTTCCTCAAAAGCGGGAAAAAATCACATTAGGATTTTGAGATGTGATTAAAATGTGCTTCAAACGGAAGTACTTCCATTTTTTTTGCTGGGCGGCCAAACTTTCCCAAAATGATAGTTGAAAAAATCGACTTAATTGTAGTTTTAGTATTTGAAAAAATAAATTAATCCATAAAAATATAATTTTTAGGGCACTGGCCCTCGACAAAATTGTTGTAAACTCATTCAAAAATTATCCCATTTTTACGGTTCTTATAATTCCAAGTGTAATAATAAAGTGAAAGTATTTATTTTTTTTAATTTTTTCTACCTTATCATACGATCCTCACCAGCGCACCACCCACAGCAACGACATCTATAGAACGGCAACAAAACTTTGATAAGCTGCTATTTTTGGTATATGCGCGCGCTTATTGCGTATAAGCTGTGGACACGATTAAGCTCCCTGCTGCGCTCATTATTCACAATGCATTTGTTTCCTTCGCTGCACTTGCATAGCCGCTGATGAAGAAGGCTTTTCAGTTTCCGTGCGTATTTCATGCAACTTGGACAAACGTGGGCGGACGGACTTGAGAAACGGCCTACCGCAGTCAATGTGTGTGTGTGTGGACATTCTAAATTTGGTTTTATTATTATTTTTATGTCGTTGCCGCCGTTGATGCATTTAGTTTTTTGATTATGACAGTTCTTCGTTTATAGTTTCAGAGTTAAAAGTTATTATTTTTATTATTACACTCGTCGTAGTTGTTGTTGGTTGGCATGGCATATATTTGGTGTGTTTTTTATGGCATCTGGTGTAATTTCATTGTTGCCTTTTGTTGTTTGGAGTGTTGAAATAATTGCAGTTTAATGTGGAAAGTGGTATTTTTCCGTTGAGTTTTCCCAGTGTGTTGTTGCAGGTGTTTCCTTTGCCGCCGTTGCATTTCTCTGCGCTCGTGTGTGTGTCTTTATAAACTTATTACCAACATTTGATAAACGTGTTTTGTCTGCCTTGCCTGTCAGTCAGTCTGTCTGTCTGTTCGTCTAGTCGCCGTAAAAATGTTCATGTACCAGCATTTTTGGGTAAGTTTATAATTATTTAGTTTTTGAATTTTTTTCCCAAGGATATTAGAAAATTTTCAACAAAATTGAAAAAATTAAAGAAAAATTGGCCGCAGAGGCGACTATTTGAAAGAAGAGTATTGTAGCCGAAATGCCTTGAATAAAACAGAATAATTAATACTTTTTACCAAATTTTGAAAATACATTGTAGAAGGGCGTAACGAAAAATTCTCCCCAGACGTAATATAACTTAAAATCGCGTTTCATTTTTACGAAGTTTTTTCTTAAATTGATACGTGAAGACGGACACACACTGCACCCTTTTGTGGTCAAAAATCAGAAAACTAACTTGCTTCGAATTTAATTAAATATTTTTTTAAAATCGTTTTAAAGGTAATAGTCCAACTAAGAAACTATGATTTTGTCGTAGAAATAGTTTTTTTGTGCCCCAGACAGTGAACGATTTGTATGTAAAATAAGTTGTTATTGTAGTTTCGTTCGAGTGTGGATGAAGGAAAATATTGTTCAAAAATACAGACTTAGATGGAATCGAATATTCTTATACAGACAGGGTTTTCCAACAAGAGGTGTTATTTTGAATCACCCGGTATTTCGGTAGCTGTCACTTTTGAAGCATTTATTCTTTGACATTTGACAAGTAGAAACTACGTCATTACTAAAAATAGAACGATACACGCTTCAACAACTTTGCTGATTGGATCCTTGAGATGATTGAAAATGATCCGGAATTCCAGTGAAAAATCATCTTGACTGATGAGGCCCATTTCCACTACTTGGTGGCTACGTCAACAAGCAAAATTGTCGCATTTGGGGCTCGGAAAACCCAAGAGTTATTGTTGAGAAGCCTCTCCATCCTCATCGTGTGACTGTTTGGTGCGGTTTATGGACCGGCGGGGTCATTGGACCTTAGTTTTTCGCAAAATGAGGTTGGATCAACAGTTACGGTGAATGGAGATGATAAATGATTTTTTATGGTCGGAGTTGGATGGTATTGATCTGGACAAAGTTTACTTTTAAGAAGACGGCGCTACGTGCCACACAAGCAACGAAACCATTGCTCTTTAAAGGGAAAAGTTTCCCTCTAAGAGGTGAACACAATTGGCCACGGAGATCTTGTGATTTAACACCTTGCGACTTCTTGTTTCGGGGTCACGAGAAAGAAAAGGTCTACGCCAACAGCCCAGCGTCGCTTCAAGACCTCAAAGATAGAATTTGTGGTGCTATCGAGGACATAGGGCAGCCACTTTGCGATTTGGTTATGGAAAATTTCATGAAAAGGATATGGTCCTGTAAGCGTGGTCGTGGTGGCCGTTTGGCAGATGTTGTTTTTTATTATTAACGGCATACCTTCCTCTTTATTATGAAATAAGCATCCGATCATTTATCTCAAAAAATGACATTTTTCTTTGAATACCAAAATAACACCTCTTGTTGGAAAACCCTGTATGTAAAGCGATTACGCAAATTTTGGTTCTCTGCGATTTTGATGAAATTTTCAAAATATGTTCTTTATGACGAAAAATAATAATATGGAATTGTAGACACTAGGGTGGATGGAAATTAAATTTTTTGTGTCATAAAGTAATTTAGAAAAATTTTTAACTTTTCGGGTCATGAGATACAATTTTTTTTTAATTTCCAGCAAACTACTTCTAGTTTTACAGAAAATTGTGAAATCTTAAAAATATATATTTTTACTTTTTTTAAATTTATTCTTATTTTTAATTTTTTTCTTATTTTGTAATTTTTTTCTTATTTTTATTTTTTTTCTTATTTTTCTTATTTTTTAATTTTTTTCTTATTTTTTAATTTTTTTCTTATTTTTTAATTTTTTTTCTTATTTTTTAATTTTTTTCTTATTTTTTAATTTTTTTCTTATTTTTTAATTTTTTCTCATTTTTTTAATTTTTTCTTATTTTTTAATTATTTTTCTTATTTTTTAATTTTTTCTAACTTTTTTCTTTTTTTTAATTTTTTTTCTTATTTTTTAATTTTTTTCTTATTTTTTAATTTTTTTTCTTATTTTTTCTTATTTTTTAATTTTTTCTTATTTTTTAATTTTTTCTTATTTTTTAATAAATAAAAAACTAAATTTTGGAGGCGTTTTTCTCGATTTAAAAACAAATATATTTTTGTCTAATATCCAGCAAATCACTTTTATTTTTATAGAAAATCAAGAAACCTTTGAAATATATATATATTTTCTAAATTTATTATTTTTTTAAGCTCTTTAAAAAATATTTTTCTTAATATTTTTATTTTTTTGCTCATATTTTTTTATTTTTCATATTTTTTCTCATTTTTATAAACATTTTTTTTAAACAAAGAAAACAAAAAATAAATCTTAGATTTTTATAAAACAAAATTTATAATATTTAAATAAATATTATTAAAGAACATAGTTTATGCTAGTTACTTTTTATCTTAATTTTTTTGATTTGAACTGGGATATTGTCCTGGCTCAAGACCATTTTGCTTCTATATTTAATAGAATGCAAATTTATTTACAAATGGCATGGTGACATTTATTACTTGGCTGCAGACTACCACGATCATGATTTCGACCATGTCAAAGTTCAAGTGGCTTCGCAGCGACTTTTCAACATCAAACCCGGCCTCTATAAGGAGATGATTCTCACAAACGAACGAGAATCACAACTCACTTGCCGAATTTGCGTTTAAAAAAATCGCACCAAGTAATAAAGCACACATGCCATCTTACAAGCATCTCATTGAGTTGCATATGTAAGTATGTGTATATGCAGGTATAGTTACCCAGCAATACTTCTGCCGTGCCAACGCTCATTTGTTTTAGTTTTTTCGTTTGCATTTTTTTGGCCTGTAATCAATTTTTTATTTTTTTTTAATTTTTTTAATCTTTTTTTAATTTTGTTTTATTTTTTTTATTTTTTTTTATTTTTTTTTTTAATTTTTTCTTATTTTTCAATAAATAAAAAACTAAATTTTGAAGGTGTTTTTCTCGATTTAAAAAAAATCATTAAAAAAGGCATAATGTAATTGAAAAAGAATTGTAACTTTGACTGAGATACAAATATATATTTGTGTCTAATTTCCAGCAAATCACTTTTATTTTTATAGAAAATCAAGAAACCTTTGAAATATATATATTTTTTTAAATTTAATATTTATTATTTTTTTAAATTCTTTTTTATTTTTTCTTAATATTTTTAATTTTTTGTTCATATTTTTTTCTCATTTTTTATAATTTTTTTAAACAAAGAAATAGACAAAAAAATAAATAAGCAAAAAATTAATTTTCAATTTTTATAAAATAAAATTTATAATATTTAAATTAATATTTAAATAAATATTATATAATATTATTAAAAACCATAGTTTAGTTTCAAAAAATGTTAGATGTTTTGCGTTTTTCGTACTATTTTAAAACGTTTTTTGTAATCCTCCATAACTTCCACCTTTTTGGCTCGATTTGTCTTTTAAAGGGCTCGCTTTAACATATGGGATCCGATGAAGAAACACTTCCAGATATACGTTCTTATCCTTCATGGATTCTACGATATTTAAATATCGTTAAAAATATGTTGTTTCAATTTTAACCTTGGCATTTTCTTTGCTACATTTCTAGCCTAAACACGCAAAAGAATGTTCACATAGGCAAATAACCGATATGACCGGTTTTCGGTTGCGCTTTTGAAAACGCTAATTGTGGCCATTGCATAGCTCGCCATAAACATTTATTTGTTATGTTCTTAGGCTACCGTTTTCTTTCCTTTTTCCAATCCCATTCCTCTGCAATTCTTTCTGCATCTTTATCTCGCAGTAGTTTGTACTCGTGCTCTCGGCACTGCTGAGAGCTTACTTAGTTAACACAGTCATTTAGACTTGGAGCATTAATTTGTAAAAATTATTACACTTGTCCGTCATAAAGTTCAAGCTGTAAGCACAGCTTGAACTGTACAATAGCGAAAAATAACAGCACAGTGGCTAAAAACAAAACAAAATACGAAAGAAAGGTAATAATTATGTATCGACGAATGAAGTGATTGTGTTTCATTCACATATTGATTATTTAGACCATGAACCTAAGTGAAAAGAGCCAATTTTAAACATTTGGTCTTTTTTTAGTGAATATAAATTGTATCGCAATCAGATCGTTGAATAAAGAAAACTGTTATTTGTTCCTTCTGGGATCAAAAATACGGTGCATTTTTATGGGACTTATGGGCTGTTAAGTGAGACGAATCCGCTTTAAACAGTTGGTTCCTTACAATGAACATAAATTTTATAGGGTCCGCCATCTAACGATTTTTTTCAACTATTCAACCGTTGGACTATTACTTGTGGGGTGCCCTCAGCAGCCATTTGAATGAAATTATTTTCCATTATTAACCGGAAGGATTGTAATTTCAAATAAAAAAGAAATATGAGAAAATATTCAGTAGTTTTTTTTATAGAATTTTCAAAAAAAAAGTTATTTGGCGGACCCTATATTATTACCACCATTGGGCGGCACTCGTTTCTTCTGTGAGATGTTTGTGTGAATTGTCCTTATTAAACATTGAAATTGAAGATAGAGGGAGGACCGCCAGTATTTTGATAGATCTTTGATTTTGGATTGGATGATGGGTTTTGGGTGATGTTTTCCCAACTTATAACTATTGCGGTTTTGTCAAATTTTAAAAATATATTTTTTTAATTTTTATTTAATTAATAATTAATTTTTATTTTTTTAATTAATTAATAATTAATTTTTATTCTTTAATTTTTTATACTTTTAATTAATTTTTTTGTTTTTTTTTTAATATATTTTTTTTAATTTTTTGTTTTTTTTTTTTTTTTAATATTTTGTTTAATTTTTATTTCTTTATTAATTTCTAATTTATATTTGTTTTTATTTATTTATCTTTATTTTTTTAATTTTTATTTTTTATTTATTTTTTCGTTCCTTCTCAAATGTTTGTGGGGATTGTTGTCACTTCATAATAATTGAAACTTATGATAAAGAGGGAGGACCCCTAGTATTTATGATAGATCTTCGATTTTGGATGATGGGATTTGGATAATCGAAAACATGTTTTCCTAACTCTTAACTATTACGGTTTTCTTCAAATCTTAAAAAATATTTTTTTCTTATTTATTTTTATTTTTATTATTTTTTATTCTTATTATTTTTATTTTTATTATTTTTATTTTTATTATTTTTTATTTTTATTATTTTTTATTTTTATTATTTTTATTTTTTTATTTTTTTATTTTTTTTTTTTTTAATTTTTATTTTTTTTTTAATTTTTTTTTAATTTTTATTTTGTATTTATTTATTTCTTTAATTTTTTCATCCTTCTGAGATGTTTGTGGGAATTGTTGTTTTAATCATTAAAACTGATGATATGAGGCAGGGCCCCTTGTATTTTTGATAGATCTTTGATTTTGGATTGAATGATGGGATTTGGATGATCGAAACCATGTTTTCTTAACTCGTTACTATTACGATTTTCTATGTTTCGAAGCACTATGCTCCAGGACGGACACACATTCCACACTAACAATTTCATTACCGATCGTTTGACCAGCGGGGCGATCGAATCGAAGCGATTCTCTTCGCTCATCAAGTCGATGCTGCTGCCGTCGTCGCCGCCACAGCCATAGTCAAATGCAAAATTATGGCTTTCATACAAATTTATTGAAATTGTCAATCTCAGATCGTTGGGCATCGGCGTGTGAGTGTTCCTGTGGACGGCCATGGCCAGTTCCGTCAGTCTACGACGTTGTACTAGCGTTGTAGCTGTCTGTGTGAATTGCATTTGCTAACGGATTTCTTCGAAACGATAGCGGCGGCTAATAACGTGGCGGCGCAAAGGCGCAATCTGCTCCATTGCAGCGTAATATTAACTGTAAAAGTTTACAGCCGACGACGAAGAGAATGTTGAAGTTTTTTTTTTTTTCTATTTTTTGCTTTTGTTCCTTTCATATGCAGATATTGCAAAATGATGGATGGGATGGCATTGTGCGTTTTTCTTCATTGGCTAGGTTAGGCTAGGCTAGGCTGTCTGTCCGTCTCCCCATGTTTCCATCATTCTTCGTTCTGTTGCAAATATCATTTATAACGTTTTTTTTTATTTTTTTTATTGCGCTTTAATAATTTTTTCTAATCACATGCTTTTGTTCCTCTTTTTCATTGCAGGTATGTCTTTGTTTATTACTTTGGAATGGCTCTTCAGATAATTGTTGTGGACATAAAGAAAATGATGTGGCTATATAGCAAGTCGTAAGTCGAAATTAATATGTACATCATCGATTGGCAAATCGCTAATTAGCGATATCAATGGAAAAAAAGCGATTTTACTGGAAAAAAATAATAATTTGAAAATTAATTATAGTTACAAGAATTTAGTAAATCTTTGAAAAAAAACTAAGGAAATATAATCCTGTTTCAGGTGAAAATAATTCATGTTTGATTTATAAAGTTCAATATTTTGCTGCTTTCGTGACGCTTAAAAATAATCTACACCCATATTTATTATTATATGTTTACACATATTTGTTTTCTTCTGGTAACTCAATTTCCATATCATTTGTTTTTTGCTTTCTTAATAGAAACAGAAAACATTTCTTTACAAGCATTTTATATAAAGATAATTGTATTCAAATATAAAAATTCTTATCCTTGAAATTGAGGTGTTTCCAGTCATTATTTTTCTGTGTGTGTTTAACATATGTTTGGTTTGGCTGTTGGCAAGTTATACGGATCCGTTTTTTTTTAATTTTTTATTGTCAAGAATATTTTTTTTGAATTAAATTAATTTCTATAAATTCCCAAAAAAAAACCTTTCAAATATATCTTCGCGCATCAAAATACCTCAACTTTGTCAAAGGTTATGGAATTTCGAATATTTATACATGAATTTTCTTGCATTCGTAAAATTAAATAGACAATTTCCGGAAGAAAAAATAATAATAATATGAAATATTATAAATTAAGAACAAAATACAAAAATTAAAAATAAAAACAAAAGTTTAAAAATTATTGTTACGAAATTAAAGAAAAAATAAATAAAATATTAAATAATTAATAAATTAAAAAAAAATAAATAATTAATAAATTAAAAAAATAAATAATTAATAAATAAAAAAAAAAATAAAATAAAACAAACAAATTTTCACATTCGGTTAATAAATAATAAATTTAATTGAAAACAAATAAAAGAAAAACAATAGTAAAAAAATAAAAAAATAAAGGTCTAACTAAAAAATAAAAACAAAATAAAAAAATAGCAAAAATAAAAACTAAATTAAAAAATATATTAAACCATACGAAAATTAAAAATTAAAAAAAGCAAAAAAACATAAAAACATTGTTTATACTCTTAAACATTGTTTACTCTAAGTAAAAAGTAAAAAATCAAGGTTTTATTAAGAAATCCAATATATCAACACAAAATAAAAAATAGCAAAAATAAAAACTAAATTAAAAAATATATACGAAAATTAAAAATAAAAACTAAATTAAAAAAATAAAACAAAAAACATTGTTTTTACTCCTTTTCGACTTTAAAAAGATAAAATAAAAAATAAATAATAATAAATAAATTATTAAATAATAATTAAAAATTAAATTAAAATAAAAGAAAAAATTTCGGGTTCTATTAATAAATAACAAAAAATAAAATTTAAGTGAAAAAAATAATGAAAAAGAAAAAAATTAATTAAAAAATAAAAAGTCAAGGTTTAATTAAGAAATCAAATATATCAACACAAAATAAAAAATAGTGAAAATAAAAACTAAATTGAAAAATTATATATATATTAAACAAAATATGAAATGAAAGTAAAGTAAAAAATAAAACAAAAAACATTGTTTTTACTCTTCTTCGACTTTAGAAAGATAAAATAAAAAAGTTTAATAATAATTAACAATTGTCCATCAATTTGTCATTTTTTATTTGCAATCCTTTTCTTCAGATATTCGTGTTCGGAGAATAAAATACATTTTCTCTAACTTTCTGCCAACGATATAATAAATAATAATAAACTATAAAAGAAAGAAACAACTAATACAAAAATATATATAAAAACATTAAACAAAAAATGCAAATTAAAAAGAAAAAGAATAAAATCGAAATAAAATAGAAAAAAATAGTAAGAAAAAAGTTTAGGTATATTGCCATTTGTCGATTTTATAAAAATATGTCAAAGACTAAAACAAGTAAAATAATAATTAAAAATTAAATAACAAAATATAAAAAAGAAAATAAAAAATTAATAATTTAGAAAAAATGTCAAAAATAAAAACATGAAAGAAAAATTATTAAACAAAAACTTAAAATTAGAAATTAAAAATTAAATTAAAAAAATAAATTTTTACTAAAATAAAATAAATTAAATACATAAAATACTAAAATAAATAAAATAATAATTTAAAATTAAATTAAATTAAAAATAATAAAATTGCACTCAATTTTTTTTTTTAATTTACAATATTTTTTTATTTATTCGCTTTCGGGAAATAAACAACATGTCAACAGTGTAATAAATAATATACATAGTAACAAAATATAAAATATTGAGTTAAAAAATGTAAAAAATAATATTAAAAAATAAAGATAATATAAAATTGACAAAAACAATATAATAAACAAAATATAGAAATTAAATAAAAATAACAATAATTTCTTTATCATTTTTTCGGCTTCAAAGAGATAAAATAAATAAAAAATAATAAAGGTGAAATAAAAAGCCAAACTTGTCCATTAATTTTTTATGTACAATTAAATAATAAAAGTAAAAATATAAAATTAACACGTTGACTGCCAACTACGAGATAACTCGTAGTACGATTTCCCTTCCCGAGTTATCTCGTACTACCTACAACTACCACTTTTTGTGTAGTTACGAGTAAAACCGTATTATTATAGTGTTTGTATCGATAAATGGCTTCTGGGAAAAGAAAAAAATTTGGGTTTGGCTTCCGTGAGCTTTTTTTTTATTAAAAAAAAAAAATATGCAAATTTTAGAGAATGTTTCTAAATCTAAAAAGAAAGAAAATAATAATAAAATTATGATAATTATAATAAATAATAATAACTACTTTTTTAGGAGAAAAAGGACCTACGAATTAACTCGTATTTGGCTTCTGCGTAGCGACTACGAGATAATTCTCTTTCCCATAATTCGTAGGTTCTTTTTCTCTTTTAAAAAATATCATTTATGATTTTTGATGATACCAATGATCTAGAAATAGAGTATTTAGTAATATAGTGTGAAAAAATCAAAATGTCATTTTTGGCCAGTTTTCTGAAAATGGCCTTGGCAGTCAACGTGTTAATATAAAAATAATATTAAAAAATAAAAATAACAACTAAAAAGAAAAAATATAAAATTAAATATGCAAATTAAAAGTAAAAATTAAAGTAAAACAATGAAAGAACAAATTAACCATATTTATGAGGGAACAAAACAATAAATAAAAAATTAAGTAAATAAATAATTAAAAATTAAATTAAAATGAAATAAAAACAACAAAATTACCCATATTTTTTTATTTATTTACAATCTTATTCTTTTATTTAATCACGTTCGGAAAGAATTTTTTTTTTAGATATTAGTAATCTGCAATAAGCGCTCTAAACACCCTCCTGCGCAAATAAATGCCTGTGGTCTGAAATAAAAATCGAGATATTATATTTTTTTATTTAAATTTATGTATTTGAAGTAACAAAAATTATTATTAAAAATATACATAAGGGAAAATGTATAGCTGTTATGACGTTCATATCCATTTCTGGATCGTTGTTGCTCATTTTATGATACCCTCTCACTTTGTCATAAACATTATTTATCGTCTATACATCGTCTATCTATAAATTTCCAGTCAATCTGTTAGTTTGCCGATATGAAACCAGTTTGGTATTGCGCAGAATGAAATCTTATTTATTCTCCAAAAACTGATCCCTCCTGTCGTGTTATTTCGACAAGGTACCTGGATCACACAACTCCCCATGGCAATAGGAGTTGTGGTGTGGTAATGTTCCCCCCACAAGTATTTCCTAATGCTCAACAAATTGTGCAAGTATTTCCCTTACTCCTCCAACCACCCGCACAAGCTTCCTTCCACATGTAATCAATAATTACGAATAAACGTTAAACGCCAGCTCAAAACGAACGCCGCAAGTTCATTGACACGTGTGTAAACAAATTGGAGGCAGTGAACTGCAGTCGTCTGCTGTTGGACGCTATGCTTTGCTTTGGTGGTGGCTGGCTGACTGGTCAGTCAGAGTCAGTCAGTGCCACGCAAACCCATTAAAATTGACAGCGTTTTACTGCTGCTGCCGTTGTTGTTCTTGGGTTAAGTCGTCGTCGTCGTGGGCAAACAAATGACGTGTAACGTAAATGTTGTTTTTTTGCTGTAAAAAAATGTTTGCTAATTTTCGTTAAAAAAATAAAAATAAAAAATTAAACCCCCCAAACCCATCAACAACATGAGCAGTATGTGTGTACATGACGACGACAAACGACCAAGGCGCCTGCCTACCCCGTCAGCGTCATTGTCGCCAGAGCAGTGCTCATTATTGTTGCACAAAAAAAAAAAAAAACAAATAAATGGGGGAGCGCTTTGGTTGCATGTGAATGCAACGAAACAACAACAACAATCGCAAACTGTTGGAGGGGGAAAACACAAAAATGAAAAACATTCAATGTTGAAAGTATGCCTGAAGTGTCATCTAAAATATGCCGAGTCTGACAGCGAGCGGCAATGACATTGCCATGTTGTTGCAGACTCTTAGCCTTCATGTTTCCTCTGTGTTTTTTGTGCCCCATCAACCAACCTAACCGCTCCCCAATGCACCGCACTACTGTTTAATCAGCAACAGTTCTCTGGTGTCGATTTTTTCTTCTCTCTCTCTCGCTGAATTCAGACGACACCGCCGCCGCCAATAAATGGTCGTAGTACCCAACCGAGCAGATGTAAAATGGGTGTGTTCCTCGAATAGACTCATAAATAATATATATGGTATTATGCATATGCACACACACACACATATGTTCACAACCATATGGGGCACTGCACACACATGGGTTTAAAAAATCGTGAGGTATTCTCCAAAGAGGCCCAAAGATAGGCCTTCTGAGAGAGTTGCCAAATAGTCCTCTTCTACGAGTCTTCTTAGCCTAGAGAAGACTCCTTCACCGACTCTTCTATAAATACCACAATTTCATGATGAACCCTTTAAATTCCGCGTGTAATGCCCCATATATTTAAATATGCATGTTGTTTTGCATTATTATGGCAAACATTTTATGATGCCAGGCCGTGTGACACTGAGCAGCAACATGGTCGTCATCATCACTTGCGATATGTTGTTGTTGGTGGCGGTGGCGAGTAAAAAGGGAAAAGTCATGACTTTCAACTCAACACAACAAAGCACACAAATAAATATCAACAACATAATGATGGTGACACATCATCGGCAACAGGGCGATCATAAAGTGGTCAGACAAATTACGAATATTTATCACAACAAGAGATTTATGGCATTTGGTTTGTATTATGTACGAATATGTCTACAATGACAGTGAAATCTTTTCATAATTTTGTATCTTTGCTAAAATTATATAAATATAATTAAAAATAAAAATACGAAATTGAAAAAAGAATTTGAAATAAAATAAAAAAATAAATTAAAATTAAATAAAAAAAAAACAAATTAAAATTAAATAAAGAAATAAAATAAAAATCAACAAGGAATAAAAACATAAACAACAGAAATATTACAAATTTGCTTATTCGTGTATCATAACTTTGCATAACTATAAAAATAAAATTAAAGATATGAAATAAAAAAATAGAAAAATAAAAAAATAATAATGTAGTTTTTCAAACAAATAAAAAATTATGGAATTATAAAATAAAAATGTAAATAATATTTAAGCAGGCTTAAATAAGATCCAAAAACAAATTTATAAATAATAAAATAAATAAAGTAATAAAAAATAATGGAATAAAAAAATAAAGTTAAAAACAAAAAATATATAAAACTTTAAGTTTAAAATAATATTAATATTAATTATAAAATAAACAAGTAAGGAAAGGCTAAAGTCGGGCGGGGTCGACTATATAATACCCTACACCACTCCCTGCATATATACATCGCCTTTATTACTAAACCCAAGTGTTTCATGGTAGCAATTTTATGTAGTTCATATAAATTATACAGTATAAATTCATCTTTAGTCATATTTAACGAATATGGTAAATTATTGATCCAATTTTCCGGCAGACAAATACAAATTATACGTAGTAATAAGATAAATCGGACCGACATCTGAAAGGAGGCCTATAACAACACCGGCTCAAAACATGGACCTATATATTTCTCATTTCACTGTAGGTATTCATAGTTGAAATATATCATGATGCGATGTAAGACGTAGTTTGTAGAGCTGTATTAGAGTAGAATGGGTTATTGGGTTATTCCAAAGTGTGGACACATATATTTGACTTTGTATCCTGAAATATAATATAATCTGCAAAATTTGAAAAAAAACCGATGTAAAATTTGCGTTCTTGAGGGGTAAAAATTAAAATGGGGCCATTTGTAAGTGCTCTATATTAAAAAGAGATTTCATATAGATCACTTTCAAAGTAGGTATTCTTAGTTGAAATATGACATGATATGAAAAATTATATCGAGATTTAATGCACGATGTGGGTTCTAGAGATGTAATAGAGTGGAATGGGGGCCCAATTTGTATGGGGGTTATACCAAAATGTGGACCCATATATTTGACTTTCATAATATGTCTTCTTAGTTGAAATATATGAGGGCTATATCTAAATCTGAACCGATCTTACCCACTTTCACCATAGGTTTTTTAGTTGGATTATAAGATATTGTGCCAATTTTAAAGAAAAACGGGTACAATATGTGGATTTTAGAGCGGAAAAAGTCAAATCGGGAGCGACATTGTATGGCGGCTATATCTAAATCTGAACCGATCATACCACTTTCAGCATAGGTGTTTCTAGTTCAATTATAAAATGTTGTGCCAATTTTAAAGAAAATCGGGTACAATATGTCGTTTCTAGAGCGGAAAATGTCAAATCGGGAGCGACATTTGTATGGGGGCTATATCTAAATCTGAACCGATCTTACCCAATTTTTGCATACGTGTTTCTAGTTGGATTATAAGATGTTCTGCAAAATTTAAAGAAAATCGGGTACAATATGTCGTTTCTAGAGCGGAAAATGTCAAATCGGGAGCGACATTTGTATGGGGCTATATCTAAGTCTGAACCGATCTTACCCAATTTTTGCATACGTGTTTCTAGTTGGATTATAAGATGTTCTGTAAAATGTAAAGAAAATCGGGTACAATATGTGGTTTCTAGAGCGGAAAATGTCAAATCGGGAGCGACATTTGTATGGGGGCTATATATAAATCTGAACCGATCTTACCCAATTTTTGCATACGTGTTTCTAGTTCGATTATAAGATGTTCTGCAAAATTTAAAGAAAATCGGATACAATATGTCGTTTCTAGAGCGGAAAATGTCAAATCTGGAGCGACATTTGTATGGGGGCTATATCTAAATCTGAACCGATTTCCTCCAAATTCAATACCGATGGTCCTTGGCCAGAAAAAATAACTTCTGCCAAGTTTCATGACAATCGGGCAACAATTGCGACCTGTAGAGTGCGAACAAGCTTAGATGGACAGCAGACGGACGGACAGACGGACAGACGGACAGACAGACATCGTTAAATCGACTCAGCTGGTGATTCTAAGCCGATCGGTATACTTTAAGGTGGGTCTAGCTCGATTATTTCTTGGTGTTACAAACATTTGGCGCGAAACTAACTTATAATACCCTAGACCACGAAGTGGTGTAGGGTATAAAAAGTTAAGAAGGGTTAAAAATATGAAAATAAAATAAAAGAAGAAATACTGAAGATAAGATAATAAAGTAAAATAATAAAATAAAAATTAGAAAATGATAGAAAATAAAACTAAAAAAAAAAATAAAAATTAAAATATAATAATAATAAAAATTAATTAAAAAAATAAATTTAAAAAATTAAAATAAATTTAAAAAATAAAAAGTTAGAAATAAGCTTAAAAATAGAAATTAAAGAATAATAAAAAATAAAAAATAATAAAAATTAAAAAAAAATATAAATAAAAAACAAAAAATTAAATTTAAAAAATTAAAATAACAATAAATTTTTTAAATAAAAATTAGTTAAAAAATAAAAACAACTTTAAAAAATAAAGTAAAAATTTTTAGATTTTCATTTTTAGATGCTAAAAATCTTTCCAGTTATCGCCTTTTTTGTTATATTGCAATAAATATAAAAAAATATAAAAAATAAACAATAGATATAACTTTTAAAATCCCTTTAGAAATGATAAAAAATAAAATTCTAAAAATAAAACTAAAAATAAAAGTTAAAAAATAATAATAATAAAAATTAAAATAAATTTAAAAAATTAGAACAAATTTAAAAAATTAAAATAGATTAAAAAAATAAAAATTAAAAGGTTAGAAATAACTTTAAAAATAGATATTAAAAAAATTAAAAATTAAAAAAATAAAAAAAATATAAATAAAAAACAAAAAATTAAAATTAAAAAATAACATTAAAAAATTAAAATAACAATAAATTTTTGATATAAAAATAAATTTAAAAAATAAAGTAAAAATCTTTATATTTTCATGTTTAGATGCTAAAAATCTTTCCAGTTTTCGTCTTTTTGCTATATTGCCATAAATATAAAAACATATAAAAAATAAACAATAGATGTAACTTTTAAAACCCCCTTAGAAATGATAAAAAATAAAATTTAAAAAATAAAACTAAAAATAAAAGTTAAATAATAATAATAATAAAAATTAATTTAAAAATTAAAATAAATTTAAAAATTAAAATAAATATTTGATTTGAACTGGGATATTGTCCTGGCTCAAGACCATTTTGCTTCTATATTTAATAGAAGCGAAGCCACTTGAAAAGACTTTTGACATGGTCGAAATCATGATCGTGGTAGTCTGCAGCCAAGTAATAAATGTCACCATGCCATTTGTAAATAAATTTGCATTCTATTAAATATAGAAGCAAAATGGTCTTGAGCCAGGACAATATCCCAGTTCAAATCAAATATTGATTACAGACCAAAAAAATGCAAACGAAAAAACTAAAATTAAAATAAATTTAAAAAATTAAAACAAATTTTAAAAAATTAAAAGGTTAGAAATTAAAAAAATATAAATATAATATAAAATATAAAAATAGCATTAAAAAAATCCAAATAACAATAAGTTTTTGAAATAAAAATAAATTTAAAAAATAAAGTAAACATTTTTAGATTCATTTCATAAAAATATTTCCAGTTATCGCATTTTTGCTATATTGCTATAAATATAAAAACATATAAAAAATAAACAATAACTTTTAAAATCCCCTTAGAAATGATAAAAAATAAAATTTAAAAAATAAAAGTTAAATAATAATAAAAATTAATTTAAAAATTAAAATAAATTTAAAGAATTAGAACAAATTTAAAAAATTATAGTAAATTAAAAAAATAAAAATTAAAAAACAATAAATAAAAATTAAAAAAATATAAATAAAAAACATTATTAAAATTAAAAAATAATATTAAAAAAATTAAAATAACAATAATTTTTTTAAATAAAAATAAATTTAAAAAAATAAAGTAAAATTTTTTTAGATTTTCATTTTTAGATGCTAAAAATCTTTCCAGTTATCGCTATATTGCTATAAATATAAAAAATAAATAATAGATATAACTTTTAAAATCCCTTTATTTTTTTTTGGATTTCCGAGAAAAGTAAAAATTTAACCCTTTGACTGTCCCATGCATCACATATGATGCACAGACGTTATGATTGATACGCTTGTGCATCATATGTGATACACACATATTAATTTCAGTGTTGCCAACACTATACGGCAAAATAAATAAAAAGTAACGAATAAAAATTACATGAATCATATGTGATGCACAGAACGTTTGAAAAATAAAAAGTATAAATATTGCTCCGTGTATCACATGTGATGCACATCATTATTACCAAATTATTACTGTGGACGTATGGTATAAAAAAAATTTTTGTATGGGGACAGTCAAAGGGTTAAATAAAAGATAAAAGGGCCGGGGAAGGTTAAAAATATGGAAATTAAATTAAAAAATAATCAATGAAGTAAAAATGAAAATTAATAAAAAATTAAAAAAATAAATTAAAAAATAAAAATTTAAAAGATAAAAATACGATTAAAAACTAAAAACAAAATAAAAATAAATAAAAAAAATAAAGGTAATATTGTGAGATTGTTAGACTTCATTTCAAGATGACAAAAATAGTAATTTTTGATTTTGCTTCTTATTGCTATAAATATGCAGTAAGAGACTTGAAATAAAAAATAAAAGTTAAAAAATAAAATTAAATTAAAATTAATAAATAATAAAACAACTTATCAAATCCCTTTAATTTATTTTTTAGATTTCCCAACAAAATAAAAAAATCAAATAACAGATTAAAAATATGGAAATTAAATTAAAAAATGAGCAATGAAGTTAAGTTAAGAAATAATAAAAAATTAAAAACAAAAATTAATAAGATAAAATAAGTTTAAAAAACTAACATCAAAATACAAATAAATTAAAAAAGTAAAGTAAAAACTATGATATTGTTAATCTTTCACTTCTAGATTTCAAAAATCTTTCCATTTATCGCCATTTTGCTTAAGTTCTATACATAATCTACACAAGTTGTACCATAAATATTTAAGTGTAAACTCACCTAACCACACATGAAGTCACAAAAATGCTGATTTTATTTTCCCCAACACTGTATAGTATATATACACGTTATGTACTACAAATTTATTACACTCTCTCATAAAATCAAATCATTTTATTGGTAGCGGTCTCTTGGGGTAGATTCGTAAAGAACAGAGGTTTATTATTATTGTTATTGATAACAGACGAAATATTGATAATGTGTGGTAGGCAGAACGCTGACAAATATTTGTGATATTCTTTGTTTATTAAATCGTCCCTCGTTTTCCGTTATTAGAACCAACAAATACGAGCTTATGTTGGTAAAAGCCAAAATGATCCTTATTGATTCCATTTCGTCTTTGAGTCGACTCAGGTCCAATTGTGAATGAATTAAAATTGAAAACTGGATAAATGCCGGTATTATACCAGCTGACTTTATTCAGGGGCCGACTACACTGTAAAAAGACCAATTAATTGCGAGAAGCTAGTTTTTTCCTCCTTCCTTCGGGAATCCCTATGATGATTGAATTCAATCGATTGGGAACATCATTACAAAAAATTGGACAAGCATAACGACATGAACATGTGAATTTTTAAAGAATGTTTTCAAAATGTGCTTTATTAAAAAAATACCCAAGGTGCAAAGCAATGTCGGCTGTATTTGCATTGTGCCGGCACTGATAACGACAAGAAAGCTGTCGCCGTTCTGCTGCCACCGACCGCAATGTTATCAATATATCGTATGAAAGCACCCAGTACTACCAAGAGATACTACACCATTTTACCCCCATCCCCCCAAAAGATAGCTGCCAATTTGCTTTGCTTTTATGAGAGAGTGTTATAAATTTGTATTTATACAACGGTGTCGTTGAAAAGAAAATATACAAATTTTTAATTAAGTGTTTTTAACACAGATGTCGCTGACTGTATATATTTATATGTAGTTAATAATTATAAAAAGTGATCGTACTTCGAAAGAAATTAAAATTAAATAGAAAGAAATTACAAAACGAGGTGTCGGCGTGGAGATTTTTCCACACAAAAGGTTATAACTTCAGAATTGTTCCATTGATTAGGAATTTAGAAAAATATTTTTGTTATTTAAAAATTTTATTTCAAAAAAATCAATTGTCTTAGCAATTATATGTATATATTTCGTTCAATGCATTAGTCCATAACTTCAGTGGTTTGCCATGGATTAAAACAAAAGCACTAAATAAAATTAAAAAGGAATTAAAAAATAAATTCGAGGAATGAATGAAGTAGCGAGAGCAGAGTTCGTCTATCAATAAGAAAATACATAGAATAAATTTTAAAATTACAAAAAATAAAAATAAACAAAAATTTTAAGATAAAGAAAAAATAAAAAATAAGATAAACAATAAATGAAAATTAAAAACTAAAAATATAAAAATTAGAAAATAAAAGTTAAAAAATAAAAATTAAAAATTAGTAATAAAAAATAAAAACTAAATTAAAAAATAAAAATTAAATTAAAAAATAAAAATTAAATTAAAAAATAAAAATAGAAAAATTAAAACAAAAAAATGTATGTTAAAATGACGTTAAGTTCTTCTGGGCCAAAATCTTGTCTTTTTCTAAGCTCCATCAGAAAATGGGTTGAAGTAAAAAATTATAAAAATTAAAAAAATAAATAAAAATAAATAATTTAAATTAGAAAAAATTAAAAAAATAGTTATGTTGAAATGACGTTAAGTTCTTCCGGGCCAAATGTGTATACCATCCACTACGAAGTATTTTTATTTTTACCGATTAGGGCTTCCATAATATGTACAAATATGCCATCGGCTGTACCAAAATCTTGATTTTTTCTAAGTTCCATCAGAAAATGGGTTGAAGTAAAAAATTATAAAAATTAAAAAAATAAATAAAAAATAAATAAAAAAAATATTAATTTAAATTAGAAAAATTAAAAAAAAATTATGTTGAAATAACGTTAAGTCCTCCCGGGACAAAATTGTATACCTTCCATTGCGAAGTATTTTCTTACCAAGAATAAATTAAAATTTAAAACTAAAAAATAATATTATAAAATAACATTACGAAGTATTTTCTTACCAAAAATAAATGCAAATTTAAAACTAAAAAATAATATTATAAAAATATAAAAATTAGAAAATAAAAGTTGAAAAAAAAAATAAAAATTAGAAAACAAAAGTTAAACAAAATAATAAAAAATTAGAAAAAAGTTAAAAAAATAGAAAAATTAAAAAAAAATAGGTATGTTAAAATGACGTTAAGTTCTTCCGGGAAAAATATGTATATCCTCCACTTCGAAGTATTTTTATTTTTGCCGATGGGGGCTTCCATAATATGTACAAATATGCCATCGGCTCTACCAAAATCGAAATGGCTTGATTTTTTCTAAGCTTCATCAAAAAATAGGTTGAATTAAAAGATATCAAATTATAAAAATTAAAAAAAAGTAAATAAAAAATATAAATAATTTAAATTAGAAAAATAGTTATGTTGAAATGACGTTAAGTCCTTCCGGGCCAAAATTTTATACCTTCCATTACGAAGTATTTTCTTACCAAAAATAAATTAAAATTTAAAACTAAAAAATAATATTATAAAAATATAAAAATTAGAAAATAAAAGTTGAAAAAATAAAAATTAGAAAACAAAAGATAAAAAATTAGAAAAAATTAAAAAAATAGGTATGTTAAAATGACGTTAAGTTCATCCGGGCCAAATGTGTATATCCTCCACTTCGAAGTATTTTTATTTTTACCGTTGGGGGCTTCCATAATATGTACAAATATGCCATCGGCTCTACCAAAATCGAATGGCTTGATTTTTTCTAAGCTCCATCAAAAAATGGGTTGAATTAAAAAATATAAAATTAAAAAAAGTAAATAAAAAATATAAATAATTTAAATTAGTTATGTTGAAATGACGTTAAGTTCTTTCGGGCCAAATGTGTATACCTTCCATTACGAAGTATTTTCTTACCAATGGGGGCTTCGATGATATGTACAATAGGCTGGGTCGCCGTCCATACAAATGGAAAAAGAAGTTCCAGTTACCCCGCGAGTATAAAGTTTGGATTGTTTAATGATGATTTGAAAATATTTCGTTCCTAGATCAAGCCATCTGTGAGCTAAACGCTCCTGAAAATATCCCGGTTTTCCCGTGTAATTGTCTTCGTGTTAAATTTTTTCCCATTTTTTTCTGAAATAATAGACCCTTGAAAAAACTTTAAATATAAATTTTGATTTTTGCGTTAGAGTAACTTATAGGTTGAATTATTGGACGTTTATAGTAATTTTTTGTGTATTTTCACAATGACTACCGAAAACATTTTCGTATTTGGTGGTAGTATTTTATTTATTTTAAGAAAATAAATAGGTGCCGTCAATACCTTTCGAATGATCAATAACTAAATGATGAACATAGGAATGAAATTGACGCCGCAGCGCTCATTTTTGAAAAAGTGTTTAAAAATTTTAGCTGTGAAAACAATCGCCTGCATTAAATTATTTCACAATAATGGAGTCAGTGACGTCATTTTTCGTCCGTTATTCATCATTTAGTCATCATTCGAAAGGTATTGATTCCAACTATTTTTTTCATTACACCTCATACAAAAAGATTCCAAGAAAAATTAGTTTTTAGTTGTCACTTTGAAATCCGGCAAAAAAAAATCAATATAAACGACCAATAATTCTACCAATGAGTTATTCTAAGACAAAAATAACAAGTAAGGTAAGGCTAAAGTCGGGCGGAGCCGACTGTATGATACACTCCACTTTCTATCCAATTACAATACAATTCGGTAAAAAAGTGAACTTTGTATCCTGTAAATGTATGTGTTTGACAAAAAATGTTAAATCGGAAAGAACATCTGTATGGGGGTATATTGAAACATGGAACGCTGTGACCCATTTGTGTGTTTATAGGTGAAATATAATATGCAAAGTTTGGCCAAAATCGGTTAAACATTTGGGAGCAACAGTTGTATATATATAAATAAATGTACATATATCTAAATCTGAATCGATCTTACCCACTTTCACAATAGATGTTTTAGTTAGATTATTAGATATTATGCCAATTTTGAAGAAAACCGGGTAAAATATGTGGTTTTTAGAGCGGCAAATATCAAAACGGGAGCGACATTTGTATGGGGGTTATATCTAAATGTGAACCGATCTTACCCACTTTTTGCATAGGTGTTTTTAGTTGTATTATAAGATGTTGTGCCCAATTTAAAGAAAATCGGACACATTATATGGTTTCTAGAGCGGAAAAAGTCAAATCGGGAGCGACATTTGTATGAGGGCTATATATAAATCTGAACCGATTTGCCTTAAATTAAATAGCGTTCGTCCTTGATCTGCAAAAATTACTTGCGCCATATTTTGTTAAGATCGGACTATAATTACGACCTGTAATGGACAGGCGGACATTGCTAAATCGACTCAGAAAGTGATTCTAAGCCGATCTCCCAAGGGTCTATTAAATCAGAAAACAATTTTGGGCAAAAATGCAACATAAAAAAATTACACGGGAAAAACATGATTTTCAGGAGCGTTTAGCTCACATATGGCTTGACCCAGTGACGAAATATTTAGTAGATCATCATTAAACAATCCAATCTTCATTTCTGGGTGGTGACCGCTGCAATTTATTTTCGTGACCCAGCCTAATGTACAATAGGGTTAGTGTTCTTAAACTGTTTCAAAATAGGCCATTACATTATTAATGTGTAAAATTTGGCTACAAAAATATGTTTTCGCCACGATTTTATAAATAGTTCCGAAACTATATATAAAATATATAAAATTTGATATATTTATAAATAAATTCCAAGACCAATAGTTCTCGAGTTATTGACGATTTCTCTTAAACAATGGTTAAATGGTGAACAGAAGACTGTAAAAATTAAAAGTTCATAAAAACAAATAAAAATGATGATAAAATTACTAGATTTAACATTTTTCCAACAAATAGCCGAATTCCCAAAGTGGGGAAAATGTGTTCCAAAATTGGGGATTTTTATTTAAATGGTCGTCATGCCTTTAAAATAAAATAAATATAAATAAATATTTTTATTGGACATCAATTCGTCAAATTATGAGAGATATGCACTGGAATGCCCAAAACTTGTATTTTTGGAAAAAATTAATATTAATAAAAACTTCTTCACTGCATTATACGGCACATTTAGTCGCCAAGTTGACATTATTTGGAGGGAGCAAGTGTAGACGATATAAATTGAAACCCAACCAATACCCTTCGCATCTAAAGTGCATGTTAAGCGCCTTAAATCGCCCACTTCTGAAGAGTACCCGGATTTTGTTGATATCACATAATTCCAATATAATTGCGAACTGTGAATAGACTAGACTAGACGTATTTAAGTTATCACATTGAATAGACTTGTTACATATTTTTGTTGCTAATAAGTGGTCATATTATTTAATTGCAAGTACGATGCACCTCTTGAGATCTGCAGCTATATAAGCAATTCGTTGGCATGGCACCACCATCAGTTGTATTCTGCGAGTACAGCAAAATGAAGTTCTTGATTGTTTTCGTCGCTTTGGCTTTGGCCACCAGCGCCTCTGGCTCTGTTCTCAATTTGGCAACGACTAAAATTCAACCACGCGACATAGTGGTACCCGTCATTGAGGCGGAAGGACGCATTACCAATGGCCATTCGGCCAGCGAGGGCGAATTTCCCTATCAGGTGGGGCTATCGTTGAAGCACAGCTCTGGCTCATCTTCGTGGTGCGGTGGTTCCTTAATAGGTCACAAATGGGTTTTGACGGCTGCTCACTGCACCGAAGGGTAAGTGTGGCCTGATTTTCTGGAAAAAAGACATTGCCCTACCCTATCATTATCATTAAATTATAGCATCGAATCGGTTACCGTTTATTTGGGCGCCACTATTCGTACCTCTGCTGAGGTTACTCACACCGTCCACAAGGATGACATCATCATCCATGCCGACTGGAGCAGCAGCACCTTGAAGAATGACATCTCCTTGATCAAGATACCCTCTGTCTCTTATACCTCGAAGATTAAGGCTGTCAAATTGCCCGCCATGGCTAGTTCTTATTCGAGTTATGATGGTGATTATGTCATTGCTTCCGGTTGGGGTCGTACCTCGGACTCTAGCTCTGGCGTTGCCAGCCACTTGCAATGGGCTCGCATGAAAGTCATCACAAATACCGCCTGCAAGTTGAAATTCGGCACACTTATTCGTGCCTCGAACATTTGCGTATCCACCCCGGACGGTATTTCCACTTGCAACGGTGATTCGGGCGGTCCCTTGGTCTTGGAATCCAGCAAAGTCCAAATTGGTTTGACTTCGTTCGGTTCTAGTGCCGGCTGCGAGAAGGGCTATCCGGCTGCATTCACCCGGGTGACCAGCTATTTGGACTGGATCAAGGAACACACCGATATTGAATAAATAAAGAAAAATACGGTTGAAATAAATATATTTGAGGTGCATTGAATTGAGGTTTGTTTGATTTTCCCCATCTTTGTTTGGATCTCAATTATGGATCAGGGAATGATTTTGTGGTTCTTTGACCTCCGAATTAAATAATCCTTTGAAGGTATCATGCATTTGGTTTGTTTCAGTTGAATATATTCCCATTTATTTTAAGTTTGACAGCAAAGAGTCTCCGGGGGCGAAATCTGCGGAGAGTGGTAATTAAAGTTGAGTTGCATTGAGTTGAGGTTTGTTTGATTTTCCCCATCTTTGTTTGGTTATAAATTGTGGATCAGGGGATGATGTTGAGGATCTTTGACCTCAGAATTAAACGATCTTCCCAATCCTGTGAAGTTATCATTCATTTGGTTTGTTTCAGTCGAATCTATTCCCATTTATCTTAAGTTTGACAGCAAATAGTCTCCGGGGCCAAATCTGCGGAGAGTGGTAGTTGAAGAATGAGTTCGTAACCAATTCAATTCATTTTGTACGAGTAAAATACCTAAATGCAGACGTTTTTCCTTCGAAGATTTTTTCGACAATGGTTTGTGATCGTATTTGGAGAACAAACGCCACCGCAATCTTTCTCCAGAACTTCACACACTTAGGATCAACCAACGATCTTCAACCATTTGTCGCTTATTTTTATTGTCGTGATCTCATTTGGAGGACCTAAACGTCAATGAACTTTCCCTACAAAAATAGATGATTGATCTATTATTCCATATTGGCTACATTTGTCTTTTATCCGACTTATCGTGTGAGCCTTGTAGAAGTCTATTTTGAGAGGAGGTATCATCTTCCCATCAATGAACTGCGCTCGATTTGATCTCTATACTTGCCACAGAATCTATTCCTTAAAGTCGATTGGGAAAGGCTAATGGATAGGAAATAATGCGATGAAAACTACGCTGAATAAATACAACTAGTCTTGACTCAATCTACCTATTTAGAGATGAGGTAGCATATTCATTCAATGAGCTGGGCGCGAACAACATATTTCAATTGTGGATGACTATTGGGCGGGGAATATTGAGATTATTTAAAGTCGACTTCGGATAGCTAATTGATTGGGAACAATGCGACGAAATCTCCGCTGAATAAAGACAAATAGTCTTCCTCTTTTTTATTTGAAAAGAGGTGTCATCTCCTAGTAAATGAGCTGAGTTCGATATGATCTACTTACCGAAGAGCATATTCCTTAAAGGTCAATGGCTTTAGATGGGAATAATGAGATTCTTTAAACTCGATTTCGGATGGCTTGGATTGGTAATAATACGACGGGACCTCCGCTGAATACAGACAAATAGTCTTCTCATTCTATTTCGGGAGAGTTCCAATCAATGAGCTGTTCGCGATATGATCTCCTACTTGTCGAAGAACTTATTTCTTTAAGTCAACTTCGGTTGGCTAAAGGGGAAGAAGTAAAGATATTCTTCAAATTCAGCATTGGCTATTGGATTGGGAGCAAGGCGGTGAAACCTCCGCTGAAATAAATAGTCTTGCCTGACTCTACATATTGAGAGATGAGGTAGCAGAACCTATTCCTAAAAGTCAACTATGGATGGCTAATGAACAGCGAGTAATGAGGTTCTTTAGAGTCCACTTTGGATGGATATTGGTTTGGGAATAATGTGATGAAAGCTCCGCTGAATAAAGACAAATACTCTTGCCTTACTTTCAAGACAAGTCAACATTAACATTAACGAATCTCATGTACATTAGTCATCGTACATGAGATTCGTTAAAGTCGACTTCGGATGACTAATGTAGTAGGCGATACTCTACCTATTTAGAGATGAGACAGCATCTCCCAATCTATGCGGTGAGCGCGATATGATCTCCTACTTGCCATCAACTTTGGATGGCTAAAGTACAGGGAGTAATGAGATTCTTTAAAGTGACTTCGGATAGCTAATAGATTGGGAGCAATGCGATGAAACTTACGCTGAAATCTCTCATCTCATCTTCAAATCGTGCTGCTAAAGTCGTCTATGGATGGCTAATGGACAAGGAGCAAATAATACACTCTTCCAATTTCCAATTTAAAATAAATTCCAAACATTTATTAACTTATTAAATAACTACAAACTGATTTAGACACCAGTGTGTTGCTTGATCCATTCCAAGTAGCTGGTGACACGGGTGAAGGCAGCTGGGTAGCCCTTCTCGCAACCGGCAGCAGAACCGAAGGAGGTCAAACCGATTTGGACGCTGTTGGATTTCAAGACCAATGGGCCGCCGGAATCACCATTGCAGGTGGACACACCGCTGGGAGTGGACACGCAAATGTTGGAGGCGGTGATGGTGGTGCCGAAGGTCGACTTGCACACGGTGTTGGTGATGATCTTCATGTCGGCGTATTGCAAGTTGGTGGCAACGGCGGTGCTAGAGTCGGTGGTACGGCCCCAACCGGAGGCAATAGCTTCATCACCGGCATAGGTGGAGTAAGAGCTGGCAATGGCGGGCAATTTAACGGCCTTGATCTTGGATGTATAGGTGACCGAGGGGATCTTGATCAAGGAGATGTCGTTCTTCAAGGTCTTGCTGTTCCAGTCGGCATGAATGATAACGTCGGACTTGCTGACGGTGTGAGTGACTTCAGCATTGGTGCGAACGGTGGCACCCAAGTAGACAGTGATGGAGGAGATGCTACAAAATATATATATAATTAGTACTGGCTAACAAAGTTCTAGAGGAAATTCTAAACTTACCCATCGGTACAGTGAGCAGCAGTCAAAACCCATTTGTTGGCGATCAAGGAACCACCACACCAAGCCGAAGAGGTGGAGCTAACCTTCAAGGATAGACCTACTTGGTAGGGGAATTGACCGGCGGTGGCAGTCTTGCCATTGGTGATGCGACCCTCGGGTTCAGCGACGGGCACAACAATGTCGCGGGGTACGATTTCAGCACCTCTCAAATCGAAGGCAGAGGCGGTGGCCAAAGCCAAAGCGAAGACAATCAAGAATTTCATATTGTTACAGCGGCAGAACAACTGATGGCCTTCTCTGGCCTATGGATTTCATTTATAGTCAAATTTGCCAAGATCTGCTAGGGAGATATCGGCCACGACGTTTGGCACACGCTCTCGATAAGATAGGTTTGTTGTTGGGGGTGGCATTAGCTTATCGTACCAACATGTAATTGTCGAAAAGCAACATATGTTGGTGTTCTAACGCAAACACTTTATTCTCCGTGATTAGTTCCGGGAGTTGTGACTAAACTTGGTAAATATGTTTGGCGACGACAACACTTCTAGTTAATCTTTTTTAAAGGGGTAATCTTGAATCTTGTTATGCTTCTCCGGAATGGAAATTCCTAAATTTGGCATTATCAAATGCTCAAAGACCTCACTAAAAATAAAATCACAAACACCTGCCTATCTCCTCTTGATCAATATTTTTGCCAATTCATGAGAACTTTCCAAAGTTTAAAGTACTTGCGATGTGCTATCGACGATACGCGCTTATTAAAATTAGATAAGCTGCCATCGTTCGAACCACCAACCCCAGGCATATCTTATCACTGGCGTGTGCCTAGAATATTTTTGGCGAATTTTGGCTATAAATTCACATCCCCAGGCCAAGAAGACCATCAGTTGTTCACTTGAAGTTACTGTAGTAAAATGAAATTCTTGATTGTCTTCGCTTTGGCTTTGGCCACCGCCTCAGCCTTCGATTTGAGAGGTGCCCAAATCGAAGCCCGCAACGTGGTTGTACCCGCCGTGGAACCCGAGGGTCGCATCACCAATGGCAAGAAAGCCGAAGCCGGTCAATTCCCCTACCAAGTTGGTCTATCCTTGAAGGTTAACGCTCTGTCCTCGGCCTGGTGCGGCGGCTCCTTGATCTCCAACACCTGGGTTTTGACTGCTGCTCACTGTACCGATGGGTAAGTTTGGAATTTTTTCCATGGACCTCCTTTCACAACCATTAATTGTCCAAATTTATAGCATTGCCTCCATCACTGTCTACTTGGGTGCCACCGTTCGCACCAAGGCTGAGATCACTCACACCGTCAGCAAGTCCGACGTTATCATTCATTCCGGCTGGAAGAGCAGCACCTTGAAGAACGACATCTCCTTGATCAAGATCCCCTCGGTCGCCTACTCCAGCAAGATTAAGGCCGTTAAATTGCCCGCCATTTCCAGCTCTTACTCCACCTATGCCGGCGATGAAGCTGTTGCTTCCGGTTGGGGCCGTACCTCTGACTCTAGCTCCGGTGTTGCCACCGACTTGCAATACGCCGACATGAAGATCATCACCAACACCGTGTGCAAGTCGACCTTCGGCACCACCATCACCGCCTCCAACATATGCGTGTCCACTCCCAGCGGTGTGTCCACCTGCAACGGTGATTCCGGCGGTCCATTGGTCTTGAAATCCAACAGCGTCCAAATCGGTTTGACCTCCTTCGGTGCTGCTGCCGGTTGCGAGAAGGGCTACCCAGCTGCCTTCACCCGTGTCACCAGCTACTTGGAATGGATCAAGGAACACACTGGTGTTTAAATCAGTTTGTAGCTCCTTTTAATAAATTTGAGTTTATTTGAAATTCTAATTGGAGATTGTTTTATGTTGAGGGGTTTTGGGTATATCGTCTCCGGGCAAATCCTGGGCAAGTATCCTATCAAAAATCATTTCATGAATTTTGGAGACATGTTCGTCGATAGCTTTAAGTCCTAGAACTCTTTCAGTCCAACTTTTGTTCTTTCCTCGAAGTTTGCGTCGCACAACCTTACGCTCTCCTGGATTTCGCTGACCTGCAGGCAAATTCTGGGCAATTATCCTTTCAAAAATCATTTCTCGAATGCCGGAGCTATGTACAACGACTGCTTTAGGCTCTAGGTCTCTTGCAGCGAGCTTAAAATTATATTAGAATTATTCTATTTTTTGTTCTTTCTTCGAAGTTTGTGAGATTTGAATCGAAGGTTTTTTTCATTTTGAGTTTTTTTTTTTGTTGTGGTCTCCGGTATTTGGCTAACATGCTGGACAATTATCCTATCAAAATTCATTTCTTGATTGCTGGAGACATGTTCATAGATAGCTTTAAGCCTAGGTTTCGTTCGCCGAGCTTAAAATTACAACAAAATCAATCTAACTTTCGATCTTTCCTCGAAGTTTATACGATTCGCATCGAATAGAAGAGTGCTTGAATTTTGAGGTTGTTTTGTTCGGGATTTGGTTAACCTGCAGGCAAATCCTGGACAATTATACCTTCAAGAAGCATTTCCTGAATGTTGGAGACATTTTTGTCGACAGCTGCAAGCCCTAGGTCTCTTTAAATAAAAATCAATCCAACCTTTGTTCTTTCCTGGAAGTTTGTGAGACTTGGCTATCCTGCAGGCAAATTCTGGGCAATTAAACCATCAAAAATTATTTCTTCACTTCTGGAGACATGTACAGGGACAGCTTTAGGTCCTAGGTCTCTTGCAGCGAGCTTAAAATTGTATCAGAATCATTCAAGCTTTTGATCTATCCTCGCAGTTTGGACGATTTGCATCGAATTGGAGATTGTTTTTATTTTGAGGTGGTTTTCTTTATGGTCCCCTGGAATTTGACGAACATTTAGGCAAACTCTGGACAATTATCCCATTATAAACCATTTCTTGAATGCTGGAGAGATGTTCGTCGACAGCTTTAAGTCCTAGTTCTCTTTACTTCCTTGAATTTGGTGGGATATGTTTAATGTTCCCTTCATATTGCGTCAGAGAATTTCTCATTCTATTTGAAGCTCCCACTTTCGTTTTCCTCTTTTGTTCCTGCAGACATGAAACGATACGTATTTTTAGCAATTCCATCGAAAGCAGGTTATCGTGTTCCATATTCAATATATTTCAGTTCAGCAATGAACTCATCAACAACATCCCAACCCACCCACCATCAGCATGGAAACGTGTGATGGATACCACAACAACCCACAGCAAATGTAGGTGTTTTGTTTATTTCTATTCGCAAATGGCGGCTTTCTGGGTAGAGATGGTACAAGAGTTGCCTTCCTTTTACAAAAATAGACATTTTGATTAGAACATAATAGCTTTCGTGGTATATTTAGCACGCGCATGGAATGGAAATGTTGTATCAGTCACACCTATCAATCAGCTTTGTTTATTTTTGTCTCATATCAATAACTTACAAATTGCCGCAGGAAAAGGTTTCGTGATGCTTGCCGGGACAGAAGGCTAATGTAGCCAGTTGTTGGATGAAATGGTAATACATGTCGGGATAGAAGGCTAATATTCTCATCTATCACGAAATTCCTATAATTTTCTAATTATATTTCCTCTGCCACCTTTTGTTAAGAAAATTCATATAATTTTCTAATTATATTGTATCCCTTTAGTATCCTCCATGGAACTTTAAAAATATAGAAATATCTTAAAGAACTCTATATAGGAATGGTGATTGGGGAAATTGTTCCACACGTATCAATCAGTTTTGTTTATTTTTGTCCCATATTTTTAAGCTGTAAATTGTCAGAGGAAAAGATTTTGTCATGCTTGGAGGGACAGAAGGCTAATCTAGCGAGTTGTCCGAGGAAATGGTAATACATGTCGGGATAGAAGGCTAATATTCTCATCTATCACAAATTTCATATAATTTTCTAATTTGATTATCCTCCGTTGAACATTCAACCTTCAAAATGTAGAAATACCTTAAATAGTCTTCTGTAGAAATGGTGATTGGGGAAATTGTTCCACAATTACCCGTTGGGCCTTTGGAGTCCAAAAGGAAACCCTGCCCTCATGTCCGCTATTTAGGCCTTCCAAAGACAATCGTCTTTTACAATTGTCTAAAGAAAAAAGCTTGACACTCGAAACCAGAACCAGAAGCAATTTTGTTGTTTACACTTAAACCGCCACAAAATCGAAGCGAAGCAACAACAAAAAAATTGACTTCCTCGTGACAAATGGGTAGAGAGGATAATACCACAGAACACTTTAAGTCACCCTCACACAACACTGCACAGGCACTGAAGTCCTCCTCCTCCTCCTCCTTTGTTCCAATGTATGGCTTCATCATGTGCTGTGGCAGTAGCTTGCAAATGACATTTTAAAGGGTGTTTTTCGGAGAATGAGACATTTTATAGGAGAAAAGTTTATTTATTTATTGAAAAGTAGACAAACGTGAATCAGTGTTTGGAAATATCAAATATTTCGAAGCACTTTGCATTATTCAACACAATTTAATTAATTTTTAACATTTCGTCCGCCGTTGACATGACGGATACGCCATCAGACTTTTAGGCGATTATTCTGTACATTGTCTGGAATTTAACACCCGAATTAAACAAATTCTCTGAATGTATTTTGCATATTTCTATTAATTAACATATTTAAATACAATTTCCCCATTAATATTTTGTCCAACGTGTCTTCCAAATTTCATTCCTTTTGTTGAATACGCCATCAGACTTTTAAGCGATTGTTCTGCATGTTGTCTGAACTTTTGTTCGGCGTAATTTTTTTAAACACGAATTATACAAATCTCTGATTGGAGTTTTTAAATTTTGACAACCGAGCTTTATACGACATGATCCTCACATTCTTTGAAGGTTCTTTTTTCAAACGATTGTTGTGCGATAAAGACAAATAGCCGTTGACATGACGGATACGCCATCAGACTTTTAGGCGATTATTCTGCATATTGTCCGGAGGAATTTAAGACCCGAATTTTGTAAGTTTCCTTAATGGATTTTACATATTTCTATTAATGACCATATTTAAATTCAATTTCCGCATTAATATTTTGTCCAAAGTTTCTTCCCAATTTCATTCCTTTTGAATGAATGCGCCATCAGACTTTTAAGCGATTGTTCTGCATATTGTCTGAACTTTTGTTCGGCGTAATTTTTTTAAACCCGAATTATACAAATCTCTGATTGGAGTTTTTAAATTTTGACAACCGAGCTTTATACGACATAATCCTCACATTCTTTTTTCAAACGATTGTTGTGCGATAAAGTCTGCACATTATCTGAAGTGTATTTTTATTCGGTAGTTGTCTTCAATTAGCTTCAATTACACTGTGCTACAGAAATGAATGGAGTAGAAAACTCTGGGAAGTGATATTATTTTTCTTGGATATGAAATTTGCAAGATCCGGTTTTTCGTACCTTTGTACACTTATAATCCTGTAATTTACTTGTTTATCAACCGATTTTCACTTTCACATCGGATTTGAAAAGAAGAAACCCAGAGCTTTCGATCGATATATAGCTTATTTAAGAAAACTTAAGAAATCTGTGTGCTTTTGTCCACCCACACACATTTTTTAAAAAATATTTAATAATTTTTCAACTTAAACAATATTTTTGCATATTTTTTGTTTGGTATCCGTACCATTTGTAAATTTATTTAAATTACACATTTAGTATGGAGTATAGTGTAGCTTTGTTTTTAAAAATACCTCAATAATTGACTGAGTTATTGAAGTTTTCACCAAAACAAAATTATTGGAAAAATACAAGTTTTGGTCATTCTAGTACCAATCTCTAATATTTTTACAACTTGAAGTCCAATAAAAATATTTAAAATTCATCAAAGCAGATAAAAGTGCAAAAAATACATTTAATAAACAAATCCCCAAAATTTTGGAACACATTTTCCCCATTTTGGGAATTCGAGTTTTTGATATGTTGGTCATTATGCCCATTTTAATAAAAAAATCCCCAAATTTTGGAACACATTTTCCCCATTTTGGGAATTCGAGTTTTTGAAAAAAAAAAAATAAATAAAATCTGGTAATTTTTTTCCCGTTTTTATGTTTTTGTCAGAATTTCGTATAGACTTTGCCCTTCAAATCTATCTAATATCTATGGGATAAATTTCTACAACCTTCCCAATTCCCCAGACAAATCGGATCAAATTCTTGTCAACAATCTTCGCCTTAAGAATCGACAACAGAAGAAAAAAAATAGATTATTTTCAGAAAAATGTGGACTTTGGCTATTCTGTAGAGAGTTCGGTTATAACTCGATGTCAGATTGTTTTCTGATAAAACATAGTACCTTTCCAAACATACTTCTGAAATTAGTGGAAGGGTCGATAATTTTTACGGATTTTTTAAGAAATAACTGAGCATTGTCGGCTACTTTGTCAAACTTCAGTGTAACAAGTTCATCCGAATTTGCCCTAGAAATCTGTCGGATAAATTTTCAAAACTTTTCGAATTTCACCAGACAAATCAGTTCGAATTTTTGCTCGGCACATGAATCGAGATTGAATAAATCACAACAGATAAAATTGTTTTCAAAAAAGTCTAATAATCTGCGGCTTTTTTGAAAATTATTGTGTTATAACTCAGCGGGAGAGGACTATAAATATTGTATTTTTTTTTTTTTGAAATTCGTACTTTTAAGATAAAAATGGAAATTTGATATATATGCTCCCTAGACTGTATGGAAGGTTGGAATTGAAAATGAATGGAACCGGTTCGAAGGAAAAACTTTCTTTCCGAACAACGAATGAAAATACCCGCAATAATATCAAATATTTATGTACATTTCATTGAAGATTTCTGTCGTTCTGAAGAATTATTTTAATAATCTATATAAATATAAAGAGTTGCGTGATTGAGTGACTGATCACTCCCCAGACCAAACGGCTGGGCCTAGAATCTTGAAATTTTATATCGACATTCCTCTTGCGGCATAAAGGCATCTCAAAAGGTGTCATTTGCAAAATTCGTGCTTTTAATGGGGTTAATAGGGACAAAAAGGGTAGCAACAACACGACTGAAGATAGAATCATGACATTTGGTGTGTACATTTCTCTTTCAGCGTAGAGATCAGATTTGAAGGGTTTTTTGTAATTCGTACTTTTAAAGGGTAAAATGGAGTTGAAAGGGATAAAAGTAGTAACACAGCAATGACCAAACGGTTAGGCCTAGAATCTTGAAATTTGGCACAAAAATTGCTCACTGATAAGAAGGAATTTTTCAACATTTGTTCTTTTAAGGGATTAAATGGAATAAATGGAAAAAAAATGGAATAAAACCGCCCTGATCAAACTGCTGGACATAGAATCTTCAAATTTGGAACGGGCACTACTTTTATATCGCGAATGCGACCAAGAAAATATTTTTTTAAATTCGTACTTTTTTTGGGGTGAAAATGGGTTAAAAAATAGTACCAATAAAATGGATGGAGCTGGAATCATAAAATTCGGTGTGTATATCCCTCAAAATGCTTAGAAACGCAAAAAGTTCATTTTTTTAATTTATATTGTTTTCTGATCATCCTCGGCTACAATTAAGGCATAATTCTGAGATTGATGGTAGGAATCAGATTATCTTAGGAAATGTTGACTACTTTGACAGACTTAGGTGCGACATGTCGTTCAGTATTTTCCACGAATTTACCCTCGAAATCTGTAGGATAAATTTTTACAACCTTCAGCATTTTCCCATATAAGTCGGTTCGAATTCTTGTCAAATAATCGGGATAGACAAAAATTAGAAAAAGTCTGATAGCCAGCCTTTCGCTACTTTATTAGAACTCGGTGGAAGATGATTACACTACTCAACAAAATGTATCTTAAGCAAATATGTCGCTTAAGATACATTTTCTACACTCGCACTTGGACTTCTTTCCGGACAACCTGGGCGATGTGAGTGACGAGCATGGCGCACATGTAACAAAAATTACTTGGATTGGTATTGCATTCAAATCCTCGCGAACGTTTGCTCATTTTAACTATCGCGTTCGTCGACACTTGTTGAATGAGTAAAATCGATCAATGAAGACCTATTTATACTGTGTATTGTTTAGTATTTTACTGACAGGTACTTATAAATGGGTGTATATTTTTTTACGGTGGCTACATACCTGTTTCACCATGTGTGAGTCTTAAATTTTCCGAATAATGACCACCCTTAAATGTGGGTTGCATTTCTGTAAAAAAATCATACAGGTAGCCAACGGAAAACCCAAATAATTAAAAAAGTCCCCTTTCCTTTTTTCCTTTTAATTGTTCACGCACATTTATTAGCGTTTATTACTTTGCTTACGCAATCATAAAAATTAAATAACCCTTTGTTTATTCCGTTTTGTTAATTCTGAGAATCAAAAAAAAAGAAAAAACCTTACCATAGACAAAGTTGTGCATATGTCGAGCAAATTTTTGAAATTCATACCTTTACTCAATTGCGAATAAAAGCGAAACGCTTGCATCGATTTTCATGATCTTTGTCTCATTTTGCTCATAGGTTATGTGACTTTACGTAAAAGTAATAAGATTTGACATTTTTTTTCATTTTGGATTTTTTATGGATTTAAAAAAAAAAAATTTAAATCTTTAGGCAAAAAATAAGTTTTTTTCTTTATATATTCATTTTTAACTTGGAAACTGTTGCTTGTATAGGAAAACAATATATGAACAGATTAAGGGAATTGTAATTTTAAATTTTTTAAAATTTAATTCAATTAAATCGGGCTAGTGGTTCCCGAGTTATGCCGGACGAAACAAATTAACCAAAAAAAAAATTTTAAAATTAAAAAAAAAAAAAAAAAAAAAAACCAAACGAAAAAAAAATTTTTTATTGCGTTTTTCGAGCTTATGTCAAGGTTATCTACACAGAAAAAATTATCGCATCCCGAGTACATTTTGACTGTTGACTAGTGTTATAAATAAATTTTTACAACCTTCAGAATTTTCCCAGATAAGTCGGTCGAATTCTTGTCAAATAACCTTTAGAACTCGGTAGAAGATGATTAAATATATGTATGTCAGATTTTTTCTATGAATCTCAGGCTAGTTTTAGAAACATAGTTAATTTCAGAACTAGTGGAAGGGTCGGCAAATATTACATAACATTATATCTGAGCATTATCGGCTACTAGGTCAGTTGCAAGTAAAACTTCGGAGTGACACCAAGTTGCATTGACAGAAGTCAGCCCGAGAAATTTTCACAAGCTTTCGAATTTCCCCAGACAAATCGTGACGTATTGATGTCATGAGTCAATTGCTTTGGTCGTTTATTTTGATATAATTTGGAAGAATTTTTTGCTGAGCATTGTGAAGTCAGTTTATTTATGTCTGAATATGTTCGGCTACTTTTCCATAGTTTTTATTTGGACAACATTTTTTGTCAATATTATGCTTATATCTAGATTGTTCTGTTCAGAGTCAGATCAGATTATTTTCAGAAAGTCTGAACATTTTCGACTACTTTGTCAGAGTCAAATTAGATTATTTATAGAATTGTTTGTGCAATTTTCGGCTACATTTTTCATAGTTTTTTTTTATTATTTTGACAACATTATTTTTGTTAATGTGGTGCTAAAAATTAGCCATAATCTGTTTAGCAGTTCAGAGTCAGATCAGATTATTTGTAGAAAAGTCTGAACATTTTCGGCTAATTTGGCACAGTCAGATTAGATTATTATCAGAAATGTCTGAACATTTTCGGCAGTTTTTTTATTTTGGCAACATTATTATTGAAGACTACTTTGTTGGAGACAATTCAGATTATTTGAGCATTTTCGTCTACTTTTTTCTTAGTTCTCTACTTTGGCAACATTATTGTGTTGTGCTAAAATGAAAGATACTATAAACAAATGATATATTGATCGAAAATTTTCCCAACTCTGGTAATGATTTTTCTAAACAATGTTTAAATATTATCATTCTCCATTGACGACACTTTACAAGCTTCGGCTGTATAGTACTCGAACGTTGCCAGTTATTGCATCTGTTACCTTTCGACCAGGGAAGGCGAAGAAGCACAACAAAAACTTGGTCAAATATTACCACCACTTCTGGCGATGACACTAGTGCCAGTAGTGGTGGTGGTCAGGTTGTTCACATAACACACATTTCATTCCAGGTGTTTCATCGTATATCGTACTCACTGCGCTGCAAGAGCAGTCCTTACATAACTGCTTTTGTTGTGGTTTTAAGGCTGAAAGGAAAAACGAACAAACGATCACACACAAGACTTAGAGTATTATGGCCAACAAAGCAAAATTGTATCATTTTCCACATCAATTAACAGCAAACATAAATCGGATACCATCGGGAAGAGGAGGTAGAGAAAGGCTCCTGGCCTGCTATACTAAATACATAATATCTACATAAAGTTTAACAAAGTGAGCCATTAATTCCACCCGAAAACATTTAATTACAAAAAGAAGAATAGTTATGCTCGTATCCAACCAGGTCATCGTTGGCAATTGAATGCAAGTCCCTTCATAAATACATATTAGATTATCTTATTCCCCCCCTTTGCAAGGATTAAGGCAGCAGTCCTTTGACAACTTCTCATTAATATTTATTGGGTTTAAGCGACATGTTAGCTTGTATTAGGGGGAGGTCAGTTAAATTAGTCGCTTCAACATTTTAGGGGACATGTTGTAACATATAAAGAGGAAAACAAATTACTTCATAAGAGCAAACAAACAAAAAGGTTGGAGGCGGTAGATGCCAACATTACTGTTCTCAATGAAGAATATCCTAAAAAGTCGTGAAAGGACTGAGATAGATTTCCGTTGCACTTACACGAGTGCAGATTAATAAGTAGCCGATCAGAAGAAGAAAACATTTGTTTTTCAAAATTTCATTTCAACAGCCGCTATATGGCAATAATTTTTTCCGTTTGACATGTATAACATTTTCTGATGTACTAGGCATTCTAAACTCGAAAAAGATATTAATTTTTTTATGGATATATTTTTTTTATTTTTTTTTTAAATCCTATTTTCGTTAAAGTTAATATTAATATTAGTACTCTCATTTCCGAAATCCATGCCCCATATCCCCCGCTTATATGTCAAATTAAAGGTAATTATGATGGCTACAACTATTGCGAATGTAACTTCCACATATAAATAGTGGTTTAGAAACAGTCTCCAAAGAATTGAGAAAAACTTTTTTCAAAAAAAAATATATATATATATATTTTCTTAACACAACGAAACCCGTAATAAATAGAAAAAAATAAAAAATATTTTTTTAATAGCTAACATTATAACGAAGAAAACAATGTCTATGTTGAAAGGATCTATGGATAAAGGTAGAAGTTAGGACACTCTTTATAGAGCCATTTTTTTTAATCATGATTTTTTTAAGTCATGATTTTTTAAGTCATGATTTTTTTAATCATAATTGTTTTAAATCATGATTTTTTTAAATCATGTTTTTTTAAATTTTTGGTTAAATAGCGCGAAAACTGCTTTACAGATTAGAAAACAGAATATTTTGTTTTTTTTTTTTATTTTAGCTGGGATCTTAGCGAATACAATAAGGCCTCTTTGAAGAAAATACATGTATAAATGTAGATGTTATGACCTTTCTTGTGGAAGACCCTTCTTGAAGTATATGTATTTATATGCCCTTAAGTCAGCAGATTCTGAGACATTCTCTGAATGTTTATACGCGAATTATGCATATTCTCTGAAGTGACTTTTTAATCTTTTTAATTATCAAAGAACGCGCCATTATTTGCTCAATCTCTGCAGGAAATTGTTTATACGACATTTATGCGATAATGTCTGCACATTGTCTGATGTGAATTTTGTGCTGTTTTGCTCCATGAATATAAATTTTGAATTTTTATTTTGCTATTTCTCCAAATAAAAAAATTAAAATTTTCATACGACATTTGTCCGATAATGTCTGCATATTATCTGAAGTGAATTTTGTTCGGTTTTCTTATACGAGAATAATGCGACGATGAATTTAGAATTTTTATTTTGAAATTTCTCCATGTAAAAAAAGGAAATTTACATACGACATTTATGCGATAATGTCTGCACATTGTCTGAAGTGAAGTTTGTGCCGTTTTCTCCATGTATATAAATATTGTATTTTTATTTTGGTGTTTCTCCAAATAAAGAAAGAAAAATTTTCATTCGAATTTTCACATTTTCTGCACATTGTCTGAAGTGAATTTCGATCACTTTTCTCACACGAGAATGAAATGGATTTTGTGCTATTTTTCTCCAGAATATAAATTTTGAATTTTTGTTTTGACATTTTTTAAAATAAAAAAGAAAAATTTTGCATACGACATTTATGCGATAATGTCTGCACATTGTCTGAAGTGAATTTTGTGCTGTTTTGCTCCATGAATATGAATTTTGAATTTTTATTTTGCTATTTCTCCAAATAAAAAAAAATAAAATTTTCATACGACATTTGTCCGATAATGTCTGCATATTATCTGAAGGTAATTTTGTTCTGTTTTCTTATACGAGAATAATGCAACGATGAATTTTGAATTTTTATTTTGACATTTCTTCAAATAAATAAAGGAAATTTTTCATACGATATTTATGCGATAATGTCTGCACATTGTCTGAAATGAATTTTGTGCTATTTTTCTCCATGAATATAAATTTTGAATTTTTATTTTGGTATTTCTTGAAATAAAAAAGATATATTTGCATACGACATTTATGCGATACTGTCTGCACATTGTCTGAAGTGAAGTTTGTGCTGTTTTCTCCATGAATAAAAGTGTTGTATTTTTATTTTGGTATTTCTCCAAATAAAGAAGAAAAGTTTTCATGCGATAATGTCTGCACATTGTCTGAAATGGATTGTGTGCTATTTTTCTTTTCTCCATGAATATACATTTTGAATTTTTATTTTGTTATTTCTTAAAAAAAGATAAATTTGCATACGGCATTTATTCGATAATGTCTGCACATTGTCTGAAGTGAATTTTGTGTTGTTTTGCTCCATGAATATAAATTTTGTATTTTTATTTTGGTATTTCTCCAAATAAAGAAAGAAACATTTTCATGTGATAATGTCTGCACATTGTCTGAAGTGAATTTCGATCTCTTTTCTCACACGAGAATAATGCGACGATGAATTTTGAATTTTTATTTTGACAATTCTCCAAATACAAATGGAATATTTTCATACGATATTTATGCGAAAATGTCGTCACATTGTCTGAAATGGATTTTGTACTGTTTTTCTCCATGAATATACATTTTGAAATTTTATTTTGGTATTTCTTAAAAAAAGATAAATTTGCATACGACATCTATGCGATAATATCTGCACATTGTCTGAAGTGAAGTTTGTGCTGTTTTCTCCATGAATAAAAATTTTGTATTTTTATTTTGGTATTTCTCCAAATAAAGAAAGAAAAATGTTCATGCGATAATGTCTGCACATTGTCTGACGTGAATTTCGGTCTCTTTTCTCACACGAGAATAATGCGACGATGAATTTTGAATTTTTATTTTGGCAATTCTCCAAATAAAAATGGAATATTTTCATACGATATTTATGCGTTAATGTCTGCATAATGTCTGAAGTGAATTTTGTTCGGTTTTCTCATACGAAAATAATGCGACGATAAATATAGGATTTTTATTTTGGTCTTTCTCCTAATAAAAGTAGAATAATTTGCGTACTATATTTATGCGATAATGTCTGCACAATGTCTGAAGTGAATTTTTTCATGTGATAATGTGTGCACATTGTCCGAAGTGAATTTCGATCTGTTTTCTCATACGAATATAATGCAACGATGAATTTTGAATTTTTATTTTGGTATTTCTCAAAATAAAATAGAAAATTTTGCATACGACATTTATGCGATAATGTCTGCACATTTTCTGAAGTGCATTCTGTTTTCTCAAACGATAATAATGCTATGATGAATTTTGAATTTTCTTTTTTAAATTTCTCCAAATAAAAAAGAAAATTTTTCATACGACATTCATGCGATAATGTCTGCATATTATCCGAAGTGAGTTTTTTGCTGTTTTCTCCATGAATATATGAATATAACTAAAAAGAAAAAATTTCATACGACATTTATCCGATAATGTCTGCATATTCTCTAAAACGATTTTTTTCTGTTCTCTCATACGACAATAATGCCAAATTAAATTAATTAATTCTTACTTTGAAATTTGTGCAATTCATGTCTCTTTTTGACCCACTTCTTGTTCGAAAAATCAAGCAAGTCGAGGAAGAAATCGATTAGTTTTGAATTATTCTATCGATTGTTTTTTTTTAATATTTGTTCAGTGATCAATATAATATCTTATTGGGAAATATATAATAATGTAATACCCTGCATTTAAATGATGTAAAGTTATATTACCACCCTCGTTGCAGCCAATCCATTCATTACACATTTATTACAAATATATCCAATGAATTCATGTATAATTGACTTCAGGCAAACTTCTCTACTAGAGATTTCCATAGAAAAGAGGTTAACAAAGGAAGCACGACAACAAAACAACACAATACAAACCGAAACGAAATGCGGGTCAATGACTTCTTTCGTAACGAATTTTAGAATTGTTTTACATTTTCCATTTTTTCTATTTTCATTGTATTCCGCAAGCAAGCAAGCCAACGTTATCGTATCGGAGTGAGTGAGTGAGAGTGAATAGAGTGACGACGGGTGGTATGCGGCGCTACGATTTTTTTATGGCATTAATTACTTCTACCAACTTTGTGGAAGTACCCAGCCAAACAGCAACGCCAGTGGTTGAAGGAGGTAATGGTGGTGGTCGTGGTGGTGGAAGCGAAATTTCACCATGCAACAAACTGCCTGCAACATAAGCAGTAGTGCAGTGCAGTGGTTGGTAGTCGCCCGTAGGTTGACTGATTGACTCACTCGCTCACTGACATAACTGCATTTACGAGTGACTACAGTTTTCGAGTCGTCGGTCGTGTTTTACTGTTCTCTGTTTTTTTTTGATAGTCACGATGTCTTTGTTACGCTGAAGCATAAAACCGAACGAAACCCGTTTTCAAAAAAACAGAAAAATAAAAGAGGTGACGGTTATAAAATCGATTTTCTAAGGTTCGTTTCAGGGAAGACATACTTCGGCTGGTAAATGAACCACCACCATTGCATTACGGAATTGACCCCAAAGCATTCGATAAAACCGATTCGGAGCGCAAGCATGATTGGTGGGCAGAAGAGAGGGGCATTGGGAATAAATGAATGAAGAAACAGTTTTTTTGTTTTGTTACCAAATTTATAAAAGACGTTATACATTCGAGTAGTTCCATACGAATACATTACAAATACCATAACAAGGAGGTCTTTATATCCTTGGCTCATGTGGAACAAGTATTACAAACAGTCTCTTGTCACACGTGACCCTCGTACGATGTAGGTCATCATGAAATCAGGCGGTACTAGGGCCACGCGTTTCATTCTAATAGTTACATAATTCAAAAATGGAAAATTACAAATTTGGAATAATTGAATATTTAAAATTTTTGAAATATTTTGAATATTTTTAATATTTTAAATATATTTAGTATAATTTTAATGTTTTGAATACTTTTAATATTTTGAGTATTACGAATATTTTGAATATTTTGAATATTTTGAATATTATGAATATTTTGAATATATTGAATATTTTGAATATTTTTAAATTTTTTTAATATTTTTAATATTTTTAACATTTTTAACATTTTTAATATTTTTAATATTTTTAATATTTTTAATATTTTTAATATTTTTAATATTTTTAATATTTTTAATATTTTTAATATTTTTAATATTTTTAATATTTTTAATATTTTTAATATTTTTAATATTTTTAATATTTTTAATATTTTTAATATTTTTAATATTTTTAATATTTTTAATATTTTTAATATTTTTAATATTTTTAATATTTTTAATATTTTTAATATTTTTAATATTTTTAATATTTTTAATATTTTTAATATTTTTAATATTTTTAATATTTTTAATATTTTTAATATTTTTAATATTTTTAATATCTTTAATATTTTTAATATTTTTAATATTTTTAATATTTTTAATATTTTTAATATTTTTAATATTTTTAGTATTTTTAATATTTTTAATATTTTTAATATTTTTAATATTTTTAATATTTTTAATATTTTTAATATTTTTAATATTTTTAATATTTTTAATATTTTTAATATTTTTAATATTTTTAATATTTTTAATATTTTTAATATTTTTAATATTTTTAATATTTTTAATATTTTTAATATTTTTAATATTTTTAATATTTTTAATATTTTTAATATTTTTAATATTTTTAATATTTTTAATATTTTTAATATTTTTAATATTTTTAATATTTTTAATATTTTTAATATTTTTAATATTTTTAATATTTTTAATATTTTTAATATTTTTAATATTTTTAATATTTTTAATATTTTTAATATTTTTAATATTTTTAATATTTTTAATATTTGAAATAGTTGGGATATTTGGTATTATTGAAGTTATTGGACTGTTTACAATATTTGGAATTATTGAAATAATTGGAATATTTGGTATATTTTGAATATTGTTTTAGTTTTTTCGTTTGTATTTTTTGGTCTGTAATCAATATTTGATTTGAACTGGGATATGGTCCTGGCTCAAGATCGTCTTGCATCTATATTTAATGGAATACACATTTATTTACAAAACCTTTGACAGGGTGGAAATTCTGATAGTGGTAGTCTACAGCCAAGTAATAAATGTCACCATGCCATTGTAAATAAATTTGTATTCTATTAAATAGGCCTTGAGCCAGGACATATCCCAGTTCAAATCAAATATTTTGAATATTTAGAATATTTGAGTTATTTTGAATGGTTGGAATCGTTGGAATATTTTGATTATTTGGATTTTTCTGAATATTTGGTATAATTGAAAAATTGGAATATTTTGAATATTTGAAATTTTTTGGAATATTGTAAATATTTGAATATTTATACTATTTGGAATATTAGGAATATTTGGAATACATACTTGAAAATTTTTGATTATTATGGTAAATTTGAATGTTTGGAATATATGGAATATATATTTGTATTAATTTGATTATTTATAATACATGGAATGTTTGGATTATTTGCATAATTTTAACTATTTGGAATATTTGGATACTTTGAATATTCGAATATTGGGAATATTTGGATTATTTTGATAGTTTTGAACAATTGGAATATTTACTTTTATTATTTGGAATATTTGAAATATTCAGAATATGATGATTATTTGGATAATTTTGAACATTTAGAATATTTATAATATATGGAATGGATTTATATGGATAATTTTAAATATTCGGAATATTTGGAATATTCGGAATATTTGGATTATTTTGATAATTTTGAACATTTATAATATTTGTAATGGTTGGAATGTTTGTATTATTTGGATAACTTTAATTGTTTGAAATATTTGGATCCAAGTATCCATTCGGAATATTTTGATTATTTTATTAATTTTATTTCCAATGTTTTGAATAACAATTTAAATAAATTGAATATACCGTTATCATTTTTTATTTTCCCCGGCTTTTATCAAATTTATTCAAAACCACAGATTATGTCAGTTTTATGGAGTACCTACGTAGACAGTCTCTACATACATGTATATTATTATGTATACATAGTCCATTTTAATACGCGTGTAACTATTTATAAAGCAATTGTCCGATAGACAGACTATCGCAATCTATTTTTATTCAATCCTGTGATTACTTATCTATCTGTGTGCCACTGTTTTGTGTACGTTCCTCGTCAAATGCTATGTTGTTTCCCCTCGAATCACATTTGCCCCCTTATACCCCTTTATCCTCTCCACTTTGCCACACGTATGCACTCGTATGTAGTCACATTGTGTTCCATGTCATAGTGTCGTTTATCTAATCTGTTTATTTTCCAATCGTTTAACGATTACAACATTAATCTGTTCGCTGTCGTCCCCGTCCGCGGTATGCCGCCGCGTATGTGTGTTGTCTCTAAATTACATGCTAATGGGAGCACATGGGGAGACCAACAACAGCAACAGCTTCCATCGAGCGAGAGGTATATTATTGGAATTGGAATGGTTCACAGCCATTACACCTTAAGGTGTTATGTGACGAGGAAGTCTCAAGCATATTTACCGTCAATTGATTGTCGTCATGCTGATTGTTGGGGAGCCTTGTTATGTGGCACAGGATTTCATAATTATAAACTTCAGATATTGCTTAATGGAAATACTTAAGTGTATGGATATATTTGTGCAGTCTTTCAGAAGATCTAATTCTGATCCCTTTGTGCCAAAATAGGGTAGGATAAAGGGCACGAAAGTCAACTTCACACAGATTGAATTTTATGCTTCTTTGGTGCCCCAAAAAGTATGCATCACTTCATGGAGCTCGATCACGTTAGAACTTTCGCAATATCAACTATCTTTGTTTGGGATTTTTTCATCTGACCGATTTCGGCCAAAATGAAATCTCAACCGATCTACCACTATAGTTTGGTGACTTACATATAATCTAATTGTAGGAGTAAAAATATCGCTATATTATGAAAGAAAATATTTGTAGATTTTTCGTTATAAAATCTATATTTTTAGAATAATAAAAAATCAATCAATACAAAATTAAGCCGATAATTCCAAATCCATATCCATAAAATATGACATAAATCATCTATTTTTTCTTTCGCAATACAAACAAATTATTTTGTAATTATCAATAGGAGAACTATTTTCAACTTCTTCAAATATATATCAGCATAAACCAATCGTGAAAGTCACACTTAAGAAGAAGATTTATTTAGACCATACTTTTGCCTAAGAAATTAACGAGCGAGAAATACTTGTTCAAAAACAGTATCATATTGTTATTGATATTTCAGGAAATCAATAAATAAAACGATGTTAAAAATATGAATAATTTTTTAATATTTTAATTTAAAAAATATTAATATGAATAATAATAAAGGGTGATTTTTTAAGAGCTTGATAACTTTTTTTTAAAAAAAAAACGCATAAAATTTGCAAAATCTCATCGGTTCTTTATTTGAAACGTTAGATTGGTCCATGACATTTACTTTTTGAAGATAATTTCATTTAAATGTTGACCGCGGCTGCGTCTTAGGTGGTCCATTCGGAAAGTCCAATTTTGGGCAACTTTTTCGAGCATTTCGGCCGGAATAGCCCGAATTTCTTCGGAAATGTTGTCTTCCAAAGCTGGAATAGTTGCTGGCTTATTTCTGTAGACTTTAGACTTGACGTAGCCCCACAAAAATAGTCTAAAGGCGTCAAATCGCATGATCTTGGTGGCCAACTTACCGGTCCATTTCTTGAGATAAATTGTTCTCCGAAGTTTTCCCTCAAAATGGCCATAGAATCGCGAGCTGTGTGGCATGTAGCGCCATCTTGTTGAAACCACATGTCAACCAAGTTCAGTTCTTCCATTTTTGGCAACAAAAAGTTTGTTAGCATCGAACGATAGCGATCGCCATTCACCGTAACGTTGCGTCCAACAGCATCTTTGAAAAAATACGGTCCAATGATTCCACCAGCGTACAAACCACACCAAACAGTGCATTTTTCGGGATGCATGGGCAGTTCTTGAACGGCTTCTGGTTGCTCTTCACTCCAAATGCGGCAATTTTGTTTATTTACGTAGCCATTCAACCAGAAATGAGCCTCATCGCTGAACAAAATTTGTCGATAAAAAATTTCGAACCGAACACTGATTTTGGTAATAAAATTCAATGATTTGCAAGCGTTGCTCGTTAGTAAGTCTATTCATGATGAAATGTCAAAGCATACTGAGCATCTTTCTCTTTGACACCATGTCTGAAATCCCACGTGATCTGTCAAATACTAATGCATGAAAATCCTAACCTCAAAAAAATCACTCTTTATATATAAAAAACAATTGACGAAATCACGTAAAACAACTCGGACTTCTGTTAATTTTGCATAAATATACCCATGAAGATGATTGCAGATTTGGGATATTGGGAAATAAATAATTAAAACAATAACACCATTTTTTAATATAAGCCTTTAGTAGAACTAAAACAACATAAAATTTAAAAAAATATGAACATTTTTTAATTATTTTTCTTACTAAAATTCCCATTTTCGTTGAAGGTGCCTTTAAGATTTATGTTCTCATTTTGTAAATAAAGGGTGATTTTGTAAAAGCGTCAGCTGTTTAAACCAGTGTTGCCAAAAAGATAATAGCTAAAATATCACCCTTTATAGGCCCGATCACACCCGCATATATGTTCAATTAATGATAATTATGGTGGTTAAAAATGTCTTCCCTTTCACATACCCGCCATTTCTAAAAAATAAAAATTCTTATTTTTTAAATTCAAAGAATATCATAAATTTATTATCATATGGATAAAAAATATTTTATTTATTTTTATTGTCATTGTTTTCTGTGTTAGAATATTATCTATGAAAACATAGAAAAAATTATTTTATCGGATATTTTTATTTTATTTTTTTTTTCCAAAAAAAAAATATATTTTTTCCGAAAAAATCTTTTTTTTCTTCAAAAAATCTATTTTATTTTTCCAAAAAAATAACTATTTTTTGTTCCAAAAAAAAATCTATTTTTTTTTTCAAAAAATCATTTTTTTCCAAAACAAAAATCTATTTTTTTTCAAAATAATCTATTTTTTCCAAAAAAAAAATCTACATGTTGTCTTCATATTTTTTTTATTTTGTTTTTACTAAAATTCCCATTTTCGTCTAAGGTGCCTTTTAATATTTGTATTCTCATTTTGTACATATAGGTCTGATCACAATTAATGATAATTATGATGGTTACAATTTTTTCCCTTTCACATACGCGCCATTTATAAAAAAAATAAAAAATCTTATTTTTAAATTCAATCAATTATCCATAAATCTTTTATATATTGTCATTGTGTGTGTTAGAATATTAGCTATGAAAACATAGAAAAAATTATTTTATCCCATTTTTTATTTTTTCTTCGTGTCAGCAAATTTTTTTCCTAAAAATTAATTTTTTTTGTCAAAAAAAAATCTATATCTACAAAAAATCTATTTTTTTAAAAAAACTATTTAAAAACACATCTACAAAAAATCGATTTTTTTAACTATTTAAAAAAAATCAATTTTTCCAAAAAAAAAAAAACAACAATTTCTTCTACGTATGACTAAATCAATTGTAGCAAAAATTCATAGAAACAGACACACGATTTTTTCATTATCTTACTTCAACATATATTCGTAGATTTTCTTCAATAATGCCTTATTTTCTTCCTTGAGATGCCAGCAAACTAAAATAAAATATTCTGTTATCTAATTTGTAAAGTAATTTTTTGATTTTTTTCTTTTAATTTTTTTATGATTTTTCAAACTATATATATCATGCTCAGTAAAGTAATAAATCAAGCGATTTTTATTTTTTTCTTATAAATTTTAACAATTTATTTTTTTCTTTTTCGTTACAGGTAAGCATCAAAAAAATGAAAATTATTATTTTGTGAGTAAAAAACAAACTATTTTTATATATTCCGTTATAAAACGCTGAAATATAAGGTGGGTCATTTAAATTTTAATTTGGAATCGTCTATAAAAAGTACTGATTTTTTCAAATTTCTGATTTTATTGGGAAGGTTGAACTGTGACATTTAATAATGAAACACAATATCATTCATATGACTCGGCAGTATTTCATCCGATCAACCCAATTTTTCAGTACAGCCCAAAATCCACGAAAATTTTCCAAGTAAATTTCTTACAGTTTGCATTGAAGACTCACTACTTTGGAAGTAAGTTTTTAATATTTCCCAATTTTTTCGAGCCTATAGCGTTCCATTTTGGAAATGTCAAATATAAACCTGAAAAAAAAATAAAATGAATGTTATTCTACATTTCAAAGTCAAAGTAATCGGTAGTTACAATTTCAATTTTTAAATGGCCAACCCTATACATGAGAATATGTAAAAAAGCGATTTCGAAAATGTCAGTTTCGCCCATTTTGGAAATTAAATTATAAAAGAAAATTTGAAATTATAAAAGAATAATTGTTTAACTTTTTTCGTTGTAACTGGTTTTATATAAATTATGTAGGTAATTTTTTGGCTTGGTTCTCGAAAAATATGAGTTGAGTCTTTTTTATATGAGGGTTACAATACATGCTCATTTGTTAGTAAATATAATCAGTTATTTTACTAGCCCCTCTTATTTTCTTGGGTATATATATTTTTAATGAAAACAAAAAGTCAATATATATTTAAATATTTAATTTCCAACAATTTGTTGTGCAGTAGTCCGCATTTGTTGTGTTATAAAGAAATACCATAAATTAATTATTTAACCCAATTTAAAAGTTATCTAACAGCCGTCCCCCTCTCACACTTCAACAATGAAAAAGAAATGCCATTAAAAATGTTTATAAAAACCAAAGAAGAGAAGAAGATAAAAAATGAAAGATCGATTGAAATTTGAAATTGATTCCATTATGCTACCCAAAAACCGTAGCAATTTGTTGTTTGTTCGATTATCATCGTCATCATTATCAATTCATTTATTACTAGAGGCCTGACAGAGAGAGAGAGGGGCGCAAAGGGAGGCTCAAATCGCCACAATCATCAGTTACGAAATCATCGCAGTCAGCCAGTAATCATTCATCTTCACCAGCCACCAGCACTCACTCAATTTTCAATCAATGAAAACCCAAAAACTAAATATCAGTCTTCACTTCGCTTTACTTTACATCACTTCACTTCAGTTGAGTTGAGGTTTTTTTTATTGTTTTTGTTTTGGTAGGGGCTAAGTGTGTAGGGAATACTACGTACTCGTGTATCATCATCATCATCAACATCAAGATATGGGATCATTGTTGTCGACGTTTCCGTCTTCATTGCGGCTTGGCCGCGTGTGTTGTTAATCATATTTCACACTTTATTAAATATTATCGATTTGTTTTCGTTTTTATTATTATTTTTATGTTCGTTGAATGTATTTTTTCTTGTTTTTGTTTTGTTCTCCATAATTCTCGAGTTTTTCTTTGGGTGGTGGGAAGCGTGTTTCATTTTGAAGATTTTAGCGGCTTCGCACTGTATACTTTGTGATTAGGCGGAGTTCATCATAAAAACCAAATCACTTTTAAAGCAGGGCTGCCGCCGCACCGCACCTATTTTGGTGGAAGTGTTAATTATGGGCAATTTGTCACTGCATATCTGCGTTATCTACAAACACAGGCAGACACATTTACAACCGGCATGTTTACTTGCTAATGGGTGTTTATGGATGGATGGATGGATTGATGTATTGCGGACTCTCATCATTTTTAAAGCGATGAATATGTAAAGGCACAGTGGTTCGAAATGAGCAAAAAATGTAACGCATTGAAGGAGTGACTTAAGACCCCCATTTATGTTTGGACCAAAGCCGTTTAACGACTTTTTAAGATGTTTGAGCCATGTCCGTCCGTCCGTCTGGCTGTCTGGGTATATACGAAAAGAGTTAGAGATATTTTTTATTTTTTAGAGATATTTTTTATTTTTTAGAGATATTTTTTATTTTTTAGAGATATTTTTTATTTTTTAGAGATATTTTTTATTTTTTAGAGATATTTTTTATTTTTTTTAGAGATATTTTTTATTTTTTAGAGATATTTTTTATTTTTTAGAGATATTTTTTATTTTTTAGAGATATTTTTTATTTTTTTTAGAGATATATTTTTTTAATGTTTTTTAGAGATATTTTTTAATTTTTAGAAATCCTTTTTTTTTTTTTAGAAATATTTTTTAGGATTTTTTTTTGTTTTTGTTTTTCTTTTTTTTGATATTTTATCATGTTTTTACAATTGTTTTATAAATGTGGATTCTGGGACTATGTGGCAAGAAGCTTAGTACCTTCCACACAAATTATCCTGCCCTATATTAAATTTAATTCCTTATAACTTCCGTATATATGTTCTCTGAGAGTAAGGGTATATAAAAGTCGGTTTAGCCGAGATATTTTTTATTTTTTAGGGATTTTTTTTATTTTTAGAGATATTCTTTAATTTGTTTACTGATATTTTTTTATTTCTTAGGAATTTTTTTTATATTTTTGCAATATTTTTTAGGGATATTTTTTAAATTTGTTTGGAGATATATTTTTTATTTTTTAGTAATATTTTTTATATTTTTAGAAATATTTTTTATATTTTTAGAAATATTTTTTATTTTTTTAGAAATATTTTTTATATTTTTAGAAATATTTGTTATATTTTTAGATATTTTTTTATTTTTTTAGAGATATTTTTTTATTTTTTTAGAGATATTTTTAAGATATTTTTTATTGTTTTTGTTGTAACTCTTACTCAGGTTCGAGATAATTTTTTTTATTTTTTTAGAGATATTTTTTATTTTTTTAGATATTTTTTTTAGAGATTTTTTTTAATTTTTTGAGATATTTTTTATTTTTTAAGGATATTTTTTATATTTTTAGATATTTTTGTTTTTAGATATTTTTTAGCGATATATTTTTTAATTTTTTTGAGGTAGATATATTTTTTCATTTTTTAGAGGTAGATATATTTTTTATTTTATTAGATATTTTTTTATTTTATTAGATATTTTTTTTATTTTATTAGATATTTTTTTATTTTATTAGATATTTTTTATATTTTTTAGAGATATTTTTTATTTTATTTTTTTATTAAAATTATAATTTTCGACGAAGTTACCTTTAACATTTGTGCTCTCATTTTGGAAATATAAGTCCGTTTATACCCACTTATATTTTCAATTAATTGTAATTATGATAGCTACAAATGTTGCGAATTTCCTTTCACATAGAGACAGTGGCTTAGAAAGAGTCTCCAAAAATTTTAGAATTAAAAAAGAAAACTTTTTTTCCGACACAAAAGAAAACATAAAAAATATATTTGGTTATATTTTTTTAGGCCAACGAAGATCACAATATGTATATGGGCCATTCCATGTCAAGCTGTACGTTTTTCGACCTCGATAGCGGTGATTGTTTTAAAGTTTGTGTATTTATTCTTATGATAAAAATATTGTATACGTATTTTTGGAAAAAAAAAATTAAAATTCAGAAGTATTGCTGGGTAATCAATGAGATGCTTGTAAGATGGCATGGGTACTTTATTACTTGGTGCGATTTTTTAAACGCAAATTCGGCAAGTGAGTTGTGCTTCTCGTTCGTTTGTGAGAATCATCTCCTTATAGAGGCCAGGTTTGATGTTGAAAAGTCGCTGCGAAGCCACTTGAAAAGACTTTTGACATGGTCGAAATCATGATCGTGGTAGTCTGCAGCCAAGTAATAAATGTCACCATGTCATTTGTAAATAAATTTGTAATAAAGATGCAAAATGGTCTTGAGCCAGGACAATATCCCAGTTCAAACCATTTTTTTTTATTTTTTAGATATATTTTTTATTTTTTACATATAGTTTTTAGAGATATTTTTTTTATTTTTTAAAGATATTTTTTTGTTTTTTTAGAGATATATTTTTTATTTTTTTTTTTTTGAGATATATTTTTTTTTTTTTTTTGAGATATATTTTTATTTTTTAGAGATTTTTTTTTGAGTTTTTTATTTTTTAGAAATATTTTTTTAGAGATATATTTTTTTAGAGATATATTTTTATTTTTAGAGATATCTTTTTTATTTTTAGAGATTTTTATTTTTTAAAGATATTTTTAGGTTCAAATGTTATGTTTTGATATTCGGCCTCTATTGTAATTTATTATTTAAATATTGAAAATTCAAGCTCGAGGCCAATTTTGGTATGTTCTTTATTTTTTAACCAATATTATTAAAAAGATAAAAAATATCTCTAAAAAAAATAAAAAAATATATCTCAAAAAAAAAAATAAAAAAATATATCTCTAAAAAATAAAAAAAATATCTCTAAAAAAATAAAAAAATATCTCTAAAAAATAACTAAAAAATATACATAAACCAAGTAAGTCGGCTAAACCGACTTATATATACCCTCACTCTCAGAGAACATATATACGGAAGTAATAAGGAATTAAATTTCACATGGGGCAAGATAATTTGTGTGGAAAGTACTAGGAGGTTCGTGTCACATGATCCCAGCCAGCTTCAACATTTATAAAACAATTGTAAAAACATGATCAAATATCAAAAAATATATATCTCTAAAAACTAAAAAATATCTATTATTTAAATATTGAAAATTCAAGCTCAAGATTTTTTGATAAAATAGCTTGAAACCCCGCTTTAAAAATTAGGTAGCAGAATATTCTGATATATTTTTTAATAGCTGAGATCCTAACGAAGAAAACAAGTCCTATGCCCATAGAAAATCCATGGATAAATATATAAGTTATTATTACCCTTATTTAGGAGAGCTTCCAAAAAATTTTTTTGGTGTTATGAAAACTTATTTTGATATATATTTCAATAGCTAAAATTCAAATAAAGAATGCAATTTCTATATGTATGGATAAATATTGAAGTTATGTCCCTCGTTGTAGACGCAAAAGATATAAAAATCATTATTTTTTTAAATTTTGTTTAAATAGCCTGAAAATCCATTTTGCAAATTAGTTAGCAGCATATTTTGTTTGATTTTTAATAGCTTCCATCTTAAAGAACAAACAAGAGCTATTTGAAGAAAATCTATGAATAAATATAGAACTTTTGTCTCTTATTGTAGGAGTAGTTTTCAAAAAAAATAGACAAAATTGTATAGTTTTTAAATATCTTTTTTGCAGCAACAAAAATAAACAAAAAGTATAAAAAATCGGAACGAACTATTTTGTTTAATTTTTATAGCTAACATTTTAACAAAGAAACACACAAATATTATAATATTTTATTTTGAACCACTGTGCTTCACTTTAAGGGAAGGTTTACGAACGTTAAATCCATTGTGACGTTTAGTTTCATAAGGGCAGCTAATCGTAACGATTATCTCGTCTGTCCAATTAATTGATTGTTAAGCCCAAAACATTCTAATTAAGAGAGACGGCCGGACAAATGAGCTCTGCTGACTGGAATTGTTTATTGTCAAGGTGTGGCGTGGTTGCCATTAGGCTCATTGGTTTTGCTATTTCTATACCTTCGCACAATGGTAAACTATTTGTAATTACTAAAAGTACATTGAAGTGGGCCACCACAACAATGCAGAGAAAAAATATTTCCGGATCACTATCGCAAAATTAAGCTCGGAATGTTTTATGATGATTCGATGAGCTTAATTGTTTTGAAAGAAGAAAAATACTTTTCAAAATCATAAAATTTACAGCAGGAAATAGAATTTTAAATTCGGCTTGGAATTGCCGGAATTACTCTTTCACATATACGCAGTGGAAACAGCTTGCAAAAATTTGGGAAAAAATATTTTCTTTTTTAATTCTATTTTTTCTGGCAAGCAAAAAATTATAAAAAATGGAAAAAAGTCGGGAAAAATCATATAATTTGCAGCGGAACTTTTCGCGCTATTTAAACATAACTTACAAAATATGATTTTTTATTTTGGTCTGTTATCAACATTTGATTGGGATACTTGAATGGGATATTCTCCTGGCTGAAGAACATTTTGCATTTAAATTTGCATTCTATTAAATATAGATGCAAAATGGTCTTGAGCCAGGAGAATATCCAAGTTCAAATAAAAAATTGTGTTTTTTTATTTTTTCCCGTCTACAACACTGAAAGAATTATCGTCGTACTATTTATGATTTTGTCTTAACCTCAGTGCAAATTTTCATTAAAAAGTCGCCAAAGAAACATTTCATAAAATGTATGAAACATGTTTCATAAAACACATATCAATGAAAAGTGTGAATTTATGAAACATTTCTTAGAAAGTATGAAATGCAGTTCTTAATTCGAAGAACTTTTGTCATACAAGTTCATTTTTTTTTTTTTCATAATATGATTTATGAAAATTTTCATAGATTTTATAAAGAAACTTCATTAATTTTATGAAAAAGTTTCTTAAATATTAATAATTTAGACTGAAGTTTCCAATATAAATAAAAAGCATTCATCCGAATAAATTCGACACACTAAAAATGTAGTTGTAGGTTATGAAACATTCCATAAAAACTATGAAATCCTTCATTATATTTATGAAGACATTTCATAACACAAATATTTTATGGGTTATGACATACTTCATAATCTTTAAGCATTGTTTATTTAATACAATGACAATTTTTTATGAAATATTAAATGTTTATGAAAAAACTTTTATGAAATCGCTTCATAAATATTATGAAGGGAAGTTCTTTCAGTGAAGGAGAATCATAACTTCTACTTTTATCCATAGATTTTTTACATATGCCTTAGAATAATAGCTATTAAAATATAAAACAAAATACTTGTTCCCGACTTTTTATACCCTCCACCTCCAGGATGGGGCTATACTAACTTTGTCATTCCGTTTGTAACACCTTGAAATATCGACCGGAGACCCTATAAAGTATATAAATAAAGAGATCGACCATCCTCAAGCCTAAAAATAATATAGATTTTAATTGATTGTGGTTTCCAAGGTCTTACACATTATTTACAATAAAAAAGATATATATATATATATATTTTTTTTTAATTTACAGAAATATCTGTAACTGTTTAAAAATATATATGTAAATCGGTTACTGCTTGTGGCGAAAAGATATTATTAATAATAATATATCATTATTATAAATAAATATAATCTCACCGAAAATACAAAATCAACACAAATCAAAATCCAGAAGACTTTAAAATTTATTTTAAATATTGATACACAGTTCACTATCATCTCTATGAGTTTGCAGTATTTGTTTGATCAAACGTAGAATAAGAATAAAGTCTCAGAGATATTTGTAAATGGTCACTGCCATAAAATTTTGTGAATTAACATTGTCCAAATTTGTTTCTTAATAACATGACCACTACCCACTTTAATATGCATTTGTGTGTATTTTCGTAAATATTTGTCATATACTTATGACTGTATATAAGTATATTTATTGTGTTTTTTAGAATATGACAATGATATCACAATTAGGACATCTTTAGATATGATATTACATACAGTCATTAACTAATGACTTTTACTTTTCTTCCAAAAATGTTGACGTGTTCTGAAACTCTCGTATTTAGGGCGGAGGGCTACCTAAATGGAAAATTTCTTGGTGTCATAGAAAAAAAGTTTTGACATCACACTCACAAGAAAAGTTAACGAAGTTTAATCGTACACATTATCTATCCACAAATCTGTCTTTTTATGCGATCGGTAATATATTATCCATCAATGTGCGGGGTAACTATGGAATTTCTTAAAATAATTTAGTATTTTGTTCATGTATCTGACCTCAAAATATTCGATTATTTCAAATATATTTTTTAGAAAGATTTCAAATATTAAATTAGAGGGTTCGCTCTATTCTAATTAAGTTTGTATAGAAGTCAGAAAATTAATTTTAAATTAAAGTTAAATTCTTGCTCCATCACCATGATGCCTATTTTTTTTTGTGATTTACAAATTTGTAAATCCAACCAAACATGATAATATTCGTTATGTTTTGTTTTCCTCTCGTACTACATATATTCCCAACCACAAATTATCATTGTTTCCATTAATCATTCGGGCTCAGTTCGATACAAAAAATGTGTATGTATGTATGAATGTACCGAACAATAATCGCTCATTGTTGTAAATGATTTTTTAATGAGTTCAACCAAACATCGAACACAAAAAAAGAACACCTCTTCAGACACAAGACTCAGACGTTGTAACTCTGGCTCGATCGAACCGCAGTCCCACCCCACATCGATGCGGCAATAAATCTTCAAATACCACAACCAACCAGCAACAGAAAGACCCCAGACTCCAATTGGCGGGGAGTTGTAACTTCTCGAAAAGCACAAAGCACACAACCAGCCAGCCACACACGCACCACACAACCTTGACCTTTACATGGATAGGAGAGTATGCAACATACAAACGGACGGGGGATGGCCGTGATGAGACTGCAATTTAAAAGACGTGCAACAAGTTTCCAAAGGCAAGAGAAAGACAACAGCAACACGACTGACTTGGTCTTCACAGGCCACAAATTGAAAATCACAAGACAAATAACATCGGCCTAGCCAGTCTCAGCCTAAAATGCATAACAGTGTAAACAACTTTTTACTTTTTTTAAGAATTTAAAAGCTTCCTTAAATGGAAGTTTTTTTAAAGAAGCTAAAATTGTAATTTTTACATTTTATCCGATGTTGTTATGATTTTGTGGCTATTTTACTTTCGATAGAATTTATTTGATTCGAATTCTACCATTCTAACCATTTGGTAACCTTTTGTCCAGAAAATGTTCCTGTTTTTATCAATTAATATCCTTTAAATTATTTTTTCAGATTTACCCACATCCGCATTTTTTTGAATATGCCTTTAAATCTCTTGATGCCGAATCTCGTTTTAACCCTTTTTTTTACCCTAAAAAGTAAACATTTTGAAAAATGCCCTTATGTTACAAATACAAGTAGTCAGTGCAGTACCATTTATATCCCTTTTTACCGTTTCCCTTTAAAAGTACAATTTTTGAAAAATACCCTTATGTTACCCATCCACATATTCAGATGGATGTTGAAACCGAATTTCGGGTTTCTTTAGTTGGTACCATTTTTATCCCTTTTCCTCCTAGAAGTACACATTTCGAAAAATTCCCATATGTTACACATCTACGGAATCTTATGGATGTAAACACCGAATTTCACGTTTATTTTTCTGGCACCGTTTTTATCCCTTTTTTGTACCTCTTCAGCCTAAATGTAAAATTTTTGCAAAATTCATATATGTTACACCTACACGTAATCAGATGTATGTAGACACCTAATTTCATGTTTTTTTTGCTTGGTACCATTTTTATCCCTACTGGTCCCGATTCTCCCTAAAAGTACATGTTTAAAAAAATGTCCTTATGTTATCAGAGGAATGATAGATCTATGTAAGGGATGTAGACATCGAATTTTACGTTTCTTTGATTGGTACCATTTGTATCCCTTTTTGTCCCGTTTCCATTTAAAAGTAAAAATTTAGAAAAATGCCCTTATGCTACACATCTACGTAATCAAATGTATGACGACATCGAATTTCATGTTTCTTTGGTTGGTAACCCTTTTTATCCCTATTCCCCATAAAAGTACAAATTTTGAATAATTCTCATGTGTTACACATCTCCGCAATCAGAGAGATGTAGACACCACATTTCAGTTTTCTTTGGTGGGTACCATTTTTATCCCTTTTTTATCGTACTTCCCAAAAATAGCAAACATTTTGAAAAACTGCTTGTGGACACATCTACGTAATCAAAGGTGTGTAGACACCGAATTTCACGTTTCTTTGGATGGTTCCCCTTTTTGTCCTATTTACACCAAATTATATTTTTTTAAAAAATACCGATTTGTGCGCAGTACGCTGAGGGATACTCAAGTTGATTCTTTCTGCAAAATCTTTGTTGGTTCCCTTTTCCATCCACTGTCTGCACACTTTGCTCTTTAAAGTGCGAATTTCAAAAATCCCTCCATCCCAATAAATGTTAATTTTGTAAAAAAAAAAAAAAAAAATTGATTTGTCGTTGTTGTTGTTGTTGTTGTAGCAGCTTTAGATGGAGCTGAGGTGATACTCCTTAAGTCTGAATTGTACTAGACTTCGTTCCGGCATGTATCCGATTATCGCGGGAACCTTTCTTCATCATCATTCTCATGTTGTCCGGCTGTTATTTGCATCTTCTTCAAGGTTGATGTTAATGTTAAGGGATTGGGATGTTAATCGAGTTGTACCACTATCCTCTACTAGGGGCGCTGCATTTTATGTTAACAGCCATGTTATGTATCGCTAAATTTTTATGTGAAAGTGTGTTCGGATGAAAAAATTGGCAGCAGAAACTCTTATTTTCTTCCACTAAGCTATGAAGGCCACTTGATTTGTGGTGTGCACCTATGCTGTACGCAGAATTTCTCCAATTTTCCTGCTAAAAATGGTACCATTTTTATCCCACGCCTCCACACTTTTCCCTCAAAAGTACAAATTTCAAAAAATCCCTCTATCACACTATCTAATGAATTTGAGATATGCACACACCAAATTTCATGATTCCAATTTCAGCCCTTTGATTGGTACAATTTTTATCCCCATTTGTCCCGTTTTCCCTCTAAAAGTGTGACTTTTGAAAAATTCCTTTGTGTGGCTCATTTACGCAGTTAGAAAAAAGTGTAGATCGATTTTCGAGATTCCATCTGGACTACTTTGGCTAAGAGACGATACCATTTTCATCCCTTACCCCATTTTATCCCCTAAAAAGTACAAATTTAAAAAATAAATCTTTTGTTGAATCTACACATAGAAATTCATTATTCTACCTATAACTTCGGGATTCAAGCTGCATCACTTTGGTACCTTTTTTATCCCTTTCCCCATATTACCCCTTAAAAGTACAAATTTTGAATGATCCATTTATGTTGGTAGTGGTCTATCGATTTGGATGGACGTACATAAAAAATTTCTTTCAGCTTCGGCCATTGGTACCATTTTTATCCCTTTTTGTTCCGTATACCCCTAAAAGAAAAAAAATTAAAAAATAAACCTTTTGTTGATGGATCTACACATATAAATTAATAGTTCAACCTATAACTTCGGGATTCAAGCTGCATCACTTTGGTACCTTTTTTATCCCTTTCCCCATATTACCCCTTAAAAGTAAAAAATTTGAATGATCCATTTATGTTAGTAGTGGTCTATCGATTTGGATGGACGTACATACAAAATTTCTTTCAGCTTCGGCCATTGGTACCATCTTTATCCCTTTTTGTTCCGTTTCCCCTCTTAAAAGAAAAAAATTGAAAAAAAAATCTCTTCGTGTGACTCTACGCAGATAGAAGGACGTGTGCATTGAATTTCGGGATTACACCTACATCACTTTGACTATGAGATGGTACCTTTTTCAACCCATTTCTCGATTTTACCCTTTAAAAGTACAAAATTCAAAAATACATTTTTGTTGATGGACGTACACGCCGAATTTCATTATTCTGGCTGTAATTTCGGGATTCCAGCTGTAGCACTTTGGCCGGGAGATGGTACCATTTTTATCCCTTTTCCCATTTTACATTTTTAAAGAAAAATTTTCGAAAATTCCATTTATATTGGACATCTGCTTAGTCAGGTATATGTATTCGCCGATTTCACGATTCTAGCTGCAGCACTTCGGTTGGTACAACATTTATCCCTTTTGGTCCGTTTCCCTCTACCATTTTTGTCCCTTTTATTATTTCATCCCCATCGAAAAATCCATTTGTGTTGGGGGTCTATCGAATTGGATGTAATCAAGGAAATCGGTATGCGCATTTCTTGATTACAGGTTCAGCCATTAGATTGGTACAATTTTTATCCCCTTTTGACCTATTTCCCTCTAAAAGAGTACAAGGTTATAAGGTAGTGCTCATATAATTTCAAGATTCTAGCTGTATCACTTTGCCTGGGAGATGGTACTATTTTTATCCCTTTCCCCAGTTTACCCTTCCTTTGGTACAATTTTTATACCTTTTTTTGTCCTATTTCCCTCTAGATGTATAAATTAGAAATCTTTTCACGTTGCTCGTCGACGAGGTTAGAAAGGTGTGTTGTACATCGCATATCACGATTCCAGCTATATTAATTTGATTGGTACCAAAAATGGTCCCTTTTTGTCCCGTTGCCCCTTAAAAGTAGCGGTTTCGGAAAATCGCATGTCTACAAGGTAAGAAAAAAGTAAGCCCCGGTATTATGATTCTAGCTACAACGGCGTCGACTTTTATCCCCCAGTTGCCCCATTTACACCAGAAAAATAAAACTTTTTTCATTATAGTGGGGACTGACCCTCAGTCAAACAACATGTTATTATTTTTTAATTAAAAGTAATCATGAGGGTATTAACATGTAATTCTAGCTACAACAGAGTCGATTCATGTCCCCAGTTTAGCCTTTTTACTCCCTAAAAGTACGAATTTCATATTGAGGACCTACCCTCAGTCTAGCAACTTAAAAGTACGAATTTCTTTGTCATATTAAGGACCTACCCTCAGACAAGCAACAAAAGTGTATATATTAGTAAATCATTATTTATTAATTACAAGTAATCATGAAGGTAATATGATGTCATTACCTGGTATTGCAGATGGTAATGAGTTGTCATTACCTAGTATTCAAGTTTTTGCTGGAATTCAATATAGAATATCTCCCTCTTACATTTTTCTTGTGTTACGTTATTTTGTCTATTAGCCTAGGATATTAAGCATGTGTATGTACGTTTCGATGCTTTGTAAAAAAACGCATAATTTATGTTTAATTTACGTCATTGATACAACAAATATTATGTACAAGTCCACAACATGTACCATCAGCAACATCATCGTCCCATCGAGACATCCATCACGGCTGCGTACATGTCCCAAAGAGGCTGGCCGGCTGGCTGTACCACCAGACCCCAGACCCTAATTGATCTTTTGTGCCAAGTGGTGGTTGCCGCTTCGTAACGCGTTAGCGTTTCTTATTGTCCACTCAGCGTCTATACGCACGCAGGCATGCAGCTACTTTTCTTTTCTTTATTTTCTTCTGTTTTCCACGTATCGTCATCGCCATTGCCATCGCCTCGCCATGTTGCACTTTATGTTTGACTGACGTGCACGGCGGGCACAATGCAAGACGACGGACGTGATTTGCCATTTATGGCAAATGTTTTAAAATAAATATATTAAAAGAAGAAAGAAAAGAAAACAAAACAAACAACATTCAAAGTTATGAGATGCGATTGCGATGACAAACAGACGAAAGGCAGACAGACAGAGACACGCACATGACTCTGGTTGTCGCCTGTTTGCCTGCCTGCGCGCTTGCGCAGTAGTAGCTGTAGCTGGAGTGTGCAGTTGCTGCTTTATGCCAAAGGAAACTTTCAGTGTCACAAATTTTTGATTGAGCGGGTGTTGAGTGTTTTGGATATCCGATATCAACTGGGATTGAATTCGCTTCTTAAATTGACCTCCCAGGGAAACACTTTTCAGTTACTCAATAGCTTTAAAAACGAGGCTAACAATGTCTAAGATGCAGGAGCGTGGATTTTCAACAAAACACCAATCTCTTTACACTGAGAATTATGCCGGGGCTAGTAAGAATGATAAATCGGAAAAATATCGTTCGTTCGCGTGAGCAAGTTCAAAATTCCCAGAAATCTTGAGTTACGATTTTCCGATTTTCACTTTCACATCGGATTTACAAAGAAGAAACCTGAAGCTTTCGATCGATATATAGCTTAGTTAAGAAAACTTAAGAATTCTGTGTGCCTTTGTACACATTTTTTCAAAACAATTTTTAGCCATTTTTCAACTTTGGCAATGTTCTTGCACATTATTTTGTTTGTACAACTTGTAAATTTGTTTAATATTTAATTTGTTTAAATTTTTGTAACGAGTAAAACGCCGCTTCGTTTTTAAATATCCCTTAGCAATTGACTGAGTTATTGAAGTTTTTAGAAATATTAAATTTTTGCAATAATTAAAGTTCTGGTCAATCCAGTTGACATCTCTCATTATTTTACGAATTGAAGTCCAATAAAAATACATTAAATTCATCAAAGCAGATAAAAATGTTAAACAAGCATAATAAAAAAATTCCCAATTTTGGAACACATTTTCCCCACTTTGGGAATTCGTGTATTTTTTTTTAATGGAAAATCTAGCTATTTTTGATCGCTTTTTATCTTTTTTGACGAATTTTATGTATTTTTTATTGGTCTTCAATGCGAAAAATTATGAGAGATGTGATCTGGAATGACGTGTGCGAAGATACGAAAACCGGGTTTTTTTACCCGTAACTCCAGTTTTTGGGGGTGCCTGGCAAATTTCAAATACAGATTCTTGTTCTACTCGACAATAACTATCACTTTCTGAGTTTACTACTTAAATCATTTTGTAGCATTTTTTTTTCAAAACTTCGCATCGATTTGTCTAGGGAAATTCGCTTAGTAATTCGCATCCAAAAAGTATATAGTAAAATTGCCGAAAGTGCACAGACTTTTCTGAAAATATTCTGACATATTTGCCGTGTTCTTCCATTGATTTTTCATCTCTCAAAATAAAGGAAATACCCTGAATTTTCTTACACTGTGCTGATGTGCTCTTTCACAGACTTCTGGCATAACTCTGATAGTACTCTAAAATTCCAACTTTCACTAAAATTCTAATTTTCCGCGAAAGTAAATATTTGTACTCTCATTTTGGAAATATTTGTCCGATAACACCCGGTTATATGATAAATTAAAGATACCCAGGATGGCTACAAAACTGTGATTTAGGAACAGAAAATTTGGGAAAAAATATTTTTTTTTTTGAGGAAAAACTAGATGCAGGCACAAAAAAAATCATAAAAAATAGAAAAAAGTCAGAAAAACAAATTTTGTTTTATTTTTTAATAGCCAACATTTTAACTCAAAAAGCAATGTTTCTATGTAAAAAATCTATGGATAAATTCGAAATTATGATACTCTTTGTAGACGCAAAAGAATTGTAAAAAAATCATGACTTTTTAATTTTTATATAAATAGCGCGAGAAGTCCCTTTTCAAACAAGATAATAAAATATTTTATTTTATTCTGTAATAGCTGGTATCCAAACGAAGAAATCCAGGCCTAGTTAAAGAAAATCTATGCATAAATGTAGTAATTCTTGTAGTATTTCTTGTAGAAGTACATGCATGACTAAATCAAATAAAAAATGTCCATGAGGTTCATAACTTCTACATTTATCCATAGATTCAAAAATGCCTTGTATTCTTCATTAAAATACCAGCAATTACAAACTAAAACAATATATTTTTTTATATAATTTGTAGTTAGACTTTTCAGGTTATTTAAACAAAAATAAAAAACCTTTTTTAACTTTTACGCCTACAAAGAGTATCATAACTTGTAAATTTTTCAATAGATTTTTTTTTACTTATAAACATTGTTTTTTTTTTTCTTTAGAATGTTAGCTTTTAAAAACTTACTTACTTATTTTTTTTTCATTTTTTTTTATAATTTTTTGGTGTCAGCAAAAAAATATTTTCCCCCAAATTTTTAGAGGCTGTCCCTAAACCACTGTTTCTATGTGAAAGGGTTATTCGCAACATTTTTAGACATCATAATTACCTTTAGTTGAACATATAAACGGGCATGATCGGACCAATATATCCAAAATGAGAGTACAAATATTAAAGGTATCTACGACGAATTGTTTTTTTTAGCAAAAAATTAAAAAAATATATATGCATAAAAAATATTTATGTTGATTTTATGAATCAACATGTCATGCACACAGAAAAAGATCGACTTGCCAAAAAATCCCAGACATATTTTCCGCGTTCTTCCATTGATTTCTGGCCAGACTTTGCTAAAATAGTCGAAAAATCTGCAATTTTTCGAAAACTATTTGGGATATATAGGGTGGGCCATTTAAAAAAAGTATTGATTATTTTTTTTTTTCAAATTTTTGGTTTTATTGGAAAGGTTGAATTTTGCCATTTAATAATGGAACACAATATTATTCATATGACTATCACGACTGAGTACCTCATCCGATCAACCCAATTTTTCAATGTATGGCCCAATGATGCCGCCAGCCCAAAATCCACGTCAAACAGTGACTCGTTGTGGATGCATTGGCTTCTCAGCAGCCACGTGTGAGTTATCTGAAACCCATATGCGGCAATTTTGCTCATTGACATAGCCACCGAGTTCAAAATGAGCTTCATCTGAAAACACCAACATTTTTCACGTAAATTTCTTACAGTTTGCGTTAAAGTCTCACTACTTTGGAAGTAAGTTTTTAATATTTCCCATTTTGCAAATGTCAAACATTAACTTGAAAATAAAAATGAATGTCATTCTACATTTCACAGTCAAATTAATCTGTAGTATATTTGCCAAAACGAAAACTAGAAGAAATATAACACGGCGTTAAGATCGGCCGGCCAAAACAAAAAATAATTTTATAAATTAAAATAAAATATAATTTTATTTTATTTTATTTTATAAGGCAAGGCTACTACCAATATGTTTATACTATAAGCATCGAAAGAATACTTCAAGTCAATTCAAAAAGTAAATATAACACATCAATCTAACTTCATGATTATACCCATTTTTCCGTAAATTTAAAAAAAGTATACACCGATTTCCATGATCCTAACTGCAATCATTTCGTTGGTAGCATTTTTATACGATTTTCCAAAATATATTTATTTTATGTGCCTGTGCAATTACAGAAATGTACACACCGAAATTCGTCACTCAAGCTGTAGTCGTTTAGTTGCTACCATTTTTATCCCTCTGTTGCCATTGTATCCCTTGAAAGTACGAATTAAAAAAAAAAAACTTTTTATTTTTCGTGTCTAGGCAGTCAGTGGATTGTATAAACCGAATTCCATGACTTTAGTTGCGGTCATTTGGTTGGTACAATTTTTATCCCCTTTGTCCATTTCACCCCTTAAAAGTACGAATTTGAAAAAATCCCTTTATTTTATGTGCCTAAGCAATCAAGGAATGCATAAACCGAGTTTCATTATTCTAGGTTGAGCCGTTTGTTTGGTACCATTTTTATCCCTCTGTTCCCAGTGTATCCCTTGAAAGTACGAATTTGAAAAAAAACTTTAAATTTTTCGTGTCTACGCAGTCAGAGGAATGTATACTCCGAATTTCATGGCTCCAGTTGCGGCCATTTGGTTGGAACAATTTTTATCCCCTTTGTCCATTTTACCCCCTAAACGTACGAATTTCGAAAAATCCCTTTATTTTACGTGTCAACGTAATCAGAGGAATGTATACACTGAATTTCATTATTCTAGATGCAGCCGTTTGGTGGGTACCATTTTTATCCATCTATTCCCATTTTACCCCCTAGAAGTACGAATTTGGAAAAAATACTTTTATATTATGTATCTAGTCAATTAGAGAATGTACACACCGAATTCGTCCAGTTGCAATTAACGGATCTACAACTATACGACGTATTCATTCAAAATTTGGAGTCTTAGCTCCTTTCGTTTAGCTGCTTTCAGCAGACGGACGGACAGACTGACAAGGTCAGATCGTCTTAGAATTTTATGACGATTAAGTCTCAGGTCAATATTTCTAAGAATGACAAATTTAGTTAGTGGTAGAGGGTATAAAAATTAAATTTAAATCGAATTCTTCTCATTACAATAGGCTACTTGAGAAATTCATTGTAGCCCCCCCCCACATATTAAATGCTGCACCTATTTTAAATGCTTAATGAACTTTCTGCCCATTTTTCAATTTCGTATTAATTTCTTTTCTCTCAATTATCTATTATATATTGATTACGGATATGTTGGGCAAAAAGAAAATAACTAACTTGAAATTGCAACACAAATTGTTAGTATGCAGAGCAGGCCATAAATGGTGGACGTGTATTTATTACCAGTCATTTCACTAGAAATTCTCGTGGCCTGCTCGAGTTTAAAATAACAATGACGACCGTCCGTCCTTCCCCCCCACTATCGTGATCGTCGCACCGTATGTTGTAATAATACCACAATGTGAAGTCACATGAACAATAAACGATTACAAATCTATTAAAATTCACCAGTTCATCCCATAAAATTATTTGAAATGTGCATTACAATTGTCGCCGACTGTCGCTGAAGCAAAAGTGAAAAAAGGAAAAGCAAAAGCAAAACAAAACAAAATTACTAACCAAACCCTGAAAATGTTGGAATTCACATAAAACGAAATTCAAGTGTAACTGAACAACAACAACAGCAGTCAGCTAGCCAAGTAGCCAGCCAGCCAGCGGTGGCTCAGGCGCAGGCGCACACGCATGCACGCACTCACTTAGCTTCATTGCGAATTCATTTCGCTTCGCTGTGTTCTTCATTCGCCACGACGCATAACAATTCGTTTGCGAACAACAGGTGCCGATGTGCTGCTGCCACAGAAAGTTTTCACCTTTCGTGGGTGAGTGACGCACGGACAGACGTACGGACGATGTACAATTTTTACAAGAAATTTCTATGCGTGTTGCCCCGTGTTCGACCACGAGAGAGAAGATGTTTAGATGAGTACCTTGCAAGAGTGATTTGGTTGGTTGTGTTACCAAACAGTGAAAGTTGACGTAACATTTGACATCGTAATTTCGAAGTGTGTTTGATTTTTCGGTTTATTTGTCTATTTTCACAAACACAGCTGGCCTAGGCCAACACACAGTGGCGTACAATTTGTGAATTTGTAAATTCGATCACGATTAGTTAAGAAATTGAAAATTTTGCCACACTTACAATATTTCTCATAAGAATATATTAGTGCTGGGTTGTAATCAATTAATTTTGTTCTTATCCCGAAAAAATAAACTATGACGGTTCGAAAAAGCACCCAATGAAAAATCGGCCAAACAAATATGAAAAATGTCAAAAAAAAAAAAAAAAAAACAATACAAAAATGAGTGATATTTATTTCATATGAAAAATCTCCCAAAAAAATTGGTCTGTTTTATAATTACACCCTGCAACAAAAAACGAAAATTTTGTGCCCAAGCCGAAAAAAATATTTTTTGGGCTGATTCATTAAAACAACTCAAAAAATTTTGTATGGATATTTTTTTTAATCTAACTAAACTAAAACTAAATTTAATAAAACTAAAATTAAAATTTTAAATCGTATATACTAAAGGTACCTCAATTTGAATTAATTGGCCCGATCGTACCCGTTTTTATGTTTTATTAAAGGTAATTATGATTTTTATAAATGTTGCGAATTACACTTTCACATAGAAACAGTGGTTTAGGTACAGACTCTAGAAATTTGGGTTTTTTTTTTCGAAAAAACAAAAATATTTTTGCTGGCACGAAAAAAATCACACAAATAGAACACAAATCGGAAGAAAGTATTTTGTTTTATCTTTTAATAGCCAACATTCTAAAGCAAATAAATGTTCATATGTAATATGGAAAAATGTAGAAGTATTGATACTTTTTTGCGTTAGAATCTAGAAATGACACAACAATTTTTCCCACTTTTTTTCTCTTTTTTATATTTTTCGTGGCAAAAATAGATTTTTACCAAAAAACATAAAAACAATATTTTCCCTAATTTTTGAAGACTGTTCCTAAATAATTCCTGTTCCTAAGTACCATTAATTTATGGACGAATGTAGCAGTCACGATACTTTTTTGCGTTAGAATGTTGGATATTTAAAAATGAAACAAGTAAAAACGGCGTAAAGTTCGGCCTGGTCGAACTTTATATACCCTCCGCTATGGATTGCATTCCACAGAGGTTGTCGGTTTTCGTAGAAGTGCAGTAATATTACAGGAAAATATACATTTTTTAATATAGCCAAACCAAAACAAATATTGAAAAAATTATTTTATAAAAAATTTTAATATTTTTATTATTTCAAACTACGATTTTAAGACAAGGCAACCAATACGTTTACATATCGAAATAATACTTCAAGTTAATTCAAAAAATAAATATTCTTATATTTATATTTTCAAAAAGCTTAAATACCATAAATATTGGTAGATAGTGGATGCTACAGTTGGTTGTATTTCCATTCTATTTTAATTCCCAAAGTACAAATTTTGAAAATCCAGTATCTCACGTACATAGTCCAAAATAACCTAACTTCATGATTCAACCAATTTTTCCCGTAAAATTAAAAAGTACGAATTTGGAAAATGCTTTTTTATTTTGATTGGCTATGCAGTCAAAGGAATGTATACACCGAATTCCATGATTCTAGCTGCGGCCATTTGGTTGGTACCATTTTTATCCCTTTTTTTCCTATTTTACCCCTTTAAGAGTACGACTTTCTAAAATCTCTTTATTTTACGTGTCTACGCAATTACAGGGCGGTACACACCAAATTTCATCATTCTTGCTGTTGCCGTTTAGTTGGTACTATTTTTATCCCTCTGTACCATTGTATCCCTTGAAAGTACGAATTTCGAAAAATTCGTTTATTTCCCGTGCCTACGCAGTCAGAGGAATGTATACTCAGAATTTCATGACTCTAGCTGCGGTCATATGGTTGGTACTATTTTTATCCCATTTTTTCCATTTGAACACCAAAAAGTACGAATTTCGAAAAATTATTCTATTTTACGTGTCTACGCAATCAGAGGAATGTATACACCGAATTTCATTATTCTAGGCGCAGCCGTTTGCTTGGTACCATTTTTATCCCTCCATTCCCATTTTATTGGAAAAAACCTTTTATTTCTCATGTCTTCTTAGTCAAAGGAATGTATACTCAGAATTTCATGACTCTAGCTGCGGTCATTTGGTTGGTACTCTATTTATCCCCTTTTTCCATTTTAACCCTAAAAAGTACGAATTTCGAATAATCCGTTTATTTTACGTGTCTACGCAATCAGAGGAATGTATACTCCTACTTTCATGACTCTAGCTTCGGTCATTTGATTGGTACTATTTTTATCCCCTTTTTCATTTTAACCCCAAAAAGTACGAATTTTAAAAAATCCGTTTATTTTACGTGTCTATGCAATCAGAGGAATGTATACACCGAATTTGATATTCCAGGGGCAGCCGTTTGGTTGGTACCATTTTTATCCCCCTATTCCCATTTTACCCCTTAAAAGTACTAATTTGGAAAAAATACTTTTATATTATGTATCTACTCAATTAGAGGAATGTACAGACCGAATTTAGTGTTTCTAGCTGTTGTCGTTTAATATGTACCATTTTATCCCTTTTTTGCCCCATTTCACCCCCTACAAATAATAATCACTTTATGGTGCACTTTTTTGTTATCGGGGGAATGCGCATAGTCAATATCAAGTAATTACAAGCAGTCATATTGAAAAAATATGCGTAAATACTCTAAAATATTAGGGATTATTGTGGGTATTTTTAGTCCTTGTGAGGGAAACATTTTCCCCTTTGGGCTGATTTCGCCCCCAATCCCAACCGATCTACGACTATAAGACGCATTTATGGAAAATTTGAACGTTCTAGCTCCTTTCGTTTAGATGCTAGAGTGCTTTCAACAAACGGACAGACGGAGGGACAGATCGTCTTAGAATTTTATGACGATCAGGAATATATATATATAAACTTTATAGGGATGACTAAGTTAGTATACCCCCATCCTGGAGGTGGAGGGTATAATGACCAAAAAATAATACAAAAAATGGGTGATATTTATTTCATATGAAAAATAAATATTTTTTACGACTTTTTTTTCTATTTTTTATGATTTTTTTTCGTAAAAATAAATAATTTTAGTTGGAATTTAATAGGAATTTTAGTAAATAATATTTTTTTAATATCGTTTTCGACTTTAGAAAGCCAAAATACATCAGAAATGTTATACATCTCTCTTTGACAACATTTTTGTTGCATAGTCTTATGTTTGTCATTTGGGTGATTTTTAATTATGACAAAAAAACTATATATGAGATATGAGTTCGGCATTAGACAGAGGAGAAAATCATTAAGCCCGTCCGAAGGCTGGCAACGAATGTATCCGGCTTTTGACATACCCCAGAGGAGAATTTCTGTAAGCCCGGCCAAATGCAGGTAATACAGTAAACCGTTGCTCTGCGTAGCCTCCGATTAAAAATTAGTATTTTTGGGGTTATTTTCCACTTTATTTTGGGTTATTTTCCAATTTTTGCAGCCGATTTTTCATTTGAGAAATTTGGCATTTATTTTTGGGCATAATTTTATTTTGGTTCAATTTTTGCACATTTTTTTTATTATTTTATTAAAATACGGCTCAACAATGAATGGGTGTTGCGATTCTTCTGTGCCTCGGCTAGTCTTTTTGATAAACCTCAACTGTCAAGGTGTCGCAATAATAGTTTTACATGAGTTTTCATAAGACAAATATCTGATTACAGTGGCCTAAATTGATTTTGATCTTTCCAGAATATACATATCGTTTATGGACTAGAACACACTTCATGGAATCGATCTTGTTCGGCGAATAATTCCATCATTCTGCGGTGTAGATTGCTTTTTCGCCCCCACTGTGCCATGTTGCGTCTCATCCGAGTGTTGTGATAATTTTAAGTACATTTGTTTTGCATTTTAAATGGATTCGTTGAGTTTTATGCTTTGTGCAATCGATATGTTAACAACAACAATACCAATAACAACAACGAAATGAAAATGAAATTTTATAATTTCAATTTCCAACAACACAAACAGCTGTCAAATGATGGTGATGGTGGTGTTGTTATTGCTGTTGCGTGTTGTGGCCGCTCGCTGTTGTTGTGACTAGTGATTGCTGGTGGCTGGTTGTTCGTTGCTTTGACATACGATATGCTAATCAAGCCGCTGTGCCCTGTGATTTATGTCATCTGTGTTCTCTCTTTCTTCCTCCCTCCCTCTCTCTCTTTTGCGTGATTCTAGCGAGACTATTTATTTTGGGTGATTTCTATTTTAGTTTAAATTGGCCTTCGATGTTGCCGTTGTTATGACATTTTCAATTGCAAAATGCACTTTTGTTACAATTTCCCCAATTTGGAAGGGGGAAGGGGTGATTGTTATTGTCACTGCCAGCCACCACTGCAGTCAGGCAGTTAGTGTTGCATCGAGCATATTAATTTTGCCAATTTGCATAAGAGACTAAACTTGCTAGGCTATGAAGTAACTTTTGCTGTCCTGCCTTATCTTATTATTATATACACTGCCACACATTTATATATGTACACTGCTCGCCTTGTTGTGCAGTTATTTGTAATACCCAAATATGTAGTGCTGATTAATTTAGCTTTACTATCAGTTTCTGATAATTTCATTTGTCGTCGTTCGGGTTTTGCATTACAATCACGTAGTTTCATCATCATCGCCATCATTGAAGGGGCTTTGTCATATATAATATTTTAAGACTTTGGACTTGTTGCGGTCGCATTTGACACTGTTTAACGGAGGAGTGGAGGAGACTAGAAGGTGGTAGGTGGGTTGAGGTGGTGGGTGATACATTAGATATCAGTAAAAGTGTTGTCGACGTTATATATGGTCATGTTCATTGGGGAGGGAATTTACCTAGTAATTAGTTCAAAAAGAAAATCAAAGCGGCCGCTTTTTTCTAAGAATATTTTAAAATTAGATCTTGACATTTTCGCAAGGTTATAGTTGGAAGAAAATATAGCGAAACCCCGAAATAAATTTATTTAACAAAAAATTTCGATTAATTTTTCTCGGCACTCCAGATGGAAAGAATTCACTTGCCTTTTTTGGCACTGCTGCTTCATGAAAAAAAAACAACTGGCGCCCAACGTGATGTTAAATACAATGTGGCTTTATACGTGTAAAATCTTATGTCATTTCTAGCCCACGACAAGAGTAAAAATAGGCAATAAAAAGGGTGTTTCAGTTATTTAAACACTCACCGATTTTGGGCACTGCTGCTTTATGAAAAAAACTGGCGCCCAACGTGGTGGATTGTTAAATAAAGCGTGCTTTCATAGGTGTAAAACCTTAATAAAAACTGGTCAGTATTGATAATAGCGTTAATAAACTGAAATAAATACAATAATTTTGGTCCTTATTCCATAATTTGCAGTTTAAGAGGTTAAGCCTAGAGTGGCTTAAGCGGACTTAAGAGAAATTAATTCAAAAAAGCCAGCTCTGCAGCGTTTTATAATGACGTCTCTGTTTTTTTCGAGATCCGCAGCTCCTGTAATAATTAATCATGATGAATTTTCAATAGTTTTCAATTATAATTATTTATATAAAATGGCGGGCCTAAGTTTGCAAAAGAAGAAATTGTTCGAAAATTTTTAACAACAAAAAGACTAAAAAATAAAAGCATTCGTACTTCTCTAGATAATATATTTCTGAGGATGTATAAACAAATTCAAGTGAAACAGTTGTGTATGTCAACTTGAAAAAAGAAAACAATTTTGAAATCAAAAACAGTTTAAAAATTTTCCCCACCTTCAATTTTTGCGATACGATTTTATGAATCATTTCCAAGAAAAATAAAGAGATAGATCATTGTTCAATGGTTGATATTTGAATATTTTGACTTTGGCCTATTATGTATTATTTATTTATTTATTATGAATTACAATACAACGTAAATTTATATTCTAATTTTGGGTCCACGGATTGAGCCGGAGTGACTAAGACCATAGTAGCTAGTTATTTGCAGCGACAGACCAGAGCTTCTGGTGGGAATCGAACCCACGACCGCCACGCTGATAGCCGAGCACGCTAGCAACTGGAGTACCGGGGACCTCATGGCCTATTATGTATGTCCATGTTCGAAGTGGTCATATTGCCAGGCCTGTTCTGATTTTCACGGTGGCTTTGTTCGTGGGTTCGCGTTTTTTAATTTCAGACATGACTTCAATAAATTTAGGTTTTCAAGCAATTCTCTTCATTTACACGATCTAAGAATAATTCGATTTAAGAAGATAAGTTTTGAAGTCAAATTGAAAAAACATGAATCTAGAAAAAAACTTTTATGTTGTCCCACCTAAAGAGGCACTAATTTTTCTGCCATTGTAATTATTTTTGCACTGGTCTAAGGCTTTGTGTATTGCTTAAACGGTAGATTGTTTAAATCAATAGTTTTATTAAATGCTATGGAAATTTTTTCATATTCTAATTTTTTTCAAAATCACGTTTCTTACATACTCCGATAGAGAACGCTACAATACATAGGAATATGTAAAAACTCAGTCAGTTACGCCCTTCTAGAATTTAGGTAGCAATATACATGTCAGAATTTCAAATCACTCGAAAGCGAAAACGATTTTAAATTTTCTGCAAAAATATAAAAATTTAGCATTCATTTCAAAATTTTAAATTCAAAATTTAAATTAGTAACATTAACAAACAAATAAACTGAAGCAGGATACTTTCAAAATTCAAAAGTGCAATTAAAAGGTAGATCATGCTCTATCTTCGGACCTTAAAAAATTGGACTACATACACTGAAAGAAAAATCGTTCGTTGCATCAACGAATCAGATTCGTTATTGCCATTTCGTTGCATCAACGAAATATTTCGTTCCCACAACAATCCAACACGTTGCTGCAACGATGTGAACGTTTATGGTATGAAACCGGTTTTTCGTAGTTTCGTTCCTGCAACAATTCAATATTCGTTGATGCAACGAAAATATTATCTTTCATTTTTTACATGGGAAAACGTTAATTAATAATTAAAAAATCTACAAATTTCTGATTATAATCATTGTTTTTATACAAATCCATATTATTTTGTCAAAAATTATTAAAATTAACGGAGTTTGGATGGAACACTTTGCCTCAAAAACAGATTCATTGCAGCAACAATTTATTCGTTGGAGCAACAATCGGAGACACACAAATTATGTGTGTTTCTAGTGTGTGTTTTTGGGATGTATTAGATAGTAATTCTCATTCACGCTGTAGGAGTTCTGCCTTAAGTAGTTGAGCTGCTGTTGCGAATAATCACTTCGAAGTCCACTGCCGGTGGTCATCATGGAACTCAATTATATATACTGAAAGAAAAACGGGACAAATTTTGTTTTTGATAACTAACTAACGTTGTTGCTGCAACGATAAAGTTTCCTTACTGCAACGAAAATGTTTAATTTATTGCCATGAATATTTTCGAAACCACATTGCTTCAGCAAGAAAAACGCGTTGTTGCAGCAAAGAATCAGAGTTGTTGCACCAATGAATTAGAGTTGTTGCAGCACCGAAATAGCATTGTTGCAGCAATGAAACAGCATTGTTGCATCAACGAAACAACATTGTTGCAGCAACGAAACAGTTGTTGCAGCAACGAACATATTCGTTGCAAACTATAATTTCCATTAAATCAAGATTCCATTTTTAGCAATAGAAAATTGCGCATAAATCGTTAGGAATCTTTTTATTAAAATTATAGAACTTTAAAACGATCCCTATATCAATCACGGTAAATAAGGACGGAGTTGTTCAAGGCTATGACAAAACAGGTTCTGTCAACTATAAGGTATTTTCGGCAAAACTAAAATTCAATATTCAACAATCGGTCCTACATGCACTTATTTTTATTAAATAAATTACATAGGTTTTATTTAAAAAATATATCGGCTGCTTCTTTTTTGTTTGTTGTAGCCCATACAGTGACGTAGAATATATTTCCACGAACTAAAACACTTCATATTGAACTAGAATCGAGTTCAAGTTCCTAATTACCAGTTTTGTGGGACAGTTTAACTCCAATTCGGGAAAAATGAATTTTAGGGTTAAAATAAGTTTTGACTTATTTCTGGTATTTATGTTGATTTTTGAGTTTTGGTGTTTTCAGAGATTTGTAGTAGAATTTTATGGCAAATATTTTTGTAGAACATTTTGACCCGTTTCAACTTTGTTTTAGGGGTGTTTTTGTCCTTTTTGCGCAAAAGGGACCAAAAAGGCCCATATATTGATGAACTAGAGGATTAACATGTTGAACAAGTAGTGTCTAAGTAATATTTCTAAACACATCGTATACTTAAATTGTAAGGGTCACAAGGTTTCATATGTCGATTCGTCATAAGATGATTCGTAAACTTTCAAAACGCCGGTTCACGTATATTCTGTTTTTTACCCCCTCTATCAGAATCCGTTGTCAGAACCTTGTTAGTTTTTGTTTGTGGGGATTTTTTGATAAGCTAGTGACATTTTCGCCAAATTTTGTGTCCAAAAATAGTACTCAATAGCTGTGGTACGTTGTTCGATTGTGTAGTTATTCATATTAAGTTCCCAAAATGCTAAAAAGAAAAATAATAATTTTAAGGTTGAAAGAACTCAAACCATTAGCTTCTTCTGCGCCACCTTATAAACAACGAACAACTGTGAACTTGGGCTTATATAAGGTATCATAAATGTAATGGAGGTTAGTTGTCACTAAAAACGAAGCTGTCTAAGATGACAGATTCGAAGTTGTCCGAAAGTTGAAAACTGATTTGTTTTCGGTGTCCGTTGATGCCTTTATGGAAATTGCACAAGATAGCATCACAAAACTTGAGATATCACGAAATCTGCGAGTTTCTTAGAAAATACCTGTGTGTATTTTTTTAATAGGAATATTTTTTCAAAATATCCAGAATTTCTAAGATTTTTGATGTACATATTCTGACTGATAGTTAGTATATACCTATATATCTCCGATCTCAAACGGAATTTGGACCAACACTTTTTCGGAAAATATTTTACTTGGCTAAATAATTGCCTTTGGAATACCCGATTCATGTATTCTAGTTTTCGAGATATCGGACAACCAAAATTCGATATATATACACCCGATATCTGAAAAACCTATATATCTCCGATCTCAAACGGAATTTGGACCAACTCTTTTTTGGAAAATATTTTACTTGGCTATGGCTAAATAATTGCCTTTGGAATACCCGATTCATGTATTCTAGTTTTCGAGATATCGGGCAATCAAAATTCGATATATATACACCCGATATCTTTAAAGCTATATATCTCCGATCTCAAACGGAATTCGGACCAACTCTTTTTTGGAAAATATTCTACTTATCAAGGGCTAAATAATTGCCTTTGGAATACCCGATTCATGTATTCTAGTTTTCGAGATATCGGACAATCAAAATTCGATATATATACACCCGATATCTGAAAAACCAATATATTTCCGATCTCAAACGGAATTTGGACCAGGACTTTTTTGGAAAATATTCTACTTACCAAGGGCTAAATAATTGCCTTTGGAATACCCGATTCATGTATTCTAGTTTTCGAGATATCTGCTCTTCAATGTCACAACAATACATGGGCCAAAATGGCCTATTTTGTATAGTTTTTGGACTTTTGACTGATCCGATGCATTCAAATAATTGCAACGGAAAATATTGTTAAAAAATAATTACATAATTCCTTTTATTTTTTATTATTTTTAGTGTTTTTTATTTAAAAAAATATGTTTTCAATACGTTCCACAATCTAAATTGGTTTGTGTCTTGGGTGTGGGACGTATTTAACTTACGAATTTATCTTCACACCCTTGTAATATTTTAGGGGTAATGAGACCAGCGAGTGAGTTCTAAGGTTATTTTAAATAAAATAGTCGTCTAAGGGTTCTCTACCTTTCGTTCTCAGGCATTAAACATATATTCCAAAATCTTCTGCCTCTACAACCCCATGACTTTTTTTCGTTTGTCATATTTGGGGGGAAAAGATGCAAGTGAAGTGTGGGGTTACTTAAAAAAATCGTCCTAGGGCCCTTCTCAGACTTCAATCATACATTTTGCCTTTTATATATCCCAGCAAACTTTTTTAGTCAAATTCAAATTCAAACTCAAAATTGTACGGCATAACTTGGTTTCATTCAATATTCATTTTAAAAATTAGAAAATGACACACAGTATTATCATTGCTATGATGATATTTGGTTCCACGATAATTCTCACGATCTGGTTTTCCCACAGCAATGAACATTAACTTTCGTTCTGTCTTTTAGGCGGAACTGGAGACGTTGTGTGCAGGCGTTTAGGACTATATCTACTCATTGTGTTCCCATGCTTAGGTCGTCTAATCTGCTCTAATTTTGTAGTACAAAATACCTTTGATGTTCCTATACATCAAATCAAACTAATTTGCCAAGAAATATTTCAAAATGAATTCACACGAAAGTTTCATTTCACATTGCAATTCCCAAGGGCCGGGGCAAAACAATGGCCTCCCGCACAAAGCGAAAAATTGCAACTTTTTTACGGTCAATTTGATGCAAACAAAAACCCCCAAAAACGTACAATTTTGCAAAAACGCCATAATAAACAACACAAATACACATTACATAATTGATGCTAATTTCTACGTTGGCCCAGCGAGCGACTCTGGATGTGGTTGGAATTCACAAGTGGTATTTACCACTACGACGAACGGACAGGCGGACGGCCAGATAATCCGTGCTGCATGCTGATGATGATGATGACAGACCATAGATATCTGTGTTTGTAGGTAATTCGGGGCGGAGGAGGATGTAAATGCAAATGTAAATTGAATAGTTCGCGCATGCCCACTGTTGTCTGTCTCCATTCCACTCACACACAATAGTAAATTTAATGATCTTTCGACGACAACAATCATTATGGCATGGCGGCTGAATTGTTTTGGCCATCTTATTATGCGGTGGGAGTGAAATGGCCAAATTGATGTCTTGTGGAAACTTCACACGAAAATTGTCGAAGAAATCAACTCACTCAGCCGCCCGAAACAAAGACCAACATTGTTGCATATGGGTCAATGCACACGTGACTTAATGCGCACGTGTATTTATTTCGTGAGTCTGAACCAGACCCAGGCTAAATGAAATGAATGATGAATCAGTTAAGAAATAATTCGGTACAAATGTACATATAATTAGATGACTGTTTAAATGGCACATTGCCAATAAGAAAATTCATAATTTTTCATAAAAATATATTTATAAAAGAGAATGCCGTCCGTGTGAACACGCAAAACTTTATAACGGATCGTCTGATTTTCACGATTTTGGGCTTGATGAATTCGTGTTGGCCCAAGGAAGGACATAGGATGTAGGACAATTTCCAGAAAAATATAAAATCCGGGAAGATTTTAACGAAAATTTTACTGTTTTTTTTGTGAGTTTAACAAAACCAAATAATATTTCGAATGTTTTAAATTTTTTTTCAAACCACGATAATATCAATATGATAAAATCAATATGAAACCTGATTTTAATTTTACCATTTGTATTTTGCCTGGCGAAGCGGGCGGGGTTCAGCTAGTTTTTCATAAAAACTAATATTGGGTTCGATGCGAGTCTTTCTTTACTCACAGATTTACACGGAGCAAATATGAATGCCAGATAAATTGGAAAAATGTCAATAGAAAATACAAAATTATTTTTTTGGGTTTGAGCTATTTCGATAAAGTTTTCTCTTCTTTGTTTTTTCTTTTCTGTCTTTCTTTTTCTTCTTGGGCCATATATGTATTTCATATCCCGTGTGGGGATAACTCATCAGTGGCCCTTCTGTGTAGAGTGTTTGTGTTGCCATCAGCCGAAAATATATTTAAATTTAAAGTCAAAAAATATATATATTTTTTCGAAATAAATATTTTTTACTCTCACGAAAAAAATACATAAAAATAGAAAAAATATTTGATTTATTTTTTAATATTTTTTCGAAATAAATATTTTTTACTCTCACGAAAAAAAATACATAAAAATAGAAAAAATATTTGGTTTAATTTTTTAATTGCAAATATTCTAACGAAGAAAATAATGTTCATAAGTAAAAAAAACTATGGATAAATATAGTTGTTTCTAAATTAAAAAAATATATATTTTTTAAATTAAAAAAATATATATTTTTTAAATCAAAAAAAATATATATATTTTTTCGAAAAAAATATTTTTTACTCTCACGAAAAAAATACATAAAAATAGAAAAAATATTTGATTTATTTTTTTTAATATTTTTTCGAAATAAATATTTTTTACTCTCACGAAAAAAATACATAAAAATAGAAAAAATATTTGGTTTAATTTTTTAATTGCTATATTCCAACGAAGAAAATAATGCCCATAAGTAAAAAGAACTATGGATAAATATAGTTGTAGACGCAAAATAAAGGGTGTTTTTTATTGGGGTATAGAACTTTAAGTTGGCATCACTTTTTTAACTGGCGGCCATTTTGTCAGCTGTCAAGTGATTAATATTTAGTTTGGTTTGCCATTTCATCATGAACAGGTTGACAAAAGAACAACGCTTGCAAATCGTGCAAATTTATTTCGAAAGTAATGGTTCAGTTCGCGAAGTTCACCGCAAGCTCCGTCCATTTTATGGTCGACATAATCGTCCATCAGAGCAATTAATTCGGTTAACCATGGATCGTTTTCGCACTACGTTTACTCTATGTGATAATACGCATCCGCAGAGACGTCGAACAGTGCGCACCGAAGAAACAATTGCCGCTGTAGAGCAAAGTGTTGAAGAGGACCCGAATGAATCGATTCGCCACCGTGCACAGCAATTGGAGCTTTATCCATCAACGAAAAAGTGGTTGAAAATTGGACCTGTAGAATTGGCTATATTCGAGCCAGCCGCGGCGGCCACATGCCCGAAATCATATTTAAACATTAATGGCATAAAATTATCCTTCCAATAAAGGCAAATTGATGGACATTAAAACGATTTTCTTGTGTTTTATTTCAATTCGAAGTTCAATACCTCATTAAAAAACACCCTATATTAAAATATTTTATTTTCTGTTAAATATCGCAAAAATCCCGCTTTTAAAATTAAATAACACAATTTATAGTAATTTTATAATAGCTGGGATCTTTGTGAAGAAAACAATGTCTATTTGAAGAAAATCTGTGGATAAATGTAAATGTGTCAAAAAAATTTGTCGTACATGAAGACGACTTGTACTTCTACAAGAAGGTCATAACTTTGATATGTATCAATAGATTTTTTCTACAAATAGGGCTGGTTTTCTTTGTAAAAACGAAATAAAAAATAACCCTTGTCTAATTTATAAAGGGGTTTATGCTCTATTTATATAATATTAAAAAAATCATAAAGAATTATTTTGGATCTACAAAGGGGCCATATCTTCTATATTTATCCATCTTTTATATAAAGACATTCCATTCTTCGTTTAAATTTTAGCTGTAAAAATTAAACAACATATTTTTTCAAATTTTCCTTCTTCTATTTTTATGAGGTTTTTGGTGACAACAAATTAAAAAAGATAAAAAAATAAATAAATTAAAATTTGAGACTGTTCTTAAAGCAATATTTCTGTGTGAAAGTTAAATTCGCAACATTTGTAGCCATCACAAGTACCTTGCATTTAACATATAAGTGGGTGTTATCGAACTTATATGAGAGTACAATTATTAAAAAATATTTTTTTTTTTCGAAGAAAAAAGAATAATGTTTTCTATATTTTGGAGACCACTACCTCAATTTGAAATTTAAATTCGCAAAATTTATAGCCATCATAAGTACCTTTAATTTAACATATAAGTGGGTGTTATCGGACTTATATTTCCAAAATGAGAGTATAAATATTAAAGGTAACTTCGGTAAGTCTTAGAATTTTAGTAAAAAATTTAAAAAATATTATCCAAAAATTTGTTTCAATATTGTTTTCCAGAGAGCAAAAATTTTTCAGAAAAAAGTTTTTATTGTATAGAAATTCAGTTTTCATATAAAATATATATGTGGTCTGACCAAACCCATAGTGTATGAATACGAAATCTTGTAGGGATTCTTTCAACTTGCACACATCCAATGCTGAAATAATATAAATTATGTTTTAACAGGAAAAAAATATCTACAGAAAATGAGAAAAACTTTTTTGTTTGTTATTTTTCATAAAAAATATATGTATGGGGGCTGGTCGGGCTCATCGTGTACTACTTGGAATCCTTGTAGAAGTTGTTTCGTCTTTCCCTTCTTATAGATCAATGCTGAGTTTAAGTTTAGAATTTTCAATAGAAAATCGAAAATTTTCATAGTTTAATTCATATTTCAGACTCATGGCATACGATTTCGAAATCTGCATGACAATTCGATTTATTCTCTCAAACTTTCTTGCAGGATTTTAAATTTAAATTTTACAATATACAACGAACAAGTCATATCCTTGTTCATATGAAATGCATATGGAGTCTGGCCAGACCCATAGCGTACGATCTTTCGTCTTCATTTTTCACAGATGAAATGCATCAATGTTGAGATAATACATTTGTCACTTTAAGTAGGAAGTTGTCAATAAAAATTTAATTTCTGATATAACTGTGTATTAGGGTCTGCCCAGACCCATGATGTTCTTGGAAAAATTATTAATTCTTGGAAAAAATATTAAATCGAATAATTACGACTAAAATGGAAATATATTTAATTACTTCTCAAAAATGTTCAAAATCCCAAGTAAATCTGAGCTGAGTGTAGTGCCCCATATATACACAGAGACAGAGATACAAATAAAACGAAAATAAAAGTGGAGCAATTGTTGTGTGTGTCGATGCTGATGATGATGCTGCTGTCTCTGATCTTGCTCGAGCTGTCCGCCCGTCCGCCTGTCGATGACAAATGTTTTTTCTTTCCAGCGGCGGCAAATTGTTGTTGGTTTTTTTGTCATCAATAGCCGCCAACCCATCCATCGAATGATTGGTAGGCCGGTCTGTCTGTCCTGTCCGTCGGTCGCTGGGTCGTTCGTTCGAGGTGATGGTGGTGGTGGCGCTTTGATTTCTTTCTTTCTTTGTTTGTTTGCTTCTTTGTATGTTTGTTTATGCTACTCTTATGTCATGTTTTCTTCTCCTCCCCCTCTGCCCCTCGGACCACTTTCGTGTAGTGGCACATTAACGCCAACACTTTGTACTTTTTCATGTTGCTTTTACAAGATTAAAGGTACAACATGAAACAAAAAAATCATTTTATTTCTTCTTTTGTTTTTTTGTCTTTGGCTTTGCCACACTCTTTGTTTCTTGTTGTATTAAGTTTCTTTGTTTTTTTGTTCGTTCGTTCATTCCTTTTTTTATGAACACTCTTTCGTCTAAGAAGTGGGGAATTGTGTCACCGAAATTTTTCTTTAAAGAACAAATTGTTGTTCAATTTTTATTTTAAGCCCCCCTCATTTCAATCGAATGCATGTTCTTTGGCCGGTTTTTGTTGTCGTGTGTGGCGGGTGGTTACAGTGAATTTCGAAAAAGTAGCATCAAGTGTCGGTCATCCTTTCAAGTGGTTGTCTTTGTTTGCATCAAAGGAGGTAAACCACTTCACCATGACATTTTGCTGGGGAGAATATCTTCAATACTTTTAATATTGACCTAAGTTTAACTGTGCTCTAAAAGTTCACAAAAGATCGTAGGATACATATTGTATTTTTTAATTCTTTTGATTGATTCAAAAAAGCGAATTTGCTCAAATCGAGGGCTTATATTCATAAGTGGCTTGAACAAAAACATAACTTTTCAGGAGAGCGAAAAAAATTGATTTTTTCCTTAATTTTAAGAGTAATTATGAATTATTCTTCTACAGTTTAATCTATAGAGGATTACTAATTGCTACGATTAAAAAGTTTTCGAAATTTCCTATTATTCGTGTTTTTATGGTTCATAGCCACTTGTGTAGGTTTAAAATCGAGCACTATGAATTTTGAAATAAGCACATAGCCATTAATGCTCAAATATACAAAATAAGACTTATTGTAAACTCGATAACGTTTTTCATGAAATCTTGGCAATGTTGTATAGAAAACGCATTTTCTGTGATGTACACAACGAATTTAAAGAACCAGCTTTATCCGTCAGATTGGTTGGTACCATTGCTATCCCTTTTTCCAAATTTTTTACAAGAAGTGGATATTGCGGTAGGGCACGGTAAACAAAGAACCAATAGGTTCTATCCGGGATAACAAGCTGCTATAATAAAAACGTTAATAAAAATTTCATTTTTTGCTCAAAATAAAAAAAATATTTTTCACATTGTCGACAACTACAATATAAATATATGTATCAAGAAAAATTTTCAAAAAAATATTTTGTGTCGACTTATTGGACTTAGCCTCGATATCCATCATTTTGACTTATCCAGGCTAAGTCAAACATTTTTAACACAAAATTATTTTTCAAAATTTGTTTTCACACACACACATTGATATTGCTTTTGGCGACTATTTTAAAAAATAACTTTTTATTTTGAGTAAAATTTTAACATTTTATTTTGATTTTTGTTATCGCAGCTTAGTTATCCAGTCTTAAAGCCACAATATCGCTTATAACGTATAAGTAGTAGTCAGTCGCGAAAATCGCTGCAATTGTCGGAAAATCCAAAATTCGCGGTTGCAATTGCTTATATTTTAACTTTCTTCATCCAGGATTCTGAAACTTTTCTGACACAAGTATTCCCCATGAAGTTAGCAATCACATGCCAAAGAAATATTTTGGTATTCTCAATTCAATAAAAAGTTACGCGGGTTTTTCTGAAGATACTTTTCACAATTTTTTGACTTTACAGCCACCATTTATCCTATTTTAGCCTAATAACTTGGGAAGCAAAATGCTATTAACGGCGAAATGATGGAATTTGATAGTACAATATACCCTAAATCTATAAAAATGCTGAAAAATGTTTTAAACAAAATCGTTGTAGCGAATTACAACCTTCGGTCATATGTTGCTCCAATTTATATTATTTTATTTCTATTATTTTGATGTTCATATCCCCTTATGCAGTCACAAAAAATGTGTGAGTCAGAAAATTTTGAAAAAAGTGGCTTTAGAAACAATTTTTCTTTTCCAAATGTTTATGACAGTTGACATCCAAATCTGAGAATAGTTTGGCATCAAAAACTCATTTTCGAGAAAATGGTTCATAGCCACTCTTGAATATAAGCCCGCGATATATGGAACAGATGTCAAGTTAAAATTGATTTCCGTTCAATAATGTAATTTTTTGTAAATTATTCAATGGTTAGAAAAAAAAATAAAAAAAATCAAGAACAAATCCCAAAATTAAAAAAACAAGAACAAAAATTAAAAAAACAAGAACAAAAATTAAAAAAAAAAGTTAGCAATAATTTGTGCAGACAACAGGACGACGCCTATTAATTTTTAATTGTTTATCCCCTGATGATGGTTGACGAAGACAACCGAAATATTGGGAAAATAAAATAAAAATAAATAATAAAACAACACTACCAGTGTTTCCATGGCCTCAAGCTGAATTAATCGATAAGAAAAAAAAATAAAAAAAAAAATTAATCATATTTGTCCCTCTATTCCCATTGTATTCATTAGAAAGTACGAATTTGGAAAAACCTTTTTACTTTTCGTGTCTATGCAGAGGAATGTATACTCCGAATTTCATGACTCTCCAAATCTGAGAATAGTTTGGCATCAAAAACTCATTTTCGAGAAAATGGTTCATAGCCACTCTTGAATATAAGCCCGCGATATATGGAACAGATGTCAAGTTAAAATTGATTTCCGTTCAATAATGTAATTTTTTGTAAATTATTCAATGGTTAGAAAAAAAAATAAAAAAAATCAAGAACAAATCCCAAAATTAAAAAAACAAGAACAAAAATTAAAAAAACAAGAACAAAAATTAAAAAAAAAAGTTAGCAATAATTTGTGCAGACAACAGGACGACGCCTATTAATTTTTAATTGTTTATCCCCTGATGATGGTTGACGAAGACAACCGAAATATTGGGAAAATAAAATAAAAATAAATAATAAAACAACACTACCAGTGTTTCCATGGCCTCAAGCTGAATTAATCGATAAGAAAAAAAATAAAAAAAAAAATTAATCATATTTGTCCCTCTATTCCCATTGTATTCATTAGAAAGTACGAATTTGGAAAAACCTTTTTACTTTTCGTGTCTATGCAGAGGAATGTATACTCCGAATTTCATGACTCTACCTGAGACCATTTGGTTGGTACAATTTTTATCCCCTTTCCCCCCTAAAAGTACGAATTTCGAAAAATCCCTTTTATTTTACGTGTCTACACAACCAGAGGAGTTTATATACCGAATTTCATGATTCTGGGCGGAGCCGTTTCGTTGGTACCATTTTTATCCCTCTATTCCCATTTTACCCCTTAATAGTACGAATTTGGTAAACACTCTTTTATATTATGTATCCATTCAATTAGATGAATGTACGCATCGAATATAGCTGTTGTCGTCACATTATTGTGTACTTTTTTGCTATAAGAGGAATGCGCATACACAGAAATATTCAAAAAACATGATAAAATACTCTAAATATTATGGGAATTTTCAATCCTTGTAAGGGAAAATTTTCTCCCTGTGGGCCGATTTCGCTCATTTGCAATCCCAATCGATCTAACACTATAATACGTATTCATGCAAAATTTGGAAGTCCTAGCTCTTTTCGTTTAGATGCTAGCTTGCTTTCAATAGACGGACGGACATGGCTAGATCGTCTTAGAATTGTATGAAAATCAAGAATAGATATCTTCTTAGATAGATATCGTCTTAGATATATATCAGGTCGATATTTCAAGGTGTTACAAACGGAATGACAAAGTTAGTATGCCCCCATCCTAGAGGTGGAGGGTATAAAAATATTCGATTTGAAATTAAAAATTTGTCAATTGAAATTCAAAACTCGTCATTTGTAATTTAAAAGAAACGATTTGAAATTCAAAAGATATCATTTGAAATTCAAAAGATATCATTTGAAATTCAAAACTATTCAGTTGAAATTCAAAACTCGTCAAAAATTATTCCGTTTGACAGTCAAAAATGTAAACAAAGCAAAATGTATATTGTATTCCACATTTCTGTTATGTGATATGTATCCTATGTGAGCAATATTAGGTACCACTTCAAACGAATATTTTTTTAGTAAATATGTGAATTTATACGACCTACACAATGTTGTTGTTCTTTGTCGCCGATTTTCATTTAATTTTTGAATTTAAAATTTTTGGAATTTAATCTTTGTTTCTTACACATTCGAAAATTTCGCATTTCCTATCACCTTTAGTCTGCTATATTTTTAACCACTCATGTCTTTGTATTTTTAGCATTTGAATCTTCTGCCAACTTGTGTGAAATTTTATTTTTTCCTTTCTGTTTTTGTAACTTTTTAAATTATTATGTGTTTATATTTACATACATACATTTACATAGTTTTTTTATTTAACAAGTGGTTTTATTTTTTATTTCGCTTTGCTGTTTTTTATGTTTCTGTTTTGATTTTTGTGTTTCCAAATTTTACGTTTGTGCTTCACAACAAACACAATGCTGCTATTAATCTTCTCTCTCGCTGGCCTTCCTAAGTTTTGCCATTTGAAGGGATTAATTTGATTTTTTTGGATGAATTATTTGTTGTGGCTGGCTGCAGCTGTCCATATGAATCTGTCTGTGGAGAAGGCATTCCATGCCAAATAGTAGGGATTTTTAAGTTTTTGAAAATTTTCATACTATTAATGCTTTAAAAGTAATTGAAAGTGTTTCAGGAGTTACAGGCAATTGCTTGACCACACCTTTCTGGACAAATTATATTTCTTAATAAAAAAATATTTCTTTTTTCATGATGGCATGGAATGACTCATACTGGTGTTATTAATTACTGTCAACCATAGGGTCTGAACTTTTATATTGTAGCTTTGATTGGGACTCTAATTTCTTGGCTCTTCGGGTTCAAAAAGGGTGTCCCAAAAACTCACAATTCAAAAAAGTCCTACGTATCGGATGATATGGGAGACTTTACATTCATATCTTGTATACGTTGGACCATTTAAAACTTTAAATTGAATCGGCGATAAAAAAGTACTGATTATATTTTCAATTTTCTAGTTTTATTGGAAAGGTTGAACTTTGTCATTTAATAATGGAACACAATATCATTCATATGACTACCAGGACTGGCTCGGCAGTAACTCATCCGATCAATCCAATTTTTCAGTACAGCCCAAAATCCACACCAAACAGATACTCGTTGTGGATGCATTCACTTCTCAATAGTGACGCGTGGGTTCTCTGAACCCCATATGCGGCAATTTTGCTTACTGACATAGCCACCGAGATGAAAATGAGCTTCATGAAGGCTGAACTGAAGGCCGATATCTTCTCGAACATTTTCCACGTATATTTCTTACAGTTTGCGTTTAAGACTCACTACTTTGGAAGTAAGTTTTTAATATTTCCCAATTTTTTTCGAGCGTGCAGCTTCCACATTTTGCAAATGTCAAACAAAAACCTGAAAATAAAAATGAATGTTATTCTACCTTTCAAAGTCATAGTAATCGGTAGTTCAAATTTAAAATTTTAAAAGATATATTTTTGAACTGGGATATTGTCCTGGCTCAAGACCATTTTGCATCGATATTTAATAGAGTGCAAATTTATTTACAAATGGCATGGTGACATTTATTACTTGGCTGCAGACTACCATGATCATGATTTCGACCATGTCAAAAGTCTTTTCAAGTGGCTTCGCAGCGACTTTTCAACATCAAACCCGGCCTCTATAAGGAGATGATTCTCACAAACGAACGAGAAGCACAACTCACTTGCCGAATTTTATATTTTTAAATTATATTTTTATTTATTTTATTATTATTTTTATTAAATTATATTTTTATTTTATTTATATTTTATATTGAATTTATATTTAGACCGCGATCGCATTTAACTATCATTGCATGCTGGTAGTCGGAGAATGGTCCGATTAGATCTCAAATCCAAAATTCGCAACCAACATGTCTCTAGATGCATTTATTATTCAACAATCACACGAGGAATTTCTGACCCCAAATGCGATAATTTTGACAACTGACGAAGCCACCACAAAGAAAATTAGCTGTTATGAAAAATCTTAAAATATTCTTAAGTTTTGAGCTCTTTTCAACAATAACTCTTTTTAATGGGGATTTTTGGCAATTAAATAAATTTAAAGTCCATGTGACACTGACTTTTTTCCGGGGTTTCGTGTAAACTTAAATATATTTTTTAATATATCTCAGCTAAGAAGAAGTATTGTACTTTTTTCAACAATAACTCTTTTTTTATTGAGGTATTGATAATTACTTATATTGTTAATAACTTAAAGTCCATATGACACTGACTTTTTTCCGGGGTTTTGTGTAAATTTTCATATTTTTATTAAATATTTCTCAACAAAGAAGAGGTATTGTACTTTTTTCAACAATAACTCTTTTTAATGGGATTTTGTCAAATAATTACACTTAAAGTCCATATGACACTACCTTTTTTTGCCGGGGTTTCGTGTAAAATCCTATTGGTAAAAATTGAGTATCAATGTCATGAAGCAAAACAATAAGGCCAAGTCAAATCTTTGTCTGGCCTTTGCATTTTTCTGAGCAATTTCATAATTAATAACATATTTTTGCGGAATTTTTATGTTCTTTTTTTCAACCCTGGCGAAAGTACACAAGAAGATGTTAAACATACATGTATATTTTTTCGAAAAATTCTGTTCGCCATAAATGCCATAAATCTCTTGCAACACAGTCAAATCACAAGTGTTTCAATTTAAATCATTTCAGTTGTTTCGAAATGGGTTTGGCTGGTTGGCTGGCTGGCCAACCCAGCCGGCCATACATTCAGTGAAATTTACGTCAATATCAACGTAATTCATATCGTAAAATTCATATCTTTCTTTTATTTTCGCTTCTAAATGAACACAAACATTTCGCTTGTAGTGAAGAACTGGGGTTATTTTCAAATTATAAAACCGTCGATTGAGATGATCAATTAATGTTTGAAATTAATTAAGAAAATAAAAAAGGAAAATAACAACAAAAACACATTTAGATCAATTAACAAAATCAAAAATGATATGAATTTCGTTTTTTGCGTTCTGCTGAATTCAATTCATTATATTTTTGGGACTTTTGTCTACACTTTTGGTGTTCTATTTTAAGATATTTCTTTGGATTTGTAGATACAATTGAAAGTCTTCTTAACATCTCAATGTTGGAATGCGTCACATTGTCATCTGTACTTTTTGTATTATTTATCGTATTATTATTTATTATTTTATATTCATAATAATATGTTTTGTCTTAACTATTTCATTGTTCTGAAGATTCTAATGTTATTAATCATACCTTTGTTTGCCTCTTTCTTTACAGGATCAGTACGATAACTTAGCGATACACACAAATAAAGGCATTGAATTCTTGGACAAATATGCAAATTTCATACGTGATCGTTTAGCGATAGAAACAGAATATGCCTCCAAATTAAGGTAAGTACACACACCGTTTGTTTGTTCTATGTATTACTCAAATGGCAACTATCATATTTGGCAGAGGTTGAACATATTTTTTTTATTGTATTTTGGGAATCTAACTTAACACGAAAATTACATTAAAAGTGAATTTATTTTTTTATAATTGAAAAGTATTTTTGCAATTAATTTATTGTTTTTAATTACTTTTTTAATTAATAAAAATGTTTGTTAATAATAATATATAAAATAAAAAAACATTAAAATTTATTTTTTTAATTTAAATTCGAACATTTAAAAAGTTATGAGATATAAATAAAAAATATTTTTCTATATGAAAAAATATACATATATGTATAATTAAAAATATTTTTTATAAGAAAATATTTTTAGAATAAATATATTGGAATGAAAAATGTCTTTTATTATAGACTTGATTCAGTTCTTCATAGATTTTTTGACACAATTATTTTTTTAATTACTAAATATTTTCTTATGATTCCAAATTATTTTTCTGCTAATTTGTAACTATTAAAATATATTTATTTTTAACAATTAAAAATAATTTAAATTCGAACATTTAAATAAAAAAGTTATTAGATATAAATAAAAAATATTTTTCTATATTAAAAAATATACATATATGTATAACTAAAAATATTTTTTATAATAAGAAAATATTTTTAGAATAAATATATTGGAATGAAAAATATCTTTTGATTCAGTTCTTCATAAATTTTTTGACACAATTATTTTTTTAATTACAAAATATTTTCTTATAATTCCAAATTATTTTTCTGCTAATTTTTAACTATTAAAATATTTTTATTTTTAACAATTAAAAATATTTTTATAAATTAAAAATATATATTATAATTAAAAAATCTATATTTTTATAATTATATATAGTTTTTTGAGAATTTAGAATTTTTTTCTAAATTTAGAAAATAATTTTAATTTAAATAATTAAAAATCGTAATAAAAAATATTTGTTGCGCTTAACAAATTATTTTCTAACTTAAAGAAATATTTTTTGCTATAAAAAATATTAATTTTATAATTTTAAAAAATATTTTTTTTAGTTTTTAAATTTACAAAATATTTTTAATTGTAATAATTATTTTAGTTTTTTCGTTTTTATTTTTTTTTTGGTCTGTAATCAATATTTGATTTGAACTGGGATATTGTCCCATTGTATTGTTTGTAATAATTATTTTTAATAAAAAATAACAAAAAAACGTATAATTGTAAAAAATATTTTTATTAATAAAAATTCTTTTGAATGACAAAAAAATACTTCTTAAAGAAACAAAATATTTTGTTAGTTACAAAAAATATTATGATTTTTTAAATAATTATAAAAAATATTTTCTAAATTTAGAAATGATAAAAAATATTTCTATATTAAAAATTGTTAAGAAATTTAAATTTATAAAATATTTGCTATAATTAATTAAAAAGTCATAATCAAAAATATTTTTATAATTAACAAAGTGTTTTTGTAATTAGAAAACATTTTTATAATTAAAATAATTTTGTATATTTAAATTTTTTATAAGAAAAATATTTAATTCATAATATTTTGTAATTAAAACGAGTATAATTAAAATAATTGTAATTAACAAAATATAGTTAAAACATTTTTTAATTACAAATTTTAGTTCAAAAAGTATTTCTTTTAAATAATTAAAATATTTTAATAATAAAGTGTTTTTATAATTAAAAAATATATAATTAAAAGTAAATATTTTTTAATTGTAAAATATATGTTTTATAACTAAACAAATCTATATTTTTATGAAGAAAATATTTTTCTGAAATTAAAAATGATCTAATTAAAAATAATTTTATACTTTGAAAACACTTTTTGTAATTCCAGAAAAATATTTTTCTGAAGATAAAAAAGATCTAATTAAAAATAATTTTATACTTTGAAAACACTTTTTGTAATTCCAGAAAAATATTTATATAATTAAAAAATTATTTTAATACTTAAAATATCTTTTTTAAATAATTCAAAATATTTTAATTTATAGTTAAAGTCTATAATTAAAAATATTTATAATTAGAAACATATTTTATAATTTTAAAAAGCTTTTTTTACAATTATAAAATAAACATATTTTTATAATTAAAGATACTTTTAATATATTTTTATAGATTAAATTGTTATAATTATAAATAATTTTGTATAATAAATAAATCTATAATATTTTAATTTAAACTTAAAGTCTATAATTAAAAATATTTGTAATTAGAAAATATATTTTATAATTTTAAAAAGATTTTTGTTTGTTGTTATAATTAAATAAACATATTTTTATAATTAAAGATACTTTTAATATATTTTTATATTTCAGAAGTATTTTTTATAGAAAAAATTGTTATAATTATAAATAATGTTGTATAATAAATAAATCTATAATGTATAATTTTCGTGTTGAGTTGCCAAATATAAATTTAAAAAATATTCTAACTTCCAGCCAAATTTCTCTCTGTCTGCTGCTCAGTGTTATTACTCATCCAGTAGCAACTTCAATCAACACCACACAATTAGTGATAAAAACCATAAAATGATAAAGATATTGTGGACAAAGCTACAAGTCTTCGATTAATTCCACCTTTAAGTACTTACAAATATTGAAATTCTTTGGATTTAATGTGGTAAAGTTTCAGTTTTAAGCTGTGGCCCCTTTCAGATTATATCGCCGACAGTCCATTGATTGAGAGGAGTTCATCTAGTTTCATCTGGTGATTTTTTTTATCCAAATGAATTCATGGTTTATGGTCCAATTAATTTGTTTGACATAGTGAACATATCATTTTCTAAGTACTCCTGCTACTAATTTGAAATCTCCTTTTTAAACTTGTCAATATAGGCTAGACTTGTTCCTTTCACTCCTTCAGCCGATTCGGTGAATTCTAAAACTGCCGATTTTTATTCCACTTCCGTATTGCCCTATGACAATTTTCTATTTTATTTATAACAAATCAAAATTATTTTAACCATTTCCAGATTCGTTTAAATCTACTCTAATAATATGCCTCAAAAGACATCTATATGTTACGAGATTAATCTATTTGTCCAATTTACATGCGTCATCTGGTGGCATCTAGTTGCATTTAAATTGTTTATTTATGTGATTTATAATGCCTAAAAGCACGCTCTGCTTTTTAGCTATAAATGCGTTATTTTCTTTCTATATTTCACTGATAAGGTCCCTTGGGTGTTATCAACTCGTGTTGTAGACAAAATAAAGTCTAGTGTTCTAATCAGACGGCTGGGAGTGATTTCTGTCATACCGTGTTCGACCATGCAGACAGCAAAGAGACTAAATATTGGAAGAGGTGCTGCGAACACACTCAAAACTTTCACTGTTTTGGGCTACAAACAATTTTTAAGAATGAATATGTGACAACTGACTTAGATTTCTCATAAAAATTTACTACATGTTCCTAAACTTTTGTAAATCTGACAGAAGAAGGGCCTAATTGAATGTCTGTTGTCTATTTATATAAAGTTGGATCTAATAGATCAAATTGAGCACAAACCAGTGTATTGAAATTTTCGCTGTGATGACATTCGGTAGATTACATATTGCCATCGATATCTGGCAAATACTTTTGGATAATTTGAGATTCAGTTACAGCAAAAATTGGATTGAATCCAATGTAATTGATCCCTATCCCTAATATCTAGAAGTGGAATCCTTGAGCACTACTAATCCATCGTGATTTCTCAAATATACAATTTCCATTTTATGGTTCTTCCATCCCTGCCAACATCTGTAGCAATCCTTCGATTCAGCATACTAAACGATTTTGGCGATATTTGAACATTATATTGCAGTGACAGCATTTCAAGTTCATAAATGCTCAAATAGTAGGGAAGTTTATCAGTTTAATGGTTATTTTATAGCCAGAAATTTCGGAAGCAAAGAAACGTATTGGAATTTCTTTTGATTCTCAGAATATATGAGCTATTAAGGTCTTCCTTTCTATTAAATCCATTAAAGTTTTGTTCTCCTTTACCTTTACCAAATATGGATTTACCTGCAAGTCTCCAAAATTCAATGAGATTCATTGTTTATTTCCTATAACCACGCCGATCTTGAACTTTACAAATATTGAAGCACCGGGGTCTTAGCTAATCGTTAGCACAACAAATTGCCTGTGGATAATTCTGAATGTCCTTTTTATTGCAGAAATGGTAAACCTTACTCTGTCAGAAATAACTCCAAATTACTATACTTTTAATAACAAAATTTAGAGCATACATTTAGGCATATGATATATTATCAGCCGTTATATTCTCATTCACTGCCTACACACATGGAACTAATATAAATTCGCTCAATATGGATGAATGGATATATGTTTTAGAATCTTATTCTAAAGCTTAGTTCGTTATCGGTTGCCTTTAATATTAAAATAATCTCTAGTTTGTGGGACAATCCTCAAAACTAAAATCATTGATGTTAGATTCGAAAGTAGAACAGGTTGTATGCCAGTATAGTTTGTTCGACAACTGGTGCTTTGCTACCGAACATTTTGCTGGGATCTTGCCTCCATAAACAAATTCAAATAAATTTTAGATATTCGCCCAATTCTTTATACCTCCCCAATTTTCATTGTGTATACCCATATTCCAATCCACATTAATTGTTGTTTCAATTAAATTGAATAAAACCAATTCAAATTCCATTAATTAAATAATATCATAGCGTAATTTATTTCGAAACCATTCAACATTAGTAGGAGATGCCAGTGTTGGCCTGGATCCAATCCAAGTAGCTGGTGAGACGTGTGAAGGCAGCGGGGTAACCCAAAGCGCAACCGGCAGCGGCACCGAAGGAAGTCAAACCAATTTGAAGGCTGTTGGATTCCAAGACCAATGGGCCGCCAGAGTCACCGTTGCAGGTCGACACACCACCGGTGGTGGCAATGCAAATGTTGGAGGAGGTCACAATGGAGGTGCCATAGGTGGCAGCACACACGGTGTTGGTGATGACCTGCATGCGGGCCCATTGCAAAGAGTTGGTCACACCGCTGGCACTGTCCGAGATACGGCCCCAACCGGAAGCAATGACATAATCATCGACATAGGTAGAGTAGGAGCTGGCCATGGCGGGAATCTTAACAGCTTGGATCTTCGAGGAGTAGGAAACGGCGGGAATTCTGATCAAGGAGATATCGTTCTTCAAGTTCTTGCTATTCCAGTTAGAGTGGATAATGATGTTGCTGCTGGACACGGTGTAGGTGACTTCAGCCTGGGTACGGGTAGTGGCGCCCAAGTACACAGTGACGGAGGAGATACTGTACGAGGACAAAAAATGAATTTCAGGTCTAGGAAATCTAACAATTGTGTTAACTTACCCATCGGTACAGTGAGCAGCTGTCAAAACCCAAGTGTTGCCGATCAAGGAGCCACCGCACCAGGCCGACGACAGAGCGCTGACTCTCAGGGAGAGACCGACTTGGTAGGGGAATTGGCCAGGGGTAGCATCGTTGCCATTGGTAATGCGACCCTCGGGCACAGCCATATCGCGTTGGAAAATTTCCTCGGCTGAGGTGGTGGCCGCCAAAGCCAAGGCGAAAACAATCAGAAATTTCATGTTGCTACTGTCCTACGAATACAACTGCTACTGTCCACGGGATGGGTTAGTCTTTTATAGGCGGATTGGCTTATCGTACAGGGGGGTTCATGGTGTTATCTGGGATTTTCCCAACCGAAAGTTTAAAGGCCTGGCGTGTGCCCGTGCCAATGATAAGGTTACCTTTTATCGGAATTTCTATTGCAAAACTTACGAATTTTTGTGATTAATTTTACCAAAAATCGTCAAATCACTTTCATTGTTATCATTTTTCGGTGTCTTGTGTGCCATCATCATGCTCGTTTGGAGGAACCATTGTTAACGCTGTCTCGCAGATACGACGAAGTTTGATAAGTCTTATCCCCACTGTTGCGGTTTTTTGTCGATGAGTTAGTTCATAAATATCATGAAACTCTGGGAATTGATATTATTTTTTTTGAAGGTACTGTCGAGTAGAACAAGAATCTGTATTTCAAATATGCCAGATACCCCCAAAATCTTGAGTTATGGACAGAAAACCGTTTTTTCGTACCTTGCACACTTATAAGCCTGTAGCTTAGTTGGTTATGAACCCATTTCTTTATCAACCAACTTTACCATCTGATTTAAAAAGAAGAAACCTGGAGCTTTCGATAGATATATAGCTTATATAGCAAACGTATTGTAGTCATTTTTGCACGAGCTTTTAAAGAGTTCTTTTCTACTAAATCCATAATAGTTTTGTTCTCGTTTTCCATGGTTTTACCTGCAAAGTATCAAAATGCTGTGAGATTCATTCTTTACAGTATAAAACTTTTATAGGAAGGTGTCCACACCGATCTTAAACTTTACAAATATTGAAGCACCGGGGTCTTAGCTAATCGTTACCACAACAAATTGCCTGTGGATAATTCCGTATGTCCCTTTTTTTGCAAAAATGGTAAACCCTACCCTGCCAGAGATAACTCCAAATTACTCTAAATTTAATAACAAATTTTAGAGCATACCTTTAGGCATATGATATATCATCAGCCGTTATATTATCATTCACTGCCTACATCTTTGCAAATAATATAGATTCGCTCTGCATGGATGGATGGATGGATATATGTTTTAGAATCTATTCTAAAGCTTAATTCGTTCTCGTTTGCCTTTAATTATTTGAATAATCTCTAGGTTTTGGGAAAATCTCCAAAACAAAAATCATCGATGTTAGAACCGAAAGTAGAACAGGTTCTATGCCAGTATAACAACAGTTCAACAACTGGTTCTTTGCAGCCGAAAACTTTCCAAAGTTGATTTACATCAGCTGTCTTATCAGCTGCATTTTAGCCTCTTACAATTGCCCCGATTTGGTATCAGCAAACTATATACGTCTGGTCTTTTTTAGTATTTGCCACACGTAGATATTTGAAGAAGAAATTGACACCTTTACACGGGGGGGGTTCTTAAGTTGTCAAATGCTTTACAAGCATCCGATAAGCAATCGAAGCTTATGGCTAAAATGCAAGAAGTACTCGAGCATACTTAGACGGTCTTTAAATATTGAAAATTTATCACTGCACTGCATTGCATTGATAACAATGAGTCCAGCCCGCCCTTGGCGAGTATAAAAATCTTAGATTTTCCCTGAGCTATCATCAGTTCCCTTCGAACAGTTGCACCATGAAATTCCTGATTGTTTTCGCTTTGGCTTTGGCCACCGTCTCCGCCGAGGAACTTTACCAACGCGATGTTGTCGTGCCCGTCATTAATGGCGAAGGACGCATTACCAATGGCAACACTGCCTCCGTTGGCCAATTCCCCTACCAAGTCGGTCTATCGTTGAGAGTCAACGCTTTGTCGTCGGCCTGGTGCGGTGGCTCCTTGATCGGTAACAACTGGGTTTTGACTGCTGCTCACTGTACCGATGGGTAAGTAGCCGAAATTTTCAAGGATTCCAATTCATTCTCATTGTTCTCATCATACATACAGTATCCTCTCCGTCACTGTGTACTTGGGCGCTACTGTACGCACGTCCGCCGAGGTCACCTACACCGTGCCCAGCAGCGACATCATCATCCATTCCGGCTGGAACTACAGCAACTTGAGAAACGACATCTCCTTGATCAGAATCCCCTCCGTCACCTACTCCAACCGTGTGCAAGCCGTTAAAATTCCCGCCGTTTCCAGCTCTTACTCCACCTATGCTGGTGATTATGTCATTGCTTCCGGCTGGGGCCGTATCTCCGACAGTGCCACCGGTGTGACCAACAACTTGCAATGGGCTCGCATGCAGGTCATTACCAACACCGTCTGTGCTGCCACTTACGGCACCTCCATTGTGACCTCCTCGAACATTTGCGTGTCCACCGCCGGTGGTGTCTCGACCTGCAACGGTGATTCTGGCGGCCCATTGGTTTTGGAATCCAGCAAGGTCCAAGTTGGTTTGACCTCCTTCGGTGCTGCTGCCGGTTGTGCTTTGGGTTATCCCGCTGCCTTCACCCGCCTCACCAGCTACTTGGATTGGATCAAGTCCAACACTGGCATCTCTTACTAATAAGAGTCTTTGGTTGTGTGTCGACAAGATATTACATTAAAAATTGATATTGAATAATGCTATAATCGATTGTTGGCTTTATTGAAGGGTGAAGGGTATCATATTTAGGTGGATGAGTTGGAGTAAAAAAAATCAGTAGTTTTAGAACTTCAATTATGGGTTGGAGAGTATGCTAAGATTGTTCTGCGTCCATTGGAGTAATTCTGATATATCGAACTTGGCTTACCTCCCTCTGTAAAATGTACTCCGTGGCCGAGGATGCATAAGATTCATCTTCATATTCTCCGCAGGGCTTAGTTGCAACCCCAAACATTGATAATCAAAAGTAGGAACGAAGTAGGTCTTATGTAGCTACTATCTCATCTAAACTAATCACTAACTAATTCCTTAGGGAAGGAACCAATTTTTTTGTCTTAATTAGAGATCATTGAATTCAACTATGGAATTGAGGAAGAAAATCTAAAATTCACAGATTCTGAAAAATTCAGAACCCTCGGGTTATATCTTCTATATGTTCTGACGAGTCCAACTTTTTGCATTTAGTTTCAGTAGCAAACTTCCCTTGGATTATATTAAACTTGTGCAAATTTTGGGGGATTCTGCAATTGTTCGGAAAGGGCTCTCCCCGTGCTATAATTTGACGAAACCAAAAATTTCTATCACACAGATGCTATTGCTCGGGAACGCATGGACCGATTTTGATGAAATAAATTGGCGTTTCTTGCGAAAAGGATGGAATTTGCCACGCCTACTGTGGGCTGAGATGTATCGAGAGATTTTTCGGAGTTCGAGCTTCATGATGCCATTTCTGGCTAAATGGGCCCCTGTACACGAAAATCAGCACTGCCATTGGAAAGATCACTTGAAAACACTCCGGTATTGTGGAACTACGTTTTGGAAAAAGTTCTTTACGACCGACCACCAGTTCAAGTGTAAGTGCGGCCTTATATGCAATTTCATCGCTCTTCTATCTGACGGCCGTAGCTCGCGAACGCGTCGACCGATTTTTAAGAAACCAGTAGCGTTTGCTTGGCAATGTCCTAGGCTACAAATCCCTATGCAACATGTTCGAAGACTGTCGAGTGTGGACGGAGATACAGCTCGTTTTTGGGTCATCTCCTTTCTTGACATGTTTTTTTCAGAAAACAGCTCTGGGATTGCAGATGCTATTGCTCGGGAACGCGTGGACCGATTTGGATGAAATAAATTGGCGTGTCTTGGAAAAAGGATGGCCTACCGGACGCTAGCTATAGATATATGCCACGCCTACTGTGGGCTGAGATGTATCGATTTTTCGAAGTTCGAGTTTTAGGATTTCGAGTTTCCAACGACCAGACGTACTTGCTATTTGTGAAACTTAGGTGCGTAAGGGTTATGATCCACTGGATTTTCACGTGCCTGGGTATCACACCCAGTCGCTTTTCATTCCCCCCCAGAGGTCTTGTGGTCTACGTACGAAACGACATAGTGTTTCAGAGCCAGCAACACTTGAGCTCAAAAATTCCAGAATTTAACTCCCTTTGGGTTAAAGGTTATCCCTAAATGGCTTCGACGCCCTTTCCGATTCAATCACAAATATCTTAGAGAATTGTCCTGACAATGAAATTGCAGTTGCTGGTAATTTCAATGTAAATTATTCTTGGTTTGCCCACTCGAGTCACTCAACTCCGGTGGGCCAATACGCCGCACAGATCTTGGTTTGTTGATGCTATTGATCGGGAACGCATGACCGATAATATGGTTACGTGGCCGCTCTCGCGGGAGTGTGAAAGCACCATCTTGAATTAAAAAAAATAAATAATATGCAACTCAACCAGATAACCTATAATTGTGGGATTCTCAAAATGTTTTGAACTATGTTGGGAATAAATTCATAAAGAACATGTCTTTGATTAATCCAACCTTTACAATTTGTCCACCATATACACTAGAGCGTACCAGGTTACAAGTAAAAAAAAAAAAGTTCGCCGTACACCTTCGAATATGAAGTATTATTGAAAGGTATTTTCAAAAAAAAATTTTTTATTTTTTTATGCCGAACGTAGGGGTCGCGCTTTTACATTTTTCTATATAACTTGTATTTATAAACGGATTTTAAAGTGTGATACATCGATGTTTTTGTCCGATTTTTTTGTCTTTGAAGTCATTGAGCTCAAACATGATTCATGATTTTATGCGAGCTTTAATTTTCGATTATTAGAGTGGTACATTAGGGTAGTAGCAACTGAGAAATGATGGGTAAGTACCAGAAGGGGGTGCTTGAGCTCAATGACTTCAAAGACAAAAAAATCGGCCTCGTCGAGACAAAAACATCGATGTATCACACTTTAAAATCCGTTTATAAATACAAGTTATATAGAAAAATGTAAAAGCGCGACCCCTACGTTCGGCATAAAAAAATAAAAATTTTTTTTTTGAAACTACCTTTCAATAATACTTCATATTCGAAGGTGTACGGCGAACTTTTTTTTTGAGGTACGCCCTAATATACACCCAAGGATAGCCTCAAAAGGGCTTTAAATTGTTTCTCCTTTGAAATGATCGGAAAAAGTTCTCCAATTTTGGAACTATTCAAGGATTTTTTATAAATAACATTCAATTCTTTTATATTCTATTTTATTTCATTCAAACAAAGCTAGGAACTTTCATTGTTTAGTAAGAGATGCCAGTGTTGGCCTGGATCCAATCCAAGTAGCTGGTGAGACGGGTGAAGGCAGCGGGGTAACCCAAAGCGCAACCGGCAGCAGCACCGAAGGAAGTCAAACCGATTTGAAGGCTGTTGGATTCCAAGACCAATGGGCCGCCAGAGTCACCGTTGCAGGTCGACACACCACCGGTGGTGGCAATGCAAATGTTGGAGGAGGTCACAATGGAGGTGCCATAGGTGGCAGCACACACGGTGTTGGTGATGACCTGCATGCGGGCCCATTGCAAAGAGTTGGTCACGCCGCTGGCGCTGTCCGAGATACGGCCCCAACCGGAAGCGATGACATAATCACCGGCATAGGTGGAGTAAGAGCTGGCCATAGCGGGAATTTTAACAGCTTGGATCTTGGCGGAGTAGGTGACAGCGGGGATCTTGATCAAGGAGATATCGTTCTTCAAGTTATTGCTATTCCAGCCAGAGTGGATAATGATGTTGGTGTTAGAGACGGTGTAGGTGACTTCAGCCTGGGTACGGGTAGTAGCGCCCAAGTACACAGTGACGGAGGAGATACTGCAAAAGGACAAAAAATGAATTTCAGGTCATGAAAATCTAACAATGGTATTAACTTACCCATCGGTACAGTGAGCAGCTGTCAAAACCCAAGTGTTGCCGATCAAAGAACCACCGCACCAGGCCGAGGACAGAGCGCTGACTCTCAAGGAGAGACCGACTTGGTAGGGGAATTGGCCAACGGAGGCAGTGTTGCCATTGGTAATGCGACCCTCGGTTTCAACGACGGGTACAACCACATCGCGTTGGTAAATTTCTCCGGCAGAGGCGGTGGCCAAAGCCAAAGCGAAAACGATTAAGAATTTCATGTTGCGGGTTTGATACAACTGATACTGGTTGTGGATTCGTCCGAGACTTTTATAGCCCAAAAATTGTCTTTGCGACATGAAACGCTATAGCTTATCTAGGTCTTGACGCACCACCGTAATCCGCTGAAGTGTCCCAAAATCGATAACGACAACGTCTGCAGTAGTTGAGTTATTTTGGTTTTTTAGTAAACAAACTATTTAGACCGAATGTTTCCAATTAATTTGTTTAAACCACTTTCGTTAGAGATTAGGAAACTGCTTTGCTTATAGTTTGCCAATTTAATATTTTTTTTTAGATTAAAATTGTATTTGATAGGAATATTCCTATGTGAAGAGATGTGGACTCAAACAATCAAATTTATCAACAACTCAAAACCACTGCGCTACAAAAAAAAGATTGAAGTAGAAAACTCTGGGAAGTGAATTACTTTTATATCCTCCACCTCCAGGATGGGGGTATATTGACTTTGTCATTCCGTTGGTAACACCTTGAAGTATTCATCGGAGACCCCATAAAGTATATATATTCTGTATCCTGGTAAAATTCTAAGACGATCTAGCCATGTCCGTCTGTCTGTTGAAAGCACGATAGCGGTCGAACGAAATGAGCTAGGAGGTTGAAATTTTCCGTAGACGTGTCTTATGGTTACAGATCGGTTGAGATTGAAAGTGGGCGAAATCGGCCCAGAGGGAAAATGTTTTCCCTAACAAGGACTGAACATTAGAGCGTACCAGGTTACAAGTAAAAAAAAAAAAGTTCGCCGTACACCTTCGAATATGAAGTATTATTGAAAGGTAGTTTCAAAAAAATTTTTTTTATTTTTTTATGCCGAACGTAGGGGTCGCGCTTTTACATTTTTCTATATAACTTCTGCATTTATAAACGGATTTTAAAGTGTGATACATCGATGTTTTTGTCCGATTTTTTTGTCTTTGAAGTCATTGAGCTCAAACATGATTCATGATTTTATGCGAGCTTTAATTTTCGATTATTAGAGTGGTACATTAGGGTAGTAGCAACTGAGAAATGATGGGTAAGTACCAGAAGGGGGTGCTTGAGCTCAATGACTTCAAAGACAAAAAAATCGGCCTCGTCGAGACAAAAACATCGATGTATCACACTTTAAAATCCGTTTATAAATACAAGTTATATAAAAAAATGTAAAAGCGCGACCCCTACGTTCGGCATAAAAAAATAAAAATTTTTTTTTTGAAACTACCTTTCAATAATACTTCATATTCGAAGGTGTACGGCGAACTTTTTTTTTGAGGTACGCCCTACTGAACATATCCCTACTATGTAGATTATTTAAGTATTTTTTGTTGAAAATTTCTGATTTTTAGACACTTGAAATTTGTTTCGTACCTTCCCCTAGTAACGTGTAATCACTAAAAAGTACAAACAAGATTTAGCGGGTGAAATGGGACAAAAAGTGATAAAAAAATGGTACCAATGTTACGACAACAGCTAGAAACATGAAGTTCGGTGTGTACATCCCTATAATTACGTAGACACGTAAAATAAACAGATTTTTCGAAATTTGTACTTTTAAAGGATACAATTGGAGAAGAGGGATAAAAATGGTACCAACCAAACCGCTGTAGTTAAAATCATGAAATTCGGTGTTTGCATTTATCTGACTGCGTAGACGTGAAACATAAAGGATTTTTTTTCGAAATTTGTACTTTTAAGCGGAAAATAGGGCGAAAGGGATACAAATTGTACCAATCAAAGGGTTGCAGTTAGAATAGTGATATTCCTTGTGTACATTGCAGACACGAGAAATAAAGATATCTTTCGATATTCGTACCCTTACGATCAAAACGGGATAAAATTGGTACCAAGCAAACGGATTTACCTAGAATCATGAAATTAAATGCGTTCATTCCAATATGGAAGAAATCGACCCTGAGGAAAACTTGTTTCTCCCTAATGACGACCGACAATACACCTAATATTTAGAGTATATTTTTAAAGATTGCTCCCTCATGTTCACTTTGTGATTACTATTTTTTTTTTTCACTGAACCAACACTCAGGGGATGACTCCTATAAATGCAGTTGCGTTGCGTTGGCGGAAGGAAGATCAGGTATTTAAAAGAGGAAAGAGGGAGTAGTGTTGAATCTCTGAATGTCGTAATTGGAGGGAAAGATATTTGCCGGAAGTCGATTCCACATACGGATAGTACGGGCGAAGAACGATTATTATTCTGTAATGTGTAGTGAGGCCGGTTGTCCAATCGACAAGAAATGGATGAGAGTTTCTGGAGAGCCGCGTATCTTTCTCCCAACGTTCTCACGGGTGGTAGATACGAGATAAGATCACGAATCTCCGAAGAACAAACACCATGAAAGTATCGATAGAACAATCCACACACAACCAACGTTACGACGGTGTTCAAGGGAGACAATAGAATTGGATATCCTACCGTCGTCTATCAACACCATCGCCCTCCTCTGGACACGGCGATGAAGCTGGAGCACCCGACCATATATGGGAGTTGTATTCCATCTTTGGTCTGATGTAGGTAGTGTAGATATTGAGAAGTTCAGAGGGTGTGAAATATTTCTTACATCTTTTTAAAAGCCTAAACATTTGAATGCTTCTTTCGACTCATCAAATACATGTTTTGTCCAACGAACATCGCATTGTATTTTCACGCCTCGAACATCAAGAGTATCTGATTGCTCAATATCCACACCGTTCATTGAAATCTACGACACCGTTGGATCAGTGAATCGGTTGTGAGAAAACAAGGAGCACTGGGTCTTACGTGCATCAATCGCCTTTTATACTCCATTTCTTGACGACTTGGTCTATGATCGAATAAGTATGAATGACAGAGGTTGCTGTCATCCGCGAATGAGTATATTGGATTCAAAGTCCGATCCAAGAGATCGTCGATGAAAATAAGAAAAAGGGAGGGGAAAGGACAGAGCCCTGTGGTACTCCTGCGGTTAACCTATGCTCATCGGATGAGAACCCATCTACAACAACACGTATAGTGCGATCTCTGAGGAAGCTCGATATAAATCGAGTGAAGTCACTACCAACACCAAAAGCGATAAGCTTTGATATGGGTGCGCCGTGCTATCAAAGGCCTTGGAGATATCTAGAGCAACGACCTTACTCTAGAGCTGTCAAACTATCGATATTCGTCCCATTCGATAGTTTCGATAGTTTGTTTAAAAACTATCGATACTATCGATAGTATCGGATATATAACCAGCGCAATTATGAATAAAAATTCCTCCCTTAAAAAAATAGTACAGGACCGTTTAAAGTCGGCCGGGAAGGCTATATGATTAAATCATGTTTACTGAATATCTGAAATTATTGGGTAATCCAACAATCAGTATTATTTTTCCTTAAGAATATATTACCAAGATATTTTAAACAACAAAATAACATTTTTATTCTAGGATATAAAAAGGAAAAAACAAAAACGCTAAGAGCAATGACTTAGTAAATTCATGAGATCATTGAATATATATATAGTGCTTTTAGTTACTAAAATTTTTAGTATAGTCTTTCTATTGGTTAATCCAATCATTTTTGTTTAAAATAAGAAGTATGTCAACATTTTTGGATTTTAGGCAGGTTCTTCTGTCTGAAATTATTAATCCAGCTTTGCTGAACATCCTTTCCGATTCGGTTGAAGTCGCTGGAATGCATAAATAACGTGTCGCACAGATTTTAAAATGTAAATACACACAAATATCGAACATATCATCATTATTTAAATCTTACTTTTTGATCTTTTCAGGAACTTCTCCATGATTTGTAGAACCGTCAACTTATATTTAATTATTATTTAGCTGTTGTTTATTTTGCGTATTCAAAAAGCGTCACAACAGTAAGTGAAGACAGTTTGCCGATACTATCGATAGTGATTTAAAACTATCGATATTCGCTCAAAAGAAAAATCTATCGATACTATCGATAGTGCTTTCGATAGTTTGACAGCTCTACCTTACTCTCACCAAGCTTGTGTATAGATCGATTCCACTTTTCGGATAGCAGTGTCATCAGATCTCCCGTAGATCGATTCCTACGGAAGCCATACTGTCGATCATTAATTAAGTCATTAGTTTCTAAATACCTCACAAGATGGTGGTTAACCATACTCTCCATAACGTTCAAAAGCGCTGAGCAAATCCCGATCGGTCGATAGTTAGCAGGATTATTAGCCTTACCTTTTTTAAGGGATGGGCTGGATGTTCGCAATCTTCCAACGCGCTGGGAAAACCCCTGCAACGCGCTGGAAAAACCCCTGCAAGGTTGAAAAGATTACGAAGGGGACGGGCAAGCGTCGAAGAGCACTTACATAGGACCAGTGCTGAAATGCCATCCGGGCCTGGAGATTTATTTATGTCGAGATTTGCGAAAGATTGAAGTGCTTGGAAAAAAGAATGAAGTAGAAAACTCTGGGAAATGAACTTGGCGAGTAGAACAAGAATGTGTATTTGAAATTTCCCAAACACTCCCAAAATCTTGAGGGTTTTCGTACCTTTGCACACTTATAGGCCTGCAAATAAGTTGGGCATCAACCGATTTTCATTTTCTCATTCGATTTAAAAAGGAAAAGGTGGAGACAACAGAAAAAGAGGACGGCCAGTCCATACTTGACGAAGGCAACTAGACTCAGAGGCTTCGAGAATAGGCAAAAGTTGGAACGAAATCAAGAAACTAGCATAAAATATATGCGATAGGAAACTTTTTTTGAGGCTCTATGCTCCGAAGCTTGAGTGCAACCAAATATGAACGAAATAAATGTAAAATATAACTTTATATAGGGTGGGACATTCAAAACATTAAATTGGAATCGACTATAAAAAAGTACAATTTTTTTTTTTTCAAATTTATGGTTTTATTGGAAAGGTTGAACTTTGACATTTAATAATGGAACAGAATATCATTCATATGACTACCACGACTGGCTCGGCAGTACCTCATCATCCGATCAACCCATTTTTTCAATACAGCCCCAAATCCACACCAAACAGTCACTCGTTGTGGATGCATTGGCTTCTCAATAGTCACGCGTGGGTTCTCTGAACCCCATATGCAGCAATGTTGCTTATTGACATAGCCACCGAAATGAAAATGAGCTTCATGGAGGCTGAACTGAAGGTCGATCTCTTCTCTAAAAATGTCCACGTAAATTTCTTACAGTTTGCGTTAAAGTCTCACTGCTTTGGAAGTAACTTTTTAATATTTGCCAATTTTGTCATTGGCTTCTCAACAGTCACATGTGGGTTCTCTGAAACCCATATGCGGCAATTTTGCTATTGACATAGCCACCGAGATGAAAATGAGCTTCATGAAGACGGAACTGAAGGTCGATCTCTTCTCTAAAATTTTCCACGTAAATTTCTTACACTTTGCGTTAAAGTCTCACTACTTTGGAAGTAAGTTTATAATATTTCCCAATATTGTTCGAGCGTATAGTGTTCCATTTTGCAAATATCAAACATAAACCTGAAAATAAAAATAAAATTGAATGTCTTTTCTACCTTTCAAAGTCAAAGTAATCGGTAGTTCAAATTTAAAAATTTAAATGTATAAATAAATCTAAAGAATAAGAAAGTTTCGAAAAAGGAAACACTCTTGATTCCCAATTACAGATGCCTGGGCTCTTACTGTGTACCTAAAATATCTACCACAAACGGATTTGATTCTCGTCCTCGAACACCAGTCGATGTCAACATATGAATTGTATTTTCTATCGAATCAAAATACATGGCAGGAGAGCTGAAATGCTTCGAAGCTTCAGGTGGCAACTTATTTGAACTTCTAAACCGGTGATTGGCACACAGAGAGAGCATGGCAACTGAGAATGTATTGGAGTGTCTGGTGGTTGATTTCCACTGAACTGATTGCAAATTGTCGTTCTCTTACTCTTTGCTGTGATTTTTTGGGGCAACACGAGCTGTGTATGCGTATAAAGCCGAAAAGCGGTTCATGGCGCACGCCAAGTGGACCCCTGACACGATTCTAAACTAAATCGAAGTGCTTAAATGTTTCGAACACTGATACCAACTAACAATTTAATCATAAGATCATCCGATTTATTTACATCTTCTTTCGAATGGAATGGAATCGATCGTTTAGTAGGAGATGCCTGTGTTGGCCTGGATCCAATCCAAGTAGCTGGTAAGGCGGGTGAAGGCAGCGGGATAACCCAAAGCACAACCTGCGGCAGCTCCAAAGGAAGTCAAACCAATTTGGACCTTGCTGGATTCCAAAACCAATGGACCGCCAGAATCACCGCTGCAGGTCGAGACACCACCGGGGGTGGACACGCAAATGTTCGAGGAGGTCACAATGGAGGTGCCGTAGGTGGCAGCACACACGGTGTTGGTGATCACCTGCATGCGGGCCCATTGCAAGGCATTGGTCACACCGGTGGCAGCATCGGAGATTTTACCCCACCCGGAAGCAATGACATAATCATCGTCATAGGTGGAGTAGGAGCTGGCCACAGCGGGAATTTTAACGGGTTGAATGAGAGAGGAGTAGATGACAGCGGGAATTCTGATCAAGGAGATATCGTTCTTCAAATTGCTGTTGTCCCAGCCGGAGTGTATGATGATGTTGCTGTCGGAGACGGTGTAGGTGACTTCAGCGGAGGTGCGGGTAGTAGCACCCAAGTACACAGTGACGGCAGAGATACTGCAAGAGGACAAATAATGAACCTAAAAAACTTGGAAACCGAACAAAGTTGTGCCAACTTACCCATCGGTACAGTGAGCAGCAGTCAAAACCCAGCTGCTGCCGATCAAAGAACCACCGCACCAGGCCGAGGACAGAGCATTGATTCTCAACGATAGACCGACTTGGTAGGGAAATTGGCCAGGGGTAGCATCGTTGCCATTGGTGATGCGACCCTCACTTTCCCGGACGGGCATAACAACACTGCGTTGTTGGAGTTCGCCGGAGGCGGTGGCCAAAGCCAAAGCGAAAATAATCAAGAATTTCATGTTGCCGGGTTTCGATACAACTGATACGCTGTCGTAGAACGGGCCAAGGTTTTTATAGGAGAAATTTCTTTATCTATATTTATCTTTGCCAAAATGTGAATTTCTTATCTAAGTCCGTGTGCTAATGCCTTGAGCCATCAAACAAAATTAAATGTCCCAAAATCGTATCATCGGCGGTATCTCAAGGGATTGACTAAATGAAGACACTTTGACAGCGACGAGCGGTATCGGTTTTATCAAGGATCACCACGTTACCTTGACCAACAGTGGGTTTTCCAAGTAAACTTTGAATTTTGGAGTTCGCCGGAGGCGGTGGCCAAAGCCAAAGCGAAAATAATCAAGAATTTCATGTTGCCGGGTTCGATACAACTGATACGCTGGCGTAGAACAGGCCTAGGCTTTTATAGGAGAAATTATCTTTGCCAAAATGTGTATCTAAGTCCGTGTGCTAATGCCATGAGCCATCAAACAAAATTAAGTGTCCCAAAATCGGTATCAGCGGGGTTTTCCAAGAAAACTTTGAATTTGCCTAAGTTCCTATCATTATTTGAATATAAACTTGTACTTTTTTTAGGATCTAAGAAGACGAACTCTTCGAATATCAACCAAATGGTTGGATATACAGCAAAGTTCTTCCCCCAAATTGGGACGACTTAATCTAAGATGGATGGTTAAGATCGTTCAATCGATATTCTGTCCGTTACATTAGTTCCTAAAAAATTGGCCTTTAGCCTCTTCAGTCTCAACAAACGTCTTAGATCCTTCAAAAGACTTCACGATCTTGTGCCAAATATCATCTGCATGGAAGCAGATGAAACGAGAGAAGATAGTTTGGTGGCTCTTGGTGCCACCGACAGCTCTCGACCCTGACAATGGTTTTTTTCTATTTAGTCATTCCATTATGATAGGCATACTACTGATACCGATTGTGGGCCACTTCATTTTGTCTGATAGCTGACATGGCCTTAACAAACTGACTTCGATAAGAAATGCATTTGATAATTTCGCCAAAAATTCACCTATAAAAGCCCTGGCCCATTGTACGGCAGCGTATCAGTTGTATCGAACCCGGCAACATGAAATTCTTGATTATTTTCGCTTTGGCTTTGGCCACCGCCTCGGCTTTCGACTTGAGAGCCAACAACATGGAATCGCGCAATGTTGTTATGCCCGTCGTTGAAGGTGAGGGTCGCATCACAATGGCAATGCTGCCAGTGTTGGTCAATTCCCCTACCAAGTCGGTCTATCCTTGAAGGTCAACGCTCTGTCCTCGGCCTGGTGCGGTGGCTCCTTGATCGGCAAGAACTGGGTCTTGACTGCTGCTCACTGTACCGATGGGTAAGTTGGGGTGGGGGGTTTTTTCGCGAGACCTATGATTTATTGTTCCCTTGAATTCCTTTCAGTATTTTGTCCGTCACTGTGTACTTGGGTGCCACCACCCGTACCCAGGCTGAAGTCACCTACACCGTGCCCAGCAGCGACATCATCATCCACAGCGGCTGGAACAGCAAAAACTTGAAAAACGATATCTCCTTGGTGAAGATCCCCTCCGTTTCTTACTCGACCAAGATCCAAGCTGTGAAAATTCCCGCTGTGGCCAGCTCCTACTCCACCTATGCCGGTGATTATGTCATCGCTTCCGGTTGGGGTAAAATCTCCGATTCTGCCACCGGTGTGACCAACGCTTTGCAATGGGCCCGCATGCAAGTCATCACCAATACCGTGTGTGCTGCCACCTATGGCACCTCCATTGTGACCTCCTCGAACATTTGCGTCTCCACCCCCGGTGGTGTGTCCACCTGCAACGGTGACTCTGGCGGCCCATTGGTTTTGGAATCCACCAAGGTGCAAGTTGGTTTGACCTCCTTCGGTTCGTCGGCCGGTTGCGCCAAGGGTTACCCAGCTGCCTTCACTCGCCTCACCAGCTACTTGGATTGGATCAAGTCCAACACTGGCATCTCCTACTAAAGGGAGGGATTTTCTAGGAAGTTTCTAGCTTCATTTGAAAGATGATGAACCATTCTTATTTAAATAAATCTGAGGATATTATGACTAAAGATCTTTATGGTTTTTATTGGGAATCAGTGTTGCCAACATTTAGGCACTTCGATTTAGTTCAGAAGTTTATTAAGTTCCAACAGTCCCTTTGCTTGAGGGTTTCAGGTCATTTACTGTGTATTACGATTCCAAAGAATTCTCAATTAATTTCTTCTCCCTTCTCATGTTTTGTTTATGTTGTTTTTCCTCAATTTTCTTAATCCCTACAATGTGCTGAGCTATCACTTAAGCCTTCCCGAGTTATTCGGATGTCATTCACTCTCCGCGTTCAATCATCGTTGAGACTCTCTGATAATTTTTGTGGTAAACAACTAAATCCACTCCTTCGTTTGTGATAAACACATCAAACGGAAACTTTATTAGCTTTAGTGGCATTAGACAGACAGATAGCTAGCTGGCAAGTACAAATAATGGTGGGTCAGTGTTGACCACATACGATAAGAATTTTACCATAAAAACAACAGCCTTTGTGTGTGGAACCCCGAAAAGAAAAGCCGAAAAGCCAAGGAAAAAAACAAGTGTCATAAACCACCAACTCAGGTTATTTGACCCCCCCTGCCACACACACAGTCAACAAGTGCTGCGAAAGCACTTAAAATAGAAGGGGGACTCGCTTTTTATTTGCAACATGTAATGTGACACGCAAGTGGCGCCCCAATTTACATGAGTTTCCAACCACCCCCTCCCCAACCTTTTGAGTTATGGTGACGTGTGAAATGGGGGACAATATTATGGAATTTACGACTCACACCGTTTCTATTAAGGTCACACACGTTGGCTGGGTTGGGGTGGCGCAGCGAGGCTGGTAGAGGGAGTTTTTCTTTTTTTGCTTGGGTATGGAGGTAGGTCACACAAAGGTGTGTTGTGTTGTCTTATGTGTTATTAATAAGGCTTGAATTTGTTTATATTTTGTTTTTAGACAAAGGAGTGGTTCAAAGCTTGGACAGCATTTACAAATTGTAATTGTCATTGTTGTAGTGATGGTATGAGTTGTGTCAAGGCATTCCTGTGGTGTGACAGAATTTAGGGTGGGAGGAAGGAAATTAATAGAAGGTACTACGAACGACTTTCTGTGGTTCCAAGAGACGGAGCGATGGGCAGAAGACATCATGTTGTCCTGAGAAAGAATATATAGAGTAAATAGAGCAGATAGTATAGATAGAATAGATAGAATAGATAGAATAGATAGAATAGATAGAATAGATAGAATAGATAGAATAGATAGAATAGATAGAATAGATAGAATAGATAGAATAGATAGAATAGATAGAATAGATAGAATAGATAGAATAGATAGAATAGATAGAATAGATAGAATAGATAGAATAGATAGAATAGATAGAATAGATAGAATAGATAGAATAGATAGAATAGATAGAATAGATAGAATAGATAGAATAGATAGAATAGATAGAATAGATAGAATAGATAGAATAGATAGAATAGATAGAATAGATAGAATAGATAGAATAGATAGAATAGATAGAATAGATAGAATAGATAGAATAGATAGAATAGATAGAATAGATAGAATAGATAGAATAGATAGAATAGATAGAATAGATAGAATAGATAGAATAGATAGAATAGATAGAATAGATAGAATAGATAGAATAGATAGAATAGATAGAATAGATAGAATAGATAGAATAGATAGAATAGATAGAATAGATAGAATAGATAGAATAGATAGAATAGATAGAATAGATAGAATAGATAGAATAGATCGAGTAGATAGAATAGATAGAATAGATAGAATAGATAGAATAGATAGAATAGATAGAATAGATAGAATAGATAGAATAGATAGAATACATAGACTATATAGAATACAATAGACAGAATAGATCGAGTAGATAGAATACATAGACTATATAGAATACAATAGACAGAATAGATCGAGTAGATAGAATAGATGGAATATATAGAGTAGATAGAACAGATAGAATATTTAGAATAGATAGAATACATAGAATATATGGAATACATAGAATAAATAGAGATAGAATAAATGGAATAGATAGATAGAGAGAGATATAATAGATAGAGCAGATAGAATAGATGGAATAAATAGAGTAGATATAATAGATAGAATATATAGTATAGTAGAATATATAGAGTAGATAGAACAGATATAGAATACATAAAATAGATATAATAGACAGATTAGAAAAAATAGATAGAGTAGATATAATAGATGTACTAGATAGAATGGATATAATAGGTAGACTAGATAGAATAGATAGTGTCGATAGAATAGAAAAAAGACGTTTTTAGGATTATTACCACACATCCTGGCTGTAATAATCCCACATTGTTTTACATTTGGTTCCATAAGACGGGACAACCTAATGGACAGAGGGACACCGTTAAATCGATTCAGAAACTATCACGCTGTCTGGAGATAGAATAGACAGAATATATAGATTACATTGTGCTACAAAAAAGAATGAAGAAGAAAACTCTGGGTGGGTCTTTTAGAATTTTATTTGTATTGTATTGAATTATATTTTTTTATTTTAATTTTTTGAACTTGGAAGGTAGAATAACATTCATTTTTATTGTCAGACATTTGCAAAATGGGACGCTATACGTTCGAACAAAATTGGGAAATATTAAAAACTTACTTCCAAAGTAGTGAGTCTTTAACGCAAACTGTAAGAAATTTACGTGGAAAATTTTCCAAAAATGTTTTCATTTTCATCTCAGTGGCTATGTCAACAAGCAAAAATGCCGCATATGGGGTTCAAAAACCCGCACGTGTCTATTGAAGCCAATGCATTCACAACGTGGAATTTTTTATGCTGCATATTTCCATTTTTTTCTGAATTAAAAGACCCTTAAAAGCACTTTAAATAGAAATTTTTATACCCTCCGCCTACAGGATGGGACTATTCTAAATTTGTCATTCCGTTTGTGTAGATACAAAGTATTTTTTCCAAAATCGTACTTTTAAGGGGTGAAATGGGAATAGAGGGATAAAAATGGTACCAACCAAACGACTGTACCTAGAATAATGAAATTCGGTGTATACATTCCTCTGACTGCATAGACACGCAAAATAAAAAGTTTTTTTTTCCAAATTCGTACTTTTTCTTTTACGGCAAAAATTGGTTGAATCATGAAGTGAGGTTGCACTATGTACGTCTGATAATGGATTTTCAAAATTTGTACTTTTGGAATTCAAATAGAATGAAAATACAACCAACTGTAGCACCCACTATCTACCAATATTTATGGCTTTGAAAATATTTTTGAAAATATAAATATAAGAATATTTATTTTTTGAATTGACGTATTGGTAGCATTACCTTATAAGCGTGGTTTGAAATAATTAAAATAATATTATATTTATTTTATATTTATTAAATTAATTTTTCAATATTTGTATTTGGTTTGGCTATATATTACTGCACTTCTACGCCGTTTTTACTGTAATGGACTTTATCCAACAAAGACTTTCGGTTATTAATTAATTAATATTAAATATATTGTCAGATTCTGTCACGTTTATTTGTTTACTTTTTTCTTCTTCTCTCAAATCACCCGTTCCTTCGACATTCTTGATCCATGCCAAACGATATGAGACCGACCGACCTCCCGTCCCGACCAGTTCATTTATTTAAGGAAAAATGCTTTTTAGAAACGAACACTTTGTTTTTTAGAACTTTACAACCAGTTTCGGTGGCCATATGTTGGCTGCTACTCGTATTTGTTGTTCAGTTTCAGTGTTTTTGCTGCTAAAAATCAGAAATATCTTTTCATGCACCACACACACACAAAGAGATCGTATGCGGCGCGGCATAACCTTGAGGTAGCCACCGAGTGGAAAAAAGTTAAACAATGATTTTGACCATTTTTGGTTTTAATAGATTTGGCATCGATCGACGACAACAACATAAACAACCACGACAACGCTGTAAATGGACACTTTAAGTGACAGTTTAAAGTGGTTCGGTGGTGCAGTGTCTTGCTCTCAGCTCGACTACAGTTTATAAATTGTTGCGTTTTTTGTTCATGTTTTTTGACGAGTGGGTTTTGCATTTTTACAATGTTTACACAGAAATCTTCCTCAGTGTCATCCGAATAATCTCCAGTGACTGGATTTAATGGGATTATGAGCTATTTGTAGAGTAATTTACTATATTTCATACTTATGGTGATGCGGGTATTAAATGTACTCTTATTGTTTGGTAATGATGTGGATATATTACTAAATGATATCACTTCTCATTGACTAGAGGCGAGAGCCAAAATTAAACTGGCGACTCTTAAATTGTCAGTGCTTTTGCAAATCGAATATCGAAAGTTAAAAATATAAAAAAACAACATTCAGAATACATTACATTAATAATTGAATATTTGGATTATTTGGAATATTTGAAGTAATTGGAATATTCGGAATAATTAAAACAATTGATTATTTGGAATATTTATAATATTAAGAATATAATATGGAATATTTGGAATTTGGAAAAAATGCGTACTCTTTGGAATATTTGATATAATTAGAATATTGGGAATATTTGGCAAATTTGAAATATTTGAAAAAAATTGGAATATTGGGAATATTTGAATATTTAGGATAATTGGATTATTTGGAATACATGGAGTATTTAGGATAATTGGAATATTGTGAATTTTTATAATAATTGGAATATTTGGAATATTTGGAATAATTAGAATAATTATAATATTTATAATAATTGGAATATTTGAAATATTGGGAATGTTTGGAACATTGGGAATTATGGGGAAGATTTGGAATATTTTAATATTTATTTTGGGGAAGATTTGGAATACTTTAATATTTATTTTGGAGAAGATTTGGAATAATTAAAAAATTGATTAATAGGAATCATTTGAAAATTGAGAATATTTTTAATATTTCTTATTAATATTTTTAATATTTTTAATATTTTTAATATTTTTAATATTTTTAATATTTTTAATATTTTTAATATTTTTAATATTTTTAATATTTTTAATATTTTTAATATTTTTAATATTTTTAATATTTTTAATATTTTTAATATTTTTAATATTTTTAATATTTTTAATATTTTTAATATTTTTAATATTTTTAATATTTTTAATATTTTTAATATTTTTAATATTTTTAATATTTTTAATATTTTTAATATTTTTAATATTTTTAATATTTTTAATATTTTTAATATTTTCAATATTTTTAATATGTTTAAAATTTTTAATATGTTTAATATTTTTAATATGTTTAATATGTTTAATATTTTTAATATTTTTAATATTTTTAATATTTTTAATATTGTTAATATTTTTAATATTTTAAATATTTTTAATATTTCAAATATTTTTAATATTTTAACATTTTTAATATTTTAATATTTTTAATATTTTAATATGTTTAATATTTTTAATATTTTTAACATTTTTAATATTGTTAATATTTTTAATACGTTTAATATTTTTAATATTTTTAATATTTTTAACATTTTTAATATTGTTAATATTTGTAATACGTTTAATATTTTTTATATTTTTAATATGTTTAATATTTTGAATATTTTGAATATTTTTAATATTTTTAATATTTTTAATATTTTTAATATTTTTAATATTTTTAATATTTTTAATATTTTTAATATTTTTAATATTTTTAATATTTTTAATATTTTTAATATTTTAACATTTTTAATATTTTAATATTTTAATATGTTTAATATTTTTAATATTTTTAATATTTTTAACATTTTTAATATTGTTTTTAATACGTTTAATATTTTTTATATTTTTAATATTTTTAATATGTTTAATATTTTTAATATTGTTAATATTTTTAATATTATTAATATTTTTAATATTTTTAACATTTTTAATATTTTTAACATTTTTAATATTTTTAATATTTTTAAAATTTTCAATATTTTTAATATTGTTAATATTTTTAATATTGTTAATATTTTTAAAATTTTTAATATTTTAAATATTTTTAATATTTTTAATATTTTTAATATTTTTAATATTTTTAATATTTTTAATATTTTTAATATTTTTAATATTTTTAATATTTTTAATATTTTTAATATTTTTAATATTTTTAATATTTTTAATATTTTTAATATTTTTAATATTTTTAATATTTTTAATATTTTTAATATTTTTAATATTTTTAATATTTTTAATATTTTTAATATTTTTAATATTTTTAATATTTTTAATCTTTTTAATATTTTTAATATTTTTAATATTTTTAATATTTTTAATATTTTTAATATTTTTAATATTTTTAATATTTTTAATATTTTTAATATTTTTAATATTTTTAATATTTTTAATATTTTTAATATTTTTAATATTTTTAATATTTTTAATATTTTTAATATTTTTAATATTTTTAATATTTTTAATATTTTTAATATTTTTAATATTTTTAATATTTTTAATATTTTTAATATTTTTAATATTTTTAATATTTTTAATATTTTTAATATTTTTAATATTTTTAATATTTTTAATATTTTTAATATTTTTAATATTTTTAATATTTTTAATATTTTTAATATTTTTAGTATTTTTAATATTTTTAATATTTTTAATATTTTTAATATTTTTAATATTTTTAATATTTTTAATATTTTGAATACTTTTAATATTTTAATGCTTTTAATATTTTGAATATTTTGGATATTTTTAATATTTTTAATATTTTTAATATTTTTAATATTTTTAATATTTTTAATATTTTTAATATTTTTAATATTTTTAATATTTTTAATATTTTTAAATTTTTATTTTTAATATTAGTTTTTGTTGTAACTATTTACTCAGGTTGTTTTTGTGTTCTTAGACAGACAACAAAGTGTAAGTTCGAAGCAGTTCTCATTCAATTGAGTTTGCGAGGCACATATACAGATCACCGGAGTAGTTGTTGCATTGCACTGGGGATTGATAAGGGGGTTGCTAGCAACCGCACCAAATAAATGTCACACATTTCTTTTCAAACACTTTGTTTTCTCTTTACGAAAACAAAAACAAATGATCTCGAACCTGAGTAAGTAGTTACAACAAAAAATAAACAGAATAATGTAAAAAATTGACATATTTAAAAAGGGGAATATTTGAAAAAATTGGATTAATAGAAATATTTGAATAATTTTATATTTTTGAAAAAAAAAAATAGAATATTTGGAACAATTGGAATATTTTGAATATTGGAAATATTTTGGATATTTTTAATATTTAGAATAAAGGGAATATTTGAATTTATTGGAATATTTGGATTAATGGGAGTATTTCCATCAATTGAAATATTTGGAATAATTTCTGGATTAATTGGAGTATCTGGTTTAATTGGAATAATTTGAATAATTGAAAAAAAAAATAGGAAATTAGGAATTTAAAATTTATAAAAATTTAAAAAAAAATATTTTTTATAACAAAATTGCAATATTTGAATTAATTATTAAAATTTTTTAAATAATTGTCGAACATTGATTTAATTAAAATAATTCAAAGTTTAACGTCCATTTGTCCCCTTCTAACTGTTGATCGCGATAAACATAAAAAAGTGTTGTTCTCACGTTTGTGATAAGCTGTTTGTGGTTTTCTGAAGTATTGAATTTCAATTGCGCATAAATAATTTTTGCGATTAAAAGTTGTATGCACCGGCGACGCCATTAGCATGAAGTTTATTGTTAGTGGTCGCAGAATCATGTCATTCTTCTCTTTAATTTGACATTTATGCCGTTTTAATAGGTTGTGAATAAGTATTCAAAAACAATTTTTGAAAAATTGTGTCCTTTGGAACTTTGTAGTCCTGAGAAAGGGGGAAATGAAAAACTAAAAACGCCCATAAACTCTATTTTGTTTCAGACGTATAGCAGCAAGTACATAACGACCTTTTTTTGCAAATTGTCATATAGAAAATCAATACAGAAATCGAAATCCTTAATATATTTTTTTGAAACCATTGATTATTGATAATCAACATATAATATAAATAATATCTATTTCAAATCTATCTATTTCCAACAATTCTCACTGACTCATTTCTTTTGAATATAAGTCACCGGATTTTTTTGAACAAAAGAGTCGAGTCCACTGCATTGCTCATAGTTTCTGATGAAGTGCAACTCAGTCTACTAAACACATCAGCAGCACCTTCCTTAATCAACCACAATGTTTCCCACTGTTTAAACACAAACGACAATATTAGGAATGTGATAAAAATGCTCTTGGAATTACATAAAAAATATTTATGACTAAAAAAGCCGTTATAAAACTTTTGTTTAAACAACAGCTTCTGTAATTGTTAGTGAGCCTTCACACTGTAGTTAATATAAACAATAATCTATATTTTTGGTTTAAAATATTCTACGACACGAGTATATCAATTGAACTACTATCTCTGGTTTGTTGTTTTCTTATATTATACAACAAAGAAATGTATAAACAAATCAACATTTTTCGGCAGTAATGTCTGGAAAAAATTCCTCATTTTCCCCTTTCTGCTAATCGTCATCGATTGAATATGATATGATCTTTGAAAATGAAACGTTGGAAATAGACGACATGTTTTGAGTGTGATTCTAATCAAAGTTTATGGGTATTATTAGAAGCACTTGAGTTGAAGTATTATTCTGCTGCTTTTATTTTATGTTTTTATGAAGAAATCAAGTTGATTTGCGCATTCAATGTGATACAAAAATGTACGCATTGCCACAAAAATAAAAATAATGTGAACGTCATCGCGGCTAAGAAAATTATTTCGATTGTACTGAACGAATTCGATTAAACTGTGCGACAGTTCAAAAACTCTGGGAAGTGATATTATTTTCTGTTAGCTATTATCGAGTAGAACAAGAGTCTGTATTTGAAATTTCCCAGACACCCCCCATGAGATCATGAGATTTCGTACCTTTGCACAGTTAAAAGCCAGTCATTTGGTTGGTTATCGACCGATTTTCATTTTGTTATCGAATTTAAATCGGACTTTTAACAAAATTTTACCATTTTTTTTTTTCAAAAAAAAAAAATTAACCATTTAAAAAAATTAACCATTTTTCAAAAAAATGTTAACAATTTTTCAAAAAAAAAATTAACCATTTTTCAAAAATATTTTAACCTTCAAAGAAATGTTAACCATTTTTCAAAAAAATTTTAACCATTTTTCAAAAAAAATTTTAACAATTAAAAAAAAAAATTTAACCATTTTTCAAAAAAATTTTTAACCATTTTTCAAAAAATTTTTAACCATTTTTCAAAAAATGTTTAACCATTTTTCAAAAAATTGTTAACCATTTTTCAAAAATTTTTTAACTAATTTTCAAAAAAATTTTTAACCATTTTTCAAAAATATTTTAACCACTTTTCAAAGAAATTTTAACAATTTTGCAAAGAAATTTTAACCATTTTTCAAAAAAAAATGTAAACATTTTCAAAAAAATTTTAGCCGTTTTAAAAAAATAATATCCAATTTAAAAAAAATGTTAACCATTTTTCAAAAAAAAAAATTTAACCATTTTTCAAACAAAGTTTAACCATTTTTCAAACAAAGTTTAACCATTTTTCAAACAAAGTTTAACCAATTTTCAAATAAAGTTTAACCATTTTTCAAACAAAGTTTAACCATTTTTCAAACAAAGTTTAACCATTTTTCAAACAAAGTTTAACCATTTTTCAAACAAAGTTTAACCATTTTTCAAACAAAGTTTAACCATTTTTCAAACAAAGTTTAACCATTTTTCAAACAAAGTTTAACCATTTTTCAAACAAATTTTAGACGTTTTTTTTTAATTCAAATTTTCAAAAAAATTTTACCTATTTTTCAAAAAAAAAAACGAATTTTCAAAAAAAAAATACATATTTTTTTTTTCAAAAAAAATGTACCTACTTTTCAAAAAAAATTACATACTTTTTAAAAAAAGTCTACCTATTTTTAAATTGTTTTGCCTATTTTTTCAAAAAAAGGGTAAAAGTTAGTCATTTAAAAAATTTAGTAATTTTTTTTAAATTGTGTCATTTAAAAAAATTAGTCAATTTTTTTAAATTGTGTCATTTAAAAAATTAGACAATTTTCTTTTAAATTGTGTCATTTAAAAAAAGTGTTCTTCTTTCAAAAAAATTGTGTGATTTAAAAAAAATGTGTAAATTTTTCAAAAAATTTGAGCCATTTTTCAATAAAATTGTGTCATTTTTTCATAAAATTTTTTAGACATTTTTCCAAATAATTTTTAGACATTTTTTTCAAATACATTTTAGCATTTTTTTTAATTTGTCATTTTTCAAAAAATACCAATTTTAGTTATTTTTCAGAAAATTTAGTCTTTTTTTAAATAGTAATTTTTCAAAAATATAGGTATTTTGCAAAAAATTTAGTCACCTAAAAAATGTGTCATTTTTTTTAAATTTGTGTCATTTTTACAAAAATTTGTGCCATTTTTTCAAAAATCTGTTCCATTTTTCAAAAATTAGTGACATTTTTAAAAAATTTGTGCAATTTTTTAATTTTTCAAAAAAATTAATAATTTTTCAAAAAAAAATGTACTTATTTTTCAAAAAAATTAAGTAATTTTTCAAAAAATAGGTATTTTGCATTTTTAGTCATTTTTTAAATTTGTGTCATTTTTTAAATTTGTGCCATTTTTTACAACTTTTTTTAGCAGTTTTTTCAAAAAAAAAATGTAGTAATTTTTCAAAAAAAAAAAATAGTTATTTTTCAAATTTTTTTATTCATTTTGCAAAAAATATATGTATTTTTACAAGAAATTTAGTAACGAAAATCCAATGAAATTGTGTCAATTTTCACTAATTTTTTTTTTAACAATTTTCAAGTAATTTTTAGCCATTTTTTTTTTTTCAAATAAATTTTGGCCATTTTTCCAAAAAAATTCATTTTGAAAAAAAAAATTGTTGGCAATTTAAAAAAAATTGACATGACGACCATTTCAATAAAAAAATCCCCAATTTTGGAACACATTTTCCCCACTTTGGGAACTCGGTTATTTTTATTTTTGAAAAAAAAAAAAGAAAAATCTAGTGTTTTTTGATCGTTTTTGTCATTTTGACGAATTTTAAGTATTTTTATTGGGCCTCAATTCGTGAACTGGAATTATCCGAACTTGTTTTTTTTTGCTAAAATTTAGTATTAATAAAAACTTTAATAAATCCCTCTATTATTAACAGATTTTTAAAAACAAAGTGTACTTCTTACTACATTAATATTTAATTCAATTTACAAATGACATGGTTAATATACAAAAAAATACGCAAAAACATTGCCAATTTGAAAAATGGCTAAAAATTGTTTGAAAAAATGTGTTTGCTGGACAGATTTCTTAAGTTTTCTTAAATAAACTATATATCGATCGAAAGCTCCAAGTTTCTTCTATTTAAATCAATGGGAAATTTCAAATACAGATTCTATTCGACAACATCTACCAGAAAAAATAAAATACCACTTAATTTTTTTGTAGCACAGTGTTCCAATACCTTATCTTCCTTCTGTCAACGCAATGCACTGCATCTATAGTGGACATCCCCTGAGTGTTGGTGCAGTGAAAAAAAGTCCTGCATGGTTCATGCTTTTTTGAGAAAAATTATAAATTTTTGTTTTGAACTTTGGAATTTTAATTTTTCCTACTATGTTTGGCCGAAAACTTTTCTCTCTTCCCTCGTGCTTGTGGATAAATTTATGTTGACCTACTTATTTCAAAAATCTATATGTATACTGGACATAAACTAGTTTCATCACATTTCATGAATTGTCTACCGAATGAATTGCCTCAATGATATGAGCAAAGATATTCCACGAGTAGTTGAAGCGAACCCCACTTGTTTTTGTTTAATACAAAATCAATTATAGTTTTTAACATTATTATTATTATGATTATATCATCAATATCAGTATCGGCATCATATTGAATTTTATTTCAATGCGGGAAGAAATTATTAATATACTTTTTTCCAAAACCGAACATAAGAGTTTAAAATTTGTCGTGATTTATTTGATTTATAAATGAGTTCGTTTTATTTTTTTAGTTAACATTATAATTTATTACTAATAATGTATCTGATTCAGAAATTGTTTAATTTTCTTCGTACTACAAATACATTATGTTGGCTTCCTATCATCCGGTCACTCATTTTGTTCCCAAGATATCGTTTGTTTTCGCCTAGAAAACACGATCATTTCCATCGTCGTGATAATATGATGATGACGTAGCTGATTGTTACGCTGCTGCTGCTCTATTGTGAAATGTGTTAGTTGACTTTTAATGATTTAATAACAATGTGCTACGCTTGTACTACTAAAAACTATGCATCCCTCCATCCCATCAAATCCCATTCCATCTCATCCATTTGTCTCAACAGTAGCCAAATGAATGAAGTCACAGCCAGCCAACCAACCAGCCACCAAACAAAAGATGACTTATGCGAATCTTTGCCGTTGGCAACTTGTACCCACTGCTGGGCTACTTGCTCTCTTAACACGACGACGTCATCAAATTGTACTCCCATGGAGTCTGGTTGGTAGCCTCTGTCTCAGTCGGTCGGATGACTGCCTGAAATATTCCCATGATTAAAAATAAACGCAAGTACATTTGAATACTTGTCCAATGTAACCAAAGGAGGAGAGGAGAGTAGGGATTGTTTAAGTACGAGAGTAATGTTGAAAGTTTTGAAACCATTATCGATTGATTTTAATTATAATTTTAATTCGAATATAAAATATGTTCAATGAAATATCTTAAATTCTATTTTATAAAACGTATTTTCTTTTTCTTCTGCGCTTTCAATGTTTTTCATTTGATATTTAGAAATCGCCCACTTTTGTTAAGCGATTGAAGAAGATAAGAAACAGAAGCAAAAAAGCTGACTGACTAAAAACAAATATTGCGTGTTTAAGCGCCAATGAAGATGTTTTTATTAATTTGTTGTATCTTTTCTTTTTTATAGCCCCCTTCTTGCATAGAATGTAGAGTATATTCACTTGGTCCTAAAGTATGTAACTCATGGAGATAAAAAAAATATTCTTGGACGAAATTCTATATCCGTTTCTTTTGGAAAGACGATTGAGTCCAAAGTTGTGGATGAGAGAAATTTGTAAGAAATGAATAATATAAACTCTACTTTTTGATAAAAATAAACAATATTCAAACAAAGGACCTAAAGGATTAGGGGGAAGGTACTCTCTATCATCAGAGAGCGATATAATTTTGTATCAACTGAGGTTTTCCTACTGGTCAATTATAATCCGCTTAAACCAAGAGTGACCTAACCAACAGTACTGTCCAATTGACATAAATGAGATGTGTACAGCCAGTAATAAATGTCACTACAACATTTGTAAATAAATGTGCGTCAGAACAGTATCCCAGTTCAAATCAAATAATGAAAAATTTAAATTGAATTTTCTTCTTGATGGCTTTGTTAATCGTCAAAATAGTCGCATTTGGGAACAAAATCTTTTTTTTTTTATAGTGAGTCATCTTTTCAACTTGATAGCTTGACGTTGTGAACAAAATTTTATTTAGTGGCGGGGCTCGCAGTAGTTTTATCTTGGTGACTTCGTTATTCGTCAACATTTTTGAATTTGGCATTGAGAATCAAATGCATCAAATGTCTGAAGGCATCATCGTTGATCATAAATCAAACAGTTCACACAATGTCCTGATTATCCGGGAATGATATGGATGGTGTATGCACTATTTCCATACAAGCTGCGACAAAAATTAGAAGGAATCGAATGAATTGTCAAATTAAATAAAAAAGAGTTTTGTTTAACGTCTCATACGTCTTCAAATATTGTTAAAAAAATCCTTATACATTTACAAAGTTGGAGTAGTTACTGGCGTTGACATATGACAGCAGTCTTTTCTGACACAACCAGGAACAGTATAACAAAATTTGGTATAAGGTTAATTCCTGAAGTTTCATTGATACAAATTTATTTTAATTCAAAAAAAAATATTCCCGGACATAAAGGAATTTAACCCTTTAACCACAATCACACCTTCCCCTCATGTAACATAAAGTGAAGGCGAATCGTCATATATTTCTTATTTTAATATATACGTTAATACCAATATTTACCAGTGATTTGATATGAGTCCACAATTAAATGAACATTGTCAGTGACTCGAACAACGCCCAGATGCAAATTATCATTTTTTACGATTTCGAAATCTCGGATAAAACTACTTGTATCTGTTACTCGATGGTAACCAGTTTTTATAACTTAATAATTATCGAAGGCTTAATATATCTGCTCAACATTTGCAAAAAATCTGGGGATAATGGCTTACCATTTTTTTTGTTTATTAATAAATCATTTCAAGTATCCTGTCCATCCATTCCTACAAAGTCATAGACTGATTGGAGCATGTGTATTTTGCAATGCATACTTTTAGGGTAACAAATAAATTTACTATTGAAATATTTTGCTGTTTGTCTGAATACACATCAGAAAAATTATGTTTTATAACAAACTATTCAACCGTTGTCGTTGCTGTTGCAATGCTTAACTGAGACCCCAATGTATCAATATTTGTAAATGGCAAGGCATCGGTCGGCCTCACGATTACAGTTTTAAACGGGAGGAAATGAAATACACTGAGTAAGGACAACCTTCAGGTAAACCATTGTTTGAAAAGGAAAACGAATTTACACTGTTCAACGCAAAAGAACACTTCCACGAACTGAACGAAATTCCAAGATATAGACCAATAAAATAATCTCTAAAAAATAACTTTTCAACTATTTGTACATTTATGAACACAGCCACAGTAATATTTTCCCACGTTCACAATATACTGTATTGGAATGTTGTTTGCAGAATTTTGAAAACACATTTTTGAGAGTTTTTTTGGCGCTGATAACACAGTGTGTGCCGTCATATGAATTCAATTCCAGGTTGAGCAATTTAATGAGCATGTAATTTCTGATTTATGTGATCAGAATTTGCCATGAGGTCTATGCCATTCATGCTTTGAAGATGGAATTTCAGGGCAATATTAAAGAAATTCAGACTCTTTTTGCCAAAATGACAATGGAATCTTTTAACAAAAGTGGAATTTCATATTAATGCAATGAGAAATTTCGAAGAATTTTTTTAGTATTGGAAGATATTACTATATTTTTTTTGAAAATGTTCGAAAACAGTGGCAACCCTGTTAAAGTTTTGCATATTTTCCAAAGTGGGATTTTACTTAACCTGTCCTAACTTTAGTTCTGTAAAGAATTGGAAATTATTATTCTTTCTATTAAATATAGATGCAAAATGGTCTTGAGCCCGGACAATATCCCAGTTCAAATCAAATATTGATTACAGACCAAAAAAATACAAACGAAATACAAGAAAAAAATTCTTAAAAAAATATAGATTTTTTCTTAAAAAAATATTGATTTTTTCTTAAAAAAATATTGATTTTTTTTTAAAAAAATATTGATTTTTTCTTAAAAAAATATTGATTTTTTCTTAAAAAAATATTGTTTTTTTTTTTTTTTTTCAAAAAAAAAAATATATGGAAATTTATTTTTTAAATAATACCCTTTTTTGAAAAAAAAAATAATACCCTTTTTTATTTTTTTTTCTAATTTTGTCGATGTCGCAAGCAAAATTACAAAAGGTTAAAATTATTAAAATTTTTTAAACTTTTTTTGTTTAAAAGATATTGAGAATATATAAAAATTAAAAAATAAAATTATTAAAAAATATATACAGTCGAAATCTGTTATAATGACCGGAATGAAAGACCGGCGAGGCGAAATTCGAAATTAGCACAAATGAAGAAGTAATTGAGTGTAAAAAATAATGTAAACAGATTTTTGCTGATATCTCTGAAACTACTGAAAAATCCACTCTGTAATTTTCACATTATTTCGAACACATATCGTTACCCTAATATAAAAAAATCATATTTTTGAGAAATCGATTTTTCTTTTTATTGAAATAACCAAAAATATCTATTTGCAAAAAATATTATTTCTTTGTGTTAGGGTAATATAGTTATTTAAAGGTATATGTAGTTATTTTCTGAAAAAAATATATTAAAGTTTTTTCCACAAAAGTATTTTTAACGAATTGGTTTCGTTGGCTCATCCTTAATGACTTCCTCATAAAATCTGTGAATTTTTAAATGAATGGCACATATTTAAAACTTTCAAACTTATTAAATGCAGGAGGGTGTTTACGGTACGACCTGGTCTAACTAAAATTGTTTTTCTAATTTTCATAGCATTTTCATTTCGATCGGCATTCATAGCTAATATTCACGTTATAGAAAATCGAAATCTTTGAAAACATGTTGGCCGCTTGGTTGGCTGACTAGCCGGCCGGCTGGCAATTTGCATAAATTTCCCCAGAACAACACAGTGAGTGTGTGTTTTCTTTCTTTTTCACTTGTTCGGCGGAGGAGGCGGGAGGGAGTCTGTCTATCGCGTGTGTGAGTGAAATTGCTACTAAGCGGGTGGGGTGGAGGCGGTATGGATAAACACGAGTAGAGCACACAGACAGACTATATTTGACCCAATTAATTAATTAATCAATCGTTCATGAAATGTGCTTGTTATATTAATATTTATAATTTCTCTTTTTTTCTCCCCCTCTCTCTCTATGTGTGTGTGTTTTGCAGGCGATTAGTAAAAAATTATCAGCCTAAGAAGAAAGAAGAAGAAGATAATGAGTAAGTACAAACAAACAAACAGTATAAATTATTTTATTTACACAAACATATTTCAAACAAATGCTGACTGACTATACGACTCGGACTACTGTATTTTTAATGTTTAGTATAATTTTAGTGTTTTCTATTTTTGGCCATTGTGTTATACTTTATTTTTTCTAAAAATACTGTACGCTTTTCGCAAATTAGATTTTTGTGTTTATCGTTTGATATAAGCAGCAAACAAAACAAAAAAAAAACATTAAGAATGTTCTTGTTTGAACATTTGCCAAATTGTTAATAGACATACTTAGAATAATCGAAAGCGAGTAAAATAATGTATTTAATTACAGTCGATCACAAAACAAAGGTATTCCGATAAATAAGAAAAAATGCAGGCAGTTATCCATATTATTGGCTGAAATTAAATAAAATTGAAAAAAGTACTATGGAAACTGGGAAAATACAAAATTAAATGAAAAAAAAATCAAATTGAAATTCAGAAATGTAAATTCAAATTGAGAAAATAAAGAATGAAAATCAGAAATGTAAATTGATATGGAGAAAATACAAATTGAAATTTAGAAATGGAAATTGAAATTGAGAAAATACAAAATGTAAATTAAAATTGAAATTGAGAAAATACTAATTGAAATTCAGAAAAGTAAATTGAAATTGAGAAAATACAAATTGAAAGTCAAAAATGTAAATTGAAATTGAGAAAATACAAATTGAAATATAGAAATGGAAATTGAGAAAATACAAATTGAAATTTAGAAATGGAAATTGAAATTCAGAAATGTAAATTAAAATTGAAATTGAGAAAATACAACTTGAAAGTCAAAAATGTAATTTGAAATTGAGAAAATACAAATTGAAATTTAGAAATGCAAAATGAAATTGAGAAAATAAAAATGAAATTCAGAACAGTAAATTGAAATTGAGAAAAATCAAATTGAAAGTCAAAAATGTAAATTGAAATTGAGAAAATACAAATTGAAATTTAGAAATGGAAATTGGAATTGAAATTCAGAAATGTAAATTAAAATTGAAATTGAGAAAATACTAATTGAAATTCGTAAAAGTAAATTGAAATTGAGAAAATACAAATTGAAAGTCAAAAATGTAAATTGAAATTGAGAAAATACAAATCGAAATTCAGAAATGCAAAATGAAATTGAGAAAATAAAAATGAAATTCGGAAATGAAAATTGAGAATAACAAATTGAAATTATAATTTTCAATTTGTATTTTTTCAATTTCAATTTACATTCCTGAATTGTTGTTTTTTTCTTCTCAATTTCAATTTGCATTTCTCAATTTCAATTTCTGAATATCAATTTGTTTATTCTCAATTTCAATTTTCATTTCTCATTTTCAACTTGTATTTTCTGTTTTCAAATGACAGACAAGATTCTAGATTTTCTATTTATTTTTTAATCTACAAGTTTCATCATCGTTAATCTTTCAATTTCATTTCGGAATTTCAATTTTTATTTTCTCAATTTCAATTTCAATTACTGAATATCAATTCGTATTTTCTCAATTTAAATTTTCATTTCTCAATTTTAATTTACATTTTTCAATTTTCATTTCTAATTTTCAATTTCAATTTACATTCCTGAATTGGATTTTTTCTCAATTTCAATTTGCATTTCTCAATTTCAATTTCTGAATATCAATTTGTTTATTCCCAATTTCAATTTTTATTTCACATTATCAAATTGTATTTTCTGTTTTAAAATGACAGACAAGATTCTAGATTTTCTTTTTTAATTTAAAAGTTTTATCATCATTAATCTTTCAATTTCGTTTCTGAATTTCAATTTTCATTTTCTCAATTTCAATTTTCATTTCTGAATTTCAATTTGTATTTTCTCAATTTCAATTTCAATTACTGAATATCAATTCGTATTTTCTCAATTTAAATTTTCATTTCTCAATTTTAATTTACATTTTTCAATTTTCATTTCTAATTTTCAATTTCAATTTACATTCCTGAATTGGATTTTTTTCTCAATTTCAATTTGCATTTCTCAATTTCAATTTCTGAATATCAATTTGTTTATTCCCAATTTCAATTTTTATTTCACATTATCAAATTGTATTTTCTGTTTTAAAATGACAGACAAGATTCTAGATTTTCTTTTTTAATTTAAAAGTTTTATCATCATTAATCTTTCAATTTCGTTTCTGAATTTCAATTTTCATTTTCTCAATTTTTATTTACATTTCTGAATTCCAATTTGTATTTTCTTAATTTAAATTTTCATTTCTCAATTTCAATTTGTGTTTTCACAATTTCAATTTTCATTTCTCAATTTCCACTGGTATTTTCTGTTTTCGAATGACAAATCATTCTCCAGATTTTCTATTTCTTTCTTTTCAAACATACAAGTTGTATCATCATTAAGCTCTGCCCTTAAAAGGTTCTTTTGAAATTGATCATTGGCCAAGTCATGTAGATTTTCTAGAATATTTTCCTCTGGCGTGTGCTCAGCAGCATCATCATCACATTTGGCACACGTATGACAGTCATTTCATTCTGTTTCCTAAATAAGTTTAGCACTATCGCGCCCGCCCGCTGGCCATCACCATAATAATCATACATGAGATGGATGACAGGCATGACACCACACCACTTGTTGCCGGTCGGTCGTTAGGTTGTTTACATGATTCGGCCAACAAAAGAATAAATTTAGCGTCACACTTGATGTGGGGTGACATCATTCCATTGTAAATGTTTTTTTTTTTTGTTTTTCTATTAAATAATCTTAGCATAACTATCATTCTCCAAATGGAGGGTGACAACGACAACATGAATGAATTAACGAATTGATTCTCGACAAAAAGGTGGTATTTCGAAAAAAGAAACATTTAATTTTCATTAGAAACAAATGAACACTAATGAAGTGAATAACTGTGGTATTTGTTGATTTGAGAAGACCAAACGGCTGAACTGAGGGTAATGAAATTTGGTTCCCAATTTTACGGAGATGCGTAGTAAGAAATAATTTTTCTAAAATCGTACCTTTAGGCGAAGGTAAAAGGAGGGTGGTCACGACCATGAAGTAGCGGTTTACTTTTCCCTTGGTACTTTATGACGGAAAAGGAATGAAAGGGGATAAAAATGGTTCCAATCAAAGTGTTGTAACTGGATTCGTGAAATTCGTTGTCTAATTCCATCTTACTACGTAGACACACAAGATATGGACAATTTTAAACATTTGTATTTTTCGGTGAAAAGCGGAAAAAAGGGGATAAAAATGGTGTTTACATCAAATCAGTGTGTAACAACAAGAATCGTGCCATCTAACTGAGGTATTCACTGTCATCTTACTGAGGATTTTCAAAAAATTAACGATAATTTAAGAGGGATAAAAATAGTACCAACCAAAGTCATGCAAAAAAGGACAAAAAGGGATAAAACTTAATTATAATCATAAAACATGTTGGTGTGCAGAATAAGGTAATTTTTAAATTTGTACTGATAAGAAGGGATAAAAATGGTACCAATTGAATTTTTACGTCTAGAATCGTAAAATTTAGTGTGTACTGCCTTCTAAACGTATTGACGAGCAAAATAAGATGATTTTTTAAAATTGTACTTCCCGGGGGAAAATGCGATAAAAAGGGTTACCATTCAAAAAAGTGTTGCAGTTAGAATAGTGAAATTCGGTGTGCACTGTCTGATAATGAAAATAGGATCATCACAAAAATACGAATATTCCATCTATTTTTTTTACTAAAATTAAGATTTTCGTCGTAGGTACCTTTAATAAATGTACTCTCATTTTGGATATATTGGTCCTATCACACCCGCTTATATGCTCAATTAATGGTAATTATGATGTCTATAAATGTTGCAAAAATCACTTTCACACAGAAACAGTGGTAGGAACAACTAACCAACAACGTCCATTTTTTTAATATTTTCTGGCACGAACAAAATCATAAAATTTAAAAAAATCATGATTTTTTAAGTTGTGCTAAAAGTTCTATTTTGTATAAAAGAATATATTGTTTTAGTTTGTAATAGACATTTTTGAAGAAAATTTATGATAAAAAATATATGAATAAATGCAAAAGTTAATTTAAAAATTAATTTAATTTTAAATTTAATTTTTACGAAAAAATATTTTTTTAAACAAAAATTTAAAAATAAAGATTTAAAAAAATCTTTTGCGTATACAAAGAGTTATGATAAACTTCTACATTTATCCAATGTTTTTACGTTAGAATGTAATACTTTTTTTATTCTTAATGATTTTTTCGTGCCACAAAAATAGACCTTTTTCCCAAAAATATATTAAAAAAACAATTTTAAAAATAGATCTAAAAAATAGATTTTTTCAAAAAAAAAAATAGATTTTTCCACAAAAAAAAAATAGATTAAAAAAAAAACAATTTTAAAAATAAATCTAAAATAAAATTTTCCAAAAAAAAAGATTTAAAAAAAAAAAACAATTTTAAAAATAGATCTAAAAAATAGATTTTAAAAAATAGATTTTAAAAAATAGATTTTAAAAAATAGATTTTAAAAAATAGATTTAAAAAAATAGATTTTAAAAAATAGATTTTTATAAAAAGATTTAATTTTTTTTTAATTTGCATTCTATTAAATATAGAAGCAAAATGGTCTTGAGCCAGGACAATATCCTAGTTCAAATCAAATATTGATTACAGACCAAAAAATACAAACGAAAAAACTAAAACAAATGAGCGTTGGCACGCCAGAAGTATTGCTGGGTAACTATACCTGCACATACACATACTTACATATGCAACCCAATGAGATGCTTGTAAGATGGCATGTGTGCTTTATTACTTGGTGCGATTTTTTAAACGCAAATTCGGCAAGTGAGTTGTGCTTCTCGTTCGTTTGTGAGAATCATCTCCTTATAGAGGCCGGGTTTGATGTTGAAAAGTCGCTTCGAAGCCACTTGAATAGACTTTTGACATGGTCGAAATCATGATCGTGGTAGTCTGCAGCCAAGTAATAAATGTCACCATGCCATTTGTAAATAAATTTGCATTCTATTAAATATAGAAGCAAAATGGTCTTGAGCCAGGACAATATCCCAGTTCAAAAATCAAATATTGAGTACAGACCAAAAAAATGCAAACGAAAAAACTAAAAAAAAAACAATTTTAAAAATAGATCTAAAAAATAGATTTTTATAAAAAAAACTTTAAAAAATAGATTTTTATAAAAAAAAATATTTTTTTTTTTTTGAAAAATTATTTTTTTTTGATTTTCGATTAAAAAATAATTTTGTTCGAGATTAAAAAAAAATTGAAAAACATTTTTTTTCGAAATTTTTATTTTTATGTGCTGTTCCTAGACCAATATTTCTATCCGAATGTATAATTCGCAATATTTGTAGCCATCATGAGTACCTTTAATTTGACATATGAGAGAGTACAAATATTTAAAAAATTGGAATTTCTGGAAAAATTTAAAAAAATAACCATAAATAACTTTTTATATCGGTTTCGATTTAGAAAGCCAAAATACATCCGAAAATGTTATATGTATATGATCCTCTGACAAAATTTTTGTTGCATAGTAATACAGATATATGCATGAAATTCAGAGTATTTTTAATAGATATTCTTCTCTTTCATTTGATACCCATAACGTATTTGTATATCTCACAAAAGTATGAAAATAAATTATTAAAACAACAAATGTCACTTGAAAAATATTTTTCCACCAAAATCTACAACGTTGGTACCTCTCAGGGAACCACTACTTTCAGAGACTTTCAGACTTAGACCACTTTCATTCTTCTCAAAATGGCAATTTTTTTATTTTTTTCGCAAAAGTAATATAAAAAATGAAAGAAAACAAAAAAATATTTTGTTAAAAAAATTTAAAAATAAATAAATATTTACAGGTTGAAAATGTATATTGAAATTATTTTTACTTTTCAAATAATTTCATTTTATATGTTATTCAAATCGCCTAAAATGGACATTATAAATAGTAAATAGTCTTAGACCACTTTCAAACTAACACTAAAGTCGATCCATTCTAGTTAAGTGTCTAAAATTTCATATTTTTTGAAAATCGGAAAATGTTGCTTTATTCGCCATATCGATTCGATTAAATGACGTATCAGACCAATTTGAGGCCCTTTAGGTATTGAGAGTGCCACAATCTATACGTCATAACGGGAAGTTTTACAACCGTTCTTATGATTAGCTAAAAAAAACTAAATAAATCATAATTTTCGTGGATATTTGCAATGAAATACTGCTTTTGGCCATCCCTAATTCGATTGACTTTCAATTTAAATTTCCTTCCTTAGATTTCATTTCAAAGAAAGTATTTTCAAGTTTTTTTTTTCAGACCTTGAACAAAACCAAAAATCCACATTTCAGAGATACAAACAAACCAAAAAAACTAAATTGGATTAACACCAAAACCTACAAATTGTTTACATGGTGAAACACGGTGGTGATCTAAGATAACGCAACAAAACCACCGACAAACCCTTATCGGCAAAAGTGTCTCATATCCGTTAACAATAAATCCGTGCAAGTGGCCGTTATGACCATAACAAATCTCTTTTTGGAGTGGTCATAAAAGCCACAACGAAGCCCTTTGCTATCGAACACCCACATGCCCACTTACAAATCTAACGACGTCGACGAACAACACTAACGTCGTCGTTACGTCAATTCATCAGAAACTCCGGCACAAAATTGTACATGTCATTACATTTCACGTGTCGACACGTCGGTCGGTGGTAGTGGCTCACAAGAAAGAGCCCACGTCTAGTTGGGAACTACTTCAAAAGAAAAAAACCACAACATAAACATTCTTATGAACATTTTGTTGGCTCAAAAGCCAAATGGTATAAAGAAAGTTATTAGAATTTTTAGAATTTGAAAAAATTGGAAATGTGAGAAGAAAAAATAAAATTAATCCAAATCCATAAATCAGACATTTTTTGGAAACGTGCGAGAAAAAATTAAAGTAATCCGATCATGAATTATATTTTTTTTTGGAAATGGTCCGGCCAAAATAAAAATTTTCCAATTTTCCAGATGAACACATTTGGAAGAGAATTTCGTTAGGTCCTATCCCTGATTCCAACTAACAAACAATACGATTTTTACTCATAATATCATCAGATTTATTTAAATAAGAATAGTTCCTTTTTCAAATGAAGCTAGAACCATCCCTGTGGTATCCCTCGTTTAGTAGGAGATGCCAGTGTTGGACTTGATCCAATCCAAGTAGCTGGTGAGGCGAGTGAAGGCAGCTGGGTAACCCTTGGCGCAACCGGCCGACGAACCGAAGGAGGTCAAACCAACTTGCACCTTGGTGGATTCCAAAACCAATGGGCCACCAGAGTCACCGTTGCAGGTCGAGACACCACCGGGGGTCGACACGCAAATGTTCGAGGAGGTCACAATGGAGGTGCCATAGGTGGCAGCACACACGGTATTGGTGATCACCTGCATGCGGGCCCATTGCAAGGCGTTGGTCACACCGGTGGCAGAATCGGAGATTTTACCCCAACCGGAAGCGATGACATAATCACCGGCATAGGTGGAGTAGGAGCTGGCCACGGCGGGAATTTTCACAGCTTGGATCTTGGTCGAGTAAGAAACGGAGGGGATCTTCACCAAGGAGATATCGTTTTTCAAGTTTTTGCTGTTCCAGCCACTGTGGATGATGATGTCGCTGCTGGGCACGGTATAGGTGACTTCAGCCTGGGTACGGGTGGTGGCACCCAAGTACACAGTGACGGACAAAATACTGAAAGGATTTCAAGGGAACAATAAATCATAGGTCTCGCGAAAAAAACCCCTCAACTTACCCATCGGTACAGTGAGCAGCAGTCAAAACCCAGTTCTTGCCAATCAAAGAGCCACCGCACCAGGCCGAGGACAGAGCGTTGACCTTCAAGGATAGACCGACTTGGTAGGGGAATTGGCCAACACTGGCAGCATTGCCATTGGTAATGCGACCCTCACCTTCAACGACGGGCATAACAACATTGCGCGATTCAATGTTGTTGGCTCTCAAGTCAAAAGCCGAGGCGGTGGCCAAAGCCAAAGCGAAAATAATCAAGAATTTCATGTTGCCGGGTTCGATACAACTGATACGCTGCCCTAGAACAGGCCAAGGCTTTTATAGGTGAATTTTGGCGAAATTATCAATGCCAAAAATATGCATTTCTTATCGAAGTCAGTGAGTTAATGCCATGAGCCATCAAATAAATTCAAGTGGCCCACAAATCATCGATAACATTATTTGTGCAGAGATATTTCGTCGGTTGGCCTAAAGACAGACAAAGCAAAACTCAAGAGGTCTGCCTCTTTCTCTTCGCGAAAAATAAGTCAGAAAAAATTAACAACGTCAGCCAGTTGCAAAGTAATATGCCAATGCCTTCCTCAAAATGCTTCGATCAATTCAAAAAATTTAGTCAATATTATGATATCATAACACTGTCCGACAGTCCATAATTACACTTGAACCAGACGATATACATCTGAAACTATAGGTGAAATAGAGTAAATTGGCGTTTTTATACCCTCCACCACCAGGATGGGGGTATACAAACCATGTCATTCCGTTTGTAACACCTTGAAATATATATTCTTAATCGCCATAAAATTCTAAGACGATCTGGCCATGTCCGTCCGTCTGTCCGTGTGTTGAAAGCACGCTAACATCTAAACAAAAGGAGCTAAGACGTCCAAATTTTCCACAAATACGTCTTATAGTCGTAGATCGGTTGGGATTGAAACTGGGCGAAATCGGCCCAAAGGGAAAAATTTTTCCCTCACAAGGACTAAAAATACCCATAATAACCCCTAATATTTATTTTATTAAGGGTATTTAAGCATTTTTTTTAATATGTCTGCTTGTACTTTCTTGATATTGGGTATCCGCATTCACCCTAAAACAAAAAGGCGCACCATAAAGTGCTTCTTATTCGTAGGGGGTGAAATGGGACAAAATGGGACAAAAAGGGATAAAAATGGTACCTATCAAACGACAACAGTTAGAAACACGAAATTCGGTCTGTACATCCCTTTAATTGAGTAGATACATAATATAAAAGTAATTTTTCCAAATTCGTACTTTAAGGGGTAAAATGGGAATACAGGGATAAAAATGGTACCAACCCAACGGCTGAAATTCGGTGTAAACATTCCTCTGATTGCAAAGACAAGTAAAATACACGGATTTTTCAAAATTCGTACTTTTTGTGGTTAAAATGAAAAAAAGGGATAAAAATAGTACCAATCCGGCTAGAGTCATGAAATTCGGAATATACATTCCACTGACTGTGTAGACACGGAAAATAAACTGATTTTTCGAAATTCGTACTTTTTTGCGGTCAAAATAGAAAAAAAGGGGATAAAAATAGTACCAACCAAATGACCGCAGCTAGAGTCATGAAGTTCGGAGTATACATTCCTTTGACTACGAAGACATGAAAAATAGAAGGGTTTTTTCCAAAATCGTACTTTTAAGGGGTAAAATGGGAATAGAGGGATAAAAATGTTACCAACCAAAAGGCTGTACCTAAAATAATGAAATTCGGTGTATACATTCCTCTGATTGCATAGACAAGTAAAATACACGGATTTTTTCAAAATTCGTACTTTTTGGGTTTAAAATGAAAAAAAGGGATAAAAATAGTACCAATCAAATGACCGCAGCTAGAGTCATGAAATTCGGAATATACATTCCACTGACTGTGTAGACTCGGAAAATAAACTGATTTTTCGAAATTCGTACTTTTTTGCGGTCAAAATAGAAAAAAAGGGGATAAAAATAGTACCAACCAAATGACCGCAGCTAGAGTCATGAAGTTCGGAGTATACATTCCTTTGACTACGAAGACATGAAAAATAGAAGGGTTTTTTCCAAAATCGTACTTTTAAGGGGTAAAATGGGAATAGAGGGATAAAAATGTTACCAACCAAAAGGCTGTACCTAAAATAATGAAATTCGGTGTATACATTCCTCTGATTGCATAGACAAGTAAAATACACGGATTTTTTCAAAATTCGTACTTTTTGGGTTTAAATTGAAAAAAAAAAGATAAAAATAGTACCAATCAAATGACCGCAGCTAGAGTCATGAAATTCGGAATATACATTCCTCTAACTGTGTAGACACGGAAAATAAACTGATTTTTCGAAATTCGTACTTTTTTGCGGCCAAAATAGAAAAAGGGGATAAAAATAGTACCAACCAAATGACCGCAGCTAGAGTCATGAAGTTCGGAGTATACATTCCTTTGACTACGAAGACATGAAAAATAGAAGGGTTTTTCCAAAATCGTACTTTTAAGGGGTAAAATGGGAATAGAGGGATAAAAATGGTACCAACCAACCAAACGGCTACACCTGGAATAATGAAATTCGGTGTATACATTCTCTGATTTCGTAAATACTTAAAATAAACAGATTTTTCGAAATTCGTATTTTTGGGGTTAAAATGAAAAAGGGGATAAAAATAGTACCAATAAAATGACCGCAGCTAGAGTCATGCAATTCGGAGTATACATTCCTCTGACTGCGTAGACACGGAAAATAAACGGATTTTGGGAAATTTTTACTTTCAAGGGATACAATGGTACAGAGGGATAAAAATAGTACCAACTAAACGACTACAGCTAGAATGATGAAATTCTAATTGCGTAGAAACGTCAAGAGGTTAATACTTTTGGAATTAAAATAGAATGGAAATACAACAACCTGTAGCACCCACTATCTACCAATATTTATGGTATTTAAGCTCTTTGAAAATATAAATATAAGAATATTTATATTTTAATTTGAAATAAATAATGTTTTGAAATAATAAAAATATTATATTTATTTATAAAATTATGTTTTCAATATTTGTTTTGGTTTTGCTTTGGCTGTAAACAATTTATATTTTCCTGTCATATTACTACTGCACTTCTACGAAAATCGACAGCCTCTGTGGAATGCAATCCATGGTGGAGGGTATATAAAGATCGGCCCGGCCGAACATAACGCCGTTTTTTCTTGTTTTTTAATTGTCGGATTACACCGTATCCATGAGACTAAGACTTTTGACTAAATATGTTTTTTTTCTTCTCTTAAGTTGTCTGGCATTTTAGCTGACAATATGAAAAATAAATAGGCGTCTAATATGCATGTAGTACCACAATATGTATATATATATGTAAACAAGTACATCCAAATGTACACCTATGTTACTATAAAACACCGGTATTTATATATTTAACGCCAGCAAAGAAAGTTGAATGACTGGTAGACGGACACTTGAATTGGACACGATAGATTGATGGCTGTCAATTAATAATAAAAACAAATATTTGTGTAAATACATATGTATGTATGCATGTATGTTATCTATGTATACGTGTAAACACAAACCAAAAAATATGCGAAATTCTTTTTTTTATTTTTGGGTGCCCATAAAATGACATAAATAAACAAATAAATTAATTACAATATGCAAATGACTATGAACCAGCCAGCCATCTAGTCATACAGCCATACATGTAAAACGACTCTAATGGCCAAAGAAGAAGACAAATACAATTTAACTGTTTCTTTACAAAGTAAGCATTATTTTCTATACGAATGTATTTGGAGATCTTAGTAAATGGGAATCACCTTCCCCCCTTTGATCATTCTATCGAAATTGATGTGTTAGCTATGACGATATATTGATTTGTTAATATTTTGTGTTAGAAACTTTTTGAAAATTTTTAATATTTGAAAATACAGTTGAACTTCGATTAACCGTGATGCTCGGGACCGGGCTAATCACGGATAACCGAAAATCACGGTTAAAAGAGGTAAAATTTTACATGTATAAATTTTATTATTTTTATTTATTTTTGACAAAAACATGTAAATCTGCGTCTACAAATAACTTATCATATCTGTAGGAATACATACATTTATTTAAAAAAATCTTGTATGGAAGTCTGTCTTATGCTTTTAGCTTTTGATTGTTCTTCCAACAAATGAGTTTGTATGCGATATATTTGCATTTTATCTGGTTCTGAAATACTTGGACAATTAAAGTTTTCTAAAAAACCTAACAAAATACTACTAGCCTCTATTGCCTGAGTCAATGTAGGCGTTTCGTCCGCATTTCCTCCATCTGATTCCTCGGAATTTGAATCAAGCTCATCTTCTTGGCTTTGGGTAACCATGTCTACGATTTCGTTTTCAGATATAATAGCAAACGGAGCGACATCAGAGTCGCACACCATCCACTTTTCGACAGCATCAATCGTACATCCAGACGGTATGGTTATATCTGTTTGTATCTCAAGGCCATTTGGAGATAGTAGTTATTCCAAACTCTTTTTAAAACTTGTGGAGTTACAGAGTCCCACGAAGCTGCGGCTGCCCACAAAGCTGTCTTAATATTCAAAGATTTAACGAACTCACGTCTGTCATTAGCACCAACAAGTTTTTGAACGATCAGTTTACGGTAGTGACATTTGAAGCTCCGAATTACTCCTTGATCCATAGGCTGAATCAAGGACGTGCAATTTGGTGGGAGATATTTTACTGTAACGTTTTCAGATATCATAGCATTTACATCTGGGTGTGCTGGACAGTTGTCTAATAGTAAAAGTATTTTACAGTTATTTTTGAGACCGATGCGCCGTTGCTTCTGGTACAAAATTTTGATTCAACCACTCCAGAAATAGCTGTTGTGTTACCCCAGCTTTCTTATTAGATTTATAAATCACAGGAAGGTGTTCAACGTTTTTTAAAGCTCTTGGATGGGCACTTTTTCCTATTATCATCAATTTACACTTGTGAGTTCCTGCAGCATTTGAACAAACTAACAGTGTGATTCTCTCCTTGGATTCCTTGTACCCTTCAATAGAGTATTCATTACCACTAGCCAAAGAACTCTGAGGCAAACTCCTCCAAAATAGACTGGTTTCGTCTGCATTGTAGATCTGTTCAGTTGTAAGTTGTTCGTTTTTAATGATTTCATCCAAGTCGTAGCAGACTCATAATCAGCACACTCCTTTTCTCCCGTAGATTTCAGTCGACGGATTCCATGACGTTTTTTGAATTTATCCAACCAACCAAATGAATAAGGGCACTCTGAATTCATGTTTATAAATTCAAATGGAACATTTTTGCCTTTTCGACAATCATTTCGCCTGAAGTTCAGAAGCAAATTTCAGTTTAAGTTCATACAATATCTCGATTTCAGTTAACTTACCTGAAATTGGAGTTCCCTTAAATCTTTCTTGCCGAAACCATTCATATGTTGCGAAATCAACTTTTGGATTTTCGGATGTTTTTAGTGTATATCTGTGTTTAAGGCCAAGCATGAATCAGTATTGAATCACATGGACATGTGCATCACGGATAATAGAGGTAAAAAATCAACCACTCAGAGATGTGTGTGTATTATACGAAAAAAACAAACAAGCAGTCATATGGACATGTGCATCACGGATAATAGAGGTAAATCACGGTTAATAGAGGTAAAAAATCAACCACTCAGCTTCACGGTTAATAGATAATCACTGTTAATAGAGTCACGGTTAATCGAAATTCAACTGTAGTATCTTTGTACTATTATTTTTCTATTGACTGTTATTATTGCACATATATTTTCGTGTGTATCCTAAAAATTTTTTTCTTCTTTAGCTTCGATTCGCGAGGATAAATTCACTGTTTGGTGTCCTTCCATCGTAGAAATGCTTGGACTGAAACATTTTAAATTAAAGTATTGTCTCAGATATTGGTGCCCATTTCATGTTAATGAATTCACCTGGCCCTCTTAGAATACTTTTAAACTCTTACTGGTTTATTTTGCAGTACAAATTGATCTGTTGGAACATTTTTAACTGGCCTTTCTAGAATTCATTGAAACACAAGTTGATCCTTTGAGGTTGAGTTTCAAACTAGTTGTTTAGAGTAGTTTGAGTCTGGAATTGGTCTTTAATTAAAACTGGTCTTCTTACTACAGTTGGGTTATGAAACTGTGCTTATAAGAGGCTAAATCAACTTAAACCTAACTTCGAAAATTGGTGTAGATCGTCGTCAATTTTGTATTTGTCGTATTGATGATATGAAATGGTCTATAATTATATTTGCATATCTGATCAAAAAGTGGTTGGATGCCTGCTACTCACAGATAATAATTAATCAATACCATGTAAAGTGATGACTTTGAACTTGATTTCCTATTAATAATAATGAAATCGTTAGACCTTTGACTAATGACTGTGCCACATACGAAACCTATCATATCTTAGTTTTCTGTTTATAGCTGATCTTTAATTTCATTTCATCAATTTCCATTTGCAGATTCACATCATGGCAAGCTTTCCGCAAGGTTCTCAATGAAATCAGTGATTTGGCTGGACAACGGGAAGTGGTTGCTGAATCCCTGCAATTACAAATAATCCAAGGCATTTCATTGCTTTCCAAAACATTACGGGATGAACGAAAAGTAAGTTGTAAATGAATTTAAAATTCCACTCCCAATTCCAATTATTAAATATTAAATAATTTCCTTTCCACTTTCAACAGAAATGTCTTACCAATGGTACATATTTGCATCAAAACCTCACCACACAATTGGCCTCGTTGGAGCGAGCCAAACGTAACTATGAGAAAGCTTATCGCGATTCGGAAAAAGCTGTCGATAACTACAAAAAGGCTGATATGGACTTGAATCTAAGTCGAGCTGAAGTGGAGCGTTACAAGAACATAATGACAGCGAAGATACAACAGTCGGACGATGCGAAAAATGAATATGCCAATCAGTTACAGAAATCCAACAATCTACAGCAGCAGCATTACAATGAGCTATTGCCAGAGGTTCTACCCCTTCCCTTACGAAAATGGCCATATAATAGATATCTAATATATATTTTGGTATTTCATTTTTTTAGGTCTTCAATCGCCTGCAGGAGCTGGATGAGAAACGTACACGGGGTATACGAGAATTTATTATTGGCGCCGCCGATGTTGAATCCTCGGTAGCACCCATCATAGGCAGATGTTTGGAGGGCATGGTGAAGGCGGGTGAATCGATCAATGAAAAGGAGGATTCATACAAAGTTATCGAAAGGTTAGATTTGTTATAAGAGAGTTGTGCTTTTTGTGGAACTAGATTTATTTGGAAATGTTTTCTTTTTACAGGTATCAGTCTGGTTTTACACCACCACTCGATATACCCTTCGAGGATTTGTCGAAACTAGATGCCCTCGATTCTTCACAAGAATCCCATTATAATCATGTACAGTCCAGTCATTTAACCGTTAAGGGTACCATAAGTGCTAATAAAATTAAGAAGCGTGTGGGGATTTTCAATATATTCGGCAGTAATAAGGTAAGATTCATTTCCAGCCCCACGTGTGGCAGCTCTTCTTAAAGCGGTGTTTACATTGTCCCATCCGAACGTGGTTGGAAAGCAAATATCAAATGTCTGTTCATCAATATGCCTATTGATGCGAGCGATGTTTCCAATCGAATTGTAATTGTGACATAAAATCTTCCATTCATAACTCTGATTTTTGTTGGATTATAAACATGGATGTTGGGGCCCATTTGCCACGAACCATCTAGTTCGACTCAGGAAAGTTATTCCGTTATAACTTCCTTACAAATGCTCGGAAGTTGGGCTCTGAGGGTGGGGTGTATATATTGTGTTGGTTCAACCGACTGAAACTTACATAGTTGTTATATTCTTCTCTCAAAGAAACTATTCCGAAACGTGCTGTTTTCCGAAAAGAAAAAAAAATAAACAATTTACACAAAGACTTCAAATGAAGTCGCCCTTCATCAGAAAACAGAAAACGAAAGAAAATCTTCATGAACATATTTTATACGATCTGATTTTATCCACACTCTCAATTCGACTTCACACCTTGATGGGACAATGTAAACAAGACTTAAGTAGTTAGTACATGTTTTTGGTTTTCATTTTATTATTATTACATCTAATTCGATATTCAATCAAACTGTTTGTGCAAATTTTGAAAAAGTATTTATCATTTGATTTTCGTCTAAGTACTCATAAAGTCTCTCTCTTTTTTATTTGTTTCTTTCTTTCATTCTCTACTCCGTCTTGTGCTTTTCGTGTCAAATCTTTTATGTTGTCGTATTTTCTTTTTGGTTTATTTTATTTTTGTTTTGTGTTCGAAAAAAAATCATGCATTTTTCGCAAATGCATCTTCTCTTCTCATGCAAAAAACCAACCAACCAACCAACAAACAAACAAAACACACTCTCGTATATCGAATGCATTCCACCACCAACAAATGGACGTTTATTAATTTCATATTGATTTTTGTTGTTTACTTTCCACTTAATGTAAGTACAAAATATCCAAAGTCGAACATCGAGAAAGTTATATGTTTTTTTTTGTCTCTCACATTTGTTAAGAAGGCTCTTTACCTGCCGCCCCGCCCCCCATTACTACCTACCTATCACCCCGTCACATCATACTCCTCGCTCAATTCGAACAACTAGAAATTGGTCTCAATTTGTGTTGTTTTATTTAATACGTTTTACGTTTTTTATGTGTTCTTTGTCGAATTAATTTATTTGTTACTCACTGGTGTGACAACACCTCGTTTATTTTACTATTTCTACTAGTTTTATTTTTCGTTTGTTACTTACATTATACATACTCGTCGTACATACATATTTACATTCATATCTCCATCCAAATGTGTACATATCCAAAAAGTTACCTATTCCAAATTTTGATTTGCATCATAATTTTCCAAAATTACCCGTATATTGTTGTGTAACATTTGAATCCAGTGTCATTTGCTTCATTTTTCAGTGATGTTTTTGTTTTCATTGGAAATTCTATTGTCTAAAATTCCCACAGATTCTGCGTCTGAAATAGATAATTTTCCATTATGTTTAAATCAAGTAAAAAGGACTTTCAAGTTCATGTTTTACTTTTGTATATATTATTAATATAAGAAAATTAATTTAGTTTTTTTATTATGAAGGAAAAATGGGAATATATGTTACCGGCTTCTTGGGGAAGAAATCAGAAATATCAAAGTGAATTTAACAATATGGCCGAGACATAAAAAATATTTTTGAGTGCATTCAGACACATATATATTAGGATGGGTCACGAAAATAAATTGCTGTGCAGTCTGTGAGCAAAACGCCCCATTCCATTCAATTCAATTTTTTTCAAAATTATAGACTTTAAATATAAATTTTTGTTCATGTCTTTTTTCAGAATTATTATTAAACGTTTAGATTTTTTGTGGTTTTTCAAAGTGACAGCTAAACACTCATATTTCTTGGAAACATTTTGTAACAGGTGTTATGACAAATAAATAAATACCTTTTGATGATGCCCAAATGAGAAATATCAAACAAAAAATGACCACACTTGACTCCATTTTAGTGAAATAATTTAATACAGAAGATGGTCTTTCGGAGCCAACATTTTTAGACTCTTTTACAAAAATTAGCGCTGTGGCGTCAATTTCCTTCTGATGTTCATCGAAAGGCTATTTTTTTTTTATAAAATACTTCATTAAATACGAGAAAGTTTTCAGTTGCCAATATGAAAAAAAAAACACAAAAGAACCAATAATTCCACCAATGAGTTACTCGTAAGATAAGAATCAAAATTTATATTTAAAGGGTCTATTACTTTAGAAAAAAAGTTTTAACAAAAATGTAACACAAATTAAAAATTGCACGGAAAACATGATTTTTAGCTTGATCTAGGAACAAAATATTTTGCAAATCATCAGTAATCAAACCAAACTTTATTTTCGTAGGTTGACTGGAAATTGTTTTTCCATTTGTATGCTTTGCCTTAAACTAATGATCTGTTCTGTTTCGCCATGACACATCTTCCCATCTTTATTGTATTTGGTTCCGACTATATTTTCCTTACTTATTTGAGGAATGTGGATTTAAAAAAATTAAAAAAATTATTTTTTAAAGGTTTTTTTTTGTTCCTCGATTGAGTTTAGACTGCAGCAGTGATTAATCGGAATCAGTTTATCCAATATGCTGATAATTTATTGGAAAAAATGTTGCGTCTGCACGATCTAGAAGAAAAGTCTTTGTCTGTCTGTTGCCTTTTCAATGTAATTAATTCCAGGAATTGAATATCGTTCATCGATGCATTAGAGTGAGCTAACATACAAATTCTTCTCTTGGTATTGCCCGATTACGGAGTTTACTCTTTTTCTAACTCTCAAAAACTTCTCCCTAGTATACCCTAGTGTATTATGTCTTTGTGAATTTTTTATACACTCCACGAGAGTATTTGTTTGTAACACCCAAAAGGAAACGAGATAGACCCATTGTTAATTATACCGATCGACTTAGAATCACTTTTTGAGCCGATTTAGCAATGTCCGTCCGTCCATCTATTCTTGTAATCACGATACAAGTCGCAAGTGTAGACATAACTAAATGAAACTTTGCACAATGCAATTTTTCGGGACCAGGACGAACGCTATTTAATTTGAAGAAAATCGGTTCAGATTTAGATATAGCCCCCATACCAATTTCACTCCCGATTTGACCCTTTTCACTCTAGATACCACATATTTTAACATATTTTCTTCAAAATTGGCAAAACATCTTATATTTCAACTGGAAACACCTGTGGTGAAAATGTTTTAGATCGGTTCATATTTATATATAGCTCCCATACAAATTTCGCTCCCGATTTGACTTTTTCCGCTCTAGAGACCACATATTTCACTTGATTTGCTTCAAATTACCTTGAATTACCTTATAATTCTACTAGAAACATCTGTGTTGAAAATGGATAAAATCGGTTTAGATTTAGATATAGCCCCCATACAAATGTCGCTCCCGATTTGACTTTTTCCGCTCTAGAAACCACATATTGTATCAGATTTTCTTCAGATTTGGCAAAACATCTTATATTTAACCTAGGAACATCTATGGTGAAAATAGGTCAATTCGGTTCAGATTTAGATATAGCCCCCATACAAATGTCGCTCCCGATTTGACATTTTCCGCTCTAGAAACCACATATTGTACTTGATTTTCTTCAAATTAGGCACAACATTCTATAATCCAACTAGAAACACCTATGCAGAAATTGGGTAAGATCGGTTCAGATTTAGATATAGCCCCCATACAAATGTCGCTCCCGATTTGACATTTTCCGCTCTAGAAACCACATATTGTACTTGATTTTCTTCAAATTATGCACAACATTCTATAATCCAACTAGAAACACCTATGCAAAAATTGCGTAAGATCGGTTCAGATTTAGATATACCCCCCATACAAATGTCGCTCCCGATTTGACGTTTTCCGCTCTAGAAACCACATATTGTACCCGATTTTCTTTAAATTTGGCACAACATCTTATAATCCAACTAGAAACACCTATGCAGAAATTGGGTAAGATCGGTTCAGATTTAGATATAGCCCCCAAACAAATGTGGCTCCCGGTTTGACTTTTGCCGCTCTAGAAACCACATATTGTACTCGATTTGCTTTAACTTTGGCACAACATATTATAATCCGACTAGAAACACAGAATGCGGGTAAGATCGGTTCAGATTTAGATATAACTCTCATGCAAATCTCGCTACCGATTTGACTTTTTTCAAACATTTTACTCGATTTTGTTTTTTTGGGTCGTTTTCTAATGGAATAGCACAATAGTTTTCGAAATTTACCAATTTTTTTTTTTTGCCACGCGGTAAATAGAAATGGCTTGCGTTTCCATTCTTATAGCCCAACATTTGTATAAGTCCAACAATTGGAATATTTTCCATTTTTTTTTCCAAAAAAAAATCAAAATAATTTTATGTAAGAATCGGCATCTCTACTTACAGAACGAACTACGAAACGTAGATTGATTGCAAATGTTATAGTAATTATCAATTGATCTTCTTTAATGCACCTGGCCTCTCCCATCATCAATGAGAAAAATCCACTGAAAATTTTTTTTCCATCTATCGAAACCTGACACTACGTAGATTTCATTTTCTTTTCGCTTCTCTCTGGGAGCGAAATTGCGACATGCGAAATAAAACGTTTTTTTTTCACTACAGCACTTTAAACTATTTTTCTGAAAAGGATCTGTTTTGCCCATCATCCCTTACTTTGTTAAAATAAGAACACATGTGATGAAAATTGATCAAGATTGAAAGTGGCTGACTGTGCGGATTTAGGTCGGACCATTAAATAGAACATGGAGGTGTTTATACATTAAGATTTATTCTACAACTTGAAAGTAGATATTACCGAAAACATAAAAACTAAAGCATTTTCTGATGAAATACGAGTTTTTTCAATTACTTGACACTAATATGCAATGAAGAAATATTTTTCTCTTCACATACGTAGACTTAGGTCCCAAGTTGTACAATAAATTTTTGTGTGAACAACCCTAATATTGGTATTGATACATTTGAAAAAATTTGACTGAAATTCCTGAGGGTCTAAATAAGTTCTGGGGTGGTATTAGACCTATGGCAAACGTCGATCTTTTATTCAATAAGTGTTCAAAACCAAATGTTTCTACTCTTTCTCTTGTGACTGTATATCATTGAAATTAACCTTCCAACTTACCCGAAATTTGCGTTTCATTAGGAACATTGGTTCCTCGAAATCTAATCTTTGTGTACAGTGCATTAGTTTTTGCCCTCGACGTTTATAATTTTCGTAAAATAAATCATATAAAATTATTGCTTTTATTTGTTAGAATATCGTTCATGATTTCTTCTTTCTATTTCAATTTTTTTCTGTAATTTGTTTTCAAAATCACAAACGTTTGTAGATTCGAACGCTTTTTTTATTACTATCTATTGGCTAAGCAAATAAACATCAAAGAACTAATCATCTTTCTATCATTTAACCCCCCTCCATATATATGTCATGTAAAAATCTATCTCATCCATCGTAAAAAAAATTCGCCAACAAAAACACACAAAACACGCCCCCTAAACAAACACTTTGGTTTTATTAACAATCAAATTTCAAACAAAATCAAAAACTCTTTTTCGAAAACACTTTGCTTTAACAAAAACCGCAAAACAAAATGTGATACAAATTCAAAAATTCTCTCTGTAACAGCAACAGAAGATTATTGAAGCCTGTATCACGATGAAGGTATGCAACAACTAACTAACTAAGTACTAAGACCTTTACCGAAAAAAAAAAAACAAAAAAAAGAATATTCTATTTTTAAGAAAACAAAAACAAAATATTAATATAGTCTATATTATTTTGGAAATTAGTTTATTTACAACTACAACTATTTACTAACTTTCTAAAAAAATGCAATAAACTACACTGTAACCACCCCACACCTTAACATGCTAATACTTAGTCACTTACGAAATTCAAATTACGTTTTAGAAAAGTTTCATATCTAGAGATAGATCACATTTTCGATAAATTCTCACTACATCCACTGGTTTTTCGTTTTCCTTTTTCTTTCTTTAACATTTGACCTATTTCGTAGATCCTAAGCAGAGTTTAAGTAAAACTCTATGAAACCATTCAATGGTTTAATTTTTTCTTTCTTTCAATTTTATGAGTTTGCAAATACATATTTTCGTTCCCATTATTATTTGGTATGGCAAATTGTTGTCTGCATGCTCAATGTTCGTTCGTTCGTTCGACTAACCACTTTCAATGCAATTGTCCATTCGTGCGACTGTTGTCGTTCGTTGTCATCATCTATCTAATGCACTAGTATTTTTAGAATTTATTAAGATCTCCAAGATGTCTAATCCCCAAATGTTTGTTGTTTTTGTTTAGAACTCCTTAACTGCGGACGGCCAAAAGGAAGACTTCAGCGATTTACCACCGAATCAAAGACGCAAAAAGCTCCAAGCTAAAATTGCCGAACTGCAACAGAAGATCCAACAGGAAACAGCGGCACGCGATGGTCTAATGAAAATGAAGGTGGTCTATGAGGCCAACTCATCGTTGGGCAATCCCATGACCGTGGAGGGACAACTCAATGAATCCGAGCATAAATTGGAGAAATTGAAAATGGATTTGAAAAAATACCAAGGCTACTTAGAGAAAGCCAATCAAATACCCATGGCCAATAATAGTCCGCAAGCAAATCGCACCAACAGTATGAACAACGGACATCGATCGTCAAGGTGAGTTATTGTTGTTGTTCTGTGCTGTCCCAATATCTAGAGGATATTTAAATTTGTGTTTTAAATTTTATCCGGCAGGCATTCCAATGGTAGCACCGAGGACAACAACTACGATGGTGATTTCCAACCAGACGATGCTGGAAGTTTAAGCAGGTCAGATTCTGAGGATAATGTGGCGCAAATACAAAATGGCCATAATAATAACAATAACGGGTACACTCATAAGTCTCTTTGATTGCAAAAAATATTCAAATGCATTTTGTAGTTATTTCTTTGTTTCCATTTGTTTGTTCATTTCACATCTTTTCGTTTCGAATGTATTTCGTTTTTCACTTTCAAATTTAAAAATTTCCATAATTAGCACCACATTTTGAAGTTGTCTGTCTGTTTGTTCCCTTTCCAAACTTTGATTCAAAATTAATTCATTTTATTTGTATATTTCATTTCATTCCTTTTTTCTCTGCAACAATTCTCCTCATTTCATTACACACTACACAGTAGTTAGGCAATTTAAGTTCAAAATAGATCAATTGAAATTAAAAATATTTATTGACAACAATTCTACTTGGAATTCTAAACACAACACTACAAAAGAGAAGATTTCCGTCCTTGCCAATAGTGCTCGAGCAGGTGCCCTTGCTATAATAGCCTTGCTCAAATCACATGTTTTCCATGTGGGTTAATGATTTAGTGATTCAAATCAATCTTCTCAGCACCTGTGGTACATATTTATATGAAAAACATCCCATATTGTCCCTTTATTAATCAATCACATCAAAATAAAATCATATCAGATGCACATTAGTGCAAATTTAAATGGTCATCTTAGCCACGATATAAAAAGCTAATGGTTGGGTTGAAGTATGCTACGATAATACATGGTTATAATCAACATAGGATTCTGAAAAAATTGGGCAACGGCTTGCCAACACTTACGACTTAGGTGCAGCTACTTCCAATAATTGTAGCTTGCTGAAAGTTTACTGGTTGGCATTTTTGGCCCACACTAATGTACAAGTAATGGACATACATATGCATCGTTTTTCTTTATTTATCGATACATATCATACTTATTTTAATGCTGAAACATCATGACGATATAATCGTAAACAGTTTAAAAGTATTAATGCCAAGAATTAAAAAAATACAACAAGTATGGGCGAATTTGAGGGCCATTGAGATTTATTCAATTGATATTCATGTATAAGTACATTAAAACAACGTCAATGTTTACTACTGAATGAGTTGCAGTACTGCCTGGGTGCACTTTTTAATTATATTTATCTGCAAAATTAGGTTTTATGGTATTCTGGTAAATGAATTCGGATTGGCAAAAAAATTAGCTAAGGGTAAAGGTAATTTGCTCACATTTTTAGCTGCATACTTTAATTTCAAAAGTAAAAATGATAAAAAGAGTAATTCGCGTTTTGGAACTAAAAACATGACTGACTGAATGCATCCTATCTTCCAAGGATACTATTTCGTTCAGGCAAAAGTTACCCAGCAAAATTGGGGAACCCTTCAATCTTTAAAGGAAAAAAGTTAAGTTGGTCCAAAGTCATATTTTTTTTTTCAAAAAGGATAGTTTTTTAAATATTTATTAAAAACAAACTTTATTTGGCGCCATAATAAAGCTAAGAAACCACAATTTCTAAAAAAAAAACAAATTGATTGAAAAATCTCGTAAATTGCATGAGAAACAGTTTGACAAAGTCGAAACAACATTGAAACCTTTTTAATTTTTCAAAATCTGAAAAAGTTGAAAATCTATAATACGAAAGAAATAAATTTTTTCTGTGTATTATGAAAAAAATCGCAAAAATATGTTATAAAAATAATAATTTTACTTTTCCTTAAAAATCGGAGAATACGAAAAGCAGTTTCTAAAATATATCCGATTAGACGATTTTCAATGTTAATATCTCGAAATAATCCTTGTCTACGATCAAAAATGCTTACTATAGGGTGGACGATTTAAAATTTTACATTAGAAACGGTTATAAAAAGTACTGATTATTTTTTCAAATTTCTGGTTTTATTGCAAAACTTGAACTTTGTCATTTTATAATGGAACACAGTCGTGGTAGTCATTCATATGACTCGGCAGTACCTCATCCGATCAACCCAATTTTTCAGTACAGCCCAAAATCCATACCAAACAGTGACTCGTTGTGGATGTATTTGCTCAATAATTACGTGTGGGTTATCTGAACCCCATATGCGGCAATTTTGCTTAAAGAATAAGCTTCATGAAGGCTGAACTGAAGGCCGATTTCTTCTCGAAAATTTTCCATGTAAATTTCTTACAGTTTTTTTTCATTTCATTTATTTCTCATAACATTATGCGCTTAACAATAGTTAATTTAAACAGTCAATAGTTTAGGAATTCACGTTCCTTTTCTACTTATTAAACAATTTAAGGATTATTATATGTATAGGTATTTACAATTTGTAAAAAACCTTCCTCTACCTTTCAAAGTCAAAGTAATCGAATTTAAAAATTTAAATGGATTTTGATTAGACTTGGAATAAAACAACATGCTTGGATTGGACTATTTAAATATACCATAAGAAACTAATCAAATATTGCTATAATGGGAAGGATAATCAATTCTATTATAGATGGAATATAACTTCATTCGAATAGCTGACCAAGCTAGCTTCAACGCAGCCCGCATTTTTAAAACATTTAATAGTTTCGACTCTCAATAAGTATATACTCTCTAAGCGAGTTATAGCAGCAATGTTAAATTGTTTATCGCTTGACCGAATAATATCGATTTTCACGACACCAGAAAAGAAAACAACATCCATGTGCCCAAATCACAAGGTTTTATTTTCACTTTTTAAAATATACTTGTGTGCAAAGTGGTGAAACGTATCCCTGAGAAAAAAATTAGAAAAAATTATGAAAGAGAAAGGAATTGTGGTTATGTGGTTATGTGTATTGTGGTTAGCAATTCAAGAAATTGATACTATCGACATTTATAAACTATATAGATAGAAAGGTTTCTCTTAAACAACAATAGTTTTTCGAACCAATGGTTACATGGGCTTTGGTCTAATAAGCAAAGACCCAAATATTTTTCCACTAAAGCATTTTTTCCCATTTGGAAATGAGAAATAATAGTAATGAGCATCAATTCATAGCGCAATTAAGTAAACTTCCAGTTAAAGTAGGGCTCTCATTCCCCATATAAAAGAAAATATGAGGTTACTATAGTCCTGGTGAAGGAAATAATATACCCACAAGCAATTATAAACAGCAGGAAGCAAAGCTTAGCCTTAACTGATACCCAGAGGTACATGATTGCTTCAGAATTTCACCACGTCTACAAGAGGGATGTGTTAAAAATTTATAAATTTGATATACATTTCATTCAATACTAATTATTAGTATTTCCCCCAAACTTATTTTGGTATCTGACAACAATTATCTCAGAGCACCCAAAAAATTATTGATTATTATTATATTGAGAGGACAATATTACTAATCTTTACAGTTAATCGCGGACCTTTATTCGATTTTAAATTAAACTATATTGACTTGCGAGAATATCTAGAAATAGAAGACTATCTGAAACAGTTATAATTCTCTTCGATAAACACGGGTCAATTGCAACTTTCGAGCAATTTTACCTTTCAAATCCTGATTGTTCTGTGATAAGTCGTATTACACCGTACGACAATTAAAAAAAAGTTTCATATGTTCGAACCGGATGATTTACATATAAAACTATAGGTACTTGCCGTTTTTAGTTTTTCATTTCCCCTGCACAGGAATACAAAGTTCCAAAGGATACAATTTTTCAGAAAAATATTTTATATACTTGTTCGCGCCCTATGATAACGGTATTAGTGTCAAATTAAAGAGGAGAATATCTATTAAAATACTTCAAATACCATGTTTCTAGCTGTATTAGTTCAGCATTAACATTTATTTCAAGTTTACCCTTAGATTTTATTCATTCTTTTTTTAAGAGACACAATTTCAAATGGTTTTTATTACTAAACTAATACAGATAGAAACTTGAAATTTAAAGTATTTTTAGCGCATCTTCTTTTATTTGATTTGAAATTTATACCGTTGTCATAGGGTGCGAATGAGTATTAAAAATATTTTTTGAAGAATTGTTCATAGTTCTTTTAAGGAGCAACAGGATGAGAAAATAAAAACCAATTAATTCTATTTCATCCATAATTAATCTTTATTCAAATCTTTTTTTTAAGAGACAAAATTTTAAATGGTTTTTACTACTAAACTAATACAGATAGAAGCTTGAAATTTAAAGTATTTTTAGCACATTCGTTTTTCATTTCATTTGGCATTTATACCAGTGTCATAAGGTAGTCCTTTGTGAAATTTGTAGTCTTTTAATGAGCAACAGGATGAGAAAATGAAATGAATGAAAAACTAAAAACGTCAATTAACTCTATTTCACCAATAGTTCCAGATGTATATCATATGATTGAAGTGTAATATGGACTGTCGGGCAGTGTTATACCACAATTTGAATTTATCCTTCCATATCGATTTATAACAGTCTATTTAAAATCTGATTAAATCTAAAGTACTATGCCACATTTTCATTATGGTTGGTTAGAGCTAACCTTTAGTTAACGATATCAAATTGCAATTGAAATTAATATTTACAAAACAGGCTTGATCACCATGAGTCTTAAACAAATTTTGTTTATTTTTTTAAGTAGCTAGCTAGCAACAACACATGTTTAACTACACTTGTTTCAATAATAATTATCATTTCAATGTATTTAAATCAATTGTATGCAACACAATGACTTCAACGATTTCCATAAAAATTTTCTTTTCATGTTCAAATTCAGCAGTTCGGCGAGTCCTGAAAGTGGCTTGGGCACATCACACACCTCACTGCCCGGCTCGGGACAAGGAAGTGCAAACGAGAATGCAATGGGCGAAGATGCCTACTTCGAAACGGAAATGGAACCACTACAGCCATTGGGCACATGTCGAGCTTTATATCCATTTGAGGGTGAGTTACATTCAAATACCCAACGGATTCGTTTATAATCAAAATTATCCTTTTTTTGCAGCCACAAGTGAGGGTAGCATACCCATGAACGAGGGCGAAGAATTGCAAGTGATTGAAATTGATCAGGGCGATGGCTGGACGCGTGTGCGTCGCATGAACAACTCAAATGGCTGGGATGAAGGTTTTGTGCCCACAAGCTATATTGAATGTACACTATATGCTTAAGTCAACACACAATCTATCATTACAACAAAAACAACAACAACAAGTACTACTATACTACTGCATACGAGTATATATATAAATAATTCAAGAAAAAAACTACTACTACCAGAAAAGTAAATCACACTTCATTTGATACAAACCAACAAAACAAAACAACACAACACAAACAAAATGCAATTTTCACTCTTCAGTTTTATTCGCCGTACGACGTATTTCTTTTTTTAATTTTCGGTTTTATTAATTAATTAATTGATTAAAAATAGTGTGTACTATTAATTTAGTTAAACTTGTCTTTTTAAACATTATTATATGCATATTTACATATACATACATAACTATACTATAAATAATAATTTTACGCGCTTAAGTTGTATATTTTTAAATTGTTTTTATATACCCTTGTGAAGATATACATAAATACGTTTCTTTCTAAAAACCAACCAACCAAACACAACCAAGATCCCTTCGCCCGCGACCCTCTTTCTTCTCCCTATTTTTATGATTTTCCTCTTCTTCGTTTGAATTCAAGATCTTTGAAAACAAAAGCGCTACAAAAGTTTTGCTTTTGTGAAAGAAAAATCGGCATGCAAATATGTTTATAATTTAGGTGGCCTTGTTTTATAGTTAATGTTTAGTTTGCTTTTTTAAAATGAAATTGAATTCGTATATATTTTTTTAATATCGTATTAAATATTTTCCATTTCCTTGATGAGTTGAGGTTGTTGAGATGTCATTCGAGTTTCCTTTTCTTTTGCTTACCTACGTTTTTTCATTGGGACATATTTTGTTGTGCTCTTTTAATGTCTATATTAAAAAATTCTACAACAAAATCTATGTTTCTTTTTCTAAAAAGGTTGATGTCTTTTAAAAGTTTTCAATTAGTTGAACAAATTATAGTTTGATTTTTTCTTTTCAATCACATAATGCCCGTTCTGTTGATGTGCCTCCAGAAGTGTATCCGATCTACGCCATTTTCAGTTGAAATTGAGAAATGTAAATTGAAATTGAGAAAATACAATTTGAAATTGAGAAAACATAATTTGAAATTCGGAAATGTAAGTAGAAATTCAGAAATGAAAATTGAAATTGAGAAAATACTAATTGATAATGAGAAATATAAATTGAAATTCGGAAATAAAAATTGAAATTGAGAATATAAAAATTGAAATTCAGAATAAACAAATTGATATTCAGAAATTGAAATTGAAATTAATTGATATTTTCTCATTTTTAATTGTTTATTTCTCAACATCAAATTGTTGTTTCTCAATTTCAGTTTACATTTCTGAATTTAAATTTGTATTTTCTCAATTTCAATTTTATGTAAATTGAAATTAAGATAATAAAATTTGAAATTAAGTAATAAATTATTGAAAATGAGAAATGTAAATTGAAATTGGGAAAATAAATATTGAAATTCAGAATAAACAAATTGATATTAAGAAATTTAAATTAAAATTTATTTATATTTTCTATTTTTTTAATTGTTTATTTCTCAACATCAAATTGTATATTCTCAATTTCAATTTACATTTCAGACTTTCAATTTATATCTTCTCAATTTCAGTTTATTTCTTAATTTCAATTTGTATTTTCTCAATTTCAATTTATATTTCAGATTTTCAATTTGTTTTTTCGCCGTTCTGTTGATGTGCCTCCTGAAGTGTATCTGATCTACAACAGTTTTCAGTTGAAATTGAGAAAATACAAGTTGAAATTGAGAAATTAAAATTGAGAAAATACAAATTGAAATTGAGAAATGTAAATTGAAATTCGGAAATAAAAATTGAAATTGAGAATATAAAAATTGAAATTCAGAAATGAAAATTTAAATTGGGAAAATAAAAATTGAAATTCAGATATGAAAATTGAAATTGAGAATAAACAAATTGATATTCAGAAATTTAAATTGAAATTAATTTATATTTTCTCACTTTTAATTGTTTATTTCTCATTATCAAATTATATATTCTCAAATTCTGTTTACATTTCTGAATTTCAATTTATATTTTCTCAATTTTTTGTAAATTGAAATTGAGAAAATAAAAATTGTTATTCAGAAATGAAAATTTAAATTGAGAAAATACCAATTGAAAATGAGAAATGTAAATTGAAATTCAGAAATGAAAATTGAAATTGAGACTATAAAAATTTAAATTGAGAATATAAAATAAATATAATGAAAATTGAAATTGGGAAAATAAAAATTGCAACTCAGAAATAAAAACTAAAATTGATATTCAGAAATTTAAATTGAAATCAATTTATATTTTCTCATTTTTTAATTGTTTATTTTTCAATATCAAATTGTGTATTCTTAATTTCAATTTACATTTCTGAATTTCAATTTGTATTTTCTCACTTACAATTTATATTTCTGAATTTCGGTTTAGATTTCCGAATTTCATTTACAATTCTGAATTTCAATTTGTTTTTTTTTTCTCAATTTCAATTTGCATTTTCTCAATTTCAATTGAAAATGATGTAGTGTACGCTTTATATTTTGTAGTAATTATAGAAAATTTATCAACAAGCCAAATAAATTTCGATGAGTAAACTTTAAACTAAAGTTTTCTGAAGGAACGGCCAAATAATTTCAGTTGATAGTTTAATGGTTTCTAGAGAACCACTCGATAAAGAATAATCGCAATTCAACTAGACTTGAGGAAGTCTATTCGAATAGAAATTCATACTTTCGTCATGAGCAAATTCATTTTCAATTTACTTTCCATTAAAGGAGTCTGTTTAAGACATTCTCAACCATGTTTACAAATAAAATAGGTTTTTGGAATATTGAGAACTTTTTTGCTCTCCCTACATATTAATGCAAATCGAGAGCCTTATTGGGTATCCCGATTCCGATTTAGACAATACTATTCGAATGATGAAATCAACAAAACATTATAGTTGTCAGAAATAATGAGTTGGGTGGGGCCTTTTTATTGTAAGATAAATTTATAAGACGGGCTTAAATCAAGAGTGGCCTAACCAACATTAGTGTCAAACTGAGCTAAGGTAACGATACATGACGGACTTAAATCAAGAATAGCCAAACCAACATTACTGTCGAACTGATATTAATGAGTTTGAAATTGTTCTTCTGTCCTATGGAATTTTAATAAATAGAATTGTTTTCTTTAATCATCGACCTAAAATGCACTTCAATTTACTTTTAAATGATTCTTAGTTAATGAGACCACTGTTGAACTTGTTGTTTGTTATAACGAATATTTCTTAAACTGTGGGAATAAATGTTGATAACAAATTTTAAACGATAAAACATCAATTATTGATTTTTTTTAATTTGGTTGGTTAGGCCACTCTTACTTAAGGTGCAATTTATGAAATATATAGATTTTCCCAGGCCTATAATTGAGTTGTTTGATTACAATTATAAAATATAGCACATTGCCATAGAAAAGAACAGCGAACATTAGAGGTTCCTTAAACAAACCTACATGTTGTATACATACTATGTAACTATTTTTTCTTTTTTTTCATATCGAAACTAATTGTTGCATTTAACCAAAGACTGCCATCGTTTTTCTTCCTCTCAAAAATATTGTGCCAACAACAAACACACAAGCACTCACAATAATAACTTGTAAATTCAATATTGTTATCATCAATAACTTGAAAACTTTTAAGAAATCATCATATATTTGGTAATTTTATTTGTTTCGCCTTTTGCTTTTGAAATCCTCCTTCCCCCTCTTTTATTTCTTATACTAAAACATTTCAATGTTTTATATAGTATTTAAGAACAACCACAATCGAAAAACATAAATGAAAAGCTTTTACTCTAACTAAACACGTTTCAACTTCAAAAATACTACCCTACCCCGGTACTACTTACTTACATCTTACATACATCATATATATATCAACACTGACCTGAACTAAGCCCTAAACTAAACTGAAATGGTAAAAAAAATACAGCACTTACACGATACCTATGAAAACGTCTTACGAAAACCAAAAGTAAAAAAAAGCAAAATAGTAAATGCACTTGAAATCTTTACACTTACTAACTAACTAACTAACTATGAGAGAGATAGAATTAGTCATATTAACACCATTATACGATTACAACTTTATAGAGACTTAGTGAGAAAAAATCAACAAAAACAACAGCAACCACAACAGTTGCAATATCAAGAAACATTGTAGTGAAGTTTTGGGAAAAATATTTAATTGTTAGTCCAAAGATTAAAGATTAATGTCCATTGTTGTTCGAAATCTTATGTTGAGATTTTTATATATGAAAAAGAAACATGACAATTTATGACCGATTTTTATTTTGATCAAGTTTAAGTTTTAATAATGATTAAAATTTCTTCCATTCACTCTACAGAACTACTTGACTCTTTAGCTAATTCTATATTTAGTTTTTTTTCTTAAAATCCCCTGTAGGCTCCATCAAGGGTCTATTCTGAAACATACTTTCTTTTTGGTGAAACTAGATCATTCGAAATCAATAAAGTTTCAATCGAAAATTATTCAAAACCTAACGAGATTAGTTCCAATATCCAATATTCCTTTTTGTAAATGTATTCTTCTTCTATCTCGATTTTCAATCCCACGATTGGCCCCCTGAATCACTGCAAGCGTCAATTTCGGAAATCTGCCACTTCATTTAAACATTACATTTATTGTATTGCTTATTTTCCATGACTAATCGATTCAACACTCAAAAAACTTTGTTATTTGCATTAGAAACCTTTTAAAAAATACAATATTATGGACAGGAATCTACCATGAGAACTGTATTTGAAGTCCATGGGTCATACTTTTCGTTTTTCGCTCTTGCAGGGCATATTTATATAAGATGATAGTACCACAGCAAAAACAAATTTGACCACAACAAAATACATATAATTTTTTAATGGTGAGTACCGGTACTGTCCAATCAAAATATATGTGGAATTTGACACTTGCTTTTATAATCGAATAAACAAAATTCAATCAGCTGGACTTCTAATGTAGATCAAAGTGCATTTATATCAGGTGAAGGCGGGAGCCCAGCTGACAGACATTGTACTCGAAATTGTCAAATCCCATATACAGGATGGAGCAAAAGTAACGATAATAGCGACTATATTGAATGTGTATTTGTACATCATCTGATTTTAACTCGTGAACCAACTAAATATTAAAATAATTTGGAACTGCACGAGATCTTTCAGCATAATCGCAGAATCGGTAAATTGCTTGATCTTTGATTAATTTAATGCTGATTATAAAAAAATTTTTAACAAATCAAAAAAATCATAAATTTCCCCAGTTTTTCAAAGTCAATCCTGAAAGAAATGAAACACGTAAACAAATAATTTATTTATTATTAAAATCATTATCATTTTGCTTTAGTTTACCCAAAAACATAAATCTATAAGAAGGTCCGTCCGTCTCATTTCAAAAATCGAGCGAGTTACGTTAGATTAAAATGTGAAAAATAAAATTTAAGAGAGTGCTGGCGTCGGAAATCATTCAAAATAACATAAAAATTTCAAAATTAAGAAAGCCGGGAACAAATAAGAATATTTTTGCCTTATTTTTTAATATTTTTTTGCAATTATTTAAATAAAAAATAATAAATAAAATGTTCACAAAATTCGAGTAAAATACGACACAGTTTCTTAGTATTTTAATGTTGTTTGTCGTTGCTTTGTGCTGTTTTCTTTAGTTCATTCACAATTAAACAAAAATCACGAAAAATGTTCATTTTGAAACACCCATTCTTCACCTAAGAGTGGGAAAACGAGTGTCGCTCTTTCATTTACATTTTAATCGCACGTAACTGTCAGAAATCAAAGAGTCGGACGGACCTTCTTATAGATTTATGTTTTTTGGGTTAACCATTCAAAAAAGTCAGTATTTTTTTCTGCTGATATCACCTTATTTAACTACGCCTTGGTATAGATACATCTTGGTACTTAGTTTTCATTTGTTCTTTGTCAATCTGCTGAAATTTGTCTAAAACTGTTGGCGGAAATTTGCTCATCTTTCTACATAGATTCATGTTTTTAATATCCAAAAAGGTGCATGTTCATAGCACATCAGTTAGAAAACATTTCCAAAATAATTTAAACTCGATTCCCCCCCTCTGTTTATGAATTCCCTATCACTTTGAAACAGGATTCTTGTTTGCATTTCAGATTTTCATCTTCAAAAGTATTTAAGAATAGATTTGTAGCCCATTTTTATACGAAAAAGAAACTACCTTGAGCTTTTGAGCTATTATTATTCTAAGAATTGCCGAGTGGAGATTTCATAGTTATAAGCCATTTGTCAAATGCAAATAAAATCAAAAACAGAGATTTTTGCCAATAACGATGACTTTTAGAATATTAAATGAAACAATTCTATGCAATGAGATTGTAAAACTCTCTAGTTTAGTGTTTTAAACTGCTTAACACAATTTTCGCATCGGCAATGTAGCAGACCATACGGTAAAGTGTTGAAATCTAACAATAAAATTCACCTAACGATTGCGATTTCCAAATTTGTTTAATATAATTATAAGAACTGAATTAACTGTATCGAATAGGGACTTTTATTGTATGTATTTGGAAAATATAGATTTTGATACAATACGACTGGACTGGCTGCGATTTCCGCACCCCATTTTTTTTACAGCAAACGAACAGAAACAAAAGAATGGTACCTCGAAAATAACTAAAGTCTTACAGCCATAATCAATAAATAATATTTTTTTTTAAGTCGTTACACTTGAAGCTATTAGAAAAGTGGAGTTAATTGGCATTTTCAGTTTTTCATTTCCTCATCCTGCTGTCCCTTAAAAGTTGTAAAATTAAAGATGAGAATATCTGTTAAAAATACTTTAAATTTCATTATTCCATCTGTTTTAGTTTAGCCTTAACAACCATTTCAAGTTTAACCCTGAATAAACTAAATAAAAATTAAAAAAAATGTAGTGCTTGGTAATGCTAAACTAATACAGATAGAATCATGAAATGTAAAGTATTTTTAACAGATATTCTCCTCTTTAATATGACTCGTATATCGATATCGTAGGTTGTTAATAAGTATTTAAAACATTTTTTTGAAAAAAAAAATCATTCCTTGCAACTTTGTAGTTATTTTAAAGAACAATAGGATGAGGAAATGAAAAACTGATAACGCCAATTAAATCAAAATTTTCTACAGTTTCAGAACTTACAGTCCCACACACTTACCCACAGAACTTACACCGTCCCACAGTCCATAATACACTTCAACTTCGGTTAAAGTGTATTATGGACTGTGGGACGTTGTCAACGTGTTGTCAACGGTCTATTATTACGAATATATTTCAGACGTAGTATGGACTGTCGGACAGTGTTATCAATGGTTTATTATTATGTATTATAAAAAATGTTGTTACAATTTAAATAAAACTAATGAGAGTTTTCGCATTGCATTTAACAAAGTAAGCGGCTTGATTCTCTTTTAGTTCGATTTTGATGCTTCAATTGATTAGAAATGGACTCCCCTTCATAATCCAAACTAATCAGAGCTTGGAGAATTATTTATTATAGATATTAAACTCAGGATGTAATATGAATGACATGTTGTAATAGTCATCTCTGTTTTGTATGGAATTCTACTTTTTATTCTTTTGTTTGATATGTTTTCTTGAATATGTCAATTCTACTTAAGCAGATGAACTCTTGAAGATGAATATAAATCAGATCAGGTTTATGATTGGAGACCTAATATCTAAGTCCAAGTGCGATTTATAGAGAATTTCCCCAAGAAAACTACTGCAACAGACTCAATAAAAAGAACGACACACATATAACTGTTCGAACAACTTAATTTATTTTTTACAATACACGATCTTGAGAATTCTCAGCTCCTGCTTCTTGGATATAAATAAGCCAATTACATATGTACGATATACGATTAAAACGGCAATAGCTCAGCCACAAACAAATAATAATAATTTTGACTCAAAATTTATGGAATGACAAATCGCCCACCCTCAATCTATCTTTTGTTTACTCGATCACGAAAGCTGTGATCTGAATGTCCTCCCTACCTCCCTTAACCCCCCCGAACTATGCTTTCATTTCAATTGCGACCCCCTACCTACCCTTCGCTGCCCGCGTGCGCTTTAGTTGCTTAAGTATGACTAATGTATAAAAGTTTATTTCTAAATAGTTTTAATAATTATTATTTTTTTAAATCTTCTTTTACATCTTATGACCCGACAGTCACCGCCCCCGCCCCTACCCCTTTTAAATAAATTTAAGTTAAAATTTAAATATTAAATATTAAGTCATAAGTCAATGATTTATAAAATTTATAAACTAATTTAGCTTTTATTGCCTACATTTGCGAGAGAGGAGAGAAAGTGTAAAATCTAGATGAAACGCATACATAAAAAACTCTAATTCTAATATTAAAAAAATATTCTATTTAAATTCTTTATAAAAAAATATCGAAAAAAAAACAAAATGAAATGTTTAAGTTTTAGTTATGCTTAAATAATTTGATAAACGCCAACAAAGTAATATTATATTAATTTTAAAAACGCATATTAAAAACAACAAGTTAATATTTTTGTACAATACACGTCCTTAAAACGCCCCCCCTCCTCCACCAAAAAATTTGTTTCCCTCCTAACTAACCTGACCCTGGCCCTGTCGCCCGCCCCTACTTACAAAGCATTTTTGTTTTTTTTTTAGAACTTTTCATTTCCTTAGAATTACACAAAACAAAAACAAACAAAACAAATATGTTGCCTTTATTCTTTATATACTATATATATATGTATATGATTTCTATATATATTATATATGTGTATACTTTATTTTAATATATATAAATTTAATTATTATTATTTTAATCGATTCTATTTGAAGTCATTTCTTCAATATTTTCTTTTCGCCCTCCCCCATTTTGCTTAAATATTCAACTAAAAGTTTAATTTTTTGCAATTAAGATGAAAAAAACTACTGACTAAACGAAAACAACAACAAAAAATCCACGAAAACCAAGTTTACTTTTTTAAACAAAACAAAACAAAAAAAGAAAACAAAATATTTCTATAATTACTTGATGATCATGATGATGATTATGAAGAGTTGACAATTAAAAACAATTTGAATATTTCTTAAAAACAAAGAAAATACACAGTTGGGAAATAAGCAAAACGTAATTCCAAAATTCTTAAATTTACCATAAACGTATTTAAACAACAAAACCAACAGCAACAAAACAACAACAACAAGAAAACATTACACACTTTACATACATACATACATCTATATTATTAATTATTATATTCATATATATATTGTATTAAAAAAAATGAAATGAATAATGATAAAATAAACATGGACAATTTACACAATGATATAATTTAAAAGAAAAAGAACAAGATGAACCGATGTGTATGAAAAGTAAATGAGTAATAAAATAAAATGAAAATATAAAACAAAAAATGTACCGACTTTTTACTCTTTTTTTTTGGAGGGATGGATATTTTAATTGAACTATATTTATATAGGGTCCGCAAAATAACTTTTTTTGAAAATGCTATAAAAACAAGTAAGGAAAGGCTAAAGTCGGGCGGGGCCGACTATATGATACACTCCACTTTCTATCGGAATACAATTCAATTCAGTAAACAAGTGAAAACGGGAAAATTTTTTGTATTTTTCCAAATCACAGGCTAATATGACCTGGACCAACTTGTCAAATCGAGAATAATATTTGTATCGGGGCTATATCCAAACATGGAATGAAGTAACTAACTTTCACATCAAGTTCTTCCAGTTGAAGTATAACGTGTTATATTCAATTTTAAGAAATTCTCTGAAAATACGCGGTTTCTGGGGGAACGAAATTTGTATGAGAGTTATATGTAAATCTGAGTCGATGTGACCCATTTTCCCCGTAGGTGCTCCTAGTTTAAATATAAGATGAAAATCTGTTAAAATATGTGGATTCTGGAGCGGAAAAATTCAAATTGGGAGAGAAATTTGTATGGGAGCTATATATAAATCTGAACCGATCTAACACATATTTACCACAGGTGTTTCCAGTTGAAATATAAGATGTTTTGCCAATTTTGAAGAAAATCTGTTAAAATATGTGGATTCTGGAACGGAAAAATTCAAATTGGGAGCGAAATTTGTATGGGAGCTATATATAAATCTGAACCGATCTAACACATATTTACCACAGGTGTTTCCAGTTGAAATATAAGGTGTTTTGCGAATTTAGAGAAAAATCTTTTAAAATATGTGGATTCTAAAGCGGAAAATTTCAAATTGGGAACGAAATTTGTGTGGGAGCTATATATAAATCTGAACCGATCTAACACATTTTTACCATAGGTGTTTATAGTTGAACTATAAGATGTTTTGTCAATTTTGAAGAAAATCTGTTGAAATATGTGGTATCTAGAGTGAAAAGGGTCAATCAGTCAAAGCAGTCAGAGCGACGCATTGGAAAGGAAAAAACTAATCGGGAGTTTTATTTGTATGGGGGCTATATCTGAATCTTTCTAACTCGATTTCACTATAGGTGTTTCTAGTTCGTTTATAAGATATTGTGCCAAATTTAAAGAAAATCGGCTATAATATGTGGTATCTAGAGCGTATAGTGTCAAATTAAGAGCGATATTTGTGTAGGGGCTATGTCTATGCCTAAGTCTGAACCGATCTTACTCGATTTCACTGTAGGTGTTTCTAGTTGGATTATAAGAATTTAAAGAAAATCGGATACAATATATGGTTCCTAGAGCGGAAAAAGTCAAATCGGGAGCGATATTTGTATGGTGGCTCTACTCGATATACTTCAAATTAAATAGTCCTTCATCCACAAAACTTATTTGTTTGTGGCCAGACGGACATTGATAAATCGACTCAGAGAGTGATTCTAAGCCGATCTGTATAATAAACGTTCCCTTTTGGGTATTACAAACAAATACACAAAATCATAATACCCTAGTGGAGGGTATAACAATATTGTCAAAGTTGGAAAATGTCGAAAAATTTGGAACAAAGTGGATTTGTTCGTTCGAAGCGTCTCTGCTTCTTCTTTTTAAATCAGGCAATAAACTGAAAATCGGTTTACATTTCACATACATGTTGTTTTGCTCGACAACGCCTACAAGAAAAATTGTCTCACTTCCCAGGAGTTTTGGACTATCACATAGTTTTATCTGCTGCGCCTAATCAAATGAACGGATTTTTGCTGTTGTTTTACAAATGGGGGTAAGAATACCGTTAGAACCGAGAGAAGAAAAAAATTGTTGATATTTTTACTTCATATGGATATACTAAAAGCTTTCTTTTTTCGTAATTGTCATCATTCCTACTGAATAATTTGTAAACAGAAGTCAATTTTGAATTCCAATGTTGGACATCTTTATCTGCGCTTTAGTAGAAAAAAGCCAAAAGGGCGTTTATACAACCTCCACCATGGATTGCATTCCACAGTTCACTGCATTGCAGTTCTGCGGGAAAATGTATATTTTTAATATAGCCAAACCAAAATAAATAACAAGTAAGGAAAGGCTAAAGTCGGGCGGGCCGACCGACTATATGATACACTCCAATTTCTATCCGAAAACAATTCAACTCGGTAAAGAAGTGAAAACGAGAAGAATTTTTGTATGTTTCCTAATCACAGGCTAATATTACCTGGTCCAATTTGTCAAATCGGAAATATTTATATCGGTGCTATATCCAAACATGGCATATAGTGACTAACATTCACAATAAGTTCATCCAGTTCAAATATAACGTGTTAAGCTCATTTTCTGGTGCGGAAAAAGTCCATCCGCAATTTGTATGTGAAATTTTTGGGGCGAAATTTGTATGGGAGCTATATGTAAATCTGAACCGATGACCGACCCATTCTCACCATGGGCGTTTCCAGTTGAAATATGAGATATTTTGAAAGATTTGAAGAAGATCTGTTAAAAAATGCGGTTTATAGAGTGGAAAAAGTGAAATGAAAAGTGAAGCTGTATATAAATCTGAACCGATCTGAATCGATCTGAACCGATCTGACCCATTTGCGCCATGGCTGTTTATAGAACAAATATTTCGCATAATTAGATGAGGATCTGTTAAAATATGTGGCTTCTAGAGCAGAACAAGTCAAATCGGGAGCGAAATTTTAATGGGAGCTATATATACATCTGAACCGATCTAGTGGAAATATAAGATGTTTTGCCAAATCTGAAGACAATCTGATACAATATGCGGTTTCTAGAGCGGAAAAAGTCAATTCGGGAGCGAAATTTTTATGGGGGCTATATCTAAATCTGAACCGATCTGACCTATATTCACCATGGTTGTTTTTACTGGAAATATAAGATGTTTCGCCAAATCTGAAGACAATTTGATACAATATGTGGTTTCTAGAGCGAAAAAATCGGGAGCGAAATTTGTATGAGAGCTATATCTAAATCTGAACCGCTTTAATCCATTTTCAACACAGATGTTTCTAGTAGAATTATAAGGTAATGCAAGGTAATTTGAAGCAAATCAAGTGAAGCATGTGGTCTCTGGAGCGGAAAAAATCAAATCGGGAGCTATATATAAATCTGAACCGATCTAACACATTTTTACCACATGTGTTTCTAGTTGAAATATAAGATGTTTTGTCAATTTTAAAGAAAATCTGTTGTAATATGTGGTATCTAGAGTGAAAAAAGTCAAATGGGGAGTGAAATTCGTATGGGGGCTATATCTAAATCTGAACCGATTTTCTTCAAATTAAAAAGCGTTCGTCGTTGTACCGAAAAACTTCTTTGTGCAAAGTTTCATTTGGTTCTCTCAACAATTGCGACCTGTATCGTGATTACAAGAATAGATGGACGGACGGACGGACAGACAGACGGACATTGCTAAATCGATTCAAAAAGAGATTCTGTGTCGATCGTTATAATTAACAATGGGTCTATCTCGTTTCCTTTTGGGTTTTACAAACAAATGCACAGAGACATAATACTCTCGTGGAGTGTATAAAAATATTGAACAAATAATTTTATAAAAATATACAATGTTAATTTTTTTAAATTTACAAATATGTTTATACTATATATATCGAAAGTCAACTTATAAAGTAATTAAAAGGCAGCAATCTTCAAAAAACTTAATAATAATAATACCTTAAATATTGTGGGATAGTGATGCTTTTTCAGCTACAATCGATTCGTTGCTTGTGTTCCCATCATATTTTAATTCCAAAAGCACAAATTTTGAAAACCCATTATCTCTCACCCAGTTTTGCCGTACAAGTAAAAAAATACAAATTTGAAAAACTCTTTTTATCTTGCGAGTCTATGGAGTCAGATGAATGTATATAACGAATTCCATGATTCCAGCTGCGGTCATTTGATTGGTACCATATTTATCCCAATTTTACGTCCATTGTTTATCAACTCAATTTTAGTAATATACCTTCAAAAAAATCACTTCATTTTGTGTGTCTAGGCAATTAGAGTGATGTACACACAAAATGTCATCATTCTGTAGTCGTTTAGTTGGTACCATTTTTATCCCTCTGTTCCTATTGTATCCCTTGAAAGTACGAATTTGGTGAAAACTTTTTTTCAGTGTCTACGCAGTCAGAGGAATGTATACTACGAATTTCATTATTAGCCATTTGGTTGGTACTATTTTTATCCCATTTTTCCATTTGAACTCCTTCTCCTTCTATTTTACGTGTCTACACAATCAGAGAAATGTGTATACCGAATTTCATTATTCAAGGTGCAGCCGTTTGGTTGGTACCATTTTTATCCCTATATTCCCACTTTATCCCTTAAAAGTACGAATTTGGAAAAAATAATTTCATATTAGGTATCTACTCAATTAGAGGAAAGTACACAGCGAATTTCGTGTTTCTAGCTGTTTTCGTTCGATATGTACCATTTTTATCCCTTTTTGCCCCCCTTTTCAGCCCCTACGAAAAAAAAAACGTTTTATGGTGCACGTTTTTGTTATAGGGGGAATGCGCATAGCCAATACATACCAAGTAAGTAAAGGGTGATTTTTTAAGAGCTTGATAACTTTTTTTTTAAAAAAACGCATAAAATTTGCAAAATCTCATCGGTTCTTTATTTGAAACGTTAGATTGGTCCATGACATTTACTTTTTGAAGATAATTTCATTTAAATGTTGACCGCGGCTGCGTCTTAGGTGGTCCATCCGCTTAGTCCAATTTTGGCATTTCCACGTTTTTGAGTAACAGAGACCCAATTGGTGCGAACGGCGACGAATCGAAAATTGGTGGTCATCATTAACACTGGCCGATACAGCTGCGATATTTTCTTCAGTTCGCACTCTACGTAAGCGTGTTGGTGGTTTAATGTCCAACAATGTAAATTTGGTGCGAAATTTAGTCACAATAGCCCGAATAGCCGCTTCAGTGGGTCGATTAAACTGACCATAAAATGGAAGCGCGCAAAGAACTTTCTTAACAGAGCACGCATTTTGATAATAAAATTCAATAATTTGCAAGCGTTGTTCGTTTGTAAGACGATTCATGATGAAATGTCAAAGCATACTGAGCATCTTTCTCTTTGACACCATGTCTGAAATCCCACGTGATCTGTCAAATACTAATGCATGAAAATCCTAACCTCAAAAAAATCACTCTTTACAAGCAGACAGATTGAAAAAATATGTTTAAATACTCTAAACAAAGGGTGATTTTTTAGCTATTATCTTTTTGGCAACACTGGTTTAAACAGCTGACGCACGTTTCGTGTTTTGTTTCACTCTTCAGACATCTTCAGTTTGGTCTATAATTTAACCATGAATTGTCTTACAAACAAACAACGCTTGCAAAGTATTGAATTCTGTTAAGAAAGTTCATCGCGCGCTTCTTCCATTTTATTGTGTTCAGCGACGAAGCTCATTTTTGGCTCAACGGGTACGTAAATAGGCAGAATTGTCGATTTTGGAGTGAATATCAGCCAGAAGCATTGCAAGAGCGACCAATGCATCCAGAAAAAGTCACAGTTTGGTGCGGTTTATGGGCTGGTGGCATCATTGGACCGTACTTCTTCAAAGATGATGCGAATCGTAACGTAACTGTGAATGGTGAGCGCTACGGTGAGAAGATATCCAACTTTTTTTGCCCAAAATGCAAGAGCTTGACTGGTTTCAACAAGACGGTGCCACATGCCACACAGCACGCGCAACAATGGACTTATTGAGAGGCGAGTTCGGTGAACAATTTATTTCACTTTCGGGACCGGTCAATTGGCCGCCTAGATCGTGTGATTTAACGCCTTTAGACTATTTTTTGTGGGGCTATGTTAAAGCTCAGACAAGCCCGCTTCAATTGACGCATTGGAATACAACATTGAATCATTTATTCGTGAGATACCGGCCGAAATGTTGGAAAGAGTATGCCAAAATTGGACTAAGCGGATGGACCATTTGAGGCGCAGTCAAGGCCAACATTTGCATGAAATAATCTTCAAACATTAAGTCATATGGACCGTACTATCGATTCAAATAAAGATTTCATGCATTTTTCTGAATTTTATGTGTTTTTTTATACATTTGTGCATTTGTTTGTAACACCCAAAAGGAAGCGAGATAGACCCATTGTTAATTATACCGATCGACTTAGAATCACTTTTTGAATCGATTTAAGTCCGTCCGTCTGTCCATCTATTTTTGTAATCAAAGTACAGGTCGCAATTGTAGCCAGAACCAAATGAAACTTTGCACAACAAAGTTTTTCGGGATAAGGACGAACGCTATTTAATTTGTAGAAAATCGGTTCAGATTTAGATATAGCCCCCATACGAATTTCACTCCCGATTTGACTCTTTTCACTCTAGATACCACATATTACAACAGATTTTCTTCAAACTTGGCAAAACATATTATATTTCAACTAGAAACACCCACGGTGAAAATGAGTCAGATCGGTTCAGATTTAGATATAGCCCCTATACGAATTTCACTCCCGATTTAACTTTTTCCGCTCCAGAAACCACATATTTTAATAGATTTTCTTCAAATTTGGCAAAATATCTTGTATTTGCATGAGAAATACCCAGGATGAAAATGAGTCAGATCGGTTCAGATTTATATATAGCTCCTATACAAATTTCGCTCCCGGCTTGATTTTTCCGCCCCAGAAACCACGTATTTTCATCGAATTACTTCAAATTGAGAACTTGAAGAACCTATTCTGAAATGGGTCACTTCATTCCATGTTTGGATATAGCCCTGATACAAATATTCTTCTCGATTTGACAAATTGAACCAGGACATATTAGCCTATGATTAGGAAACATACAAAAATTCTTCCCGTTTTCATTTTTTTTCGAATTGAATTGTGTACTGATAGAAAGTGGAGTGTATCATATTGTCGGCCCCGCCCGACTTTAGCCTTTCCTTACTGTTTTTTTTTTTGAAAAACTTTCCTATAGCTTTTAAAAAATCACCCTTTATTAGTAGTTGTTATGGGTATATTTAGTCTTTGTGAGGGAAAATTTCTTCCTGTTGGGCCGATTTCTCCCATTTTCAATCCCAACCGATCTACGACTATAAGACTCATTTACGGAAAATTTGGACGTCTTAGCTTCATTCGTTTAGCTGCTTGTGTGCCTTCAACAGACGGACATGGCTAGATCGTCTTAGAATTATGTGACGATCATATAATTTATAGGATCTCTTAATTCATATTAGGCTCAACTTTCTTCTTACACTGTATGAATGTATAATAAATATATTCGAATAAAAACACCGTAATTTCTATTTATTGGTATTCCATTTCATTTATTGTTGTTTTTTTATTTTAGGTTTTCATATTAATAAACAATACATTAATATATAGTTGGTATTATATTATATATATTTCTTTTTTTTTTTGGTTTGTGTTCATTTTCTTTTTTATCTTTTCATTCCTTACTTTTTTTGGGATTAAAATATCATCGTAATATGTCATTACACAAATAATACATACAATTGTTCTTCAATTGTTCTAATTCTGGCTGTCATTTCAATACTTGCATGGTTTGCATTTATCATATATTCTCATCAATATGTATATATGTATGTATGTAAGTAATTTATTTAAATTTAAGTTTAATATTGTTTGGTATATATATATGTATGTTGTATGTAGCTTTGTTTGTATGTATGTAAGTAAGTAAGTAAGTGTTCACATTCTTTGCTTAATTTTGTAAATAAATTTAAATCACTCTGACGTTGAAGTACAACAAAGTACGTTCCATTAGGGGGTTCTCTTGGGGTTTTTTATTTAATTTTATTTTGATTTTTAAATAAATAAACGCTTTGCTGATATGGTGTTTTTCCTACAGTTTTCAATTTCATTTTATCTTAACGAATAAAAAATACTCTTCGTCATATACATCTCATCTCATATATGTTTTATTACATTTTATTTATTATTTATGTCCTATACTTCTGGACTGCCGCTTCTTTCAATTAATTTGGGGGGGGGGGTGACATAAACAACAACTGTACAAAAGAGAATGTCACAATTTGTTTTGAACTTAAATTTTTAGATTTACAACAATTGGGTTTTATTTACTCTATATTATACGTAGGGTATGTGTACGTGTATGTTGTTTTTATATCTCATTATTTGTATATAACTACATATGCATGCATTCCACATCATATGCTTGGTTTCATTTTTTTGGGGGTAGAAAAAAACTGGTATCCGATGTTTATTGTCAAATTATCAAGGATCGGAGAAATTACCTGTAAATTAGCACAGTATTCAACAAGCATCCGTATTTAAATGACATTTACTACATATATTTTTAATATAAGGAGTGGCCAAGAAGGAATATTATATCATCTTAATACTTTTAGATCATAGTCACCCGATTTACATTTCCAACAAATACTCGTAACAGTCCTATTTTAGCACAGAGCAATCTATGGAGTAATACTTGAAATCTTTTTTATGGCAGATGTTTCATGAAACGAATGAGAATTGTTTTACGTTATATTTTTTATACACTGAAGCAAAAAATATTAAGAAAAAAATGCCCTCACTTTTAGTTCAATTTGTATTCTTTTATGTTCTGGAAGAAGTCATATACTCGAAGACTGAGTGCAAAATGGAAACTTGAAAGTGATGCAACCAAATTTATGTGGGAAATAGAATGCAGCCGGAATAGAATGCAGCATTGTTGACCATTCGTCAAATCATCGCACAGTGGTGTTTCGATATAGTGTACAGTTTAGAGATATCTTCGAAAATGGGACGATTGGATTTGAAATTTTAAAAATTAGAAAGATGATTTTTATCGATTTGCAGACAAACAATATTTTTTATCTGTTTTTTTTTTATTATTATTTGATCTTTTCTTTTCATAGTTTTGTTGTAACTACTTACTCAGGTTCGAGATCATTTGTTTTTGTTTTCTTAAACAGGAAACAAAGTGTTTTTCAACATTTTCGTCATGGTAAAGTACACGAACGAACAACGTATGCAAATTATAAAAATGTAAATTCGGAGTTGGTGGCCGCAACTTTAAGAGCGTTAACTCCAATTTGCGCTCATTATTCTCGCCCTGGAGACAAGCAATAACAAGTTTAGTGCAAAAATTTGAGTCTACATATTCATTGTGTGATGCTGCCGTGCAAGTGAGACAACGGCTTGGTCGAAATGACGAAGACCAAGACCACTCTATGGCGAATTTTGCGTAAACCCAATAAGCACATCGGATCCGAATCGGGTCCGACTTCTCTGATTTGGTTTCGAGAACGGGTCCGATTTCGGTCACGAGAACGGGAGCAATTCCCTCTTCGATATCGGACCGAGAATTGAGTCCGATTTCGAAATGATATCGGACCCGAACTCAAAACGATGTAGGAACCAACATCGAAGTGAGTTCGGATCCGATTTAGATATGAGTTCGTATCCGATCTCCAAATGATTTCGTATCCGAAAACGAAATGAATTCTGATATCAAACGAGTTGATCAGGACTATATTGTGCATGGCTATCCATTGAGTCCGGAGTCCGACATCTCGGACTCAAATCGGATCCGAATCGGAACAGAGAAAGCGGAGTCCGACATCTCGGACTCAAATCGGATCCGAATCGGAACAGAGAAAGCGGAGTCCGACATCTCGGACTCAAATCGGATCCGAATCGGAACAGAGAAAGCGGAGTCCGACATCTCGGACTCAAATCGGATCCGAATCGGAACAGAGAAAGCGAGAAACCGAGATGTCGGACTCAAATCGGATCCGAATCGGATCCGAGTCCGACTTTGTGCTTATTGGGAAGTTCTTGCTTTACACCCATACACGATTAAGCTGAATCAAGAATTGAAGCCGATGGACCATTTCACGCGACGTACGTTATCTGATTTTATTTAAAAAAAGTCCTTATTGGAAAACCCTTTATTTTTAGCACATATTTTCTTCTCCTTTGACACGTATACCGGTATCAAAGGGTGCATATACGTATTTAAAAAAATTTTATCCTTTGGAATTTTTTGTTGTAATTTTAGGGGGCGAAAGGATAAGGAAATGAAAAACTAAAAACGCCAATTAACTCCATGTCTTCTCTCTTTTCAGACGTATATCATTTGGTGCAAGTGTAATATGGACTGTCAGACAGTGTTATTTATATCCATCGGGGGGGACAGCATTGTTTAATAGTGAAAACAACAGACGAGGCAAATTTTATCAATAATTAACAGCATTTGACTAGGATACAGCCCTAGATAGATAGAACATTTGAGAGATATATCAAGGTGTTGGAAACGGAATGACAAAATTAATATACACACAATCCTATAGCGGAGGCCATATGCAACAAAAAATTTTTTCGAAGGGTCATGTGCAACATTTTTGATGTATTTTGGCGAAAGTGGAAAACGATATTCAAACATTTTTATGGTATTTTTTTTTAATTTTACTAAAATTTAAAATTTCGATGAAAGTATCTTAAATATTTGTACTCTCATTTTGGAAATATAAGTCCGATAGCACCCGGTTAAGTGTTAAAAGCTACAAATATTGAGAATTAAACATTCATATAGAAATAGTGGTTTAGAAACAGTCTTCAAAACTTTGGGAAAATATTATTGTTTTTTTTTTTTTTTTTAAAAAATCTATTTTTCTGGCGCAGAAAAATAATAAAAATAGAAAAAAGTCGGAAAACAATATTTTGTTTTATATATACTAGCGCAATAAACAATTTTTGTATTTAACAATTAAAAACGGCGTTAAGTTCGGCCGGGTTGAACTTTATATACCCTCCACCATGCATTGCATTGCACAGAGGCTGTCGATATAATATAGCCAAACCAAAACAAATAAATATATTGTAAAAATAATTTTATAAATAAATATAAAATTTTACCTATTGTAAACCACTCTTATAAAGCAAGCCTACCAATATATTCATGGAATCTTCAAAAAAGCTTAAAAATCCTAAATATGGGGGATAGTGGTTGCATTTTCAGCTACAGCCCTTTAGTTGGTTGTATTTCCATTCTATTTTAATTCCAAAAGTATAATTTCTGAAAATCCATTATCTCTCACGTACACAGTGCAAGATAACCTAACTTCATGATTCTACCCAGATTTGTCGTAAAAGCAACAAATATTTTTATTTTGCGTGACTATGCAGTCAATTCCATGATTCTAGCTGCTTCCATTTGGGTGGTACCATCTCTATTCCCTTTTCCCCATTTTATCCCTTAAAAGTTCGACTTTCGAAAATCGCTTTATTTTACGTGCCTACACAATTAGAGGCATGAACATACCTATTTTATCATTCTAACCGTAGCCGTTCAGTTATCCCTCTGTTCCCGTTTAGAAAAACCTTTTATTTTTCGTGTCTATACAATCAGAGAAATTTCATGATTTTAGCTGCAGCCACTTGGGTGGTACAATTTGTATCCCCTTTTTCCATTTTACCCCCCAATCAGAGTTTCATTATTCTAGGTGCAGCTGTTTGTTTGGTACCATTTCTAACCCTCTACTACCATTTAACCCCTTAAAAATACGAATTGAAAAAAAACTTTTATATTATGTATCTACTCAATTAGAGGAATGTATACACCGAATTTCGTGTTTCTAGCTGTTGTCGTTTGATAGGTACCATTTTTATCCCTTTTTGTCCAATTTCACCCCCTACAAATAAAAATCACTTTATGGTGCGCGTTAATTGTTATAAGTAAATATAAGCAGTATATTTCAAAAAAACTTGATGAAATACTGTAAATATTAGGGGTATTTTCAGTCCTTATGAGGGAAAAATGTTTCCCTGTGGACCGATTTCACCTATTTGCAATACCAATTGATCTACAACTATAAGACGTATTCCTGCAAAATTTGGAGGCGTGTTTTCAACAGACGGACGGACGAACATGACCAGATCGTCTTAGAATTTTGCCACGATCAAGAATATATATACCTTATAGGATCTCAGGTTGATATTTCAAGGTGTTACAAAAGGAATGACAAACTTAGTATACCCCCATCCTGGAGGTGGATGGTATAAAAAATCTATGTATAAATGTAGAAGTTATGTTACTATTTGTAGACGCAAAAAAAATAAAAAATCATGATTTTTTTTTTTAATTTTGGTTTCAAAAATATAACAAAATACCAAATGTTTGTAATACCAAGAAATAATTGAGCTAGACCCACCTTTAAGTATACATAACGGCCTAGAATCAGCAGCTGAATCGATTTAACGATTCTGTCTGTCCGTCCGTCTGCTGTCCATCTAAGCTTGTTCGCACTCTACAGGTCGCAATTGTGGTCCGATTGTCATGAAATTTTGCAGGAGTTACTTTTTTTGGCCAAGGACAATTGCTATTGAATTTGGAGAAAATCGGTTCACATTAAATATAGCCTCCACACAAATATCCCTATAATTTACGCTATTACTGCTCTAGAATACACATTTTACATGGGATCATGACCAAATTTTCAGGATCGTGTTATATTTAAACTAGAAACAGCTCACGGGAAAGTGGATCACATGGGTCTATGTTTTGATATAGCCCCCATACAGATGTACATCCGATTTACAATATTACTGCTCTAAAATGCACATTTTACATCGGATTTTGATCAAATTTTCCACACAATGTTACATTTATACTAGAAACACGTATTTTGAAAGCCAACTATATAGGTCAATGTTTTGGAATAGCCCCCATACTAATGGGCCCCCAGTTTACACTATTATCGCTGTAGATCCCACATCTTACATTGGATCTTGATAAAATTTTGCAGATCATGTTATATTTCAATTAAGAATACCTACTTTGAAAGTGATCTATATGGGCCCACTTTTTAATGTAGCGCCCTTACAAGTGGGCCCCGTTAGAATTATTACCCCTCTAGGACCCACAATTTACATCGGAAGTTTATCAAATTTTGCAGATTATATTATATTCCTATTTCATACTATGAATACCTACTTTGAAACTGATCTATATGGGCCCACTTTTTAATGTAGCGCCCTTATAAATGACTCCATTTTTATTATTACCCCTCTAGGACCCATAATCGGAAGTTTATCAAATTTTGCATTTTGTTTTGTATTTCAACTAAGAAGACATATTATGAAAGTCAAATATATGGGTCCATATTTTGTTATAACCCCCATACAAATTGGGCCCCATTCTACTCTATTACATCTCTAGAACCCACATCGTGCATTAGATCTTGATATAATTTTGCATATCATGTCATATTTCAACTAAGAATACCTACTTTGAAAGTGATCTATATGGAACCACTTTTTAATGTAGAGCCCTTACAAATGGCCCCATTTTAATTTTTACCGCTCAAGAACGCAAATTTCACATCGGATTTTTTTTTTCAAATTTTGCAGATTATATGTGTCCACACTTTGGAATAACCCAAATGGGGCCCCCATTCTACTCTAATACAGCTCTAGAAACTACGTCTTACATCGGATCATGATATATATCAACTATGAATACCTGTCGTGTGTGAGAAATATATAGGTCTATGTTTTGGACCAGGCTTCAAGTGTTGTTATAGGCCTCCTTTCAAATGCCGGTCCGATTCATCCTATTACTACTGTATAATTTGTATTTGTCTGCCGGAAAATTGGATCAATTATTTACCATATTTGTTAAATATGACTAAAGATGAATTTATAGTATGCTGTATACATTATATGAACTACATAAAATCGCTCACATGAAACACCTTTAGTAATCAAAGCGAGGTATATACGCAGGGAGTTACTTGTTTCTATTATTTTATTTCGTGCACGAAAAAAATTTATTTTTTTGAAAAAAAAAAATATTTTTTCCTAAAAATGAACATTTTTGTTATGTTTCAGCTTCCACAGTGGTTCCAAACAGTTCACCCTTTCACTATTGGACCATGTACAATATTTCCCAGTTTCAATTGATTGATATTCTTTCATTATTCAAGTAAATATATTCTCATTTGGTTTGAGGAAAATTAAGAGAAATTTTCTATGGCTTCAGATTTCAAGTGAATTTAGTAAAATGCTCACTGATTTGCGCAAATGTTGAAGAAAAGAAATGGTAACATAGTTTCAAACCTGCCGGATAAACTTAAGATGAAGAACTTTAAAATTTTCCTCAATTTCAGTTAAAATGTACTTGTTTAAGGATACACTCACTATACATATATAGATTGGATCAGAATCTTGATAATTTGATCATACGGAATTCTACAATAAATTGTAAATATGTCAATATGTCTAAGTCAGTATTATAGGTTAAAAAAAATTGTAAATAGTAATAGTAAATAGTAGTAGTGTAAGGTGAGTTCTTTTTGTTTTTCTTTTTTCGTCTAATAAATTCACAGAAAACCACAAATTTCCATATTTAGGACAGAGTTGCTTTAAAGGCGATCAAAGCAAAAAGGCCATTTTTTGCCTGCAATATCTTGTTTTTGTTTTTGTTTTTTCTTTTGTTAAATAATATCAAATAATTTTTAGCACAACCATTTTTGTGTTTGAAACATTTGTTTTTGTCATTTCATTTTATACAACATTTTAGATTTAGATTAGTTTTTGTCTAACAAATATATATTGGAAAAAAGGACAACATTAACATAAACATTTATAATATATATATATGTAGAAGTATAAATAGTATTGTAAGTAGATAGTAAATTGAAGCGTATCTGTTGGGTTTGTTTACAAATATATGTTTTTGTTTTATTTATTTATAAATACATACACATAGGTAGGCATATATGTATAATTCAAGAGTGTATTTTTTTAATTTACCAAACTTAAAGTTTTCCCTGCCTTTTCCTGTAGACCTTTACCTAAGTAGTACACAATTACTTAATTCGGTTTGTTTAAAAATTATAACATTCTTATGTTGTATGTATATGGGTTTGAATAAATATATGTTTCTTAATTTGCAGTTGTAACGTTTATCTTTGAAAGAATATTCAATTTAAACATTAAGTTTTTAAATTATTTATTTATTTTCTTTTGTTTTTGCATTCAATTATTTATTTGTTTTCTTATGTTTCTGTATTCAATTATTTTGATTTGTTTTGCAGGTTTTATTTGCGCCATATTTTTTAAGTTTTCTGTTAAGAAAGAGAGGGAAAAGTGCTTCGAATTGTTAGGTTATTTCTTTTTTTCTTCTTTGTTTAGATTGCAGTGTGCGTTGCTTGAAGACTCGTTTTTTTTGTAATTTTTTCGATTTTTAAGTTTCAGTTTCAATTTTAGTTTTAGCTTCAGTTGTTGTTGTGTTTCATTTTTAGCGGAAGAGGAAGTAAAAAAGACTAACTACAGTTCATAATAATTATTATAATAATAGTATGACTATGACTATATATTTATGAAGAAGACTAACAGCCATTTATTGTTTGAATTTCACATTGAAAAAAGAGGATAGCCTACAAAATATGTTTTACTTTTGTTGTTGTTGTTGTTATTAGTTTTTTCAATTCATGATCAAAATGATTTGTAGCCGCAAAGAAACCCGTGGATGAAACCTGCAGCAGTGCAACAAACATACGTATATATTCAACAACACAATTAGCCGATCCGGCAATAAGGTAATTAGTTAAATATTATTCCGATTTCATATTTCATTTGAGATTTGTTGCCTTCTTACTATCCTTACCATCAGATGGACAGTGGTTCCGACAAAGACCTCAGAAATACCATATATGCACAGAAAGAATTTTCTTTCATAATATTTACGAAGCGGTTTCATAAAAGGGTTTTCATAAATTTAGCAATTAAATGTTTCATATTTTTTCATAAACATTTCATAATTCATAAAATAAAATTCTTAAATTATTGAAACTTAGTTTCATAAAATCAAAGAAAAATTTCATTGTATTAAATAGAAATTTCTTAAAGATTATGAAATATGTCATAACCAATAAACTAGTTGTGTTATTAAATGTTGTCATAAATATAATGAAGGATTTTGTTGTTTTTATGAAACGATTCATAAAAACAACAACGAATTTATTCGTTTCAATACTAGCAATTCTCATTTCTGCTATGTTAACTCTAAAATAAGTATGTAGCCTGATTTTGGTCAAAATCATATTCATTGCAAAGGTTCTCACAATTATGATTCAATTTCCCGCAAATAAAACAAGTTTTTTTGTTTTTTGTTTTCTTGGAAAACTTCAGTATAATTTATTAATATTTATGAATCTTTTTCATAAAATTAATGAAGTTTCTTTATATAATCTATGCAAATTTTTATAATTTTTGAAAAATAACGAACTTTTATGTGAAAAGTTAATTGAACTGCATTTCACAGTTTTTCAAAAAATTATTTTATATACTTTTTCGCAATCTATGATAACGGTTTTGGTGTCATATTAAGGAAGAAAATGTCTATTAAAAATACTTCAAACATCATGCGTTTATCTGTATTAGTTCAGCATTTACATTTATTTCAAGTTTACCCCTTAGTTTTTCTAGTTTATTCATATCTTGCTTTTTAAGAGAAAAAAACTTTAAATGGTTGTTACTACTTAACGAATACAGATAGAAGCTTAAAAAAAATTTAAAATTTAAAGTATGATCTGACATTTATACCGCTGTCATAGGGTGCGAATAAGTATTAAAAGTAATTTTTGAAAAATTGTGTCCATTGAAACTTTGTTGTCCTTTTAAGGGGCAACAGGATGAGAAGTGCAAAATAAAAACGCCAGTTAACTCTGTTTCACGTTTAGTTTCATATGTCGGACAGTGTAATTCCACCAATATGTTATTCTAAAGCAAGAGTAAAAATGTATGTTTATGTATGTATGTTGGATAAAATGCAACATATGAAAATTTATATGGGGAATGATTATGATTTTTTGGGGTTGTTTTCACAGACAGCTTGATCTAGAAACGAAATATTTTGCAAATCATCCAATCCGACTGGAAATAATTTTCAAAATTTGTATGGAATGCAACCCAGCCTAATATACATAGAGTCGTACGCTCGCATATCTTCTTAATTTTCAGAATTATATACACAGACGAGTGATTACAAGTACGATTTTTTCATGCTAAACTTTGGAAATCTCTTCTAAAAAATATTTTTAAAATTTCACCGCACAGTGGCTCAGAATCAAAATCCATCTGCCAAAAAACAATAACTATTGTTTTAATAAGCATTTTTGACAAGGGTTATTTTTATACCCTTACTCTGCAGAGTAGGAGGGTATATATCATTTGGGACAGCAAAAAGGGGTAACGCATTGAGGAAATCTCTTCTAAAAAATATTTTTAAAATTTCACAGCACAGTGGCTCAGAATCAAAATCCATCTGCCAAAAAACAATAACTATTGTTTTAATAAGCATTTTTGACAAGGGTTATTTTTATACCCTTACTTTGCAGAGTAGGAGGGTATATACCATTTGGGACAGCAAAAAGGGGTAACGCATTGAAGGAGTGACTTAAGACCCTAAGTATGTTTGTACCAAATCCGTTTAACGACTTTTTAAGATGTTTGAGCCATGTCCGTCCATCCGTCCGTCTGCTTGGCTGGCTGGTGTACACGATAACTCTCGAAAGGAGTTAAGAAATCGATTCAAACTTTGCAAATGGTAATATTTTTCCCAAACTTAGTTTAAGTTCGAAGGTGGGCGAAATTGCCACGCCCCTTCTGGTACCTCCCACACAAATAGCCCATATTCCAATGATAAATTAAACTCACATATATTTTCCACTCGGATAATCGGAATCAGCTATATTTTGGTATTTGATAATGTTTTTATAGTCTCTTTAAGTGTACTAAATATGATGGGTATTGACACGCCCCTTCCAGTACCTCCCACACAAATCACCCTAAACTACGTAAAATTAAAGCTGTTGCAACTTCTATATTGATGATCGGAATACTGTGAAATTTGATATTTGGCAATGATTTTTTAGTGGTTATATTCGCATGGAATATGGGCGAAATTGCCACACCCCTTCTGGTACCACCCACACAAAGTGGCATAAACTTTGGTTACAATATAACCGACATAAAAATAATTTGCAATTTGATATTTAAAAATGCTTTTATAATTACATTAAACCAAAAACATATTTACGCTTTAGCCACGCCCCTTCTTGTACCTCCCACACAATTGGCTTATTCTAGGTAATATAAAATCCTTCATAACTTCTACACATGGAATCCGCCAAGACTTGATATTTGATCATATTTTTACAGCTGTTTTATAAATGTGGAAGCTGGGACCATATGCTACGAACCTTCCACACAAATTATTCTGCCCTATGTAAGATTTAATTCCTTATAATTCCGTATATATGTTATCTGAGTGTGTGGGTGTATATATAGGGTGTTTTTTATTGAGGTATAGAACTTCGAATTGAAATAAAACACAAGAAAATCGTTTTAATGTCCATCAATTTGGCTTTATTGGAAGGATAATTTTATGCCATTAATGTTTAAATATGATTTCGGGCATGTGGCCGCCGCGGCTGGCTCGAATATAGCCAATTCTACAGGTCCAATTTTCCAAAGCTCCAATTGCTGTGCACGGTGGCGAATCGATTCATTCGGGTCCTCTTCAACACTTTGCTCTACAGCGGCAATTGTTTCTTCGGTGCGCACTGTTCGACGTCTCTGCGGATGCGTATTATCACATAGAGTAAACGTAGTGCGAAAACGATCCATGGTTAACCGAATTAATTGCTCTGATGGACGATTATGTCGACCATAAAATGGTGAACTTCGCGAACTGAACCATTACTTTCGAAATAAATTTGCACGATTTGCAAGCGTTGTTCTTTTGTCAACCTGTTCATGATGAAATGGCAAACCAAACTAAATATTAATCACTTGACAGCTGACAAAATGGCCGCCAGTTAAAAAAGTGATGCCAACTTAAAGTTCTATACCCCAATAAAAAACACCCTTTACTTATATACACGGTTTAGACGAAGCAATCGGATATATTTTAGAGACGAAAGTTGACTACATTTTTATTTTTATATTTTTTAACTGACATTATGAGAGATTTTTCACTCGAATTTGTAGTTTCTTAGCACCAAAAATGTTTGTTTTTTTGTTGCAAATAAAGTTTGCTTGTAATATTTTTACTTTGACAGCCTTTGAAAAATAAAATTCATATTTAGAAAGGTTGAAGTGTTCCCCGTTTTTGCAGGGTAACTTTTGTATATATTAATTTTGTATGTATTATTTATATTTATATATATTCTTTGCCTGAACTATGCTCAAAAATTCCAAATTAATACAGGTAAACTAAACACAGGTAGTAAGCACTGCGTCTGAGGTGGTCCATTTGCAAGGCCAAATTTTGGGCGACTAGTTCGAGCATAGCGACTGGAGAGCCATTCACTGTAAATAACACGCAAATTTAAGTTGTCTGGCTTCAAGTTGAATTGTGTATGCTTTAAGGCCGAGATTGTTATGTAAAAATACGCCAAGTTGTCGAATAAGACAAGCCAAGCTGCCGAGAACAAGGACGAATCGATTCGCCATGGTCTTCGCGTACACTCTCAGCGACTGCTGCTATATTCTCCTCACTACTGTTGTGCTGTTGTGGTGTGAGTCTTTCCATGTTGACTTACCAAACGATACTGAACAAAAATTATATGAGCCATGCGTGATCTGTCAAAAAAGCCTATTGAAAATCAAACCTCACGATGAATAACACGATATATGTTTTAATAATTTATTTGTGTACTTTTGCGAGTCATACAAAGTCATATCAAATAAAAATTTAAAAATATTTTAATTTTTTTACCTTTAAAAAGGAGGAATAAACTAAAGGGGAGAACTTGAAAAGGCTGTTAATGCTAAACTAATACAGTAAGAAACACGACATTTTAAGTCTTTCATTTTGTCTTTATATGACTCACAAAAGTACGAAAATAAATTTTTTAAACAGCTATATCCCTTGGAAATTAAAAGTTCTATAAAAGTGAGAAGAGATCACGAAATGGAAAACTGTATACACAGTTGTTCTGCATACGATGTCTAGTTTTATGTGTATATGGTATGGTTCAGTAAAAAAGTGCCTTCGCACTGTGTTTTAATGCATCAAAAAAAAACAATTTTTATGTCCCACACATATTTTTTACTTTTTGTTTCATAAAATAACAAAAGTTGGCACGGCAGAAGTATTGCAGGGTAACTATACCTGCATATACAGATACTTACATATGCAACTCAATGAGATGCTTGTAAGATGGCATGTGTACTTTATTACTTGGTGCGAATTTTTAAACGCAAATTCGGCAAGTGAGAATCATCTCCTTATAGAGGCCGGGTTTGATGTTGAAAAGTCGCTGCTACGCCACCTAAGGAAAAAGGGTGGAAATCATGATAGTGGTAGTCTGCAGCCAAGTAATAAATGTCACCATGCCATTTGTAAATAAATTTGCATTCTATTAAATATAGATGCAAAATTGTCTGGAGCCAGGACAATATCCCAGTTCAAATAAAAAAAATTAAAATTTTCGAAAAATTTTTGAAAAAAGCGCACGCAATCACTTTTTCAAAATTTCAAAAAACCTCAATGCTATTATGTGTGTAGTTAGTAAACAACATTAATTTTAAACAAGTAAGAAAAGGCTAAAGTGGGGCGGCGCCGACTATATGATACCCTCCACTTTCTACCCCATTAGAAATTCAATTCGGGAAAAAAGTGAAATCGGGAAAGATTTTTGTCTGGAACGTGTTCATCTAAATTAGATCAAAATCTCTAACAATTTGAGAGAAAAAAGTGTTAGAACCTGAAAAGAGCGTAAAAGGCAAGATTTTTATCAGGCCTATATCTGAACATGAATGTCTCCAGCTGAAATATAAGTTACTAAAGCAAATTTGAAGAAATCGGTTACAAGCTTTTGGATGTTACAGACAAATTCACAAAGACATAATACCCTAGTGGAGTGTATAAATATTGGAAAATATGACTAAGTTACTGGAGTAAAACCAATAATAACTGAGTCGGCTTTAAGGTTATTCGAAGCGCTTCGGGATTATATCGTTTTTTTTTTCAAAGAATTTCGAAATAAAGACAGGCTAAAGAACGTATATATTGGGGTTAATTATAATTTTTCCATGCTTTATATAAGGTTACTTTCTATATATGTTTGTGTGCCACAAAATTTGAAATCAATTTTTGAAAGCTTTTTTCTCAACCAATTTTGCTTAAATTTTGCACACTTAATCATTTTCGATGAAAATACAAGGAAATGGAAAAATTTGACCAATTGGAGAAAGGGGCGGGTACCTCCCATACAAACCACAAATTAAAAATCTATTATTTCTGCTCCTGATAACGGTATTTAAACAAAATTTGGTACGTCGGTTTGGTGTGTATGTTGTAAGTGCTGCTGCAAATATGGGCGGGATTGTACAAAAATTTTATAAAAATATAATAGTAATTTTTTCCTTCTACAAAAATTTTAAAAGAACACTGAATTAATAAAAAAAATATTTAAAAACGTAACAGTAATTTTTCCTTCTACAAAAGATAACTAAAAAAGAATTTCTAGGCCCAATAGAATTCTGCTTGCATAAAGCATGGATTTGAAAAAAGGATTTTTTTTATTTACTAGTTAAGGTTTAATCCTCTTCTGCTATTGTTTTGCAATTACGAGGAGATTTGTTGTTCATCGAAAGTTATACGAAAATGATGCGAAATTATATTTAATTTCTGAATTTTTTCCTAATATCTCCTAAACTATTCTTGTTATCTCGGACACCCCAGAAATCTTAAATTTATTTTGTGGAAATGTGGCTAGAATCGAGTCTCAACAATTTTGTTCACATACAAATCCACATATTGCCGATACAAATCATTTCGATATTCACAGGAATGAATTGAAAATTAATCTTTAAATTCTCTTTTGTAGTTTTTGTTATACAAATTTATTTTTTGTTTTTGATATTTTCCCATTACAAGATGTGTTTTCTTCAATTCAAATTTTAGTTGTAAATTATTCTAGTTTAACGTTGGTTGGTTTTCTTTTAATTTTAAGTGAAAAGATTGTCAATAGTAATTGTAATAGATTCCAATTTGAAAACGTTCGAAAAAGTACTTTTGTTTTTTTTATTTTAAGATCTCAAAAGGGTTCTCTTTAACTTATGCAATTTTATATTATTTTTGTTTGGGTACCATTTTTTTTGGTAAATGTGGCTTATAAATATTTCCTAATTATATATATATATATATATATTGGGTCCCCTAATGCCATGCGGCATAGAGGGGACCCTCCTTTCTCAGTTAAGTTTATATGTATTTTGTTGAAAAATATTTTTGTTTTTTAGTTTTTATTCTTTGTATTTGAAGACTTGTTTCATTGTGTATTTTGTTGCAACATAAATTTATATAAATATTTATTTATGTATGTATGTATTATTATATATGTATATGTATGTGTATATGCTAATGGTTTTACATAAATACATAAAGAATATAACTTAGCTGTGTATTGTTGTTTTTGTTGTTATTTTTATTGTATATTCGTATTATATCGATGTCATATAATTATAATACCTTTTGCTTTCAAACATAACATAATTATAATTAAACACACTTTTTTTTTAATATTTGTTGTGTATATTTACCACGCTTCCCTTTGTAACAATTTGACCCATTGTACATGGCCCTAGAAAAAAATATGATTCCTTCGAATTCCCTAAATAATATTTTACATTTCGTTTATCAACAATTTCTTTACAATAATTGAGTTGTAGCCTTGTGTAGTCAACACATTCAATCACATTCATTTTGCACTTCGATACACACTCACCCGCAAAAGTAGACACACACTATGGAATTTACTGTGAGTTTGTTTTTTATATTGTACAAGGATATCAAAAGTATGGTTATACTGGAAATATGTGAAGGGGTCTGGTCCCTTTTACATGGGTTTGTCATTGGAGGGGATGAATTGACCCTCTGTGATATTTCTTGGACATGTCCGCTGTCTGTTCTGAACTACCAGTTTAAGACCTGTCTCACAGGACATGAATTGGACCATACCTCAACAGACATGACCTAGGATTGGTCTCAACGGACATGACCTGGAAGCGATATCAAAGGATATGACCTGGAATCTGTTTCAAAGGACATGACTTGGGTGCACCTCAAGAGTGAAGTATTTCATACACCGGTTTAAGAAGCCTAAACACTTGAATGCTTCTTTCGACACTTCAAATACATGTTTTGTCCAACGAACATCGCATTGTATTTTCATGCCTAGAACATCAAGAGTATCTGATTGCTGAATATCCACACCGTTCATTGAAATCTACAACACACAGTGGTTCAGAATCAAAATCCATTGGCCAAAATTCAATAACTTTTGTTCAAGTAGACATTTTTTAGTTCTGTAAAAAAAAGCAAAATTAGACAAGGACCCAAGGATTATTTTGAGATATTAACATTAAAAATCGGATATATTTTAGAAATCGGTCCATAGTTGACTACTTTTCGTATTTTTCGATTTTAAAGATAATTAAAATTGATTTGAAGTGGGATATTGTCCTGGCTCAAGACCATTTTGCTTCTATACTTAATAGAATGCAAATTTATTTACAAATGGCATGGTGACATTTATTACTTGGCTGCAGACTACCACGATCATGATTACGACCATGTCAAAAGTCTTTTCAAGTGGCGTCGCAGCGTCTTTTCAACATCAAACCCGGCCTCTATAAGGAGATGATTCTCACAAACGAACGAGAAGCACAACTCACTTGCCGAATTTGCGTTTAAAAAATCGCACCAAGTAATAAAGCACACATGCCATCTTACAAGCATCTCATTGTGCTTTATTGAAAAGATCGTGGTAGTCTGCAGCCAAGTAATAAATGTCACCATGCCATTTGTAAATAAATTTGCATTCTATTAAATATAGAAGCAAAATGGTCTTGAGCCAGGACAATATCCCAGTTCAAATCAAATATTGATTACAGACCAAAAAAATGCAAACGAAAAAACTAAAAAAAGATAATTAAATTTTTTATTTTTTGTTTTTATGTTTCTGACATATTTTTACGTATTTGTTCATAATGCGAAGAAAATTTTTTTATTTTTTTTTGTATTACAGATTTTCATGTTTTTCAGATTTTGAAATTTGAAAAAAAACGTAATTTCTTTTTTTGACTTTGTCGAACACATTTTAAGAGATTTTGCCTCAGACCTTTTTTATTAGAAATTGTGATTTCTTAGCTTTATTAAGACGCCAAATATAGTTGTTCGTAATAAATATTTTAAAAAATATGCTTTGAACCAACACAACTTTTTCCTTCAAAAGCCTTTAATGTATACATATTTGGAAAGGTTTTTTGCCTGCACGAAATTGCACCCTTGGAAGATAGGATACATTTAGTGCAAAAAAGAAATTACGTTTTTTCAAAATCTGAGAAACGTGAAAATCTTTGCATTATGAACAAATACGTAAAAATATGTTAAAAAAACATAAACTCAAAAAATAAAAATTTTAATTCTCTTTAAAGATACGAAAAGTAGTCAACTTTTTAATGTTAATATCTCAAAATAATCCTTGGTCCTTGTCTAATTTTGGGTTTTTACGGAACTCAAAAATGTCTACTAGAACAAAAGTTATTGCATTTTGGCCGATGGATTTTGATTCTGAACCACTGTGCGACACCGTTGGATCGCTGAATCGGTTGTGAAAAAACAAGGAGCACTGGGTCTTACGTGCATTAAAATCTACTCTATTCACTTGAACGCATTCGGAAATTACCAGTAAATCCTGGCTGAGTGACTCATCCATCAATCGCCTTTTGTCCTCAATTTCGTGACGACTTGTTCTACGATCGAATGAGTATGAATGACAGAGGTTGCTGTCATCTGCGAATGAGTAGATTGGATTCGAAGTCCGATCCAAGAGGTCGTTGTTGAAAAACATGAAAGAAGGGAGGGGGAAAGGACAGAGCCCTGTGGAACTCCAGCGGTTAACCTATGCTCGTCGAATGAGAACCCATCTACAACAACACGAATAGTGCAATCTCTGAGTAAGCTCGTTACAAATCGAGAGAAGTCACTACCAACACCAAAAGCCAGACTCTATCAAAGGTCTTGGAGATATCTACAGCATCGACCTTACTCTCACCAAACTGGTGAATGGATCGATTCCACTTTTCGGACAGCAGCGTCATCAGGTCACCCGTAGATCGATTCCTACGGAAGCCATACTAAGTCAAGTAAGCCTCTAAATACCTCACAAGATGGTGGTTAACCATACTCTCCATAATCTTCGAGAGCGCAGATCAAATCGCAATCGGGCGGTAGTTAGCAGGGTTTTTAGCCTCACCTTTTTTAGGGATGGGCTGGATGTTCGCAATCTTCCAACGCGCTGGGAATTCCGGAATTCGCCTCTATTTTTTTTTAATATGCGACAATATTTCTTATTGTATGTATAAAAATATACAATACATATACTTATATATACATAGGAAATGAGAAGTGAATTGACAATTTATTCACACTTTGGGGCCAGTTTTGTGATAAATCCATATCAACCTATCACAGGAGAGGTACGTTTATTGCAATTGCCACTAACTTCCCGTAAGGTACCTCTACCTTCAATTGAATATACAGGGTTTTCCAACAAGAGGTGTTATTTTGAATCACCCGGTATTTCGGTAACTGTCACTTTTGAAGCTTTTATTCTTTGACATTTGACAAGTAGAAACTACGTCATTACTAAAAATGGAACGATAAACGCTTCATTGAAATTATTAAAATTCATGAAAGAAAATGATCCGGAATTCCATCGAAAAAATCATCTGGACTGATGAGGCCCATTTCCACCTCGGTGGCTACGTCAACAAGCAAAATTGTCGCATCTGGGGCTCGGAAACCCCAAGCGTTATTGTTGAGAAGCCTCTCCATCCTCATCGTGTGATTGTTTGGTGCGGTTTATGATCCGGCAGGGTCATTGGACCTTACTTTTTCGAAAATGAGGTTGAATCAACAGTTACGGTGAATGGATTGCGCTATCGAGAGATGATTAATGATTTGTTATGATCGGAGTTGGATGGTATTGATCTGGACAACGTTTACTTTCAACAAGTCGGCGATATGTGCCACACAAGCAACGAAACCATTGCTCTTTTACGGGAAAAGTTTCCGGACCGTGTTATCTCTCGATGAGGTGATCACAATTGGCCACCTTTGGGGCCACGTGAAAGATAAGGTATACGCCAACAGCCCAGCGTCGATTCAAGACCTCAAAGATATAATTCGTGAGGCTATCGAGGACAAAGGACGACCATTTTGCGATTTGGTTATGGAAAATTTCATGGAGAGGATATGGTCCTGTAGGCGTGGTCGTGGTGGTCATTTGGCTGATGTTGTTTTTCATTATTAACGGCATATCTACCTCTTTATTATGAAAAAAACTTCCGATCATTTATCTCAAAAAATGGCATTTTTCTTTGAATACCAAAACAACACCTCTTGTTGGAAAACCCTGTATAAGCAAATGTGATGGGACCTGTATCTCCAAAATAACAGTGCAAATATAAATCGTATCTTCGACCAAAAATTGAAATTTTTGGCACCATTTGTGTCCCTTTTTTTGCCCTGCTTTCTCCAGAAAGGTAAACACTTTGAAAAATATACTTTCAGATGGACGTACACACAAAATTTCACGATTCTGGCTGTATGATTTGTCACATGCCAGTTTTCCGATTCATGTCCATGGAACGGAACAATGTGCGGTGGTTCCATTTTTCTCCCCATTATCCCCATTAAGGTACGAAGATTTTTTTTAATTTGGGGGTCCTCAAATACAGAATTTGGTAGGTAACATTTTTATCCCCTTTCATTTCAGTTTCCTCCTGGATTCTTCGATATCATCTCTATTTTATTCTGTCTTCTTCTCGAATGGACATCTCTATAAATAGGAGTCATGTTTTTACAAAGTTGTTGGAGATGTTTTTTAGCCAAACTTTTCAATATCCAAGTCCTGGAGGCTAATCACGCCATTTTAAAAAGGACATAAATTTCAAGAAAAAATATTCAAATTCTAACGAGAATTGCTCCAATATACATTATGTCGACATCCCCTTTGTTTTTGTTGACAATTTGTACTTCTTTCACAGAAAATAAAATTTTATTTCGATCGTAACTTCTCGGTACCTTTTTCTCTCTATGTCTGTATATGTTCATCGGATGCATTCATTGCGGAGTGTGTGTGTACGGTTTTTATGTAATAATATCCACTATAAAAAAATGATTTTTATACAAAAGCTTTAATTTTCAAAAAAAAAAGAAACACAAATTATTATCAGTTTAACTGTAGTTGGGAATATTGTTCATATCGTATTAAGTTATATATTTTAGTACCACGGATACAGCCTGTCTGACCTTTGTCTCGATCAATATTTGCAAGTACTGTTGTGTGTGTTTCGAAGTTATTTGAATTCGTTTGTCTGTTTTTCGTTTCATATCTTCGTTAGTTGGTCTTTAAAAATAAAATAGTTAGTGAGAACTGAAGGTAGTGATTTCTTTGGTCGTATACGATATTTAAAATTTCAAATATGAAAAGACTAGCAATCGCGGGGGAATAGAAGGAGAGGTGTATCTTCTTTAAGTTATGTTTATAATTTCCCTATAGTGGTATTGGTGTATTTTTTAAGTGGTATTCACGAAATGGTATACAATTCGATTTTAATTTTATATTGCAGATATGTACATAAATACGTGGTAGTAAATATTCATATTGTATATTGCATAATAAAAAAAGTTGACAAGAAAAAACGTATAATGAAATTGGAAAAGCTACATTTGATCGAAGAAGAAAAATTAAAAATACCTCTGGATAAATGTAGACGTAAGAGAATTTGAAAAATTTTAAATCTTAAAAAAATAAATTAATTTTATTATAGCCGGTATCCTATTGCAGATAATCTATAAAAAAATGTATGGCCTTTCTTGACGAATATATAGGGAGGGCCACTTAAATCTTTAAATTTGAACTGCCGATTACTTTGACTTTGAAAGGTGGATAACATTAATTTTTATTGCTGGGTAACTATACCTGCATATACACATACTTACATATGCAACCCAATGAGATGCTTGTAAGATGGCATGTGTAAAGCACATTACATGGTGCGATTTTTTAAACGCAAATTCGGCAAGTGAGTTGTGCTTCTCGTTCGTTTGTGAGAATAATCTCCTTATAGAGGCCGGGTTTGATGTTGAAAAGTCGCTGCGAAGCCACTTGAAAAGACTCTTGACATGGTCGAAATCATGATCGTGGTAGTCTGCAGCTAAGTAATAAATGTCACCATGCCATTTGTAAAAAAAAATTGCATTCTATTAAATATAGAAGCAAAATGGTCTTGAGCCAGGACAATATCCCAGTTCAAATCAAATATTGATTACAGACCAAAAAAATACAAACGAAAAGACTAAAATTAATTTTTATATTTATTTTTCGGTTTATGTTTGACATTTTCAAAATGGTAGGCTATACGCTCGAACAAAATGGTGGCTGTGTCAATAAGTGACTACTGAGAAGCCAATGCATCCACAACAAGACACTGTTTGGTATGGATTTTGGGATGTACTGAAAAATTGGGTTGATCCGATGAGGTACTACCAAGCCAGTCGTGGTAGTCATATGAATGATATTGTCTTTCATTATTTAATGACAAAGTTCAACATTTCCAATAAAACCAGATATTTGAAAAAATCAGTAGCTTTTTTATAGCCTAATTTTTCTAATTTAAAATTTTAAATGGCCCACACGATATAAATGATTAAACTATGCAACAACAATTTTCTTATGTATTGTGGCTTTCTAGAAACTAGAAAACGATAATAAAAATTATTCATGGTATTTTTTTTATTAAATTTTTACTAAAGTTCGAATTTTCGGCTAAGGTACCTTAAATATGTGTACTCTCATTTAGAAAATATTAGTCCGATTATACTCGGTTATATTTTAAATTAAAGATACTCATGGTGGCCACAAATATTGCGGATTTCACTTTCACATGGAAACAGTGAAAGTGAATTCTGCAGACAAGTAATAGATGTCACCATGCCATTTGTAAAGGGTGATTTTTTAGCTATTATCTTTTTGGCAACACTGGTTTAAACAGCTGACGCACGTTTCGTGTTTTGTTTCACACTTCAGACATCTTCAGTTTGGTCTATAATTTAACCATGAATCGTCTTGCCAACGAACAACGCTTGCAAATTATTGAATTTTACTATCAAAATGCGTGCTCTGTTAAGTAAGTTCATTTACCGAAAAATTATGTTCAGCGATGAAGCTCATTTTTGGCTCAATGGGTACGTAAATAGGCAGAATTGTAGATTTTGGAGTGAATATCAGCCAGAAGCATTGCAAGAGCTACCAATGCATCCAGAAAAAGTCACAGTTTGGTGCGGTTTATGGGCTGGTGGCATCATTGGACCGTACTTCTTCAAAGATGATGCGAATCGTAACGTAACTGTGAATGGTGAGCGCTACCGTGAGATGATATCAAACTTTTTTTGCCCAAAATGCAAGAGCTTGACTTGCATGACATGTGGTTTCAACAAGACGGTGCCGCATGCCACACAGCAAGCGCAACAATGGACTTATTGAGAGGCGAGTTCGGTGAACATTTTATTTCACGTTCGGGACCGGTCAATTGGCCGCCTAGATCGTGCGATTTAACGCCTTTAGACTATTTTTTGTGGGGCTATGTTAAAGCTCATGTCTATACAGACAAGCCCGCTTCAATTGACGCATTGGAAGACAACAATGAAGCATTTATTCGTGAGATACCGGCTGAAATGTTGCAAAGAGTATGCCACAATTGGACTAAGCGGATGGACCATTTGAGGCGCAGTCAAGGCAAGTCAAATAATCTTCAAATATTAAATTATATGGACCGTACTATCGATTCAAATAAAGATTTCATGCAGTTTCTGAATTTTATGTGTTTTTTTTTGAAAAACTTTCCTATAGCTTTTAGAAAATCACCCTTTAAATGATCTTGAGCCCGGACCCAGTTCAAATCAAATATTGATTACAGACCAAAAAAAAAATACAAACGATAAAAACTAAAACAAATGAGCATTGCCGCGGCAGAAGTATTGCTGGGTAACTATAGCTGCATATACACATACTTACATAGGCAACTCAATGAGATGCTTGTAAGATGGCATGTGTACTTTATTACTTGGTGCGATTTCTTAAACGCAAATTCGGCAAGTGAGTTGTGCTTCTCGTTTGTTTGTGAGAATCATTTACTTAAAGAGGTGGGGTGTGATGTTGAAAAGTCGCTGCGAAGCCACCTGAGGAAAGCTTTGACAGGGTGGAAATCATGATAGCGGTAGTCTGCAGCCAAGTAATAAATGTCACCATGCAATTTGTAAATAAATTTGCATTCTATTAAATATAGATGCAAAATGGTCTTGAGCCAGTTAAAATCTAATTTTATAATTACATATTATATTTTTATTATTTTAAACCACGCACGCTTATAAGGCAAGGATACCAATACAACTCAAGTCAATTTATAAACTAAATATTCTTATATATTAAAGGAAGTAAATAAATATTGGTAGATAGTGGGTGCTACAGTTGGTTGTATTTCCATTATTTTCTAATTCCAAAAGTACAAATTTTGAAAATCAGTTAACTCACGTGCACAGTGCAGGATAAACTAACTTCATGATTCAACAAATTGTTGTCGTAAAAGTAAAAAGTACGAATATGGAAAAATCTTTTTATTTTGCGTGTCTATGCAGTCAGAGGAATGGATAGACCGAATTCCATGATTCTAGCTGCGCCCATTTGGTTGGTACCATTTGGATAAAAATCCCCTATACCAATTATACCCCCTTAAAAGTACGACTTTCGAAAATCTCTTTATTTTACGTCTCTACGAAATTAAAGGGATGTACACACCGTATTTCATCATGATAGCAGTAGCCGTTTAGTTGGTACCATTTTTATCCATTTGTTCCCATTGTATCCCTTAAAGCCGAATTTGGAAAACCCTTTTCATGTCTACGCAGTCAGAGGAATGTATACTCCGAATTTCATGACTCTAGCTGCAGCCATTTGGTTGGTACAATTTTTATCCCCTTTTACCTTTTAACCCCAAAAAGTACGAATTTCGAAAAATCCATTTATTTTCCGTGTCTACTCAATCAGAGAAATGCATACACCGAATTTCATTATTCTAGGTGCAGTCGTTGGTTGGTACCATTTTTGTCCCTTTTTCCCATTTTACCACTTAATAGTACGAATTTGGATAAAATACTTTTATATTATGTATCCACTCCTTTGGAGGAATGTACACACCGAATATCGTGCTTCTAGCTGCTATAGTGCGATAGGTACCATTTTTATCCATTTTTGCCCTATTTCACCCTCAAAAACAAAGTGTGCACGTTTTTGCTATAAGGGGAATGCGCATACCAAATATTAAATATATTAAAAAAACTTGATGAAATACTCTAAATATTAGGGGTATTTTCAGTCCTTGTGAGGGAAAATTTTTCCCCTTTTGACCGATTTAACCCATTTGCAATCTCAATCGATCTACAACTATAAAACGTATTCATGAAAAATTTGGACGTCCTAGCTCTTTTCGTCCAGATGCTAGCGTGCCTTCAACAGACGGATGGACGGACATTGCTGGATCAACTTAGAATTTTATGACGATCAAGAATATATATACTTTATAGGGTCCCAGGTCGATATTTCAAGGTGTTACAAACGGAATGTCAAAGATGGATGGTATAAAAATATATTATTTTATTTTTTAATAGCTAATGGATAATAATAAATATGGATAAATGTACAAGTTATGGTCCTTCTTGTATAAGTCACGTATCTCTAAATCAATTGAAGCAAAAACTTCGTAAACATGACACACGATTTTTTTAAATTCCCTCGCTTCAACATAAAGTGCATAATCTCTGCATTTATTCATAGATTTTCTTTAAAAATCTCTAGTTTTCTTCGTTAAGATACCAGCTATTACAAACCAGAACAAAATATTCTTTTATATAATTTGTAATGGGACTTTTCGCTCTATTTAAACAAAAATTAAAAATAAATTTGTAGACGCAATAAATAATTTCTTTTGTGTCTACAAATAGTATTATAACTTCTACATTTATCCATAGATTTTTTACATATAAACACAGTTTTTTGCGTTAGAATGTTAGCTATTAAAAATATAACAAAATACATCTATCCTATTTTTTATGATTTTTTTTCGGGCCGGCATAAATAGATCTTTTGTTGAAAAAAAAATAATTTGTTCCCAAATTTTGGGAATTCGCAACATTTGTAAACATCATAATTAACTTTAATTGAACATATAAGCGGGTACGATAGGGCCAATATATCAAAAATGAAAGTACAAACATTAAAGGTTAGGTAGATACTTATCTACGTATTTAAATTTTAAAAATATCTATATATTTTGTGTGTGTTAATTTTATGAATCAGCCTGTCTCAATGCATATAAAAAATATTTTTTCGGCTTGGACAAGCATTTTTTTATTTTTTGCTACATATCGGACCAATATAGCCAGAATGAGAGTACAAATATTGAAGGTACCTACGACTAAAATTTAAATTTTGTTAAAAATTAAAAAAATTATAACCATAAAAATTGTTTTGTGTTGGTTTGATGAATCAGCATACCTCAAAGCATTCAAAAAATATTTTTTTCAGGTTGGACACGCAATTTTTCTTTCATCCTTGCATGGTGTTATTTATCTGTCAATTTTAAAAATAAAACCTGTCTTTCTGTCAAAATCATTTTTGCATCAGTACTGGGACACCCATTAAGAATGTTTAGGACTAGCCATGATCATCATTTATTTAGATTAACTACTACTTTATAAATCCATCGACGCATCATAGACTTTCAGCTTGAAAAGGAGTAAAAAATTGAATGTAAACAAAAATCAAAATAATTGGGAAGACAATCACAATCATAATTGAATATTTACTACATATGCATGTATGTACACATCCTTCTTGTTCCTTGTTCATATATACATCTCTAGTTATGGGTATTTCCACCCTTTTAATTTAAATATATTCACCCTGGGCCGTACTGCCGGCCGTAAAATAATCCTTATTGTTGTTCACACTGACATTTTTACACTTGAAGAGTTTCTTAAAAAATACCAACAAATCTCGCACAATATCCGTCTTCTCCGGCGGCGTCTTATATCCGATTGGTGTTGTTGCCGTTGTTGTTGTTGTGGTGGTTGTAATAAATGTTGTTGCTGCTGTAGGCGTTGTTGTTGCAGTCACCATTATAGGTGTTGTTGCCCCCACCGATGATGTCATTTGATTGTTTGTGATTATAGCGGTGCCACTATCAAACGAATTGTATTGATTGGGCGTAATCGGTCAAGGAGAATTATCCGAATCGGAGCCACCAAACGAATGCATAGGGAAGAGGGGATACCAACCGCCAATGTGCTGGCCCATATTGATTTTATCCAGGTTGACTTCAGTGCCGCCCAGGCCCTGATTGTGTTCGAAGCCGACACAGCGTTGCCACACCATAATGACAATGTTGCGGCCGAAGACATCGGCACTCTGCAAAGAGGGAGAAAGAGAGTGAATAAAACATGGGGGTAAGAAAAGTAAAAAAAGGCCGTTAAATAACACTGGATTAAAAATACCCTCTATTAGAATCGCTGTAACATGATAGAAAAATTATGAAATTTTGTGTGTAAAAAAATTAAAAAACTTTTAAATTTGGGTCTCTGCACTCAGCGGAATGTTTTCACAGAATTCCCTGATTTTGGCTACTGCCACGTTATTTCCCTAAAAATAAAAAAATCAACCAAAAAGAATACTTTATGATGCGCGTTTACACACTCAGACGAAAGTACAATGTACCAAATTTATCCCTTCAATCTATTCAAATTGTCCAATTTTTCGCTTGTTTGCCGTCAGAGCTACGCATACACCGAATTTCATTATGCTAGTTACAGCCGTTTGGTGGGTACCTTTTTATCCCTTTTCGTCCGTTTTTTCTCTAAAGTAAAACAAGTAAGGAAAGGCAAAAGTCGGGCGGGGCCGACTATATGATACACTCCACTTTTTATCCGAATACATCGGTAAAAAAGTGAAAACGGGAAGAATTTTTGTATGTTTCCTAATTATAGGCTAATATTACCTGGTCCAATTTGTCAAATCGGAAATATTTATATAGGTGCTATACCCAAACATGGAATATAGTGTATAACTTTCACAATAAGTGAACATTTGGGACATTTTTGGGGCGAAATTTGTATGGGAGCTATATGTAAATCTGAACCGATGACCCATTTTCACCATGGGTGTTTCCAGTTGAAATCCAGTTGATATTTTGAAAGATTTGAAGAAGATCTGTTAAAATATGTTGTTTATAGAGTGGAAAAAGTGAAATCGGGAGTGAAATCCGATCTGAACCGACTGCGCCATGGCTGTTTATAGAACAAATACAGGGTGATTTTTTAAGAGCTTGATAACTTTTTTTTAAAAAAAACGCATAAAATTTGCAAAATCTCATCGGTTCTTTATTTGAAACGTTAGATTGGTCCATGACATTTACTTTTTGAAGATAATTTCATTTAAATGTTGACCGCGGCTGCGTCTTAGGTGGTCCATCCGCTTAGTCCAATTTTGGCATTTCCACGTTTTTGAGTAACAGAGACCCAATTGGTGCGAACGGCGACGAATCGAAAATTGGTGGTCATCATTAACACTGGCCGATACAGCTGCGATATTTTCTTCAGTTCGCACTCTACGTAAGCGTGTTGGTGGTTTAATGTCCAACAATGTAAATTTGGTGCGAAATTTAGTCACAATAGCCCGAATAGCCGCTTCAGTGGGTCGATTAAACTGACCATAAAATTGAAGCGCGCAATGAACTTTCTTAACAGAGCACGCATTTTGATAATAAAATTCAATAATTTGCAAGCGTTGTTCGTTTGTAAGACGATTCATGATGAAATGTCAAAGCATACTGAGCATCTTTCTCTTTGACACCATGTCTGAAATCCCACGTGATCTGTCAAATACTAATGCATGAAAATCCTAACCTCAAAAAAATCACTCTTTATAAGATATTTCGCCTAATTTGATAAGGATCTTTTAAAATATGTTTCTTCTAGAGCGGAAAAAGTTAAAGCGTGAGCGAAATTTGTATGGGAGCTATATATAAATCTGAACCGATCTAACACATTTTTACCACAGGTGTTTCTAGTAGAAATATAAGATGTTTTGCCAATTTTAAAGAAAATCTGTTGTAATTTCTGGAATCTAGAGTGAAAAGAGTCAAATCGGGAGTGAAATTCGTATGGGGGCTATTTCTAAATCTGAACCGATTTTCTTCAAATTAAGTAGCGTTCGTCGTTGTACCGAAAAGCTTCGTTGGACAAAGTTTCATTTGGTTCTGTCTACAATTGCGACCTGTATCGTGATTACAAAAAATAGATGGGCAGACGGACGGACGGACATTGCTAAATCGACTCAAAAAGTGATTCTAAGTCGATCGGTATAATTAACAATGGGTCTATCTCGTTTCCTTTTGGGTTTTACAAACAAGTGCACACTCTCGTGGAGTGTAAAAAATCGAAAAAAACTTTATGTGACAAATTCATATCAATGTAATGCGTATATTGTAACTGTAACCATTTGGTTGGTATCAAATTTATCCCTTTCCCACATTTTCAGACAAAAAGTACGAATTTCGAAAAATCTTTTATTTTTCACGTCTACTGGGTCAGAGCGACGACTGCTGGCTGCACCCACTTTGGTCGGTACCATTTTTATCTCATTTCGGGCCGTTTTCACGACGCTACCGAAAGAGCCGTTGCATTAATAGACGACTATAACAATGTGCTGTGCCGTAACATTTGGTAAATTTGACTCCCCTAGATTGGTGGGAACAAATTTTGCTTTGTATGTGAGGCCCCTTAAGCATTATAAGAAGAATATCTACTTTCCCTTAAGGAGTGGTTGTAGGTGGTAGGTATGTTTGGGGAAAATATCGAGGGGAGGAAAATATCGAGGGGAGAAAATTAATGAGGGTCAGTCTTACACTTTCACCCTCTAGGGTCTACTGCGGGGCAGCTTTGGACATTTCTTTCATAAACAAGTAAAAAAGGCGTTAAGTTCGGCCGGGCCGAACTTTATATACCCTCCACCATGGATTGCATTCTACAGAGGTTGTCGGTTTTCGTAGAAGTGCAGTAATATTACAGGAAAATATATTTTTTTAATATAGCCAAACCAAAACAAATACAAATATTGAAAAAATAATTATATAAATAAATATAATATTTTAATTATTTCAAACCATTATTTATCTCAAATCAAAAAATAAACAAATACAAATATTGAAAAAATAATTATATAAATAAATATAATATTTTAATTATTTCAAACCATTATTTATCTCAAATCAAAAAATAAATATTCTTACATTTATATTTTCAAAAAGCTTAAATACCATAAATATTGGTAGATAGTGGGTGCTACAGTTGGTTGTATTTCCATTCTATTTTAATTCCAAAAGTAAAAATTTTCAAAATCCATTATCAGACGTACATAGTGCAAAATAACCTAACTTCATGATTCTACCAATTTTTGCCGTAAAAGAAAAATTACGAATTTGGAAAAAAACTTTTTATTTTGCGTGTCTATGCAGTCAGAGGAATGTATACATCGAATTCCATGATTCCAGCTGCGCCCAGTTGGTACCATTTTTACCCCTTGACGTTTCTACGCAATTAGAATTTCATCATTCTAGCTGTAGTCGTTTAGTTGGTACTATTTTTATCCCTCTGTACCATTGCATCCCTTGAAAGTACGAATTTTGAAAAATCCGTTTATTTTCCGTGTCTACGCAGTCAAAGGAATGTATATTCCGAATTGCATGACTCTAGCTGCGGTCATTTTATTGGTACTATTTTTATCCCCTTTTTTCATTTTAACCCCAAAAAATACGAAATTCGAAAAATCTGTTTATTTTACGTATCTATGCAATCAGAAGAATGTATACATCGAATTTCATTATTTCAGGTGTAGCCGTTTGGTTGGTACCTTTTTTATCCCTCCGTACCCATTGTATCCCTTGAAAGTACGAATTTGGAAAAAAACCTTTTATTTTTCATGTCTACGTAGTCAAAGGAATGTATACTCCGAATTTCATGACTCTAGCTGCTGTCATTTGGTTAGTACTATTTTTATCCCCTTTTTCTATTTTGGCCCCAAAAAGTACGAATTTCGAAAAATCAGTTTATTTTCCGTGCCTATGCAGTCAGAGGAATGTATACTCCGAATTTCATGACTCTACCTGCGGTCATTTGTTTGGTACTATTTTTATCCCTTTTTTCATTTTAAGTCCAAAAAGTACGAATTTTGAAAAATCCGTGTATTTTACTTGTCTATGTAATCAGAGAAATGTATACACCGAATTTCATTATTCTAGGTACAGCCGTTTGGTTGGAACCATTTTTATCCCTTTATTCCCATTTTACCCCTTAAAAGTACGAATTTGGAAAAATACTTTTATATTATGTATCTACTCAATTAGAGGAATGTACACACCGAATTTCGTGTTTCTAGCTGTTGTCGTTTAATATGTACCATTTTTATCCCTTTTTTGCCCCATTTCACCCCCTACAAATAAGAATCACTTTATGGTGCACGTTTTTGCTATAGGTGGAATGCGCGTACCAAATATCAAGCAAATATAAACAAATATATTCAAAAAACATGCTTAAATACGCTAAAATATTAGGGATTATTATGGGTATTTTTAGTCCTTGGGAGGGAAAATTTTTCCCTTTGGGCCGATTTCGCCCCGTTTCAATCCCAACCGATCTACGACTACAAGACGCATTTAAGGAAAATTTGAACATTCTAGCTCCTTTCGTTTAGATGCTAGCGTGCTTTCAACAGACGGACGGACGGACATGGCTAGATCGTCTTAGAATTTTATGACGATCAAGAATATATATACTTTATAGGGTCTCAGGTCGATATTTCAAGGTGTTACAAACGGAATGACAAAGTTAGTATACCCCCATCCTGGAGGTGGAGGGTATAAAAATAGGCAAATGTATAGAGGCCACCATAAGAGTTGCAGTTGGAGGTTAGGTGTGTTTTGAGAAAATATTGGGGCTGAAAAAATATTGGGGGTTAGTCATACATTTAACTCCACTAGGCGCCTCCTGGGGGAAGTTACTGTAGTGGGAGCAAATTTTATAAAAATGTAGTTTTTGTATGGAAGCCACATTACGGAGTGGAGGTAGGGGGCAGCTATGCTTGGGGAAAAATTTGCGGAAAGAAAATTAATGAAGCCAGAAAGGCTGTTTTGAGCCTTTCCTTCATTAAATAATTATAAAAAATTAAAAAAATGTGTGGGGACCACCTTAAGGGTTGAAGATAGAGGGTGGGTACGTTCTTTGAAAATATTGGGGCTGAAGAAGTATTGGGGGTTGGTCATCCATTTAACTCCACTGGGGTCTTTCTTGGGGCAGTTAGAGTGCTGGGGGGAAAATTAATAAAAATTAGTTTTTTATGGGAGTAGGCCCATTAAGGAGTGGGGATAGGGTAAGTAAGTTTTTTCGAAAAAAATGTTGGGGAGGTCGGTCTTACATTTAACACAGCTAGGGGCGACTCTAGGGCAGTTTTAAACCTTACTGTCATAACAGAAATTATAAAAAATAAAAAATGCGTATGGGGACCACCCTAAGAGAGATAGGCGTTAAGTATGCTCAGAGAAAATGTAGGGTTGACAAAATATTGGGGGTCGGTCATACATTTTATTCCACTAGCGGCCTCTTTGGGCCAGTAAGAGCGGTGGAAACAAAATTTATAAAAAATAATTGTTGTATGTGGACCCCCCTAAGGAGTGGAGATTGCGGGAAAATGTGTTCGAAAAAATGTTGGGGAGGGAAAATTAATGGGGATCGCCTCTGGGGATGACTCCGAGGCAGTTTTGGGGCTTTTTGTGTATTTTTAGCCCTTTCCCCTAACCGTTGACCCCGATGAGAAACCTCGTACACTCATCCCACCTCCTCCATTTTTTGACTAATTCATTTTTTGCCGAACCTCGCAAAATAGGGTGTTCTAGCATATCCAAATGGAACACCTAAAACTCCCATACAACACTATCCCACACCTAATGTACACGACGAAGTTTATGTTTCTAGCTACTGTAGCTTGAATGGTGATTTTGATCTTCAGCGGTTTGGTTGGTACTATTGTTATCCCTCTTTTCCCATTTACCCCTTAAAAGTACGAATTTTTCTTTTTTTCTTTATTTAATGAGTCCACGCAAATAGTGTGATCTACGAGTTGAATTTCATGTTTCTAGCTGTTGTCGTTTAATTGGTACTATTTTTGTCCCATTTCACGCCCTAAAAGTGTGAATCACTGGAACTCGAGCAAATTTCATAGCTGAGGTGTTGTTGAGATTAAGTCCTGCTCATGGGCCCTTTAACATTAATAGGGGTTGCACAGTGAGGATCAACATATATTTGTTAATTTACACATTTATTTATAAAGTTACCAAAATCGAATTTATACAATAAACTGAGTCAATGGAGCAGGGTTGCCATTTTTACAAAAAATCCCAGGCCTTATAATTATACAAATATCCGAGGTAACATCGAAAACTTCGCCTACCTGATATTTGATGGTCTGCTTGTAAATCGGCTCCGCGGAATGTCTCACCACTCGCGTTTTCTTTTTGTGACGCAGGCGATCCCCATCCTTGATGTAGCACTTCACATACGTATCGGGCGGAGTCTCACAATCCACGGGCACTATTTTGCGGGCACAAATAACCTGAATTGCAAAATTTCCATTAGATCAAAATTTCTCTCAGTACAAAAAGATATTCACAAGCCTTACCTCAACTTCCACCGTTCCCTTGACCTTATTGAAACCCATTTTCAATTCACCATGCCGCTCCGTGGTCAAACGATAACCCTTGGGGTGTATTTGCCCGGGGCCCAGTTGCAGGCCGTAGCTGGTCGAGATGCCACTCAGCGAAGATGAAACCGTAGATGATAAATTACTCGAAGAGTCGGAGAGATTTTTGAAATTTTTTACACTTGAATTCGAGGGGACCATACTCTGTTTGCGTGACATGGACGGGCTGTCGGTGATAGAGGTGATGGTGCTGGTTTGCGAAGCCACCACACTATTCTTGCGCAACGAATCGGGTACCATAAGACCGGCGGGGGCTCCTAGGCCACCCATGCCACCACTTCCGGTGGCCACATACATACTACCCTTGCGCTGACGCGATGTGAGATTGTCGGCCGGCCCCAAACCATAGACACTGGCCTTCCTTTGGGGACTCTCGTCGACCTTCAGATTGAACACACTGCCCTTGCGCACATTCTGTGGACTGTCGGTGAGCTGTGCTCCCAAATAGTATTGTCTATCGGCGGTGCCATGCGACACGTTGGTGGCCGACGAGGCTTGTTTCAACATGGACAGGGTCTGTTTGGGCGTGGCAGGCAGCATATTGCCACCACTGCCCTTCCAGCGGGGCGTGAAACGTTGCTTCTCTTCATCGTCGGATGGCGGACTGGTGGCGGTGTTGCCCAAACCCACGGGCAAATGTTGTTGTTGTTGTTGCTGGGACAAATCGAATACGGAATTCTTGCGACTGCTCGGATTGCTGGGCAAACCCACACGACTGGTTCCTAATGGGGCACAGCGTTAAGATATTAGTTTTGAAGGCCAAGTCAGGCAGAAATGTTTTCTTTTTTTTCCAGTTTCAATGAAATCCATTTAATGGAACTTAAATCTTATAAAATGTTTGTTATGTTTCTAAAATCTGTAACAACGACTACATATTCAACATCAAATGACATGCACGTAACAGTTTCTAATATAATTTTAATACATGTATAATTAAATTTTAATACATATATAATGTGAAAAGTCTGTGATAATATGTGATTGATGATAGTTTGCGATAATATGTAATTTCAAAAGGTTCTTGCATAAAATGTTTTTTGTTTTATTTTCCGGTATATATATATGTATTTATGAATCCTGGGTCAGCATACACGAATTTCATGTCAAACGGCCACTTTTTTATTTTTTTTTCATATAAAATCACCATCCTCCCCCTAACTTCATGAATATTTGGTCAAATCTTGTAATTCATAAAATAAAAAACCAATAAGTCCATTGATCTTTTTGAATTTTACGTATCAAATCATATATTTATATTCGAATCATACTACCTTTTAAAATTTGCACAAAATACCCAAAATATTATGAAATGTTCTTATACAATATTCCATAGACTCGTGTGACAAAAATGTGGGGTCATGAAAGTGTCTAAACAATTTTGAAAACTTTTTAATCTCAGTCATTAGTAATCATCTTTGGATTACACACTAGAAGACTGATTAATAATTATTCTTAAAAGAGAAAAGAGAAAAACAGTTTTTTTGGAAATATAGCTATATACGGTCACCGCTACGTGATAAAAGACCAAAAAAAAGATCATTGTCTCCCAATCATGTACTTTTTTATAGGCCCCAAATATGTGAGGTTTCGGTGTCATTTTTGCAAAAAAGTTATCATTTTCTCAAGCTCATATCTTGCAAACCGTTTGGAATTTTGATTTACTCTCTGAGGCAAAGATGTAGCTCTTGGTATAAAGAACAAGTTCCAAATCGCAAATGTCGCCGAACAAACAGGCTGTAGTGTGTGTAGGTAGCGTATACGTACTGTTGATTAAGGATAATATCACTCATACGCACTGTAGTCGGACTGACCATTAACAGAAACAGACCTGATATAGACCATAGATATATTTTTCCTACCAAACGGTGTTAAGAATAATTCATAGGAAGTTCATATGTTCTAGAAAGTTGTTTATTGAGATCTTAGGTACATTTTTGTAGTTGATTGTTTCCTTGAATTTTGAACGGTTTGCTACCTGTGGTCCTAAACAAGGGAAAAAGGCTAAAATAAGAATTTTGTATTTCTTTTTTTCGATTTTGAACTTGATGATTTTATATGTTCACAACTTTGCCTCAGAGAGTAAATCAAAATTTCAAACGGTTGGCAAGATATGAGGCTGAGAAAATGATCACTTTTTGCAAAAAAGACACTGATGCCCCAAATCTTTGGTGGCCTATACAAAAGTGCAGGTCTTTTTTGGTATTTTATCACGTAGTGGTGTTTATGTATGTGGTATGTTTATATTTGTATACCCTACACCACTTCGTGGACTAGGGTATTATAAGTTAGTTTTCCGCCAAATGTTTGTAACACCAAGAAATAATTGAGCTAGACCCACCTTTAAGTAAAGGGTGATTTTTTAAGAGCTTGATAACTTTAAAAAAAAAAAAACGCATAAAATTTGCAAAATCTCATCGGTTCTTTATTTGAAACGTTAGATTGGTCCATGACATTTACTTTTTGAAGATAATTTCATTTAAATGTTGACCGCGGCTGCGTCTTAGGTGGTCCATCCGCTTAGTCCAATTTTGGCATTTCCACGTTTTTGAGTAACAGAGACCCAATTGGTGCGAACGGCGACGAATCGAAAATTGGTGGTCATCATTAACACTGGCCGATACAGCTGCGATATTTTCTTCAGTTCGCACTCTACGTAAGCGTGTTGGTGGTTTAATGTCCAACAATGTAAATTTGGTGCGAAATTTAGTCACAATAGCCCGAATAGCCGCTTCAGTGGGTCGATTAAACTGACCATAAAATGGAAGCGCGCAATGAACTTTCTTAACAGAGCACGCATTTTGATAATAAAATTCAATAATTTGCAAGCGTTGTTCGTTTGTAAGACGATTCATGATGAAATGTCAAAGCATACTGAGCATCTTTCTCTTTGACACCATGTCTGAAATCCCACGTGATCTGTCAAATACTAATGCATGAAAATCCTAACCTCAAAAAAATCACTCTTTATATGGATCGGCTTAGAATCACCAGCTGAATCGATTGAACGATGTCTGTCTGTCCGTCTGCTGTCCATCTAAGCTTATTCGCACTCTACAGGTCGTAATTGTTGTCCGATTGTCATGAAATTTGGCAGAAGTAATTTTTCAGCCCAAGGACGATTGGTATTGAATTTGGAGGAAATCGGTTCAGATTTAGATATAGCCTCCATACAAATATCCCTATAATTTACACTATTACTGCCCTAGAATACACATTTTACATGGGATCATGGCAAAATTTTCAGGATCGTCTTCATTTGGAACTATAAACAGCTAGCGGAAAAGTGGACCACATGGGTCCAAGTTTTGATATAGCCCCCATACAAATGTACAATCGATTTCCAATATTACTGCTCTAAAATGCACATTTGACATCGGATCTTGATCAAATTTTCCACACTATGTTATAAAGAGTGATTTTTTTGAGGTTAGGATTTTCATGCATTAGTATTTGACAGATCACGTGGGATTTCAGACATGGTGTCAAAGAGAAAGATGCTCAGTATGCTTTGACATTTCATCATGAATAGACTTACTAACGAGCAACGCTTGCAAATCATTGAATTTTATTATCAAAATGCGTGCTCTGTTAAGAAAGTTCAGAAAGAAAGAAATTGTGTTCAGCGACGAAGCTCATTTTTGGCTCAATGGGTACGTAAATAGGCAGAATTGTCGATTTTGGAGTGAATATCAGCCAGAAGCATTGCAAGAGCTACCAATGCATCCAGAAAAAGTCACAGTTTGGTGCGGTTTATGGGCTGGTGGCATCATTGGGCCGTACTTCTTCAAAGATGATGCGAATCGTAACGTAACTGTGAATGGTGAGCGCTACCGTGAGATGATATCCAACTTTTTTTTGCCCAAAATGGAAGAACTGAACTTGGTTGACATGTGGTTTCAACAAGATGGCGCTACATGCCACACAGCTCGCGATTCTATGGCCATTTTGAGGGAAAACTTCGGAGAACAATTCATCTCAAGAAATGGACCGGTAAGTTGGCCACCAAGATCATGCGATTTGACGCCTTTAGACTATTTTTTGTGGGGCTACGTCAAGTCTAAAGTCTACAGAAATAAGCCAGCAACTATTCCAGCTTTGGAAGACAACATTTCCGAAGAAATTCGGGCTATTCCGGCCGAAATGCTCGAAAAAGTTGCCCAAAATTGGACTTTCCGAATGGACCACCTAAGACGCAGCCGCGGTCAACATTTAAATGAAATTATCTTCAAAAAGTAAATGTCATGGACCAATCTAACGTTTCAAATAAAGAACCGATGAGATTTTGCAAATTTTATGCGTTTTTTTTAAAAAAAAAGTTATCAAGCTCTTAAAAAATCACCCTTTATTTAGACAAGAACCACCTATTTTGAAAGCCAGCTATATAGGTCAACCTTTTGGAATAGCTCCCATACAAATGGGCCCCCAGTTTACACTTTTATCGCTCTAGAACCCACATCTTACATTAGATCTTGATAAAATTTTGCAGTTCATGTTATATTTTAATAAAGAATACCTACTTTGAAAGCGATCTATGAAGGCCCACTTTTAATGTAGCGCCCTTACAAGTGGGTCCCCATTTGAATTATTACTTCTGTAGGACCCACATTTTACATCGGAAGTTTTTTTTTAAATTTTGCAGATTATATTATATTCATATTTCCTCTAGGACCCACAATTTACATCGGGAGTTTATCAAATTTAGCATTTTGTATTATATTTCAACTAAGAAGAGATACTATGAAAGTCAAATATATGGGTCCATATTTTGGTATAACCCCCATACAAATTGGGACCCCCATTCTACTCTATTACATCTCTAGAACCCACATCGTGCATTAGATCTCGATATTTCAACTATGAATACCTACTTTGAAAGTGATCTATATGGAACGACTTTTTAATGTAGAGGCCTTGCAAATGCCCTTTTATCATTGTCCGTTCGTTAGCTGGATGCATTCAAAATAACCTCTATAAATCAGGGTTGAATAAAATACACGATGAGAATGGTATTGAGAAAAAAGCCGCTAGAAATTAAATTCCGACCCGACACTTATCAAACCATATTAAAAACTTGCAATATGACCCAGTTTAAAGGACAGATTTATGCTATTTTAGGGGAATTTTTGATGCATTTTTTTAAAAACCGAAATAACTTCCACATTTTTAGTTCGATTTATGTTTTTATGGGCTTGATGGTGAGGTATTATCAACCAATTGAAATTTTTAGAATTTTCTAAACCATTAACCATTTTGTTCATACTGTTAATACTCAGTGGGTTAAATGTAAAGTAAAAACTGAAATATGGGGTTATTTGCATCGTAAACACATTCTAGTCTTATATAAAGCTAATTTTTGGAAAGAAATTTAACCATTTCAAAATTTCCCCCTTAACAATTAAAACATGAATAATCTACATAAACTTTTTAAAGCGGAAAAAATTAAATGGTTGTTAACGTTAAATTAACATAGATAAACGATTTAAAATATATTTAGCAGATGTTCTTCTCTTTCATTTGATGCCCATATCGCCATCGTATGACACGCAAAGGTACGAAACTAAATTATTGAAACATTTACATCCTTTGGAAATTAAACGTCCTGTAAAAAAGACAAACGACCACGAAATAAAAGAACTGAGTATGAGTTTTCCTATTAGTGACCTATAGTTTCACTTCTATATAATCTTGTTCTTGGGAGGGAAATCATGTCGCACGGTTTTATTGTAACATCTTATGTAAAGTTTTCCTCCCAATTTATCCATTGAAAGACCAAAATATAAGACTACACCACAGGGTATAATGTTTTTGTGTATTTGTTTGTAACGCCCAAAAAGAAACGAGATAGGCCCATCGTTTATTAGACCGATCGACTTAGAATCACTTTTTGAGTCGATTTAGCGATGTCCGTCCGTCCGTCCGTCTCTCCATCTATTCTTGTAATCAAAGTCCAGGTCGCAATTGTTGTTAGAACTAAATGAAACTTTGCACAAGGAGGTTTTATGGGATAAGGACGAACGATATTGAATTTGAAGCAAATCGGTTCAGATTTAGATATAGCTCTCATATATATAGCAGATTTTCTTCAAATTTAGCAAAACGTCATATATTTTAACTAGAAATAGCTCTGGTAGAAATAGGCCAGATCGGTTCAGATTTATATGTATATAGCTCCCATACCAATTTCTGCTATGATTTGACTCTTTCCTCTCTAGAAACCACATATTTTAGCAGATTTTCTTCAAATTTGGCAAAACTACTTATATTTCAACTAGTAACAGCTCTGGTAAAAATGGGCCAGATCGGTTCAGATATATATAGCTCTAATACAAACTTTTAATCAATTCAGTGTGATTATTTCCGCTCTAAAAATAGCATATTTGAACTGATTTGCTCAAAAATTTGGCAAACCAGCTCGTATTTCAACTACAAACATCTATGGCGAAAGTGGGTCACATCGGTTCAGATTTATATATAAATCTCATACAAATGTCTCCTCCGATTTTACTCTTTCCTCTCTAGAAACCACATATTTTAGCAGATTTTCTTCAAATTTGGCAAAGCTACTTATATTTCAACTAGAAACAGCTCTGGTAAAACTGGACCAGATCGGTTCAGATATATATATAGCTCTAATACAAATTTTTAATCAATTCAGTGTGATTATTTCCGCTCTAAAAATAGCATATTTGAACTGATTTGCTTAAAATTTGTCAAACCAGCTCATATTTCAACTACAAACATCTATGGCGAAAGTGGGTCACATCGGTTCAGATTTATATATAGCTCCCATGTAAATGACTCCCCCGATTTAATTCTTTTCGCTCTAGAAGCCACTTATTTGACAGATTTTCATCAAATTTGGGGAAGCCTCTTATATTTCGGAAAACCTATGCTAAAATGTGTTAGATCGGTTCAGATTTATATATAGCTTCCATTCCCATTTGTGTTCAAATTTTCTTCCAAGTACAGATAAAAGTATGAAATTTGTAGTATATATACCAGGTTCAAATGTAACGACCTTCGTATACCCTACATCACAGGGTATATTAACTAGGTGCAGGGTATCATATAGTCGGCCACGCCCGACTTTAACCTTCCTTACATGTTTTTTTTTCAAAAATTAGCTTTTTGTAAGACTAGAATGTGTTCATGATGCAAATAAGCCCATACTTCAGTTTTACATCACGTTTAACCCACTGAGAACCAACAGTAAGAAAAAATTGTCGGCGCTTAATGGCTAGGAAGTTCCAAAAATTGCAATTGGTAACACTACTCAACAAATTGAAAAAAATTTCATGTACTCCGGATGCGATAATTTTTTCTGTGTAGATAACCTTGACATGAGCTCGAAAAACGCAATAACTCGGGAACCACTAGCCCGATTTAATTGAATTAAATTTTAAAAAATTTAAAATTACAATTCCCTTAATCTGTTCATATATTGTTTTCCTATACAAGCAACAGTTTCCAAGTTAAAAATGAATATATAAAGGAAAAAACTTATTTTTTGCCTAAAGATTTAATTTTTTTTTTTTAAAAAATCCATAAAAAATCCAAAATGAAAAAAAATGTCAAATCTTATTACTTTTACGTAAAGTCACATAACCTATGAGCAAAATGAGACAAAGATCATGAAAATCGATGCACGCGTTTCGCTTTTATTCGCAATTGAGTAAAGGTATGAATTTCAAAAATTTAAAAAATTTTTTTTGGTTAATTTGTTTCGTCCGGCATAACTCGGGAACCACTAGCCCGATTTAATTGAATTAAATTTTAAAAAATTTAAAATTACAATTCCCTTAATCTGTTCATATATTGTTTTCCTATACAAGCAACAGTTTCCAAGTTAAAAATGAATATATAAAGGAAAAAACTTATTTTTTGCCTAAAGATTTAAATTTTTTTTTTTAAAAAAATCCATAAAAAATCCAAAATGAAAAAAAATGTCAAATCTTATTACTTTTACGTAAAGTCACATAACCTATGAGCAAAATGAGACAAAGATCATGAAAATCGATGCACGCGTTTCGCTTTTATTCGCAATTGAGTAAAGGTATGAATTTCAAAAATTTGCTCGACATATGCACAACTTTGTCTATGGTAAGGTTTTTTCTTTTTTTTTTTGATTCTCAGAATTAACAAAACAGAATAAACAAAGGGTTATTTAATTTTTATGATTGCGTAAGCAAAGTAATAAACGCTAATAAATGTGCGTGAACAATTAAAAGGAAAAAAAGGTACTCTTACGATCCAGGAGAGTGGCGTCTTTTCATCGACAGCAACAAGCAGAGCCTTAAAGCAATTTTACTGCACAACGGCAACGAGAAACCTTCGATTCCAATTGCTCATGCCGTTGACACCAAGGAAACATGCGAAGTCATGGACAATCTACTAAAGTGCCTTACCTATGAGAGGCACGATTGGAAAGTTTGTGCCGACCTTAAGGTTATCGGTATCCTTTGTGGATTAGAAGGTGGATTCACAAAGTACTGTTGTTTTCTCTGCCTTTGGGACAGCCGCGATCGTCAACATCATTACACCAGGAGGAGTTGGACAGAAAGAGTTAACTTCATCCCCGGCAGCGACAACGTGAAATATACACCACTCATAAAAAAGGAAAATGTTTTTCTCCCACCTCTTCACATAAAGCTCGGACTCATAAAAAACTTCGTGAAAGCTATCAACAAAGATGGCGAAGCGTTCGCCTATTTAAAAACCATTTTTCCTCACCTTTCATCGGCTAAGATAAAGGAAGGCGTTTTCGACGGTCCGCAAATTAAAAAGTTGTTGCAAGACCAACAGTTTGAGCACATTTTATCACCAAATGAAGCTGCAGCTTGGAACTCATTTCGGCAAATTGTTTCCGGATTTCTTGGAAACAACAAAAGCTCAAATTACAGAGAGATCGTCGAACAACTACTCCAAAATTATAAAAAAATTAGAGCAAATATGTCGCTTAAGATACATTTTCTACACTCGCACTTGGACTTCTTTCCGGACAACCCACAGTGGTCGAAATGGGCCATCTAGCGGAATTTAATTCAAATTTTAAAATTTAAAATTCCAGTGATGTATAATTTGTTATTGATTAACAACACTCCACTGTACCCATTGACGTTTTCCTTTTTGTTTTGATATCAATATTCGCATAGTTGTTAGCTTTCAAACGTAACATATGTTGAAGAAATTAAACTAAAAAAAGTTGGCACATTTTTACACAGTGAACAAATTTTGAGAAAAAATTGCAATTGATCTGTAGTTTTGTAACTTAAGGTGACTATTTTAAGAAAAAAGGTATGTATTTACGAAAATAATTATTGTTTGTGACCTGTGTTCATATAGCGTAATAAAAAATTAATGTAATATTTAACATTGTAATAGAATATTTCAAATGGCCTTTACTAATATTTTGTGGAGTGGAACTTTTGAGATTCAGTCGGATTCAGTCCAATACTTCTTTTTTTATTTATTTGATCTGTTAAGAGTGTGAATCGTCCTAAATGGTCTGCAAGTTTTTGCAAGTTTACTCATAAATGCACTTTTTAGGCACAATGATTGTTTCAAAGCGAACCCTTTTTTCAATTTGGCACAATGAAAGCGTACCTACTAAAAAATTTTTGGCTGTGGAAACCCATGTATTTACTAATATAATAGATAAAACCAAATACAATGAAGAGCAATGCCGCGGAATTCAAAAAAAATTAAGGAGCTTTATAAGCAGATTAGTGGAGAAATGGAAAAATTGCAGCAGGACCTTAGCTTTTTTCGAAGAAAGTAATAAAGATTGGTTGGATGGTGATGTTTTATTAATTGAGCCAACAAGTTCTAATAATGCTGGACGACCTCCTAAGGAGTTCACAGAATGCACTTTTAAAAACCAAGTCCATAAAGTTGCACCACTAGTTAATAAAAATTCTTGCGACGAACTTGTGGTGGCGACTCGCGTCAGTTTATACAAGGCTGGGAAAAGAAATGCATCGGAAGTAGTGTCCCTAATGAATTCTGATGCTGAAGTGGCATCAAAGATTAAAAAAACTGTTGTATCTGGATCCAAATATTTTGTTGCATACACACCTGAAGAGGCTTTAGCTCTTTATGTTGACGGTGGTTTCACAAAGCACTCTTACAAACTGATGCAGTCCGGTGCAAGAAAAAGAAATGCAAACATTTATCCCACCTATGATGCATTGTTATCAGCGAAAGTAAAGTGCTATCCACTCGGTGTGCAAATAACCGATTCATCTGCTGAGGTGTCTTTACAAAGCTTGGTGGATCATACTGCAACAAGAATCGTTGAAGCTCATAAAGATGTTTTCGTAAACCTCAATGCCGATACTATTACTGCCATATACAAATGGGGATGTGATGGCAGCTGATGTGACCGCCAAAGCTTCAACGATCCTGCATCAAACAAAATCGATGAGCACATATTTGCTGTGTGCCTTGTACCATTGCAAGTGCAGATTGGATCTCTTATTTTATGGCAGAATTCACGGCCTTCTTCGACACGGTTTTGCAGACCAATTAAATTGATTTGTAAAAAAGAATCGTCTGACTTAATAAGTGCTGAAATTGAAAACGTAAGAATTCAGGTAACGAAAATTATCCCAACAGTGTTTGAATCTTTTCAAATTCATCATCAGTTTCACATGACAATGATCGACGGAAAAATTTTTAGTGTAGTTGCAGGATCGTCGTCACAAACGTGTGGCATCTGTGGAGCCACCCCAAAAGTGATGAACGATTTTGATGCCATTAAAAATCTACCCCTTAAAACAAATATGTATGAATACGGCTTGTCAACATTACACGCCTGGATAAGGTGCTTTGAATGCATTTTACATATTGGTTATAGACTGCCTATTAAAAAATGGCAAATTCGTAGCACGGATAAAACTATTGTAGAGCAAACTAAATTCAATATTCAAGAAAAGTTAAGGAAAGAAATGAACATATTAGTTGATATTCCTACGCCAGGTTCTGGAAATACTAATAATGGAAATACAGCTAGAAGATTTTTCCAGCAACCGCAACTATCTGCAGATCTAACAGGTGTTAATGAGGAACTAATCACCAGATTCAGCGTTATATTACGAACTATGGCTTGCGGATATAAAGTTAATACTGACGCTTTTCGCATATATTGTTTGAAAACAGCAGAACTATTTGTAAACCAATATCCATGGTTCTATATGCCATCTTCCGTGCATAAAATTTTAATACACGGCGCTGACATTATAAGTAATGTATCCCTCCCAATTGGTATGATGTCGGAAGAAGCGCAAGAAGCGCGAAACAAGGATTTAAGGAACTACAGACAACACCATACCCGCAAAAATTCAAGACGAAATACAATGGAGGATTTGATGCATGCTCTTCTTTTTTCTTCCGATCCAGTTATATCCTCGATATCTAAGAGACCTTCAAACTACTCACGGAATTATATAAAATTAGATGAAGCGGTACTAAATTTGCTTGCAGATCAAAACATGCAAGACGACGATGTTAGTTCTAATAGCTCTGATTCAGAGTAAGAACAAATAAATTTCCATTCATTTATTTGTTCCTGGAATGCAAAAAATTTAAACTTTGTATATTCTAAACTCTAAAATTCAATAAAATTGTGTAATATTTATTTGTTTATGTGTTCCATAGTCGAATTCAAGCATTAGCCACTGACTTTGCATAGTTTCGAATTAAATTCCGCTAAATGTACATTTTCGACCGGCGCTCGAGCGCCGGGACCTGAAATCGGGAGGGACCTTTGAGTGGGGGCTATATTAAATCATAGACCGATATGGTCAAGATTATAAACAGTTATTTGCCATGCCATTAAACTACTTTGTGCCAAATTTCGTCAAGATCAGACAATAAATGTGGTTTGTAGAGCGCCGGGACCTGAAATCGGGAAAGACCTTTGTATGGGAGGTATGTTAAATCATGGACCGATGTGGTCCAGATTATGAACAGTTATTTAGCATGTCATAAAACTATTTCATGCCAAGTTTCGTCAAGATCGGACAATAAATGTGGTTTCTAGAGCTCTGGGACCTGAAATCGGGAGGGTCCATTGTATGGGGGCTATACTAAATCATAGACCTATATGGTCCAGATTATAAACAGTTATTTGACATGCTATTAAACTACTTTGTGCCAAGTTTCGTCAAGATCGGACCATAAATGTGGTCTCTAGAGCGCCGGGACTTGAAATCGGGAAGGGGGGCTATATCAAAACCTTGACCTATATGGTCCATTTTCAGTCCTATTAAAGCTTCTACAATAGTAAGTATTCATGCCACATTTGAGGCATCTAGCTCCATTATTCTTCAAGATATTAATTAAATTCCGCTAGATGGCCCATTTCGACCACTGTGCAACCTGGGCGATGTGAGTGACGAGCATGGCGCACATGTAACAAAAATTACTTGGATTGGTATTGCATTAAAATCCTCGCGAACGTTTGCTCATTTTAACTATCGCGTTCGTCGACACTTGTTGAATGAGTAAAATCGATCAATGAAGACCTATTTATACTGTGTATTGTTTAGTATTTTACTGACAGGTACTTATAAATGGGTGTATATTTTTTTACGGTGGCTACATACCTGTTTCACCATGTGTGAGTCTTAAATTTTCCGAATAATGACCACCCTTAAATGTGGGTTGCATTTCTGTAAAAAAATCATACAGGTAGCCAACGGAAAACCCAAATAATTAAAAAAGTCCCCTTTCCTTTTTTCCTTTTAATTGTTCACGCACATTTATTAGCGTTTATTACTTTGCTTACGCAATCATAAAAATTAAATAACCCTTTGTTTATTCCGTTTTGTTAATTCTGAGAATCAAAAAAAAAGAAAAAACCTTACCATAGACAAAGTTGTGCATATGTCGAGCAAATTTTTGAAATTCATACCTTTACTCAATTGCGAATAAAAGCGAAACGCGTGCATCGATTTTCACGATCTTTGTCTCATTTTGCTCATAGGTTATGTGACTTTACGTAAAAGTAATAAGATTTGACATTTTTTTTCATTTTGGATTTTTTATGGATTTAAAAAAAAAAAATTAAATCTTTAGGCAAAAAATAAGTTTTTTTCCTTTATATATTCATTTTTAACTTGGAAACTGTTGCTTGTATAGGAAAACAATATATGAACAGATTAAGGGAATTGTAATTTTAAATTTTTTAAAATTTAATTCAATTAAATCGGGCTAGTGGTTCCCGAGTTATGCCGGACGAAACAAATTAACCAAAAAAAAATTTTTAAAATTTAAAAAAAAAATAATAAAAAAAAAAACCAAACGAAAAAAAAATTTTTATTGCGTTTTTCGAGATCATGTCAAGGTTATCTACACAGAAAAAAATATCGCATCCCGAGTACATTTTGACTGTTGACTAGTGTAATCAATACCTCTTCAACGATCCAACAAAAAAACAAATCGAACCTAAAATATGGAAGTTATTGCGGTTTTTATCGAAATGCAAGTTTTTGATATGGTTTGATAAGGCTCGGACCAGATTTTAATTTTAGCTGGATTTTTTAAATACCACTCTCACCGTAAATTTTATTCAAGAAAAACCTGATTTGTTGTTGGATTATTTTGAACGCGTCCAGCTCACGAACGGACAATGATAAAAACGAAATATTTTGGGAGAACATATAAAACAAACCAATCTTTCCTTTTAGTCGGGAACATACACTACTTTTATTTTGAAGCCACTCTAAGATATATATGTTCTTTATAGACTTCCCAATGTTAATATCGAGGTGTTCACAACAACCATAACGCAATTTATCAAAAATACAAAAGAACTCGTCGATTAGACAGAGAAAAAAGAGATCCAAATTGAAGAGGGTGCAACTAAAACACACGGAATATTTTGCAGGAACCGCCACTTGGCACGGTTCGAGTGTAATTAACTTTCGAGGAGCGCAATGAATGTGATACGCAAAGCTCTTGCGTTGTGTCTCTTGGGATATGAGGGGGGAACATTTTTGCAATGTTATAGAATTCGAAGGTCAAAGCATAAGAGGCTTACTGTGGCTTTGGTGCCGTCATGCTGTTGCCATCGCACTGTATTATCCTCAAGCAAATATGTGTGTATATTAGAGTGCTTTCCAAAACAAAATTTCCAAATTTGTATTATTTTGTTAAGAAATGCTAAATTGTTCGGTTCTGGTGCTAGTGTTTCGGAAAATATCATATTTTCGGGGTGATACCATTTTTTCTGTTTAACCTTTCGCCAATAAGTGGCCAGAATTAATAGAACATTTTGTGAAACGATGAAATATTTTCCGCGTCAAACCAAAATAGACGAAACATCATTTTGTCTCGGTTACTTTTGTTTTTACCCACCTTCGCTAACGAGACAGTCTAATGTGTATATATAACTAGCAATATATAATCCATTAAAACGATTTGCCACATCCTCCTGCCGATTGCATAAATTCTTAATAAATTCTTTATGTACAAATGAATATTTAAATGAAGTCGACTATGCGCCATTATCATCATCGTCGTGAGGAGACGTAAGTCAATCAATCAATTCAATTGTGCAGATAATGTAGGCAAAGCTTCAGTGGAACCACGGATAGGTACATAAATAGAACGAACTGGTGCCAAGGACCACGACACACCATTAACCATTTACCACAAATATCCTACTCCGCCCCCTCCACATCCTTTTCATATCATCGAGAAATCTCCACCCACGCGATATGAACCCTCTTCAAAAAGTTACACAGACATCGTCTCCACTAAAACCATGAGAAACAAACAAACTTTAACGAAATCGCTTGTTCAAACATGCGTATGTATGTATTTTGTGGGTATATATGAACATCTGGACCGGTGTATACATACATATGTGTGTACTTTTGCAAGCGTGTGCTATATATGAGAGATTTCATATATTTTGGATTAAATTTGATACTCGGCAGCCGTTTCAATATTTCCATTATATTTTGAAAGAGATACATCGGATGCTGTGGCCAGTAAATGCTCCATTTCCAGATAACTATGCTGTCATGTTATAAGTTTCTCAATTGAGGGATACATGCAGTGCTGTAAATTGTGTAATACTCCCCTCAACATATTGGTGGCGTATACGCAGCGGATAAGGATAATATCACTCATTCGCACAGTCGGACTGATCAATAAGTGAAATAATTATACCCCACACCACTTCGTGGTCTAGGATATTATTTTAAAATGATTTAATCTCATCGATATAATGTGATTTCAAATAATTTATATTTTTTGTAAATTCGTTTATTCGATCGTTATTCATGATATATTTGATATCGAAATATACTTATAAATCTCGAAATTTTCGAAAGCCTAGTAAACACATTTTACCACTGGATTCAAAGTACTTGAATTTGAGTGCCCTTCTAACCTTTCGAAAGTCTCCTGAACATTTTTATTCTTCGAGATAAGGGATTATGCAAGAAAAAATACTGTTTAGACCAAATCAAATTATATGCCCTCGTCTACAGGGTATGATCGGTGTATGATCGGGTATGATTTATGAATATTTTTGTAATCGTTGTACAAGTGGTTTCTTTTTGAATCATATGTTATTTTTACATTGACAGCTCTTTCCTGCTTGATTTAGTAGTCCAAGGAATCATAAGGAAGTAATATTAATCTCAAGTTGCTGTCTTTTGAACTATTTTCATTAGAGCCGTTTTAACACGGAGAACTTTTTCGAATGTGGAACCTACACCACAACAAGAAGAGATGTGAAATAATCACAATAATGATCGAAAATATTGAGATGAAAACAAATAATCGTGAAGTGATGATTTTCACAGCCAAACTGTTCAAACACTTTTTACAAAAATGAGCGCTGCGGCGCCAATTTCATTCTGATGCTCATCATTTAGGCATCATTCGAAAGGTATTGACTGCAGCTATTTATTTTTTTAGAAAATACCACCACCAAATACGAAAAAGTTTTCAGTAGTCACTGTGAAAATCCACAAAAAAATACTATAAACGTATAGAGGTAGTTTGAAAACGGTTGCTAGATCCGAAATATTTAAGGAGTAATTAAAAACTTATCAATCTTCATTTTCAGGGGGTTTTGACTTATGGTGACTCCACACAAAATGAGTCGGTCTAATATACATTTAAAATTTTCAATTAGAATCAGCTATAAAAAGTACTGATTATTTTTTCAAATTTCTGATTTTATTGGAATCGCTGAACTTTGTCATTTAATAATGGAACACAATATCATTCATATGAATACACCTCCTCCGATCAACCCAATTTTTCAGTACAGCCCAAAATCCGCACCAAACAGTGACTCATTGTGGATGCATTGGCTTCGCAATAGTCACAATTTTGCTTAGGCTGAACTCAAGTCCGATCTCTTCTCGAAAAATTTCCACGTACTTGTTTACAGTTTGCGTTAAAGACTCTCTACTTTGGAAGTAAGTTTTCAATATTTGCTTATTTTGTTCTTGAGTATAGGGTCCCATTTTGCAAATGTCAAAAAAAAAATCTGAAAATAAAAATAAATGTTATTCTATCTTTTAAAGTCAAAGTAAACGCTAGTTAAAATTTTAAATGGTCCATCCTATATATAGAAAAAATGCAATGTCATTGTTAGTCGTGTTCCATCATTGGGCCGACAAAATTTGCGAAAGAGTCGAGCGAGAGAGCGAATTAAAACATGTAAGGAAAGGCTAAAGTCGGGCAGGTCCGACTATATGATACACTCCACTTTCTATCCGAATACAATTCAATTCGGTAAAAAGTGAAAACGGGAAGAATTTTAGTTTAGACTAATATGACCTGGTCCAATTTGTCAAATCGAGTAGAATATTTGTATCGACCTATATATCCAAACATGGAATGAAGTGACTAACTTTCACAATCAACTTCAAGAAATTCGGTGAAAATATGTGGTTTCTGGAGCGGAAAATGTCAATATCGGAGCGAAATTTTTATGGGAGCTATATGTAAATCTTAACCGATCTGACCCATTTTCACCATGGCTGTTTCTAGTTGCAATATAAGATATTTTGCAAGATTTCAAGAAGATCTGTTAAAATATGTGGTTTATAGAGAGAAAAAGAGTGAAATCGGGAGTGAAATTTGTGTGGGACCCATTTGCACCATGGCTGCTTCTAGTACAAATATAAAATATTTCGCATAATTTGAAGCCAATCTGATACAATATGTGGTTTCTGGAGCGGAAGAAGTCAAATCGGGAGCGAAATTTGTATGGCAGCTATATATAAATCGGAACCGATCTGACCTATTTTCACCACAGGTGTTCCTAGTTTAAATATAAGCTGTTTTGCCAATTTTAAAGCAAATCTGTTGTAATATGTGATAGCTAGAGTGAAAAGAGTCAAATCCGGAGTGAAATTCGTATGGGGGATATATCTAAATCTGAACCGATCTGACCTATTTTCACCATAGGTGTTCCTAGTTGAAATATAAGATGTTTTGCCAAATCTGATACAATATGTGGAGCGGAAAAAGTCAAATCGGGAGCGAAATTTGTATCAGAGCTAAAGAGTGATTTTTTTGAGGTTAGGATTTTCATGCATTAGTATTTGACAGATCACGTGGGATTTCAGACATGGTGTCAAAGAGAAAGATGCTCAGTATGCTTTGACATTTCATCATGAATCGTCTTACAAACGAACAACGCTTGCAAATTATTTAATTTTATTATCAAAATGCGTGCTCTGTTAAGAAAGTTCATTGCGCGCTTCCATTTTATGGTCAGTTTAATCGACCCACTGAAGCGGCTATTCGGGCTATTGTGACTAAATTTCGCACCAAATTTACATTGTTGGACATTAAACCACCAACACGCTTACGTAGAGTGCGAACTGAAGAAAATATCGCAGCTGTAACGGCCAGTGTTAATGATGACCACCAATTTTCGATTCGTCGCCGTTCGCACCAATTGGGTCTCTGTTACTCAAAAACGTGGAAATGCCAAAATTGGACTAAGCGGATGGACCACCTAAGACGCAGCCGCGGTCAACATTTAAATGAAATTATCTTCAAAAAGTAAATGTCATGGACCAATCTAACGTTTCAAATAAAGAACCGATGAGATTTTGCAAATTTTATGCGTTTTTTTTAAAAAAAAAGTTATCAAGCTCTTAAAAAATCACCCTTTATATAAAAATCTGAACTGATCTGACCCACTTTCACCACAGGCATTCCTAGCTTAAGTATAAGATGTTTTGCCAATTGTGAAGCAAATCTGTTGTAATATGTATCTAGAGTGAAAAGAGTTAAATCGGGAGTGAAATTCGTATGGGGCTATATCGAAATCTGAACCGATTTTCTTCAAATTAAATAGCGTTCGTCCTTGTCCCGAAAAACTTCGCTGTACAAAGTTTTGTTTGGTTCTGTCTACAATTGCCCTGTATCGTGATTACAAGAATAGATGGACAGACAGACGGACGTTGCTAAATCGATTCAAAAAGTGATTCTAAGTCGATCGGTATAATTAACAATGGGTCTATCTCGCCTCCTTTTGGGTGTTACAAACAAATGCACAAAAAACATTATACTCTCCTGGAGTGTATAAAAATAAAAATCATCGCACTTTCTATGCGAACAGAGCTGTATTTGTTTAATTGAAAATTGGTGCATGAATACCAAAGCTGTGTCGACTCTACGTGGAATGGCTCAAATGTACACGTACTCGGAGGGCTTTTAAGGGCACTACATGTGAACAAAAAGTAGCTATAAAAGCGAAAAAGAACGTGGTTAAAGTGTAGAAAATTTGGCTGGAACAACGTAAATTTTTAATGTTTTCTAAGTAATCATTGTCTCGTTAATATCCTCTACAACACAGCGTGTATGTATGTGTGTGCAAGTACTTGTGTACATGCAAAGGGCCAGGACCAGGGCCAGTGCCATGGAACACGTCACGATAAAAAATAACTTTCCAAAGAGGGATAATCGGCTTAATGCCAACCAAATCTTATTAAATTTACTCATGACTTCCCTCCCAAAGCACACACAAACACACACAGTCGCCCACGTGGTAACCGTTACCCCACGACGACCAATAAGTCGACAAAAATATGCTAAGTATGTGTTTGTAAGTGCGCGCGTGTGTGCGTTTGTGTGTCGTAAATATGTTTATGTCATTGTTACTTTAAACTTTTATTCGCGACTTTATGGCCACTGCGCGTGGTTGTATGCATGGCCATACATGTATGTGTGGCTGAGTATGATTGAGCGAATGTAGTGAATGGGGAGAGAGAGAGTGACAGTGGGAGTGCAAGTCACAGTTGTGTTGTGCGTAATTCGTTCATTCATTCATTTATGACATTAATTTTATTAACTTTATTTGGACATTATGTTACACCTCTAACTGACGGTTAGTGAATGAGTGGGTGGAATACCCTTCGGGGTATTTGTGGACCAATTTATTTGGCCAATGTATACCGTTTGCTTTAATGTTTAACAAATTAAGGAGGCGACGTCAATGAGTCAGCGCTAAACGTTTTCGTATTCTCCAAACAAGGACTTTATTGGAATCAAGAGTTTATTGAAATTAGCCAGGTTGTAGCTTTTTCTCAAATCCTGTGGAAGGGACAGTCTATACTTTGTAATTATGATGATGAAAACAAGTGAAACTTGTTGTCTTTCGCCAAAAAAATATTACTTTGTCATTGGCGAAAGAACATCGAATTATGTGACTCGAGATATTTTTCCAACACACCGACGATATGAACTCTATTAAAGTTCAAACTGACAGATAGGAATTATTGCCAAGAAGATTTTTGCCAATTTGTAGTCAATTCAATTGGCGGTAACATACAACAATATTACGTAAATTATGAAAGTTTTTTCTATTATATTGCTTTCAACTTTTGTTTTAGACTGTGGCTATTGCCCATTTTTTTCGAAAATGAGTGTTCTCTGATTTGACTATCATCTTTAAATTTGGTAATGAAAATTTTTTCTAAAACTATTTTTTTGTTATATAATTTACACATATTCAAACGTTAGTTTGTAAATGTAAAGGTGGCTAAGGAACATTTCATAGCCACTTTTGAAAAATCATTAAGCTGGGTCACCATCCACGCTCATGAAAACTTCCCTAAAAATTACACTTTTGTCCATTTTTTTTTTTAATTAAAGGACTTGTATTAGAATAACTTTTATTTTTTGGACTCACTCGTAGGTAGGCTACAAATATTCCCAAATTTATTTTTTTTAGTCTGTACAGTAGCTGACGCCATAGCGCCGTATTGGTGGCGTATGTGTTATATTTTTAAATATAATATTACTCATTCGCCAAGTATGGGAAGACATAATAAATCTGAATCGCATTTTCTGGCTATAATAGGGAATTGTACGACAAATGGGCATGACACCGCTCACAAAAACTATATTTTAAAACTATCACAAAATATATAGCGATGGGTTGATTCATTTAAATATTGTATTGTAACGAACAGAGGATGACCCTTGACTATAATAGGTCATGCTACAAAAAGGGGCGCGGCTCCACCCAAACTACCAATTGTCAATATTTTTTCTTGAATATTAGAGGTCATGTCGTCTCCTCATACTTGAACCAAACAAGGTGTTCGAGTAGATGGGTATCAAAATATTTACGCTTCATATGCATTGGACCGTGTTTATACCGTACATCAAAATAACGCAGAATATTATTATTTGAGAATTTTATTAGTTAACGTGAGAGGGCCCGCTACATTTTCAAATATAAGATAAGTTGACGGTTTTGAATGTCAAACATATAGAGAGGCATGTCAGGAACTACATTTGCTGGAATACCACATTAATGGATGCTTCTGTCAGCTGTCATCCTCGCCAGAATCGAACTTTGTTTGCAATACTATTAATCTAATCCAAAAGACCTGCGGGAAAATTCAAAGAGGATATGAGTGAGGACATTTTGCATCCTTATCGCACCTGTACGATTCTAACATTTTCAACGATGCAAAATTGAAGACATATGACTAGACATTAGCAACAAAACTCTTCATCAACTTGGAATTGTAGCGCCTGAACGTTCTACCGTTGACATTACTTATTGAGATTTGCTAAGAGAACAGCCATCCAATGTTGAAGAGTTACATTTGTTTGTCGCAACAAAAAATCATCTATTAATTTCAAAGCAACAAGTGACCTTTGACAAGATTATAACGGCACTAACAAATGACAGCAGTGGACTATTTTTCTCGAAGCACCAGGAGGCACAGTTACAACCTTTCTCATCAGTTTGGTGCTAACGTACATCCGCTCTCAGAATGGCTGCTACGTTATTGGATGGATGACGACCGGCACATTCAGCGTTGAAATTGCCCTTCAATATGCAATTTGTCGATTTTCCAACCTGTAATATTGGGAAAAGTTCAGGCATGGCGAAAGTGCCCAGAACATGTAAGCTGATAGTGTGGGATGACTGCACCATGGCACATAAGAAATCCCTAGAATCGCTTAATCGGACACTTCAAGATTTAAGATCAAATACGCAACCATTCGGTGGAACTCTTTTTTTACTAGCTGGCGACTTTCGACAGACTCTTCCAGTAATTCTAAAATCAACACCCGCATCTCTGGCGATATTCACAAAAAATAATCTGACCATCACAATGACTCGGCAGCTATATTTTGGAAACATCTATTGGATGTTGGTAATGGAAAGGTACCAGTTGATGCAGTGACAAGGAGTATTACATTTACAAAAAATGTGTGTGTCATTCAGGAATCAATTCAGCAATTAATCGAGAAAGTCTTCCCACGAATTTCAACAAACTATAGAAACAAAGAGTGGTTTTACGTCCGTGCTATAGTGGCTGCAGAAAAAAAACAACGATGTTAATGCAATCAATAATTTAATTCGATAATTTAAATCGATAGACAGTATCATGAATGCGAATGAAGTTGCCAACTATCGAATTGAATTTCTAAATTCTTTGGACCTTCAAGGAATTTCGCCGCACATGTTGTCTCTTTAAAATTGACCCAACTATAATTCTCCTAAAGAATGTTAATCCTCCTCGATTGTGTAATTGTGCTAGAATTGCTGTCAATAGACTAATGTCCAACGTCATTGAAGCGACGATTTTAAATGGTGAAATCAAAAGAAGAAGATGTCCTTATACCACGCATTCCGATGATTCCCACCGCTATGCCATTCGATTTCAAACGACTACAGCTTCATATTCGCCTAGCATTTTCGATGACTATAAAGCACAGGGACAATCACTTGAAGTTTGTGGATTGCATCTGGAAAATCCATGTTTTTCACATGGTCAGTTATATGTCCCACTCGTGACAGTCCAAAACGTATATGTATTTGAACAAGGTAGGAAAACTGTAAATAACGTGTATCCCGAAACACTCCAATGAAATGCTGACTGACTTAACCAATAGACACAAAATACATTCTTACAAATAATTACCATCATTAATTAACTCTCTAAACTCTTTAAAGAAATACTGAAAACATGACTTGCAGAGCGGAAAAAGTCAAATCGAGAGCGAAATTTGTTTAGGAGCTTTATATAAATCATAACCGATCTGAGTCACATTTACCAGAAATGTTTCTAGTTGAAAAATGAGGTGCTGTGGCAAATATGAAGAAAATCTGTTAAAATACCTGGTTTTTAGAGCGGAAAAAGTCAAACTCGCAGCGAAATTTGTATTGGTGATATATATATATATAAGTCTGAACCGAAAAAGTTAAATCAATTGGATCGGACAATAATGACGACATGTACTTTGATTATAAGAATAAATGGATGGACGGATATACAGACATGCGGACATTGCTAAATCGACTCAGAAAGTGATTTGTACAATAAACGATGGGTCTGTCTCGCTTCCTTTTGTGTGTTACAACAAATGCATGAAGACATTGTACCCTGTGGTGTTGGGTATAAATATGGATATAGAATATTCAGATTCGGGGTAGGCTCGGCTTTGAAATATTCGCTAAGCAATAGTAAATTAAGGTAAGTAAGGTTGTAATTCGCTAGCATTTTTCTAGATTTTGGGCATATCGATTGTCAAATTTCATCACCAAGTTATCAGGCTAAAATAGAATAGGAGCATTTGGTTTTTAATAAAGGGTGATTTTTTAAGAGCTTGATAACTTTTTTTAAAAAAAAAACGCATAAAATTTGCAAAATCTCATCGGTTCTTTATTTGAAACGTTAGATTGGTCCATGACATTTACTTTTTGAAGATAATTTCATTTAAATGTTGACCGCGGCTGCGTCTTAGGTGGTCCATCCGCTTAGTCCAATTTTGGCATTTCCACGTTTTTGAGTAACAGAGACCCAATTGGTGCGAACGGCGACGAATCGAAAATTGGTGGTCATCATTAACACTGGCCGATACAGCTGCGATATTTTCTTCAGTTCGCACTCTACGTAAGCGTGTTGGTGGTTTAATGTCCAACAATGTAAATTTGGTGCGAAATTTAGTCACAATAGCCCGAATAGCCGCTTCAGTGGGTCGATTAAACTGACCATAAAATGGAAGCGCGCAATGAACTTTCTTAACAGAGCACGCATTTTGATAATAAAATTCAATAATTTGCAAGCGTTGTTCGTTTGTAAGACGATTCATGATGAAATGTCAAAGCATACTGAGCATCTTTCTCTTTGACACCATGTCTGAAATCCCACGTGATCTGTCAAATACTAATGCATGAAAATCCTAACCTCAAAAAAATCACTCTTTATTTTTATCCACTTTCGCCTCACTTTCCGCTAAAAGTATAAATTTTGAAAAGTCCCTTTATGTGGCGCATCTACGCTGTCAGAGAAATATGTGTATACGAATGTATTGCTGCTATATATTTTCCCATTTTATCCCCAGAATGTACGAATTTTGCAAGAGCATCACACAGAGGTGGAACCATTTTTATCTCTTTTTCTTAATTTAACCCACGAATTTCGAAAAATCCCTTCTTCCCAAATATCAATCAGTCATTGAGTCACGCAACAGTTTCATTTTATCATGGTTATCAGTGAAAATGAATATATGCCCCTTTCTATAGAGAAAAATCATTTTAGGTTACTAATCATCATTTAAAGATACAAAATTGTCGGATAGGAGGGAGGGTGGGTAGGTTCCATCACCTTCAAGCTAAACACTTATCAGCGGCATACCCTGCTTCGGTACGCGTTTTTCCATGTGCTGGCGTGTGGCATGTGGCGTGCTAATGTATGCATTGTGGTGAGCGAGCACGTCTCTCAAAGATTTTAATCAAAATCGGGATGTTTTTACGAAAATAATCATAACTTTCCACTACAACCAACAACCAACCCTTTCATTATATTTATATTTCAAAGACAATCCCCGTAATAATTTAAGCGTAAAATCAAGTTTCGAAACTTTTGTTTTGCCTGGCGGTTGGTAGGTGGTGCTGACGATGGTGGTGGCGGCGGCGGTGTTGTTGTCGGTTATGCTGCTGTTCGCTATTGTTGTGGGCCTCGCATCGACAAGGACTCGCATCCATAACGTGTTACGGTTTCGGCTCTTCATCCTGATTTGGCTACGCGTGTAACTATTTGGATTTTCAAGGTTTTAAGCAATTTCCAATATAAACCCCGTATTGCCGATGTTGTTCGAATTAATGTTGAATGGAAATGTTTTCTCATATTAATGCTGGATGGAAATCCTACAGCAAGGACATGGGCAGGAGGTGGAGGAGAAGGAGGTAAGAAACTTTTGTAATTCCCTTTCTTTTGCAGACGAATCAAAAAAAGATATCCTTTCACTTCGCATATAAACTTACTGCGAACTGTTGGGCCAAACATCTCAGCACGCCGGGCGACTTGGCGCGGGTTAGTTGGGTGGTGGGTGACTGCAAAAATAAAAACATTCAAGATGAACGTCGATGTTGTTGACATTGATGGTATGCTTCCATCCATAGACGATGGCTTGGCTGGCATGGAGGGACTGGCAACTGGATGGAAAACTGCTGACTATGAGGTTTCCATTTTATGAATATTACTGGGGAGTTTACTTTTAAGTGAATTTACTCAAGATTAGAGTTGCACAAATAGACAGACACACGTGTCTGTGTGGAAACAGCTGAACCAGTGAAACTTTTGAAAATGTTTCCGAGTATAAAAAACAAAGTGCTGAAAATGTTATTTGCATGATTTCTTCGCAGAGGAAGTCTAAATATAAGTAAGTATGGAAAGTTATATTTAATAATAACTCCAATATGTACGATGGCAGTTCATAAAGTTGACTACCAAAAAATTCACTTATGACAAATTTCACAGAGATCTGACAACAATAGTTTGTCATAAAGACGGGCAACTATATAGATATTTACGTAAACGGATTCAGTAAGATCGATATCGATCATTCCATGTCAAACCGAATACCTTTTTACATCACCATTTCCGATTTCGTTGAAACTTTGTACGATAACGAAACTTTATAAAATATTTGATTCGTAGAAGACGAAAAAAACGATTTTTTTTTTCAAAATATATGACCAATTGAAAATTGCGAAAATCAAGAAAAACATGCCGAGGTATGAACATTGAAAATGGTCTAGTGAGAAAACGCGTAGGTACAATTCAAAGAATGGTAGCTTATTTTAAATGTAATTACAAGTACTTTTCGCCGGCTTTCTTGGCTACTGACTGCTACTGACAACAATTTTTTGTATTTCTGATTTTTCTTCTTCTTTTGTATTTTTCACTATGAAAACACCAACCTAAAAATTCAGAAAAAATTTAGGCATATTCGCTGATCGATTCTAAACAAATCCTGAAAATTTCAATTTGGAAAAATAACGGGTTGTATTTTAAAAAAAACATTTACGATTGTTCATAAAATAACATACACACACACGTAGTTTGCTTTGCTTGATTTTTCTAATTTTCAAATTGTCATATCTTTTGAAAAAAAAATCGGTTTTTTTTTACAAAAATGCGTGTAAAATATTTTTAACTGTAGTATATAAAATCGGAGTCGTGGTCGTATTTTTTACGAAAATCATTCGGTTTCATATGGAATGAACGATATATAAGAAAAACAAATAAAAATAGGAGTATTACTCTATATCACAGCGTTGTGGATGATACGTTTTCTTGCAATTCAAGCATATGGAAAGAAGGAGAAGCCACGTAAACCAATTATCTTAAGACCCTAGATACATTTGGAGCTCCTCCTTTTTATGACTTTTTAACCCGTTTAAGTCAAATTCCGTCCCGCAGTGGAAACAATTGTGACATTTCTTAATGGCTTCACCGATTTTGATGAAATTTCGAGAGGTTATAGTCAAAGTGTTGACAATCTTAAATCCTGCAATAGCGATAGCTCAATGGGTGTTTGCGGTATCATGAAAGAAATCATAGTTGTGTTGCCAAATTTAATTTCATTGAATGCGATAAAACGTGATTATTATAATGCAGGTGTATGTTTTAAGCATTTTTGCAGAGTTTGGGCACTATTTATCTCAATTAATCTGTTTTATCTCTGTTATTACGCTAAATCGAAATTGGCGCTCAAAAGAACGAAGTACAGTTTTACTCTCCTGACAGATATAATTTCGACCTTTGTCCGGACTACAGAATATTAAAGCTCGAAAGAGAATCTTTATTTTATTAAGAAAACAAGTAAGGAAAGGCTAAAGTCGGGCTGGGCCGACTATATGATACACTCCACTTTATATTCGAATACACACCAACTCGGTAAAAAAGGGAAAACGGGAAGAATTTTTGTAAGTTTTCTAATCATAGGCTAATATGACCTGGTCTGATTTGTCAAATCGATAAGAATATTTGTATCGGGGCTATATCCAAACATGGAATAAAGTGGCTAACTTTCACAATCAACTTGAAGAAATTCGGTGAAAATATGTTGTTTCTGGGGCGGAAAATGTCAATATCGGAGCGAAAATTTTATGGGAGCTATATGTAAATCTGAACCGATCTGACCCATTTTCACCATGGCTGTTTCTAGTTGCAATATAAGATATTTTGCAAGATTTCAAGAAGATCTGTTAAAATATGTGGTTTCCAGAGTGAAAAAAAGTGAAATCGGGAGTGAAATTTTTGTGGGAGCTATATATCAATCTGAACCGAGCTGACCCATTTGCACCATGGCTGCTTCTAAAGAGTGATTTTTTTGAGGTTAGTATTTTCATGCATTAGTATTTGACAGATCACGTGGGATTTCAGACATGGTGTCAAAGAGAAAGATGCTCAGTATGCTTTGACATTTCATCATGAATCATTTTACAAACGAACAACGCTTGCAAATTATTGAATTTTATTATCAAAATGCGTGCTCTGTTAAGAAAGTTCATTGCGCGCTTCCATTTTATGGTCAGTTTAATCGACCCACTGAAGCGGCTATTCGGGCTATTGTGACTAAATTTCGCACCAAATTTACATTGTTGGACATTAAACCACCAACACGCTTACGTAGAGTGCGAACTGAAGAAAATATCGCAGCTGTATCGGCCAGTGTTAATGATGACCACCAATTTTCGATTCGTCGCCGTTCGCACCAATTGGGTCTCTGTTACTCAAAAACGTGGAAATGCCAAAATTGGACTAAGCGGATGGACCACCTAAGACGCAGCCGCGGTCAACATTTAAATGAAATTATCTTCAAAAAGTAAATGTCATGGACCAATCTAACGTTTCAAATAAAGAACCGATGAGATTTTGCAAATTTTATGCGTTTTTTTTAAAAAAAAAGTTATCAAGCTCTTAAAAAATCACCCTTTAGTACAAATATAAAATATTTCGCATAATTTGAAGCCAATCTGATACAATATGTGGTTTCTGGGGCGGAAAAGGCTATACGGGAGCGAAATTTGAATGGAAGCTATATGTAAATCTGAACCGATCTGACCGATTTTCACCATGGGTGTTTCTAGTTGAAATATAAGACATTTTGAAAGATTTGAAGAAGAACTGTTAAAATATGTGGTTTCTAGAGCAGAAAAAATCAAATCGACAGTGAAATTTTAATGGGAGCTATATATACATCTGAACCGATCTGACCTTTTTTCACCATATGTGTTCCAAGTTTAAATATAAGACGTTTTGCCAAATCTGAAGACATCTGATACAATATGTGGTTTCTAGAGCGGAAAAAGTCAAATCGGGAACGAAATTTGTATGGGAGCTATATATAAATCTGAACCGATTTAATCCATTTTCAACACAGATGTTTCTAGTTGAAATATAAGATGTTTTGCCAATTTTGAAGAAAATCTGTTGTAATATGTGGTATCTAGAGTGAAAAGATCAAATCGGGTATGAAATTCGAATGGACGGTATATCTAAATCTGAATCGATTTTCTTCAAATTAAATATCGATCGTCCTTGTACCGAAAAACATCGTTGTGCAAAGTTTTATTTGGGTCTGGACATTTCTAAATCGGTTCAAAAAGTGATTCTAAGTCGATCGGTATAAACAACAATAGGTCTATCTCCCTTCCTTTTGGGTGTTACAAACAAATGCACAAAGACATAATAATCTCGTGGAGTGTATAAAAATCATGTTTTTCCCGTTTTGGACGTTTAAAGTATTTTTTGTGGATTCTCCCAGTGACAACTGGAAACTTTTTCGCATTTGGTGGCAGTATTTTACAAAAAATAAATAGCAAAAGGTATTGACTTTCGAATGATGCCTAAATGAACATCATTTTTGTAAAATGAGTTTGAACATTTTCGCTCTGAAAACCATCGTCGTCTGCGTTAAATTAGTTCACATAAATGGAGTCAGTGTTGTCACATATTTTAGGGGTGTTTTTAGGAGCGTTTAGCTCACAGATGGCTTGACCCAGTGACGAAATATTTTGTAGATCATCATTAAACAATCCAGTTTTCAATTCTGGGGGGGGGGGTGACCGCAGCAATTTATTTCTGCGACCCATCCTACTGTATACCCTCCTACTCTGAGTGAGGGTATACAAATCGATTTCACAATTTTCTGTAAAACTGGAAGTAATTTGCTAAGGTTTGACCAACAATTTTAAATGTGTCATCAATTCATAATTTAAAATTTTCAAAATTAATAGTTGTAATTATTTAGCTCTTATTTGCAACCAGAACATTTTTTGAAAATCATATAATCCTGGCCACTTTTTGAATAAATACTGTTAAGAGAGAAACACTTATTGTGGCATATAAATCAGGTATAATATCGATTATTAGAGTACCTGTGACTAATTATTCGTTATTAGAATTTTCATAATATCGATTATTCGAAGACGAATAATTAGTCACAATTATTCGTTACTAGCTGACCCGACAAAAATTTCCTTGTCCATATTTCAGTTTGATTGTGATCGTCGTGTGAATTTTTGAAAAGCTATTTCAAATGTTTAAGCAAACCTGGAATGAGAAAAATTTTGTTCTCAGTGATTATTATATCGAATAACGTTTGCTGGCATATATATTCAATTTAACGATACGATCATGGATATCTAATTCAGATTACGCCAATGGACTTTCTGCACTTTCGCTTAAGTGGATTTTAAACAATGTTTCATGAGTTAGCTTTTTCATACGGTGAACTGGAAAAATCGACGGGGAATATAATGCAGAATGTCGTCATTTCTACGGTGATTTTTGCAATTGACACTTTCAAGCAATTGTTTTAAATATAATTCGGTGTATACATTCGTCTAATTGCGTAGACACGTAAAATAAGCGCATTTTTGGAAATTCGTACTTTTTGTGTTTAAAATGAAAAAAGGGGATAAAAATAGTACCGACCAAATGACAACAGCTAGAGTCGTGAAATTCAGAGTATACATTCCTCTGACTGCGTAGACACGAAAAATAAAAGTTGTCTTCAAATTCGTACTTTCAAGAGATATAGTGGGTACAGAGGGATACAAATAGTACCAACTAAACGGCTACAGCTAGAATGGTGAAATTAGTTGTGTACATTCATTCAATTGCGTAGACACGTAAAATAAAGAGATTTTAGAAAGTCGTACTCATAAGGGGGTAAAATTGGAAAAAATGGAATAAAAAAGGTACCAACCAAATGACTGCAGCTAGAATCATGGAATTTGGTGTATACATTCTTCTGACTGCATAGACACACGATTTTGCAAAATTCGTACTTTTTTAATTTTACGGTAAAAATGGTTAAATTGCACTATGTACGTGAGATAATGGATTTTCAAAATTTGTACTTTGGTAATTAAAATAGAATGAAAATACAGCCAACTCTAGCACCCACTATCTACCAATCATTGTGGTATTTAAGCTTTTTTGAAAATATAAATATTTGTAATAATATTTACTTTTTGAATTGACTTCAAGTATTATTTCGATATGTAAACGTATTGGTAGCCTTGCCCTATAAGCGTGGTTTGAAGTAATAAAAATATTATATTTATTTATAAAATTATTTTGTCAATATTTGTATTTGTTTTGCTTTGGCTATATTAAAAAAAATATTTTCCTGTAATATTACTGCACTTCTAAAGGGTGATTTTTTAAGAGCTTGATAACTTTTTTTTTTTTAAAAACGCATAAAATTTGCAAAATCTCATCGGTTCTTTATTTGAAACGTTAGATTGGTCCATGACATTTACTTTTTGAAGATAATTTCATTTAAATGTTGACCGCGGCTGCGTCTTAGGTGGTCCATCCGCTTAGTCCAATTTTGGCATTTCCACGTTTTTGAGTAACAGAGACCCAATTGGTGCGAACGGCGACGAATCGAAAATTGGTGGTCATCATTAACACTGGCCAATACAGCTGCGATATTTTCTTCAGTTCGCACTCTACGTAAGCGTGTTGGTGGTTTAATGTCCAACAATGTAAATTTGGTGCGAAATTTAGTCACAATAGCCCGAATAGCCGCTTCAGTGGGTCGATTAAACTGACCATAAAATGGAAGCGCGCAATGAACTTTCTTAACAGAGCACGCATTTTGATAATAAAATTCAATAATTTGCAAGCGTTGTTCGTTTGTAAGACGATTCATGATGAAATGTCAAAGCATACTGAGCATCTTTCTCTTTGACACCATGTCTGAAATCCCACGTGATCTGTCAAATACTAATGCATGAAAATCCTAACCTCAAAAAAATCACTCTTTACGAAACTCAAAAGCCTCTGCGGAATGCAATCCATGGTGGAGAGTATATAAAGTTCGGCCCGGACGAACTTAACACCATTTTTACTTGTTATTATATAGATTAGAATTTTCATTATTCAAACAAATATTTCAATAAAATTATTCCATTAATCGAATTAAAATCATTCGGTTGAATAACCGGTTAAGTTTTCACGCATGCGGTGTGTACACTGTGTGTATGGTTAATACGAGTATAGGTTGGTTCAGTCGACTGGCACGTTTTTAATTTTTTTATATTTTGTCAATTTTCGTACGAAATTCTGACCCAGGTGTGTATGTGAGTTATTTTGTGTATGTGTGAGGAACTAAGTAACAAAACGATGGAACTTTAAAAAATGTTTTAAAATGCGACTAATACTCGAAAAGAATGGAACGGAACAGAACAGAACTCAACATGAATTTTTGCAAAATAAATAAATCTTACCGTGATTGGTTTAAAAGTGTTGATTATTTTATGCAAAAATGTTTAGTTAGTTTCAAGAGCATTTCATGAATCCAATTTATTATTGTTATTATTTCTATGAATTTATTTGAGTTGGTTTAGCTGTGGCTGTGGCTGTAGTAGTTGTTGTTGTGCTTGAGTATCTAAAGATGTTTGAAAGTGCTTTTGTTGGTGGTGGTAGTGGTGGGTGGTGTTTGTTGTTCGATTATGTTGGTGGTGAAGTGCTGATTGATTCATTTCAATTTTCATTCAGTTTCAAATATTATTCATTTATTGATTGATTTTAGAACGTGCATTTCATGGATTTTAGTTATTGAGCATTTAGTTGTTTTGGTTTGTTTGATTTACTTTGGTACGATTTTCGATTTATTTGCTTAGAATTTTGGTTATTGTGGTAAATAGTATCGATTGTTGGCATTCCAAGTGTGTGGTGTGTCAATGCTTTGATAGTGTGACACCGATATTGAGGCTAATTTTTGGACGTTGAGTGGGTGTGTGTGTGTGTGAGTGTGAAAATCCAAAAAAGAAAAAACGAGAAATATTTAAATAGATAGGCATAGATAGTTACAGCACAGATACGTGAATACAGAGGCAGAGGTAGAGCAGAGCAGGAAGAGTCACGAGGAGAAGTGTAAAGAAATGATAGACCAAAAAAATAGAATTAGTCGAGTAAATTAGTTTGGCACAGGAGCAGTGGAGTAGTGAAATATTCAGACATTGGCTAAATAGCTAAATTATGCACAAGTTGACAAATTCAAGATAAAATAAAAATAAATAAAGACTCTTGTCCGGCAAACTAAATAAAGCGTTGCTGGTTTTTCTGGTTTTGGTGGGAGTGGGTGGGGGCGGTACATAAAGGAAAGGGGGGGAGGGGGGGAAGAAAAATTGCAACTTACGTCTCGAGCTCATACGCTTGACCGGCTGCTCGGTGCCGAGACTCATCGCACGGCCCACCGCCTTCAGCGATTTGAGTATTTCCTCGGGATCTCGGCGCGCCACCGAAGAGCGACGTCGACCCACCAAATAGGTGGTAGGAGGTGGAGCCATATCATCGTCTCGATTCTTGTCAGCATCCTGAAATGATGAGCGTCGAGATCCAGGCAATGATCTCGAAAAATCTTTGCCCAACTGATAGACTTCCACTTCCAAGGTCTCCGATTGGGATGAACCACGCCGCGAGCCGGCAATGTATGCATGGTCGGGATGCAACAGTGACGTACACTCGCCAATCGAATCCACATCATCCGACATGGAACGTTGCATGTTATAATCTCTGCGGAGCAGACGTGAAACATCGCCTCCGGGACCGCCCGCCGCTATTGAGCCGCGCGGTGATACACTGGGGGATTTCGACATGCTAATGCCGCGCAAGCCCTTGGGATCTTCCAGACGACACCAAATGGCGCGATCGTCTAGGAACACTTGCTGCAACTCGATGTTGCACTCGCCCAGGAATATCGATTCGGTGTGTGGCACCAAATCCCACAGTTGTATATCAATGTAGCGATCCATGAGGTTGTCAGCTTTCACGTGAGCAAACGAGAGTGTAGCATTCCATATCGGGTTCTGTGTCGGTGGACTAACTTCGGTCTGTTGGACCGAACCATCGCCGCTGCAAAAGTAGAGGGTTAGAGACGTTAATGATAACAAAATACAATGCGCCCATATCTTTGCTGGAATTTAAAATATTAACATAAGGATGGGTCGAAGAAAGTTTGCATTTTGTTTGTTGTTTCTCTTGATTCGATCCACCCTAAAACACGTTAATACGATTAAATTATACCATAAAATTCTGCACCCTCGGTTAATGTTCAGTGTCATGCACAACTTTTCAATTCTCACTTACCATCTGGGTAATATACGAACTTTGGCGTAGGCTTCTGGCAAATTGCCATGGCCATAGGCTTCATCACGTAATGCCAAGTCATCGGCAGCCATTAAGGAGACGGCCAGCTCACTGCGTTCGGTGTGATACCACACCTGTATCTGGACACGTCCACTCACCAGTTTCTCTCGGGCAATTTGTTCCTACACACAGAGTTTCAAAGAAATGCCCATTTTTTGGGGGGAGCACAAAAACATGGCAATAGAAATTTAAAAATTAGTGGAATTTGTGAATGATTTTCTTTTTTAAATGTTTTTCGATTTGATAATTTGAAACTACTTAGTCTAGGTTTACGTATGGGATTTGTTTATTGTTTTTTTTCATAGACCTTTTTAAATATTGGTTTTATTTTTTTTCTTGGCAGAACTAATCTTTTGTGTGTTGGTGGCGTGTGTTGTTGTTATCTCTTTGGTTCTTTTTTGGAGTTCGAAAGCAAAACTGAAATCAATATGCTTATATACAAAATATACAAAAACAAAAGTAGAAAAAAGATAATTTTAAACTGGCAACTTAAAAATAAATTGAAATTTAAAGTTAATTACTATGTGTGTTTTTCTTTGTGTTTAGGAAAAAAAAACTATTTGGAAAAAATTACTTGAATGATTGCTAAGTATATATACACTGAGGTGCAAAACTATGTTACCAATATAACATTCTGTTTTTTGAATGTGACCACAATTAAATAATATGATTTTTCACGATCTTTTATAGAATTAATTTACGCCTAAGCATCTTCTTCATAAAAGCCAAAACAAAAAAATCTCCAGGTTCTGTAAAATATTATTACAACTCACAGGAGCCCATACTTAGACAAATCCGATAGAAACATGAATAATGAAAGTATGTCTAAAAGAAAGAACTCGTGGGACTTTAAAATCTAATTTTTATTACGCTTTATATTTATACGATTTTGTTTGACCCTAATTTTGATATTTTCTTAAATCGCATAATTTTTAATGAATGTATCGCAAATTAGTCTTTGATTGATTTCAATCCGTTTTCGATCTTTAACGTGTTCACTATACCATTTCCAAGTGTAATTCAGAAAAGGTCAATTGTAATTCAGAATTTCCGTTTGAAATTCAGAACACATCAGTTGATATTCAGAAATTCCATTTGAAGTTCAGAACTCGTAACTTGATATTCAGAAATGCTATTTGATATTAAGAACTCATCAATTGAAAATAAGAATTTGTTATTTGAAATGCAGAACTCATCAAATGAATTTCAGAATATTTCATTTGAAGTTCAGAACTCGTAACTTGATATTCAGAAATGCTGTTTGATATTAAGAACTCATCAATTGAAAATAAGAATTTGTTATTTGAAATGCAGAACTCATCAAATGAATTTCAGAATATTTCATTTGCAATTCAGAATTTTCAATTGAAATTCAAAAATTATATTCTACGTGTGGATGACTTGTTTTCTGTATCCACAGCTTCGCTTTTAAGATTAGCGCCACATTTACCTAAACTAAACCTAATAGAAATAATTAGGGGTAATACATTTGACTTACATTTACGGTGGTAACACCCCCAAATATATGAGAGCAAAGACTGTAATATTTGGAATCTGTTATAGATGTAGCTGAATTACAATTGATATTTTCTGAATTACACTTGGAAATGGTGTAGATAAATAATTTTCTTCAATGGAAATCTTGAATTAAGGGTAAAACCCTTAAACCATTTACGTACTCATATGCTTATAACTTAGCCAATGAATTAATCATTGACTTTTGTGAAATTCATTTGATGAGTTCCGAATTTCAAATAACAAGATCTGATTTTCAATTGATGAGTTCTGAATTTCAAATGGAATTTCTGAATATCAAGTGACGTGTTCTGAATTTCTGAATATCAAGTGACGAGTTCTGAATTTCAAATGGAATTACTGAATTTCAATTGACGAGTTCTGAATTACAATTGATATTTTCTGAATTACACTTGGAAATGGTGTAGATAAATAATTTTCTTCAATGGAAATCTTGAATTAAGGGTAAAACCCTTAAACCATTTACGTACTCATATGCTTATAACTTAGCCAATGAATTAATCATTGACTTTTGTGAAATTCATTTGATGAGTTCCGAATTTCAAATAACAAGATCTGATTTTCAATTGATGAGTTCTGAATTTCAAATGGAATTTCTGAATATCAAGTGACGTGTTCTGAATTTCTGAATATCAAGTGACGAGTTCTGAATTTCAAATGGAATTACTGAATTTCAATTGACGAGTTCTGAATTACAATTGATATTTTCTGAATTACACTTGGAAATGGTGTAGATAAATAATTTTCTTCAATGGAAATCTTGAATTAAGGGTAAAACCCTTAAACCATTTACGTACTCATATGCTTATAACTTAGCCAATGAATTAATCATTGACTTTTGTGAAATTCATTTGATGAGTTCCGAATTTCAAATAACAAGATCTGATTTTCAATTGATGAGTTCTGAATTTCAAATGGAATTTCTGAATATCAAGTGACGAGTTCTGAATTTCAAATGGAATATCGGAACATTTACGTAATCATAATCTTATAACTTAGCCAATTATTAATCGGTTTCCAATTTCTCTGTGAACTGGAACGAACAAAACTACATAGCTTTGTTGTATTTTTGTGTATTGAGAACCACAATAACGCTCAATTTTCTCCTTACTAAACGTCCTTTTTAAGTAAATTCAGAGATAGTAAGGTTACCTTAGAAAATAAAGTGAAGAAAACATTCCCAATGTTGGAAAGTGACGAATATTTGAAATAAAATGTGTTTGCTGGACACACAGATTCCTCAACATTGGTGGGTAACGAAAATAAATTGCAGCCGCCACCACCCAGAAATGAAAATTGAATTGTTCAATGATGATCTGCAAAATATTTTCTTGCTGGGTCAAGCCGTCTGTGTGCTAAACGCTTCTGAAACCACCTCTAAATAAAAATCATGTTTTCCATATAATTTATATTTGTATGTTGCATTTTTGTCCAATTTTTTTCTGAATTAATAAAACGTTGGAAACCCATTAAATAAAAAATTGTATTCTTGTCTTAGAATAACTCATTGGTCGTATTTACATTGCGCCTACTGCGACCTGTTTAGTCTTGGTTTGTAAGGACTTCATGGCGTATGCGTTATATTTTGTATTTCCCAGCAAGTATACGGCCACCATACCCAGACTAATAACACTGTACAACAATTTCAAACTTTTTCCAAAATACGAGGTTCTGACAATAAATTCTGAAAGAGGTGACTAAAAAAATATACGTTTGTCGGTGTTTTGACAGATCACATCGGAATTTCATTTTATAGACGATTAAAGTTTCCCAAGTCTGACCTCTTATTGCAGCATATCGGTGTATAAAACTATGTTTTCTTTACATCTGAGGCATAGGGTATGTTCAGCAACTTTGTAGATAATGATATGGCGAATATTTTTGTAGAACATATTAACCCTCCAACTACCCCTCATAACGGCATTTTTGGCTTTATTTTAACAAATTGTAAAAAAACACCCCGAAAAATGGGAAGGGCGGGAATGAAATGTTCTACAAAAATGTTGGCCACAAAATCTTCTATATTTATAAAAGAGAAAGCCGTCCGTGTGAACACGCAAAACTTTATAACGGATCGTCTGATTTTCACGATTTTGGGCTTGATGAATTCGTGTTGGCCCAAGGAAGGACATAGGATGTAGGACAATTTCCAGAAAAATATAAAATCCGGGAAGATTTTAACGAAAATTTTACTGTTTTTTTTGTGAGTTTAACAAAACCAAATAATATTTCGAATGTTTTAAATTTTTTTTTCATGTCAATGTCATTTCTTTTGTGATTTCATATGTCGGTAATTATGAAACTCAATTAATTTCTTCGAATATTATTACATATTTTGGGTTTTAATTTTAGTGATCATGCCGCCAATAAGAAGGTCAAACCTTTCACGTCGCTGAAAATTGGAACCTATATATTACAAACCACGATAGCATCAATATGATAAGATCAATATGAAACCTGATTTTAATTTTACCATTTGTATTTTGCCTGGCGAAGCGGGCGGGGTTCAGCTAGTTTTACTATATATGTCAGAATACACCAAAACCCAATACTTAACACAAACGCCAAAAATCAATCAAATTCAAGATTGCCAATTAAGAGTTAATTTAGTTATTATTCAGTAGGGGTGAGATAGTGTACGACTTTTGGATTTTGATATGCTAGAACCCCCTATTTTGTAAGGTTCGGAAATAAAATGCATGAACCAAAAAATGGGGATGGTTGGGTGAGTGTAAGTGGGCGTTCATCGGGGTCAAAGGTAAGTGGTAAAAATACAGGAAAAGTCCCAAAACTTCCTCGGAGTCGCCCCCAGAGGGGTTAAATGTAAGACCGACCACCATTAATTTTCCCTCCCCAACATTTATTTCGAACACACATACCCTCTCTCTATCCCCACTCATTAAGGCGGCTCCCATACAAAAAATATTTTTTTTATGAAATTTGTCCCCGCCGCTTTTACTGGTCCCAGGAGACCGTTAGTGGAGTCAAATGTAAAACCTACCCCCTATATTTTTTCAGCCCCAATATTTTTTCAGAACACACCTACACTCCATCTGCAACCCTTCAGACGGCCCCCATACATTTGCCTATTCTTTATATTTTTATGAAAGAAAGGCCCCAAAACTGCCCGCAGTAGACCCTAATTAATTAATTGGAACACACCTACACTCCATCTGCAACCCTTAAGACGGCCCCCATACATTTGCCTATTATTTATATTTTTATGAAAGAAAGGCTCAAAACTGCCCGCAGTAGACCCTAATTAATTAATTGGCCTTTATCTAAATGTTGACTCTATTTTTAAGGGAACATTTAAGATTATTAATAGTAATTTAATCTATACATTGATAAAATTTAATGCAGTGCTGCGTTGTTCAATAGATTCATTTAAAAGATATATTAATAAGACATAGAATGTCAAACAGCTTATGAATGGAAATCATATGAAGTTTATGAATGGAAGCAATCCCACGGCAGCCGGTTCTATGTACCGGATTGACTCAAAGATGAATTCTTCGACCAAGGGCTGCCACCTCAGCAATATATATGTTATAATCGTACTGGTAAAAAAAAGAATGCCCTTTTACTAGTTTTAATATATATTTTTTTCATAATCTTGGGTACGTTCGTAAAAAATTGAAAAAGTCTACATATAATTTGTAAAGGGTGATTTTTTAAGAGCTTGATAACTTTTTTTAAAAAAAAAACGCATAAAATTTGCAAAATCTCATCGGTTCTTTATTTGAAACGTTAGATTGGTCCATGACATTTACTTTTTGAAGATAATTTCATTTAAATATTGACCGCGGCTGCGTCTTAGGTGGTCCATTCGGAAAGTCCAATTTTGGGCAACTTTTTCGAGCATTTCGGCCGGAATAGCCCGAATTTCTTCGGAAATGTTGTCTTCCAAAGCTGGAATAGTTGCTGGCTTATTTCTGTAGACTTTAGACTTGACGTAGCCCCACAAAAAATAGTCTAAAGGCGTCAAATCGCATGATCTTGGTGGCCAACTTACCGGTCCATTTCTTGAGATGAATTGTTCTCCGAAGTTTTCCCTCAAAATGGCCATAGAATCGCGAGCTGTGTGGCATGTAGCGCCATCTTGTTGAAACCACATGTCAACCAAGTTCAGTTCTTCCATTTTGGGCAAAAAAAAGTTGGATATCATCTCACGGTAGCGCTCACCATTCACAGTTACGTTACGATTCGCATCATCTTTGAAGAAGTACGGTCCAATGATGCCACCAGCCCATAAACCGCACCAAACTGTGACTGTAGCTCTTGCAATGCTTCTGGCTGATATTCACTCCAAAATCGACAATTCTGCCTATTTACGTACCCATTGAGCCAAAAATGAGCTTCGTCGCTGAACACAATTTCTTTCTTTCTGAACTTTCTTAACAGAGCACGCATTTTGATAATAAAATTTAATGATTTGCAAGCGTTGCTCGTTAGTAAGTCTATTCATGATGAAATGTCAAAGCATACTGAGCATCTTTCTCTTTGACACCATGTCTGAAATCCCACGTGATCTGTCAAATACTAATGCATGAAAATCCTAACCTCAAAAAAATCACTCTTTATTTAATATTATTGTGTAAAGAGCTTACTATTAGGCTACAATTTCATGGGTCTATATTTTGTTAGTATTAGAAAAAAGCTCTACAAGTGCTTTTTTGAACCTGTCAGATAAACGACTATATTATTAAAATGATTTTTTTTACCAGTACCATTATAACACCTCAGCAATATATGTTATAATGGTACTGGTAAAAAATCATTTTAGTAATATAGTCGTTTGTCTGACAGGTTCAAAAGCACTTGTAGAGCTTTTTTTCTAATACTAACAAAATATAGACCCATGAAATTGTAGCCAATAGTAAGCTCTTTACACAATAATATAAAATACAAATTATATGTAGACTTTTTCAATTTTTTACGAACGCACCCAAGATTATGAAAAAATATTAAAACTAGTAAAAGGGCATTAAGTTCGGGTACCCCTAATCTCATATACTTGCCAACATGGAGTATTACCGATTCTTGACTGCCAACTTTGCGTAGAAGTCAACCTACACGCCGACATATGTTTACTGTTTTAAATAAATTGTGTTAAATAATTTTTGAAGAATATTCCTTCATCTTGTATCAATTTGAACTAGATATGGCAACTTTTTTATACCCTCCACTATTATGTCGTTGTGCATTTGTTTGTAATACCTTAAAGGAAACAAGATTTATTATGCAGATCGACTTAGAATCGCTTTCTGAGTCGATTTAGCAATGTCCGTCTGTCTGTCCGTCCGTTCGTCCACCTATTCTTGTAATCAAAGTACAGGTCGTAATTATTGTCCGATTCTAACTAAAATTGGCACGAGTAAGTTTTGCGGGTCAGAAACGAACTCTATGTAATTTGAAGAAAATCGGTTCAGATTTAGATATAGTCCCATACAAATGTCACTCCCAATTTGACTAATTTCCGCTCCAGAAACTACGTAATTTACACGATTTGCTTCAAATTTGACACATCACCTTAAATTTCTCCCAGCAACATTGGTTGTGAAAGTGATTCAGATCGGTTCAGTTTTATATATAGCTCGCATATATATATATATATATAGACCACATATATATAGTAGGCTGGGTCACGAAAATAAATTGCAGCGGTCACCCCCCAGAAATGATGATTGCATTGTTTAATGATGATCTGCAAAATATTTCGTCACTGGGTCAAGCCATCTGCGAGCTAAACGCTCCTGAAAACACATCTAAAAATCATGTTTTTCCCGTGTAATTTTTTTTTATGATGCATTTTGCCCAAAATATTTTTCTGAGTTAATAGGCCATTGGGAGCACTTTAAATAAAATTTTGTATTCTTGTCTTAGAATAACTCATTGGTAGTATTATTGGACGTTTATATTGATTTTTTGTGGTTTACAAGGTGACAGCTAAAAACTCATATTTCTTGGAAATATTTTGTCACAGTTGATATGAAAAATAAATAGAAGGAATTAATACATTTCGAAAGACACCTAAATGATGAATATCGGACGAAAAATGACGTCACTGACTCCTTGTTTGTAAAATAATTGAATACAGGAGATGGATTTTCAGAGCAAAAAAAAATGCAAACTCTTTTTAGAAAAATGAGCTCAGCGGCGTCAATTTAATTCTGATGTTCATCATTTAGGCATCATTCGAAAGGTATTGACTGCCGCTATTTATTCTTTATAAAATGCTAACACCAAATACGAAAATTTTTTCAGTTGTCATTGTGCAAATCAAGAAAAAATTACTATAAACGTCCAATAATTAGACCACTAAGTTACTCTAAGACAAGAATCAAAATGTTTATTTAAAGTGCTTTCAAGGGTCTATTAAAAAAATGTTGGGAAAAAATGTAAGACAAAAAAATTAGGGTTATTTTCAGAAGGTCATTTGTGAGAAGAGTAAAGGATAACTCCTCATCTATCCCAACTCTTGTTAAAGATGACCAGATATTCACTAACCCGGTTGACAAAGCTAACCTATTGGCTGAAATGTTTGCAAGGAATTCATCCTTGCCGGAAAGCAATCAACCACTCCCCGTGATCGAAAATGTATCTAGTTCCATGCCTCAGATATTTTTTCGAACGCGTGGAGTTAATAGGGTTCTCGCAAATCTCGACGTAAATAAATCTCCAGGCCCGGATGGCATTTCAGCACTTGTCCTATGTAAGTGCTCTTCGACGCTTGCCCGTCCCCTTCGTAATCTTTTCAACCTTGCATACCGTGCAGGGGTTTTCCCAGCGCGTTGGAAGATTGCGAACATCCAGCCATCCCTAAAAAAGGTGAGGCTAATAATCCTGCTAACTATCGACCGATCGCGATTTGCTCAGCGCTTTCGAAGGTTATGGAGAGTATGGTTAACCACCATCTTGTGAGGTATTTAGAAACTAATGACTTACTTAATGATCGACAGTATGCCTTCCGTTGGAATCGATCTACGGGAGACCTGATGACACTGCTATCCGAAAAGTGGAATCGATCTATTCACAAGCTTGGTGAGAGTAAGGTCGTTGCTCTAGATATCTCCAAGGCCTTTGATAGAGTTTGGCACGGCGCGCTCATATCAAAGCTTATCGCTTTTGGTGTTGGTAGTGACTTCTCTCGATTTATATCGAGCTTCCTCAGAGATCGCACTATACGTGTTGTTGTAGATGGGTTCTCATCCGACGAGCATAGATTAACCGCAGGAGTACCACAGGGCTCTGTCCTTTCCCCCTCCCTTTTTCTTATTTTCATCGACGACCTCTTGGATCGGACTGTGAATCCAATATACTCATTCGCGGATGACAGCAACCTCTGTCATTCATACTCATTCGGTCATAGACCAAGTCGTCAAGAAATTGAGGATAAAAGGCGATTGATGGGTGAGTCACTTAGCCAGGATTTGATGGCCATTTCTGAATGGGGTCGAGAGAATAGAATAGATTTTAATGCACGTAAAACCCAGTACTCCTTGTTGTCTCACAAGCGATTCACTGATTCAACGGTGTCGTCGATTTTGAGGAACGGTGTGGATATTGAGCAATCAGATGCTCTCGTTGTTCTTGGCATAAAAATACAATGTGATGTTCGTTGGACAAAACATGTATTTGATGTGTCGAAAGATGCCTTCAAACGTTTAGGCTTTTTAAAAGGATGTATGAAATATTTCACACCCTCTGATCTTCTCAATATCTACACTACCTACATCAGACCAAAGATGGAATACAACTCCCGTATATGGTCGGGTGCTCCAGCTTCATCACTGGAGCTACTTGACCGTGTCCAGAGGAGGGCGATGGTGTTGATAGGCGACGGTAGGATATCCAATTCTATTGTCTCCCTTGAACACCGTCGTAATGTTGGTTGTGTGTCATTGTTCTATCGATACTTTCATGGTGTTTGTTCTTCGGAAATTCGTGATCTTATACCGCCCGTGAGAACGTTCGGTAGAGATACGCGACTCTCCAGGAACGCTCACCCATTTGTTGTCGATTGGACAACCGGCCGCACTACACATTACAGAATAAATTCGTTCTTCGCCCGTACTATCCGTATGTGGAATCGACTTCCGGCAAGTTTCTTTCCCTCCAATTACGACATTCAGAGATTCAAAACAGATGTCAACAGACACTACTCCCTCTTTCCTGCTTCCAATACCTTATCTTCCTTCTACCAACGCAATGCACTGCATTTATAGGGGACATCCCCTGAGTGTTGGTTCAGTGAAAAAAAAACAATCCAAACTTTATTTTCGAGGGGTGACTGGAACTTTTTTTCCATTTGTATGGACGTCGACCCAGCCTAATATATAGTAACCATACAAAAATCGTTCCCCGAATTCAATTGTAATGGCCCCGTCCAACTTTAGCCTTTCCTTGCTTGTTTGTATTTAAAATTACCAGACTATTTTTTGGGGCATTTTTTATACGAAAATTAATACGAATATTATGGTCGCTTTTTAGTTATAATTTTTTATAACTTTTAGCTTGGTCGATTTTTAATTTTTTCTTGGACCATTCTTATTTTCTGCGTTTTTTTCCTACAGCCTTTGCGATTAGTGTACAAATATCGAAATTTACATAAATTTATGTTCTATTTTTCTTTGTTCAGAAAGTCGTCGCCCTCTAATCTACTGGAAGTTTTCTGATTTTTGGTCTTTTCTTCTACTGTTTTGTTATTTTCTAATTTGTAATAATGAATTCCTGATCAATTCTATAATCTTCACCAAAGGAAAAATGTTAAGTTTAAATAACTATTCTTTTTTAATTTTTAAAATCCATTGAAAGGAAATAACGAAATCTGATATGAATGTGATGAGGTTTAGCTCACTACTCCCTACAACAAAATGTAACGTATGCAATGAATATATGTATGCCCGCATATCGCCAGTTTGTAGAGCCCTTGCAAATATTTATTATATTCGCGAATGTATCCCTCAATATTCGCAATATTGACTTTTTATTTGTTTACGTCGATACTTTAAGTTCGCCAGATGCAATAACCGACCAATAAACAAATATTTATTTACGAGTACCCGGCAAAAGTAAACAAATACTAGTGTTGCAGAATATGCAGAGTACAGAGGAATATGCGCATAACTCCGCATAATATCAGTGATGTCAGTACAGAGGTTCACTACAACATATACATACATGTATTCGTATGAATGTACATCGTATATATTAGAGTTAACATATATCCCACATATGTCTGTCTGTCTGTTTGTATTACATAGGTGAGACAAACACAAACACATGCAGCACATAAGTGTATGTGAATGTTCTTTCACTGGGAATACAATTTTTTTAAACTTTACAATTTGTTTGACAACCACATTATGGAATTTACACTTTCCATCCAGAGGTTGATAAAGTTTTTCCATCACATACCAGCTGAGCTAAAAATAGCTTCCAAGCACCTACACACTACACTCAGAAGAAAAGGAAACACAGGACAGAAACAAAGGATAGTGGAATAGTCAACATTTTATTTGATTCTTAGTAATCCACATATTAAATCAATTAAATCGAATTCGGATTCATATTTGCTAATTTTGGATTTTTGAAATAAATAATAAAAACAAAATAAAATTTAATTTAAATCAATAGAAGGACAGAAACTCAAATTATTTTATTACCTGTTGGAAATGGATTCGGAACTCAGGGTTTGAGTGTCCCAGAATTTACAAAAGAATTTAATTTATATCACAATTTAAAACTATTATTAAATATCAGTTATGAAGTCTTTATTTCCCATATTTGGCACCATTCTCCGGACAATGTTGAGGTATATATCAACCATCCATACATGCTGTGGGTATTAAAATGCCTCATTTATTAAATGAAATCGCTAAACAAGAATTTCATTGGGATTGGGATTCAGGAACACAATTTTCCTGAGTGTATGCGACAGCTAACAAATATTTATATTATTTTTCATCCGCCCACAAAAGAAAAATCATTGTCCTGTGGAGGATACGTTCGTGTACAACGATAGTAGGAACCTATAGTTATTTTTATGTACGAAATCGAATATTTATATATATGTATGTGTATGTGTTGTATGGAGAAATACCTTTCTACCTTCACAACCCACACATAAACACTATCTACACAGATTGTGAGGATGCATGTACGGAAATGGGCTATCAAATAAGAACTAAAGATTTTGGATTTGAGGTGGGTGCACAAAAATTTCTCAATAAAAAAACTCCCAAAAATATGAAAAATACCTCAAAAACCCCACACAAAAATGTGCGAATTTTCATATTAAAAATCACACAAAAAATTGGGTCTTTATTCATAATTACTGAGGCTATATTTCATATTTGTCATTTGGGTGGTTTTTACAACCTCCACTCAAACATCCGTCTGTTCGCCCGTCCATCTGTCTGCCCATCTATTCTTGTAATCAATGTATAGGTACCTATACAGATATCGCTCCCGGTTTGATTTCCGCTCTGAAAACCACATATTTCGTCAGATATTCTTCAAATTTGCCACAAGATCTTAGATTTCAACTAGAAATATCTGTTGTGTAAATGGTCAAATTGGTTAAACATTAGATATAGCCCCATACAAGTTTCGCTCCAGATTTGACCTTTTCCTCTCTAGAAACCACATAATTTAACATTTTTTTCAAATTTGGTGCAGCAACTTATATTTCAATTAGAATTTTTTTGTTAAAATTGGTCAAATGGGTTCAGATTTACATTTAACTTCCAATAACATTAACACATTTTCCCCACTTTGGGAATTCGGGTATTTTTTTTTGAAAAAATTGTAAGGGCGCTACATTAAAAAGTGGGCCATTATAAATCACTTTCAAAGTAGGTATTCTTTATTGAAATAACATGGTCTAACATTTTATCAAGATCCAACGTAAGACGTGGGTTCAAGAGCGATAATAGTGTACGCTGGGGGCCCATTTGTGTGAGGGCTATACCAAAACATTTACCCATATAGCTGGCTTTCAAAATACGTGATTCCAGTTTAAATGTAACATTTTGTGCGAAAATTGATCAAGGTCCGATGTAAAATGTGCATTTTAAATCGGAGGTACATTTGTATGGGGGCTATATCAAAACATAGCCCCATGTGATCCACTTACCCGTGAGCTGTTTCTAGTTAAAATATAATTCGATCCTGAAAAATTGGTCATGATCCCATGTAAAATGTGTATTCTAGAGCAGTAATAGGGTAAATTATAGGGATATTTGTATGGAGGCTATATCTAAATCTGAACCGGTCTTACCCACTTTCAGCATAAGTGTTTCTAGTTCGATTATAAGATGTTGTGCCAATTTTAAAGAAAATCGGGAACAATATGTGGTTTCTAGAGCGGAAAACGTCAAATCGGGAGGGACATTTGTATGGGGGATATAGCTAAATCTGAACCGATCTTACCCACTTTCAGCATAGGCGTTTCTAGTTCGATTATAAAAAAATCGGAAACAATATGCGGCTTCTAAAGCGGAAAAAGTTAAATAGGGAGCGACATTTGTATGGGGGCTATATTTAAATCTGAACCGATCTTACCCACTTTCAGCATAGGTGTTTCTATGCTGAAAGAAATCGGGAACAATATGCGGCTTCTAAAACGGAAAAAGTGAAATCGGGAGCGACATTTGTATGGAGACTATATCTAAATCTGAACCGATCTAACCCGCTTTCGTCACAGGTATTTCTAGTTTTATTATAAGGGGTTATGCAGAATTTTAAGAAAATCGGGTACTATATGTGCTTTATAGGGCGGAAAAAGTCAAATCGGGAGCGACATTTGTATGGGGCTATATCTATATCTGAACCGATTTTTTCCAAATTCAATACCAATCGTCTTGGCCAAGGAAAAAAAGTAACTTCTGCCAAATTGTATGACAATCGGACCACAATTGCGACCTGTAGAGTGCGAACAAGCTTAGATGGACAGCAGACGGACGAACAGACAGACATCGTTAAATCGATTCAGCTGGTGATTCTAAGCCGATCCGTATACTTAAAGGTGGATCTGGCTCAATTATTTCTTGATGTTACAAACATTTGGCGCGAAACTAACTTAAATTGCCCTTGTCCACGAAGTGGTTTAGGGAATAAAAACATTATCAAATACCAAGTCATAGTGGATTCCAGTATAGAAGTTATGAAGGCTTTTATATATTAATATTTTTTTTTTGAAAATGCTATAAAAAAATCTACTGAATATTTACTCAAATTTCTTTTTTTATTTGAAAGTACAATCCTTCCGGTTAATTATGGAATCCTTCTGGTTCAATTGGCTGCATCGGGCACCCCACAAATAATAGTTCAACGGTTGAGTAGTTGAAAAAAACGTTAGATTGTGGATCCTTTATATAGCTCCCATACCAATGTCTCCTATGATTTACTTTTTCCGCTCTAGAAACCACATATTTCAACAAATAACTTTTTTTGAAAATGCTATAAAAAACTACTGAATATTTTCAAAAATTTCTTTTTTTATTTGAAAGTACAATCCTTCCGTTTAATAATGGAAAATATTTTCATTCAAATGGCTGCTGAGGGCACCCCACAAATAATAGTCCAACGGTTGAATAGTTGAAAAAAAAACGTTAAAGCGTAAATTTTTTTATGTTTAAAGTGATTTTGAACACATTTTCAAATATCAAATTGGAAATTATTTTGACTACCCGTATTATTTGACTACCGTATATGACGGTTTTATTTTAAACACAGTTTATACCACTTTCTGTGGGAGGTACTAGAAGGGGTGTGTTAATATCACCCACATTCCGTGCGAATGTAACTTCTATAAAATCATTGCCAAATATCAAATTTCACAGTATTCCGATCATCAGTATAGTATAGGTGATTTGTGTGGGAGGTAATGGAAGGGGCGTGGTAATACCCGCCCATATTCGAAATTAAACAAAGTTTGGGAAAAATATTATCACGTGCAAAGTTTGAATTGATTCCTTAACTCCCTTAGGGAGTTATCGTGTGCATCAGCCAGCCCGAAAGACGAACGGACATGGCTCAAACATCTTAAAAAGTCGTGAAGCGGATTTGGTCCAAACATACTTAGGGTCTTAAGTCGCTTCTTCAATGCGTTACACTTTTTTTCTATCCCAAATGATATATACCCTCCTACTCTGCAGAGTAAGGGTATAAAAAGTGTGTTTGTTGGACAATACCACTAAGATTTTTTAAGTTTTCTAAAAAAGCTATATATTTATTGAAAGCTCCAGATTCCTTCTTTTTAAATCCGATAACCGGTTGATAACCAACTAAGTTACAGGCTTATTTGTTTGCAAAGGTACGGAAACCCGGGTTTTTACCCGTAACACAAGGGTGTCTTCAAAATGCAGATTATTGTTCTAATCGACTATACCTACCAGACAATAATATCAAGTCCCAGAGTTTTTGGACTATCGCATAGTGGACTGTTCTTCAATTGCACTAGATTACTAAATATTTTTTCTGCGTCCCGAAAGTTGAGTTATACATTTTTGGGTTCTATACTCAAAATATATTTACACAATCAAAATCTCTGGTGCCAAATTGATAACCTTTTTTGCTGGTGTCTATGTGTGTGCTATGTTCACCAATGAACCATTCGACGACACCGGAATGGAATTCACCACGCATATTGTACCTTTTTTGTTCCTGTTGTTGTTGTTGGTGCGTTAACAACAAATACCAGTCGCCGCCCAAAAGATATTTGCATTGTTTCCAAAGGTAGTAAAAATTGTAACAAATATGGTCTTTTGTAAACGCAACAATACCGGGAAAAATGTGTACAAAAATCTATTTTAAAATTGCCTTTATGGCGGCTGTTATGAAACTCAAAGGATGCTGCTCAGATATACACGTTCATCCGTGTGTGTGTGCGTGTGTACAGAGATATCAATTTGGAGATAGTGGATACGTTTTGTAGTGGATATTGGAAATACCACTAACGAACGGTAGCACATCGTTTTCAAAAGTTGCTGGTAAATGTTGTGTAAACATTTTGGGTCATATACGCTCGTATGCCGTGGATTGTCACTACCGTTGGAATTAAGAAAGGAAAATGGTTATGAGGAAGCAATTTTGTCCATATGTCCATACAATGGTATAGGTTGGTTGGTATACACGACGATGTAAAGCTCCACAAAATAGCGATGTTCATCGAAAGTATTTGATACGTATAAGAAGAGATTCATAATAAAGAAATATCACAAAAATTTTGGGTACTCAAATAAAAGGAAATTTCCTGTAGATGTTATATATATACATATGTGAACAATAACTTGTTTTTGTGGACCCAATCAGATTCCAGAGGATCAATAAAACGGAGATATGAACCGAAATTTTTGTGTGAGAACTATTATACATAAAAGGAAATTTAGTGTAAATTTCAATTACTTTTTATGTTTCTATTAATTAAAAGCTTACATTTTTAATTTGTTCTTTAAATGCGGTTACATTTCATTTTCTTAATATAGAAGCGAATATGCTTGCAAGGGGGAGTCAATTGAAAACTTTAAAACCATTTTCTGCAAAATCGATTTTTTTATTTATGTCAGTCTTTTTCCCCGAACAATCCTATTGCATAGCGAATGAGTAATATTATCCTCAATAACAATAACTCATACGCCATCGAAAAGCTAACACTGTGCGACAGTCCAAAAACTCTGGGAGGTGATACTAAAAAAAGAAACAAGTTTTTATTTACTAATTGAAGTCCAATAAAAACACATAAAATTCATCAAAACAGATAAAAATTGTATAAAAGCACGTCGACAAATCCCCAATTTTGGAACACAGTTTCCCCACTTTGGGAATTCTTTTTTTTTTTGAAAATAGAAAATCTATTAATTTTTTCATCTTTTTTTTATCATTTTTTTTGAATTCTCAAAATTATGAGATATGAACTGGAATGACCAAAACTTGTATTTTTACAAAAGCATTGCCAAAGTGGAAAATGGATACAATTTTTTTAAAAATTTGTTTGCTGGACAAAGGCACGCCGATTTCTTAAGTTTTCTTGTTCTACGTATCTAAAGAAAGCTCTAGGTTTCTTCTTTTCAAATCCGATGAGAAAGTGAAAATCGGTTAATAACCATGTTTTAGACATATAATTGTGAAAAGTTACGAAAAACTGGATTTTTACCCGTAACTCAAGATTTTGGGGGTGTCTGGGAAATTTCAAATACAGATTCTTCTTCTACTCGACAATATCAATAAAAAATAATATCACTGTCCAGAGTTTTCTACTTCATTCTTTTTTGTAGCACAGTGTAATTAAGAATTGTACAAATTGCAGGCAATAGTGCCGAATACACTCCGTTGGAATCGGTATATAAAATTCCCTCAGTCCAAAAACTTTAATCGTTTTAACTGTTTGAATAAATTCGTTTTAAAAAAATAATAATAATTAACTAAAATAAAATAAATAATTACCTATATACACAGATCTGCCTAAAGGATGATTTTTTAAAAGCTATAGGAAAGTTTTTTTAATGTCCAACAATGTAAATTTGGTGAGAAATTTAGTCACAATAGCCCGAATAGCCGCTTCAGTGGGTCGATTAAACTGACCATAAAATGGAAGAAGCGCGCGATGAACTTTCTTAACAGAACACGCATTTTGATAATAAAATTCAATAATTTGCAAGCGTTGTTCGTTTGTAAGACGATTCATGGTTAAATTATAGACCAAACTGAAGATGTTTGTCAGTGAAACAAAACACGAAACGTGCGTCAGCTGTTTAAACCAGTGTTGCCAAAAAGATAATAGCTAAAAAATCACCCTTTATATTCTAATCCTCTTTACAAAGGGTATTTTGAATATTTTCAATTACTTTAAACTTAAATTTTTTATTGGTTTTTAGTTTGATGTTTTTAACTATGTAATTTTTACTGAAATTCCAATTTTCGTCGAAGGTATGTTCAAATAAAGTTATGATTACAAATCTTGTGGTTACAAATCTTGCGAATTTCACATCCACACAGAAACAGTGATTTAGGAATAGATGTCAAAAACTGGAAAGATTTGATTTATATTAAAAAATATATATATTTTGCTGGCGCAAGAAATCGATAGAAATATAAAGAAATGGTCAAAAGTATCTTGATTTATTTAATAGCTAAAAGTCTAGAAAAAAGTTTCTGATTTTTGTGTTTAATATTGTCTTTACAAATTGGATAACAGAATATTTTGTTATATTTCATAATAACTTCCTAACGAAGAAAACAGGACCAAGGTTGAATAGTGTCTACAATGCTAATATCTCAATGAAATTCTCAGATCATTGCCTAATTGCTAGTGTTTACATCACTTAAACATGTTTACTGGACAAAAAATGATTTAAATGTAATTTGATTCTGGACCACTGTAGCCGGTCAGTGCTTTAGCTAAGCGAATGAGTAATATTACATTATTAAATATAACCAACAGATAATTGAACAAATTTTGGTACAACTACATACATCCAGCACAATCATTTTGAAAGCGTATACACTTGAGTATCATTTTATGACTTCGTTGAAAACTCGCATAAAAATACTATTCTTATGGTGCGTTCCAACAGCTCAGAAAAAGCATAAAATAATAATAATAAAATAATTCTTTAAAAAGACAAAAAATTGCAGAAAAATCCAAGGAGCTAGTAAATATTAAACAGAATAAAACAATCTATTTGTTGACTTAAATACACGGTGAGCCATTTGAAATTTTAAACTGGAATCGGCTTTAAAAAGTACTAATTATTTTTTCAAATTTCTGGTTTTATTGAAAAGCTTGAACTTTGTCATTTAATAATGGAGCACAATATCATTCATGTGACTATCAAGACTGAACCGGTAGTAACTCATCTGATCAACCCAATTTTTCAGTACATTTTCTATTGTCCCAACTCGAATTTCGGCAGATTATTTTCAAAAACAGTGCGTAAAATATCTATGGTTGCGTTGGCTGTGTGACACGTGGCCCCGTCTTGTTGAAACCAAATGTCGTCCATGTCATTCTCTTGAATGAGCTTCTGGCTCATTTTCGAAGAAAAATGGCCCCACGATGCCGCCAGTCCAAAAACGACACCGAACAGTGGCTGGTTGTGGATGCATTGGCTTCTCAATAGTCACGTGTGGGTTCTCTGAACCCCATATGCGGCAATTTTGCTTATTGACATAGCCTCTCGGTGGCTGAAAATTAGCTTCATCTGAAAACACAATTTTTCGGTAAAATTCTTCATCTCCTGCCAAACATTCTTCAGCCTCATTGGACGAAGCGAAAACGCATCGGATGGTCATGAGGCTTCAGTTGTTGGACCAATTGAACTTTGTATGCCTTCATCTTCTTTGTCTTTATGTAAAATTCTTCTCAAAGAAGCACGAGAAATGTTCAGTTCCTGGGAACGCTGACGAGTTGATGTAGATGGATGTTCTTGGACATTCTCAACCACAGCAGAAATGTTTTCGATTGAACGCACCGGACGAGAACGTACACGTGTTAGTTTGTCCAATAACCATCCTCGCTTTACAAATTGACGCACAAAAGTCTTCTCAAAAATTTTCCACTTAAAATTCTTACAGTTTGCCTTGAAGACTCACTACTTTGAAAGTAAGTTTTTAATATTTCCCAATTTTGCAAATGTCAAACATAAACCTGAAAATAAATATGAATAAATAAATTGAGGGTTGTCAAATATGGCGATTTCTCGCCAAACGTGGCGAATTTTAGATATGTTTGGCGACTTTATTTTAGATTTGGCGACATGGCGATTTTTTGGTGATTTATAAAATAGCGATTTTCTTAGCTACTTTTAGAAAATTTTAAATCTGTCCTATAATAAATGTGGACGACCTTAAACGTTATTTTTGAACGAATGTATGCATTGACTTTTCTACTGAAACATATTTTTCAAAATATATCTATATGTTTTTATTGAGATTTGTTTCTTTTTCGTTCCATTTAAAATGCCTGAAATAATATTTAGGAGACATTGGTCCATGAAAACGGGAGAAAGAGATCAACTCAATATTAGAAACTGCTTCATAAAGAAGAAAAAAAATATTTTTTAATGTTGATGTTTTTAACCAGTAATCACTACGTTGAAAGTGTATTCTGCATTATGAATTGCCTAAACAAGGTCACGAAAATTTTTAACTTTTATTATGAAATATTGAAAATATTCAATTCAAATATTGTATCTAAATTCCATACATTTTTTACAAGAACTAAATATAAAATTGAATTTGTCGATTTTTTTAAGAAAACTGGAGTTGTTTAAATTTGGCGCTTTTTTTTGGCGATTTCTGACAATTTATTTGGCGATAGAGGTACAAAATAATCTGACAACCCTGAATATCAATATTATTCTACCTTTCAAAGTCGAAGTAATCGGTAGATCATAAAGGGTGATTTTTTAGCTATTATCTTTTTGGCAACACTGGTTTAAACAGCTGACACACGTTTCGTGTTTTGTTTCACTGTCAAACATCTTCAGTTTGGTCTATAATTTAACCATGAATCGTCTTACAAACGCACAACGCTTGCAAACTATAGAATTTTATTATCAAAATGCTCTGCTCTGTTAAGAAAGTTCATCGCGCGCTTCCATTTTTAGCCACTGAAGCGGCTATTCGGGCTATTGTGACTAAATTTCGCACCAAATTTACATTGTTGCACATTAAACCACCAACACGCTTACGTAGAGTGCGAACTGAAGAAAATATCGCAGCTGTATCGGCCAGTGTTAATGATGACCATCAATTATCGATTCGTCGCCGTTCGCAGCAATTGGGCCTCTGTTACTCAGCAACGTGGAAAATTTTGCGGAAGGATTTAGGTACGATGCCTTTCAAAATGCAGCTGGTGCAAGAATTGAAGCCGAACGACCTACCGCAACGTAAAACTTTTGGTGAATGGGCTCTTGGAAAGTTGGCCGAAGATCCACTTTTTTACCGAAAAATTGTGTTCAGCGACGAAGCTCATTTTTGGCTCAATGGGTACGTAAATAGGCAGAATTGTCGATTTTGTAGTGAATATCAGCCAGAAGCATTACAAGAGCTACCAATGCATCCAGTCACAGAAAAAGTCACAGTTTGGTGCGGTTATGGGCTGGTGGCATCATTGGACCGTACTTCTTCAAAGATGATGCGAATCGTAACGTAACTGTGAATGGTGAGCGCTACCGTGAGATGATATCCAACTTTTTTTTGCCCAAAATGCAAGAGCTTGACTTGCATGACATGTGGTTTCAACAAGACGGTGCCACATGCCACACAGCACGAGCAACAATGGACTTATTGAGAATCGAGTTCGGTGAACATTTTATTTCACGTTCGGGACCGGTCAATTGCCCGCCTAGATCGTGCGATTTAACGCCTTTAGACTATTTTTGTGGGGCTATGTTAAAGCTCATGTCTATACAGACAAGCCCGCTCCAATTGACGCATTGGAAGACAACATTGAAGCATTTATTCGTGAGATACCGGCCGAAATGTTGGAAAGAGTATGCCAAAATTGGACTAAGCGGATGGACCATTTGAGGCGCAGTCAAGGTCAACATTTGCATGAAATAATCTTCAAACATTAAATTATATGGACCGTACTATCGATTCAAATAAAGACTTCATGCATTTTTCTGAATTTTATTATTTTTTTTTTTTTTTGAAAAACTTTCCTATAGCTTTTAAAAAATCATCCTTTATAAGATGTTGAAAATATTAAATTCAAATATTGTATCTGAATTCCATTCATTTTTCACAAGAACTAAATATAAAATTTGTCGATGTTATAGAATTTTGGACGATGAAATTTGATTCTAGGCGTATGAGTTATATTGTCATTAATAAATATAACTCATACGCCACCAATAGAGAATTACACAAATTACTGATATCCGAGGTTTATCGATTTATATTCGATTAATGGTGCAGAAAGTTGCCCCTCAACTATATGTAGCAAAATACTTTCAAAACCATAAACAATAATCTTGGCAAATTAGAAACGGCTACCTGGCGTGCTTTTAAACAAATAAATGGTTGTGCATCAATATTTTGTTATTGTTACTATTTCTAAGAACCCGAATACAAATCCAAGTTATGCCATTAAACTTGTTGAATAAAATTTGAGTAAGGAAAAACAAATAAATTATATTCTAACAAAATGCTGATATTTTGTTAGATATTCAAGATGTAGTCAAACCTCTAACAGGAGCTGGGAATGGTTGAAGGTATTGCAAGGCTGCCTGCAGCCGACTTTAGCCTTTCCTTATTTTTGTGATACGAAGTTAATTAAAATTAACGGAAAACATGTTGAAAACTTTTGTCGTAGACTTTTTTCCCTATGTCATATGTGTCAATGGTGGCACTACCTTGAAGGAGAGGAAGACGACAGCTTAATGGGAAACAACAAAGAAACACATCCTGATGTGGTGCCACTGTACTCATCCATGTATGTGGTGTTGCGTGTGTGTATATACAAAGGTTCAGCAGCATAGCGTGTGACATTCACAGAATGTGACAATGTGAAAAGTGATTTGTGATCATTTTCATATTGAAAAGTTTTGGGTGAGAAAAAGTTTTTGGTATTTTACTTTCTGTTTTTTTTCATGAAGAATATTTGAATTTTTTGTTGATAACAAATACAAACACGGGGGTACACCAACACCTACATACACCTCTACATATAAACAATAATATACTGAATTATTAACACACGCGCTCATACACGTGCGCACACATATATACACATTAGGCCGTATCAACTAGTGGGCCTTCTAATAATTTAGTGGATATACCAACAGCCCAAAGAAAATATATTTTTTCTAGTAAAATTTGTAGACTTTATGTATTTATTTTATTATTTTTCTTGGAAAATTAGTATTTTCATTTAGCATGTCAATGTTTTTTTTTGGTCGACGGCTAAATAACGCACTCTAGCTCTGACACTTCCACTTAATACATCGATGTCTCCCTATTTTTTTTTCTAAAATCTAAAAAGGCTATATTTTTCTTATTTTTTTCCACATATCCACCCAAGCGATAGCTAAAAATTTTAAAATAAGTTTTGGTATTTTTCATTTTGGCAACAGTTGAATTCTCACCCGCCTGCAACAGTTGTGGCTATTACAAAAAATTCATTACAGCCTAATGTACAAACTCATGCAGATTCATATGTATCCTGATGATATGTTTTATAAAAAAATAAAGTTGATTCATGTGATGAAAGTTTATTTACAAAAGTATAGAGGAAAACAACGACAACAACAATAACAAGAGGTTCAACAAAAGTTTGTGATGGATGCAAATACACACACACATACATACATATATAAATAAATGATATGAACAAACATACACACGAGTACATATACACATACATACATACATACATGAAACTTATATAAGTGACATTTATACCTGAGAGGCATTCCATTTCAAGGGATCACTTTGGATACAATTTATACTTATATTTTTAAATATTTATCACACACTGCTAATGGAAATGTTTTCAAAGTTCTGTGTAGTTAATGGTACTACTGACTTATAATGTAGGTTCGTTAGAATGTGTCACGAAAAAGAAGCCTGTTGATGTCCTATGCTCCAAAATATTTCGCTTCAGGTGCATAATATGTAACGGAGATAATTTCCATTTTTATGTTTGTACTTATTTTATTGAACGCATAACCTTTTCGCAATACTTGTTCTATATATACCTCTCCACTAGGCCTTTTGTTTTTTAACACCCAAAAGTAAACCAGATAGACCCATCCTTTATTATACCGATCGACTTAGAATCACGTTTTGAGTGGATTTAACAATGTCAACCTGTCTCTCTAATTATACCCTCCACCTCCAGGATGGGGGTATACTAACTTTGTCATTCCGTTTGTAACACCTTGAAATATCGACCTGAGACCCTATAAAGTTTATATATTCTTGATCGTCATAAAATTCTAAGACGATCTAGCCATGTCCGTCCGTCCGTCCGTCTGTTGAAAGCACGCTAGCATCTAAACGAAAGGAGCTAGAATGTTCAAATTTTCCATAAATGCGTCTTATAGTCGTAGATCGGTTGGGATTGAAACGGGGCGAAATCGGCCCAGAGGGAAAAATTTTTCAATCACAAGGACTAAAAATACCCATAATAATCCCTAATATTTTAGCGTATTTAAGCATGTTTTTTGAATATGTCTGTTTATATTTGCTTGATATTTGGTATGAGCATTCCCCTTATAGCAAAAACGTGCACCATAAAGTGATTCTTATTTGTAGGGGGTGAAATGGGGCAAAAAAGGGATAAAAATTGTACATATTAAACGACAACAGCTAGAAACACGAAATTCGGTGTGTACATTCCTCTAATTGAGTAGATACATAATATAAAAGAATTTTTTTCAAATTCGTACTTTTAAGGGATAAAATGGGAAAAGAGGGATAAAAATGGTACCAACCAAACGGCTGTACCTAGAATAATGAAATTCGGTGTATACATTCCTCTGATTGCATAGATAAGTAAAATACACGGATTTTTTAAAATTCGTACTTTTTGGGGTTAAAATGAAAAAAGGGTATAAAAATAGTACCAATCTAATGACTGCAGCCAGAGTCATGAAATTCGGAGTATACATTCCTCTGACTGTGTAGACACGGAAAATAAACTGATTTTTCGAAATTCGTAGTTTTTGGGGTCAAAATAGAAAAAGGGGATAAAAATAGTACCAACCAAATGACCGCAGCTAGAGTCATGCAATTCGGAGTATACATTCCTCTGACTGCGTAGACACGGAAAATAAACGGATTTGTCGAAATTCGTACTTTCAAGGGATACAATGGTACAGAGGGATAAAAATAGTACAAACTAAACCACTACAGCTAGAATGATGAAATTCTAATTGCGTAGAAACGTCAAGTAGGTAAAAATGGAATCAACCAAATGGGTGCAGCTGGAATCATGGAATTTGGTGTATACATTACTCTGACTGCAAGGACACGCAAAATAAAAAGTTTTTTTTTCCAAATTCGTAATTTTTCTTTTACGGCAAGAATTGGTTGAATCATGAAGTTAGGTTATTTTGCACTATGTACGTCTGATAATGGATTTTCAAAATTTTTACTTTTTTTCATTCCATGTTTAAATATTAATTTTATATTAAAGTACTATCAGCCTATTATTAGGAAACATAAAAAAATCCTTTCCGTTTTCACTTTTTTACCGAATTGAATTGTATTCGGATAGAAAGTGGAGTTTATCATATAGTCGGCCCCGCCCGACTTCAGACTTTCCTTACTTGTTTTAGTTTCTTTTACAATTAAGTTCGCGATCGAAATCGCAACGCATCACTATACCGTGTTTTTTGGTGTTATTTTAAACGTTCATTTAGGTATTTTTTTTTGTTGAGTTCCGTTTTTGTGGTTCGTTTAACTTTTTTAGGGTAGGTTAACGGTTGCAAATGAAATTCATGAAATATTTTTATCCCATTTTGAGCCTTAAAATACATATACAAGAAAAACAATTTCCAATCACCCCACTAAAATAAATTTTGGATTGTTTAATGAAGATTTGCAAAATATTTCGTACCTAGATCAAGCCGTCTGTGGGGTAAACGCTCCTGAAAATACCCCTAAAAATCAAGCTTTTTCCCATGTAATTTTTTGTGCTTTTTGTTCAATTTTTTTTGAAATAGTAGACATTTGAAAGTACTTTATATATAAATTTTGATTCATGTCCTAGAGTAACTTTTTGGTAACTTTTTTTAATACGACCAATGAGTTATTCTAAGACAAGAATAAACATTTTTATTTAAAGTGCTTCCAAGGGTCTATTAATTCAGAAAAAAAATTGGACAAAAATCCAAAATAAAAATTACACGGGAAAAACATGTTTTTTAGTGCCTTGACCTAGTGACGAAATATTTGCAAATCATCATTTCTGACCGCTGCAATTTATTTTCGTGACCCATCGTAATGTACAGCAGTTTGATTGGTACCAGTTGAATCACCTTTTCCCGTATTTAACCTAATAATGCGCGTCTACGCAGTGACGTGTAGGTACCGATTTTCTCAATTTTTCCCCAATTTGACCCGAAAATTCCAAAAACCAATTTATTTTGCAAAATAGAGGGTGCAAATTAGGGTTTGCATCACGCGATTTCCCGGGAATTTCTCATATTTTTCATTTCCCGTATCCCGGGAAATTCGTACGGGAATCCCGCGGGAATTCAGTGGAAATTTTACATATTTCTTCGCATATTTTTTTCATTATTTCTTCAATAAAAATGTTGTACAATAATTTAGCTCATATCGATTTTAAAAAGGTATGTTAAATATTGCAGTTTGATGACAAATGCGTTCGGATATGCAGCCAAAATTTGCTTTTTCGTGGTCAAACTCCAAAACAAGAAATATCTAATGAGGCCATAAATACATTGCCTGCTCTTAAATACACACTTGCTCTTAAATACACTTTGAAACTTGAAAAGCTGTTTGAACTGAATTCTGTGAAATAAATTTTTATTTTACTGAACTAGGAAACTCTCCTGGCTTAAGACCATTTTGAACCTATATTTTATAGAATGCCAGTTAATTCAAAAATAGACTTTATTATTTGACTGCACACTACCACTATCATGATTTCCACCCTGTGAAAGGTTTCGTCAGGTGGCCTCATTAAGTAAATGATTTTCACAAACTAATGAGAAGCACAGCTCACTTGCGGAATATCCGTTCAAAAAATGGCTCCAAGTAATAAAGTACACATGTCACTTTATAAAAATGTGTATGTTTCATTGGAAAAATAAGCTTAACTCATGGTAAACGATAAATTGACCCGTGCTGTCGCGGGATCCCGGGAAATTGAAAAAATAATTCCCGTTTCCCGGGAAATAAAAAGTACGGGAAAATGCAAAACCCTAGTGCAAATTCTGAAGTTTATGTTTCTAGTTGTTTTCTATTGATTGGCACAATTTTTATCCTTTGTTGTCCTAAAAGTATAAATCATTTTATGGCGCGCTTTCACACTATATTCTACATATTTATCTACAACATTACTAGGAAGATTGTTTTGTAGAACATGTTAATCCTCTAAGTCTGCAACACGATTATATCCGTTGGTAGTTCCTAACAAAATGTTGCGTTTGATGGCTTTCGTGAATAGGGACAAAGTGACATATTTATTGAATTGTTTAAAATATTCTTCAAAAATGTAAATATGAGGAGTCATTCCATGCCAAAGGGTGACATTTTGGTTGTTTTTGCAACAGGTAGTTTGAAAACAACGGTGTGACAGAACGCACCCTATAACTAAAATGTAATGACGTAAAAAAGGCGGCTTACTTGAACCCCCACTTTACAGTAAAGTTTTAAAACGCGAAAACACCTAAATTTTTGTATCCACTCTACCAGAATCCGTTGACCGAACCTTGTTCGTATATTTGTATTGTACAGTGCGAATATATAAATAATTTCTAAATGTAGTAAGTAAAATTGAAAAGACTAAAATATTAAATATTAGATTTTGAAATGTATTATAATAATCAGTATATATACATGTGTGTGCAAGAAATCAATAGATAACCACATGGAATGTCATTCTACAACATCAATAAGAAATTATGCAGCATTTATGGTATTTACAATGTATGTGGATGAGTAGTATTCCGAACCACAATCATTTTCACATTTATATTGAAATTTCACAAAATATAAATAAAATCTTTAACATTTACACACAAACATCAAGCATAGCCTAGAAAATGTAAATCTACAAATGCATCAACGATAATGGATTAGTTTTTGGTGTGTCTTCCGGATGTCGATAAATCGATTTCGGCTTTCCATCCGAGGGATGATTATGAATGAGTTGGTCTCTGTGGTTGTTTGTTGTGGTGGATAAATATATATAGTTTGAAATGTTTTGCTGTTCGGTTTAGACAATTTCTTTACAATTGACAAATTCTCATTCATTCATTCGTGGAGGGGGCAAAGAGGGGCAAATGTGTGTATTTTGTATTAAAACTATTGTAAACACTAAGAAAGAAATTAATTTAAATAAACTTTTCATCACATTGTCATCATCGTCATCATCATGGTCATCATCAACAAATCAATCAAATATGCAGTATTTGTCATAAATAATCATATCGTTCTGCTTTTGTAACAATTCTATATTTCTCGTTTTTTTTTTCTTTCAAATATACAATAATTGGTTATGAATCGGTTGTATTTTTTTAAATTATTGTCTCTAATATATATGCAGGTTTGTATATATAAATATATATAAGTAAATATTCATTTCATAGCAATATAACTCGTGCCAGCTGGGGTTACATTTTTACAATAATTACAAAAGTAAAAATAGTAATGCATTAAAGACAAAACGCAATCTAAAGATAAAACAACTATTTAGTATTTGGTTGGTTTGTTTGTTTGGTTTTTTTCGTATAAGGAAAAAATAGAAAATGAAATAAAAGTAAATCGAAAGAATTATAAAAGAAAATAAATCACAAAATAGAAATGAAACGAACAGTGGTGATGCATTTTGGGGGGAAAATGAACCATTGAGCAACATAAGAATTAAAGGAATCCGCATTTGCTTGCGGAGCTGTAACCTCTTTGTGGTGGTGTGTGTTGTGTGGGAGGACATCAGTGGGAATGGTGCTTTAATTACACGAGAGGGTAATTTCGTTATACATGAGAGTGTGTGGGTGTCTCTATGTTTCTTGTGTGTGTTAATATCTAAAAGATAACTAATTCTACATAAAAAATAATCTAGGGCAATTAATTAAGGTAGATAAACAAGTTTATAAATAATTATATTTTTTAATGGCATCTAAAAAATTCATTCACTCTAAATATAGTTAAAGATTTGTTGAAGAAAATCCGATACATAATGAAGGAATGAACATTGTATTAGAGAGATTTTGCAGACTGCTCATACATTCTTCCCCTACATCTGAAAATTGACAACGAAAAGTCGACGGAAAGATGGATTGGAAAATTGAAAATTCATAAATACACTGTGTCGGATCTGGAATTAAAAAAATACCAAACAAGCCTCCCTATAGTTAAATCTTATCCCAGTACGACGAATCCACTACACCTTTTCAAAATTAAAATCAAGGCATATAAAATTATATTGAGAAATGTAAATTCATATTAGGAAAATATGAATTCATAATGGGTAAAATAAATTTATAATAGGAACATGTTAGTTCTTAATGAGAAATGTAAATTCATAATGAGAATTGTAAATTTATATTGAGAACTATTAATTCATAATAGGAACATACTAATTCATAATACATGCTCGTAATTGGAAAATCCAAATTCATAATGAGAAAATAAAAAATTATACTGAGAAAATATAAATCTATAATGAGAACATTTCTAAATTAAAAGTCTCAATAAAAATGTCGAATATAGAAGAACGTACATACATAGCTGCGATTATAAATTTTACTGTTTCCGAATTTGAATTTATATTTTCTCATATGTAATTTATATTTTTCATTATGAATTTGTATCTTCCTATTATTAATTCATTTTTCTCAATATGAATTTCCATTTCTTATCATGATTTTACAGTGCTGATTATGAATTAACATCTTCCTATTATGAATTTACATGTTATGATTATAACATGTTCATGTTCTCATTATAAACTTGAAAAGTGTAGTAGCTATCGTTTTCCTATGTTGGATCTTGTTTTTGAGATATTCGTGGTATTACGGGCCAACTAAAAGCAACTGTTTTCATCTTCAATCATTTTTTGATTTGAAATAAAAAATATGGGTCGAATAAAAATCTTTACAATGATTAAACATAAAATATTATATATTAAACATAAAATATTATTATTCTACAGTTGGGGCTAACCAACAATTGCAGCTGTCAGGTTGTGTGGCGTTTGATAAATAATACTGTTGGTTATCTCTAATCGGAGTTGGTGATTAAATTGATTTTATAATGATTTCATTACCCTGTGTGCGAATGAGTACTATTATATTAAATACAAATAAAGTATACGCCACCAAGTAATTTCCTTCGATGAAAAACAAAAAAATAAATACGAGGCGGACTATATAACTGACATATGTGACGTGAAAATAATTATGAAATCCGAAGAAATATGTATAAAGCAGAAATAGTGTAAGTCGAAAGGATATTTGAGGGCTATATAAAATTAAGGACCCATATAATCCACTTGCACAGTAGGCGCAACATTGTCTGGGGAGTTTGTATGATGTGAGTTCTAGAGCTGTAATGTTTTGAATTTTATAGTGGCTGTACAAAATATGGGCCCATATAGTTTATTTGCACGGTAGCTGTCCTATTTGTAATGTAACATTACAATACAGCTAATCTAATTTTTTGTTTTGTTTTACAAACATATGAGATGAAATTAAGTTATATTACCAAATTGTGGCCCTTTGTTCCCTACAGGAACTGCAGGTCATAATTATAGTAATTGAACGAGCCGCACAGTGGTTCACAATCAAAGTCCATCGGCCAAAATGCAATAACTTTTGAACTAGTAGACATTTTTGAGTTCTGTAAAAAATCAAAATTATAAATAAGCTTTCGGAAAAACCGTCAAGAAGCAAGGAAGCAATAGCTATCTTTGAAATGAGGAAAATATTCCCGATTCAGATATAATTAAAGATAGCTAATTGAAGAACGAAATGTACAAAAATAATTCATAACATTTTGAACCGTAACAGAAATAGAAAAACTTATAAATAAATTGAAAATTTGTAAATTTGGAATTGTTACAATTTTTTTACAGCCAATGCTCCGGTCGACTGAAAAGTGCATGCCGCTCTTACAGGAACTTAAGTTAATATATCGATAAATGAGGCTAAAGTATTGTGTACGAATAGACTAAGTTGGATTAGCCTTGTGAATACCTTTCTTCCCAAGTGGATCCAGTTAACATAACATAATAACACTATATATGTCCTAAAATGGAGAATCAAGTTGTTGATCTAAAAATTTATTTTTGTGTGAGTTGCGTCGCACTACTCCATAAAATCAAAACATTTTTTTATTTCTTTAAATATTTTTTATAAAAATTCCAATTTTCGCCGAAATTTTTACTAAAATTTGTGGAATATATGTCCGATCATACATCAATTCAAAGGAAGTAAAAAATTCGAAATTATCACTTTCATGTCGAAACATTGTTTTAGAAAATAATAATTTGAAAATATAATTTTCATGTTTAAATCTCTGCAATAGTCGCAACATCTGCCCAAAGAGGTGTACAAATCGTACCTTTTTCAAAACGAACTCCTCCACTGTACGAAAAATTCTAAAGTAAAATTGGTCATTCAGATCCGCTAACAAGGTATTGTATTGATGCTGAATGTAATATAGGGTGGCCCATTTACAATTTTAACTTCCGATTACTTTGACATCGAAAGTTAGAATAACATTTCTTTTTCATTTTTATTTTCAGGTTTATGTTTGACATTTGCAAAATGGGACGCTATACGCTCAAACAAAATTTGGAAATATTAAAAAAGGAGTGAGAGATTGGCCTTCAGATCAGCCTCCATGAAGCTCATTTTCATCTCGGTAGCTATGTCAATAAGCAAAATTACCGCATATGGGGCTGAGAGAACCCATGCGTGACTATTGAGAAGCCAATGCACCCACAAGGAGTCACTGTTTGGTATATGGAGCTCAGAGAACCCATGAGTGACTATTGATAAGCCAATGCATCCGCAAGGAGTCAATGTTTGGTGTGGATTGTGGGCTCGCAGCATCATTGGGTTATTTTTCTTCAAAATTGAGCAAGCAGCCGCCAATACCGTTAACGGTGAACGATACCGTGCCATGCTCAAGGAATTTTTGTTTCCAAAAAACCAAGAGAATGACATGGACGACATTTGGTGCCAACAAGACGGGGCCACATGTCACGCAACCATCGATATTTTACGCACTGTTTTTGAAAATCGTATATTCAGCCGAATAACCATTGAAGAGATTCGAGCCGAAACAATCGAAAATGTACTGAAAAATTGGACTGGGATGACGCACTGCCGAGCCAGTCGTGGTAGTCATATGAATGATATTGTATCCCATTATTACCAGAAATTTGAAAAAATAATCAGTACTTTTTTATAGCTGATTCTAATTTAAAGATTAAAATGGTCCACCGTATATGTGTCGATTATAAATCGGAATAAATCTGTTCAGACGAAAAATAATTACAATCGCTAGCATTTTTTAAATTTTCCTATTAACTAGACATTAATCATGGCTTATCTAATTTTAATCGTCTCTCTTTCTGATTCATATGTTATTTTGGCAGTGACAGCTCTTTCTAGATCGAAATCTTGACGCGATCTCCGTAGTTCAAAATGAATCGCTGTACGAACAAATACCTAACATTGAGTTGGAAATTGAAGGCACCGTCCGCTTCGTTATCAGTTTGGGCTGGTCGAAATGGACAATGATTTTGCTCCAAAAATTATCATTTCTGACGAAACGCATTTTTCATATGGGTGGCTATGTAATATCCCAGATCAAATCAAATATTGACTGCAGACCGAAATAAAACAAACGAAAAAATTAAAATTTTGAGAAATATGAACTGAAATGACAAACATTTGTATTTTTAGTTTTAGTAAAAATATCAAAAAGTCAGTCAATTACCACGACCGTTTTATTCCTTACAGAACGTTCTTTTTAAATTCAATTGTTGGCCGATTACCTTGAAAGCTTATGTGAAAAATAATGCACAATTTAGAAAATGGAAAAAAATTGAAACAAATTCATCATAAATCATAATGGGAATTTATTCACGTGGAATTTTTCCATTTGCATTGGGGCGTAGATGATGTTATGAATATAATAGTTTTCGCTTATTTGCTTTGGAACGGAAATAAGGTTATCAATTCAAAGAAATAAGGCAGACAAAAAACTTAAAAGAAACCACGACAACACCTACAATAAAAACAGTATTATTTCCCAGTGTTATCCTCGTATGACGCTCTCTGATGTCAGACGTGGGGATTTTATGATAATCAAAAAGGCATCAAAATTGAAATAGGTCCCGGGGTTTTCTTGAGAATATCGTAAAATATTTCGAGTATTTCACTAATAGTTTTCATCTCTGAATTGAGTAATTGAAGTATTTTAAAGACTATTTGAAATAATAGTAATAATTGGAATTATGTATCTATAATGGGAATAATATTAAAGATATTATTATATAATAAAAATTCACAAATAACCATTTTTTGGCCATACTGTGGGTGTCTGCTACGCATGAAAATAAAACACAAGACTACTTCAAGAACCTTCACCTAATGACGACATTCTATATTGTTAAAAATCGGAAGGCAAAATACAAATTAGCATTTTATTTACCATTCGTGGTACTTTCCAATACCTTGTGACTTTTTCTTCTCTTCACGTAAGAAAATTGAAGATTTGTGGCGCCTGTTGATAGGCGTCAGTGCACTCTCCCACCATAAATAATGTTGATATTAACTTCAATAAATCAGTCACCTACAAGCCATTAAGGACATAACAATTAAAACATATTCACATCCTGGCGGAAAAAAGTCTTGTGTATCGAATATGAAGCTTTTGCATTTACTTATATTTTTGTCCGTTTTCTATGGAATCCATTGCTAGAATCCCCAATTTCTACTAGTTTCTATAAGGAATGCTCGTGGAGTGATGAAACTTGGCACCGAGCATTTTCTAAATGCAAGTAAGGAAACAAATCGGCCACGCCCATTACATACCGCCCATGTCAGGCCACGCTCATTACATACCGCCCATGTTAGGATTGCCACATGCATTTTTGTCTTGTCCTTACAATTGTAATGAAAAATTCCCAATTATACCCAAAAATAAAGAAATAAGGAAAGGCTAAAGTCGGGCACTTTCTATCCGAATACAATTCTATTCGGCAAAAAAGTGAAAACGGGAAGAATTTTTGTATGTTTCCTAATCAAAGACTAATATGTCCTAGTCCAATTTGTCAAATCGAGAATAATATTTGTATCGTGGATATATCCAAATATGGAATAAAGTTACTAATTTTCACAATAAGTTCTTCCAGTTCAAGTTTAACGTGTTTTGCTCACTTTGAAGAAATTCGGTGAAAATACGTGGTTTCTGGGGCGGAAAAAGTCAATCCGGGAGCGAAGTTTGAATGTGAGCTATATAGAAATCTGAACCGATCTAACACATTTTTACCACATGTGCTTCTAAAGGGTGATTTTTTAAAAGCTATTGGAAAGTTTTTCAAAAAACACATAAAATTCAGAAAATGCATGAAATCTTTATTTGAATCGATAGTACGGTCCATATAATTTAATATTTGAAGATTATTTCATGCAAATGTTGACCTTGACTGCGCCTCAAATGGTCGATCCGCTTAGTCCAATTTTGGCATTTCCACGATTTTGAGTAATCGAGGCCCAATTGCTGCGAACGGCGACGAATCGATAATTGATGGTCATCACTAACACTGGCCGATACAGCTGCGTAAGCGTGTTGGTGGTTTAATGTCCAACAATGTAAATTTGGTGCGAAATTTAGTCACAATAGCCCGAATAGCAGCTTCAGTGGGTCGATTAAACTGACCATAAAATGGAAGCGTGCGATGAACTTTCTTAACAGAGCACGCATTTTGATAATAAAATTCAATAATTTGCAAGCGTTGTTCGATTGTAAGACGATTCATGGTTAAATTATAGACCAAACTGAAGATGTTTGACAGTGAAACAACACACGAAACGTGCGTCAGCTGTTTAAACCAGTGTTGCCAAAAAGATAATAGCTAAAAAATCACCCTTTAGGTGAAGTATAAAATGTTTTGCCAATTTTGAAGAAAATCTGCTAAAATATGTGGTATTTAGAGTGAATAGAGTCAAATCGGGAATGAAATTCGTATCAAAATATCTAAATATGTAAATCTGAACCGATTTTCTTCAAATTAAATAACGTTCGTCCTTGTCCCAAAAATCGTCGTTGTGCAAAGTTTCATTTGGTTCTGGCTACAATTGCGACCTGTATCGTGATTACAAGAATAGATGGACAGACAGACAGACGGACATTGCTAAATCTGTTAAAAAAGTGATTCTATGTCGATCGGTATAATTAACAATGGGTCTTCCTTTTGGGTGTTACAAACAAATGCACAAAGACATAAGTCTCTCGTGGAGTGTATAAAAAGTTTTTTTTAATTCAAAGAATTCGTCCTAAAAAAAAATGTATTATGGAAGATTTTTTAATTCGTCAACTATCATGGAATCATATTGTATAATCATCTTTGTCCTCAAAATAGTCATGCGAAATTTCCAATTTAAAAAATAAAACTCTTTTTTAAAAGAGACTAGACTGATTTTTTGATTTGCAACAATCTGGGTATATTTTGATCATCCTGAGTCGTGAACATTTGGTTCTAGACCAGAGGTCTATAATATATAAAGGGTGATTTTTTAAGAGCTTGATAACTTTTTTTTTAAAAAAAACGCATAAAATTTGCAAAATCTCATCGGTTCTTTATTTGAAACGTTAGATTGGTCCATGACATTTACTTTTTGAAGATAATTTCATTTAAATGTTGACCGCGGCTGCGTCTTAGGTGGTCCATCCGCTTAGTCCAATTTTAGCATTTCCACGTTTTTGAGTAACAGAGACCCAATTGGTGCGAACGGCGACGAATCGAAAATTGGTGGTCATCATTAACACTGGCCGATACAGCTGCGATATTTTCTTCAGTTCGCACTCTACGTAAGCGTGTTGGTGGTTTAATGTCCAACAATGTAAATTTGGTGCGAAATTTAGTCACAATAGCCCGAATAGCCGCTTCAGTGGGTCGATTAAACTGACCATAAAATGGAAGCGCGCAATGAACTTTCTTAACAGAGCACGCATTTTGATAATAAAATTCAATAATTTGCAAGCGTTGTTCGTTTGTAAGACGATTCATGATGAAATGTCAAAGCATACTGAGCATCTTTCTCTTTGACACCATGTCTGAAATCCCACGTGATCTGTCAAATACTAATGCATGAAAATCCTAACCTCAAAAAAATCACTCTTTATATATTTTTTAATTTAATACTAAAATTGAGTCTAAAAGCTTTACAAATTTAAATAAGTTTTTTTGTCTAAATATGTAAATTTTATTTGATTTGAATAAGATCCTAAATATTAGTAAATTTTTCATTGAAATATTTTCGGAATTAGTGAAGTGTCGTTAATTTAATTTTAATAATTATTGATATTATAAATTACGTTATAACAACTTCATTCATTTACTTTTTTCATGACTTTTTTACAAATATTTTCTGACCAGCGGCAAATGGTTGTCACTGACCCTATTCATGATAAAGGTAGTGAGTAGCCGAAATGAAATCAATCCTAATTAAAATCAAATCTATATATATATATAAATCAATGTGTGTCTGTATGTCTGTCGTGAAGTTGGATTTTTTGCTTAATTTTAATGAATAGATTATCCCGCTTCATTCTGCAGCAGTAAGAAGATGGAAGTCGACGGATCCACCATAATTTTTTCCAAGGAAAAAGAAGGTGCTGTTTTCAATAATACTCACATTAGAATGCTAGCAGTGAAAATATTGTACATGCATAAACTATAGAGTTGCATGAAAATAGGCAAACCCTCAAAAAATGACTCAAACGGCTAAATCCACTTATACAACCTCAATCTCAGAGCACATATATACGGTTATAAGGAATTAGATTTACAACATCTTTAATTTTACGTACTTTAGGGTGATTTGTGTGGGAGGTACTGGAAGAGGCGTGGCAAATCCCGCCATATTTTGCACACATGAAGTGATTATAAAAACGTTATCAAATACCAAATATAGGTGGTTGGTTTTAATTCAAAATAAGAATATGGGCCTTTTGTGTGGGACGTACCAGAAGGGGCGTGTCAATCTCGCCCATCTTCGAAGTTAAACTAATTCTGGGAAAAATATTACTATGAGCAAAGTTTGAATTGATTCCTTAATTCCTTCCTCATGGTTCAAACAACTCAAAAAGTCGTGGAACGAATTTGGTCCAAACATACTTAGGGTCTTAAGTCACTGCTTCTGTCCCAAATGATATATACCCTTCTACTCTGTAGAGTGAGGGTATAATGAATAATATTTTATTTAGATTTTTACTATCTGACTTTCTAACACAAAAAACAATGCCAATTGATAAATGATATGGATGAATATAGATGTTATGACCCTTCTAGTTGAAAGTATATATATTTTTTTGTTTAAATAGCGTGTCTACCCTCAAAAAGGTTCATATATTCCGCAAAGCACAAGTAACAATTTTTTACCGATCCCAACAAAACTGGGAAAAGAAACTTTTGTACTGAATTTGAAGCAAATAAGTATAAAACAAATGTTTTTAGGAGATTTTAAACAAATTTCCTAAAAGGTCACACCACACAACGGGCCTAAAACAGGTATCAATAAAAATATTTTTTTTGTGCGGCAATTATAAAATTTAGTCTTTTTTTTTGAATTCACGGTTTTCGAAAACCCAACATTGCAGAAAACACGGGTTTTTGATCTCTCTATCCCCATATCAATGCTCTTCCCGAATATTATTGTGTTTTAAGGATTTTGTGAAATTCTCTTACTTCTGCAAAAAGAGCCATAACTTGACTTGACATAGACTTCAAATAGGAATTATTTCCTGCGTTAGTAATTGTGGTTCAAATACTATTCCATTAAAAAACAAGTAAGGAAAGGCTAAATTCTGGCTGGGCCGACTATATAATACCCTACACCACTCCCTGCGTATATACCTCGCTTTGATTACTAAACCCAGGTATTTCGCGGGAGCAATTTTATGTAGTTCATATAAATTATACAGTTACTATAAATTCATCTTTAGTCAAATTTAATTAATATGGTAAATAATAATGTAATTGATCCAATTTAATATAATGCGAGTAAAGTAAATATAACATCTGGAAAAATGATCAAGTTCCAATGATAAATACAGATTATACAGCGGTAATAGGATGAATCGGACGGACTTGAGGCCTGTGCCAAAACATGCGCCTATATGATTCTCATTCACGGTAGGTATTCCTAGTTGAAACATACCATGATCTGCAAAATTTGATGAACATCCGATGTAAGATGTAGTTTCTAGAGCTGTAATAGAGAAAAATGGGGCCCCATTTGGGTTATACCAAAGTATGGACATATGGGCATCTCCCGAACAAGTAAAGAAAGGCTAAAGACGGACGGACTTTCTATCTCACTACAATTCGATTCAGTAAAAAAGTGAAATCGGGAAGGATTTTTGGATCCTGTAAATATATGTGTTTGGCAAAAAACGTTAAATCGGAAAGGACATTTGTATGGGCGTATATTGATACCTGGAATGATGTAACCCATGTATGTTTATTTGTGAAATTTAATATGCAAAGTTTGGCCAACATCGGTTAAACATTCGCGATTGGGGCTATATCTAAATCTGAACCGATCTTACCCACTTTCAGCATAGATGTTTCTAGTTGGAGTATAAGATGTTGTGCCAAATTTATAGAAAATCGGGTACACTATGTGGTTTCTAGAGCGGAAAATGTCAAATCGGGAGCGACATTTGTATGGGGGCTATATCTAAATCTGAACCGATTTCCTACAAATTCAATACCGATCGTCCTTGCCCAAAAAAATAACTTCTGCCAAATTTCATGATAATCGGAACACAATTGCGACCTGTAAAGTGCGAACAAGCTTAGATAGACATCAGACGGACAGACAGACAGACATCGATAAATCCATTCAGCTGGTGATTCTAAGCCGATCCGTGTTCAAGGTGAGTCTAGCTCGATTATTTATTGGTGTTACAAACATTTGGCGGAAAACTAACTTATAATACCCTAGTCCACGAAGTGGTGTAGGGTATAATAATATATATATAATATCGTTTTTGAGTGCACCAGACAAAATGATTGTAATTATCAAAAAATTAACAAAATATTATTTTTTATAATTTATTTTCATTATAACCTTGATATATTCGGGCTGTCCTGAGTCTCGCCTCAATTGATTTTTGATGGAACTATGTTTGAATTACAACTTATAGAAGCGCTAATTTGATTCAATTGTTTGAAATCAGTTTACTTCGCTGATACTAATAGCCACTGGATAACAGAAACTTTTATCTGCTATATTCGCGATTCTGTGAAGTGAGTTGTCACTTCACTCAGAACATACCCGATTGTTCTTAGCTACAATGTGAAAATACATGAATTTGTTTGTATTGAGTGAACGCTTTTTGTTATCACCCGTCATAGAAAAACATCTCTAGCAAATGTGAACAACACGAATATCACGTGGTCAACTTGCGATATTATTCTAAGATTTTTAATAGAAACAAAGCTATATTCTATAGTAAATAATTAAATATAATATATACTATTTAAATAAAAAAACTCAAGTGATTGTTAGTAGTATTTACAAAATGGTGTGAACGAAAAAGCGAAAATGTGTGGTCTTTGTATGTATGTATGTCTGTTTACAAAATATGCAACAACACTGAAATAAAATAGGAAATTATTATCGAAGAAAATCAAATCAAATCGAAAACGAAGCACGAACAAATAAATAAACAATAAACAGGAAAAAATATTACAATACAAAAGTTTGTACAGAGGTTTGTTGTAGGTTTTCTCTTTTTTCGGTTTTGTTTTTTAAGGGATTAAAGTAGACTTTTTTGAGTTACAACTAAATTAGTTCAAGTTCAAATAGAAATTACCATATGTATCGTATCTTGTTGGCAGGGCGGGTGGTGAACTCCTTCTGAAACAAGAAACGACAGCTCTGCAGTAAGACTCACTCCACTGAGTGCTTGAGGTGCGAGGTGGTGCCCACCTCCTGGCTGCAATTTCAGTTAAAGAATAAGGCCGAGTTTTTTGTTTGTTTTGTAGTTGAATAGAGATTTGTTTTTATTTAAATGTAATTTCAATTCTTTTTTTCATCATTTCTTCAGTTTTCAGTTTTATGTATTATTTTTCGTTTTTCAAATTAGAATAAATGATTTCAATTGTTTTCTTTTTTGTATAGGCCAGATACACAACGAGTTTCATTTCATTTTGCTTTGTTTTGTTTTATTATTTTTTTCTTGTTAGATAGTATTTAAGTATTTATTGTTTTCATCATTTTTATTGGGTTTACTTTTTTGTTAAAATTCAATAAAATACAATTTGTTTATAAGTTTAAGTTTAGTTTAGTATAGATTAGTTTAGTTTAGTTTAGTTTTTGTTTCGCAAATATTTCTTTAGAAAATATAATTCTTACTATATTATATTGAAATGTTCCATAATATGATTAAATATCGGAATGTTGATATAAGTTCTACAGTGTATAAATAGTTGTTCTCTTTTTTTTGTTTTGTTCATATTCTGATTTTTGTTTTTCATTTGTTTTCTAAAGATTATCATTGTAACAGTCAATTGTTAATATTAGCTTAGCTTATGTTCTCTTTTCATTCAGTTGTTGGTAGAATTGGAAATAATAGGGATAAGTTTAGAATAAAAGGGGTGGGAGATTGATATAGAGATTGTGGTATATAGGCTGGGAGGGGGAGTGAAGGCGCATTTTTGAGAGTTTCACTTTGAAAAAATCACTTCGAACTCACCTTGATACTTTATGGGTCTGTTCGGACCTTTTCCACATTTAATTTCAATTAGAATACATTTCTTGTTGAGATGACAACTGGAAATTCTATACAGATTGTAAATAAATTTGCATTCTATTAAATATAGATGCAAAATGGTTTTTATCCAGTTCAAATCAAATATTGATTACAGACCAAACAAAAAAAAAATACAAAAGAAAAAATAAAACAGATTTCGGAAATTATAAAATTTCGGCTATAATTATAAGAATGGGTCTGGTCATTTGGAATTTATGAAAAATGTCTCCTTGCCATTTGTAAATAAATTTGCATTCTATAAAACGTAGATGCAAAGCCAGGACATTATCCCAGTTAAAATCAAAGATGATGCAATTTACGAACTTGTCTATTTTCTGTCGGCAAATTTCTTCTAATAGCGTTTGTAATTTGAATTAATTTGATGATGATGAGCTAACAACTGAAGATTTACTGTACATTTCGGAAATTTTGCGGGCTATTTGTAAAAGGTAATTGTCAGATAGGATATTTGTAAGTATTGGATGGTATAATCATTGTGAATATTTTTCCACGATTTCGTTTCGTTATTGCTAATTTAGCAGAAATTGTTATCAGTAGAAAAAAGTCGTAAAATATTAAAATATATATCGATAGTTACTTTGTCATTTGAGGTCCACCTTTCAGGAATAATGTCTTATTATTTTGAAATTTCGATTTTATGATTTTTTAGTTCTGAAAGAACTCATAAGCAAAGTTACGTATATAACACGTACTGTAATTTTAACACTCATCTGCATCCAAATAAGTGAGCCCTAGAATAATTTAAAATGAACTAAAATTTAGGAAATTTGAACTTCATATATCGCTAAAGATTTTTCTCTCATTATGAGTAATTCCATGTCAAGCGGACGATTTTTGACCTCGATAGCTGCGATTGTTTTGAAAGTTTGTGTATGTGTTCTTCTCATAAAAATATTGTATACGTAATTTGGGAAAAAATTGAAAATTTTGTTCACGAGTTATGACCAATTTAACAGTGAAAAAATACTACTTTTTCAAAAAGGTGTGTTCATTCAATCGCCTGTAACCCCTAAAATAGTTTACCGATTTCAATGTGTTATACCTTGTTTTGAAGGTAATTTCAATTTTAAAATATTCTAAAATATTGAAGTGGTGTGTTATAGCATGGTTAGATTTTTTAAGTTTTTGTAATTTTAATTCTTCTATTTTGATTTTTCAAATGATTACACTAGTTCATTTTGTTGAAATTTTAAATTAGAGTGTTCAAATCTATTTTTAAGCTACTGTGTGAGTTTGAAAGTGGTGAAATGTTTTTCTGTTTTTACCATTTTTTTGCAAAATCAACCAGAATTACAGAGAAAAATCATCAAAATTATACTTTTTTATTAGTTCATAAACACAAGGTATAAAAACAATGAAAAATCCAAAAAAATAGGTTATGGAAAAAATTAATTTTTTCTTTTTTTTATAGTGTGAGTTAGAGTGTCCAAAACCGATTAACCGGTTTCGTCACCTGCAACCGTCGGCCGGTTTTTGTAAAATGACCATTTTCGGTTAACCGAGAAAACCGGGTTTTTCGTGTCGGTTAACCGGTTTTGCTCGAAAGGCGAAGACTTTATATGACGATTTCCCATTTTTTGACCAAACAAAGAAAAAAACTGAAAAGCTAAGTTAATTATATGATGCCTTGATGACTGTTAGCCCTATATCCACATTTTGCGAGAGTGTTTTTTCTACGTCAATCTTTATCAAAAACAAACAAAAAAAATCTCTTACAAAATTATCACTTGAATTGTATACTGGTCTAGCGATATTATTATAAGAAGGATTCTACGTAAACTATTTATTCAAGTCTTTGTACGTAAAAATATGAATTAATTTATAGAATTGATTTTAATTTAAAATGATCTCAAACAAAACAAGTAAGGAAAGGCTAAAGTCGGGCGGGGCCGACTATATGATACACTCCACTTTCAATCCAAATACAATTCAATTCGGTAAAAAAGTGAAAACGGGAAGAATTTTTGTATTTTTCCTAATCATAGGCTAATATAACCTGGTCCAATTTATCAAATCGGGAAGAATATTTGTATTGGGGCTATATCCAAACTTTTAATGAAGTGACTAACTTTCACAATAAGTTCTTCCAGTTGAAGTATAACGTGTTATGCTCAATTTTAAGAAAATTCAAATTGGGAGCAAAATTTGTATGGGAGCAAGTGTTTCCAGTTGAAAATAAGGTGTTTTGCGAATTTTGAAGGAAATCTGTTAAAATATGTGGGTTCTAGAGCGGAAAAAATCAAATTGGGAACGAAATTTGTATGGGAGCTATATATAAATCTGAACCGATCTAACACATTTTTACCACAGGTGTTTCTGGTTGCACTATAAGATGTTTTGCCAATTTTGAAGAAAAATCTATTGAAATATGTGGTATCTAAAGTGAAAAGGGTCAAATCGGGAGTGAAATTCGTATGGGGGTTATATCTAAATCTGAACCGATATTTTTCAAATTAAATAGCGTTCGTCCTTATGCCGAAACAATTGCGACCTGTATCGTGATTACAACAAGGTGTTTCTGGTTGCACTATAAGATGTTTTGCCAATTTTGAAGAAAAATCTATTGAAATATGTGGTATCTAAAGTGAAAAGGGTCAAATCGGGAGTGAAATTCGTATGGGGGTTATATCTAAATCTGAACCGATATTTTTCAAATTAAATAGCGTTCGTCCTTATGCCGAAACAATTGCGACCTGTATCGTGATTACAACAATAGATGGACAGACGGACATCTATTGTTGTAACTCAGAAAGTGATTCTAAGCCGATCGGTATAATTAACAATGGGTCTATCTCCCTTCCTTTTGGGTGTTACAAACAAATGCACAAAGACATAATACTCTCGTGGAGTGTATAAAAATGCTACTGAAGTTCCCTATTTAATGTACCTTTACTAAAAGTTAACTGTATTTACTTTCGTAATAAAAAATTGTAATTTAAATATTTTCGTACTTTGTATTAAAAAACCGGTTATAAGGTTTTGTAAAAAAACTATAACCGAAAACCGGTTTTTAAAAAATTTAATTTTCGGTTAAACAGAAAATAACCGGTTTTTTGGATACCCAAAAAATATATATATTTCTCCATAACCTATTTTTCTTGGTTTTAAGCATGTGTGGAGTATTGTATGTATTGTACGTATGTTTATAACCATTTCTTATAGAAAGTAATAACTATTACGAATATTATCTTTAGCAGCATTCCGGTTCAAATTTTCCTTCAGAATTTTCACGGAAACTGCTCTGTTTATCGCCTCATTAATTACCGTCTGATGACATGCAGCCCCATAGGTGTTTTCTCTTTTCAACTGATTTATAACTTTTAACACTGTTGATTTCCTCTTATTTATATTTTTTCTGAATTTCAGAGTAAGATTTTTCCCACTCCGTGACAATTCATTATTATTTTCGTTATTCTTTTGATAATATTTTTTAAAAAATATATTGGCTTCACTTATTACAAAAAAAAAACAAATAATTCGTTAGATGATTGTAAGTTTGAAGAATAGCATTGTATTCCTCAAAAGGTATCTAAGCAAAGTTTAGGGGCTGTCCATAGTTTTACAAAAAGATTTTATCTGATAAATTAAATGTAATTAAATTATTGACCAGGGGTACCGTGACTTATCTTTTGTAAAATAAGATAAATATTTTCTTGATTAGTTGAAGTATACAAGTGAATACACAAAATAAAAATATATATTTCACATTTGATTGTACGTAATTTTTGAGAAATTTGGAGAGATTCCTAATTTTGGGAAGGTACCATGAATTTTGCAGCTTTTTATTTTCAATAGCTCGAATCACAAAATATAAAATTAGCTAATGAATTGTTGATGCATTTTTTAGTTCGCAAACCCATGAACAATTTTTCTATAAATTCCGAAAAATACCATCTACCAAATAAACATTTTGAATTTAACAATTCGTAATTTTTCTCTGTTAAGAATTTCCAATATGCCAATGCTGCTTGTGACCACATGGTCATATGGCCACAATCTTAATAATAGTATGGACATCAAAATGTTGCACATAGACCATTACATGAAAATGAATTTACGAAGGATATAAGAAGAAAGAGTTGCATTCAAAAAGGATAGAGCTATATGCCGACATGTTAAAGATGGTACGAGTAATGATCTGAATGCGACTAGAAGATTTTTTGGCAATATATAGAAACTGTATTTTAATCAAGTTCATTATAATTAAAAAACTGCAAATAGAAGGAAGGCAAAATGTTCGTTATGCACCAAAGTGTTGGCATTTTGCGGAAGAGTTTTTGAAGAACAACTATAGGTAACCATACTTCTATAGGTATTAGTTGTATTTGAAATTTATTTTAGTGTGGGCATTTCCCTGGTCACATACGTGACTGTGGTACATTTCAAAGGGGTGAAAAATTTAATGTTATTTTTACTTCTGTATATATTAGTATATGTAATTACTAAAAAGAAGAAAACAATTCAACTGCATTCTATTAAAATATTAGGTACTAAAGACGGTAACGTGATTATAAGTCAATTTTTTTTGGTTATTTGCAAAAACTAATTGCGTCGGACTTTTTTCAACATACTTTTTTAATGATTTGGTATATTTTTAGTTTTTTTACAATTTGTCGAGTTTATAAAACTTATTTTACGTTTTTACAAAGCATAATGTGCATAAATTTACATATGTTAAAGGACATGAGACAACGAAAGCAAATCAAAATTATGCACTAAACTGATCTTTATTATCTACTCTTTCGTATCTCTGGCGATGGTTATTGTTGTAACAAATATTTTGTCATAATAGAGCACTTGCATCGTTGCTCCATGAAGCAAAATTAAAAAAATGTTTTAAAAATAAAAAAGTGAATAAATCATGAATGTAACTTTGCAATCCGTATGATTATCACTGTAACTAAGCTACGCTTTGGACTCTTTCATTTAATTATATTTTTGTTTACTAATAAAAGTCAGTCGAGCGTGTTGGACCTTTCTGGACTTTAAATTTCTCCTTAAAATTCTCCTTTGAAGTACTTTGTATTTATTTGATATTTATGCGAACCTTGACATAATCTATACTATTATCTATTATCTAAATCGACCACGAAAAAAATCGATGTTTATGTTCGATTAATCGATTCTGGAAATCTAAATAATTAATAATTGATTAAAAAGTTGAAAACTGATTTCAATCCTGCGTACCATCCGCAAATATCTTTGTCTTGCTGATGCTGGTTTTGGATGGAGAAGACTAATATTGGTGCGAAAATGATCAGTAACCGCATAAATTTCTAAAACTACACAATTTCTTCAGCAATTTATGGTGTTTAGAGGATCAACGGTCGAAGTTCTGTAGTATGGTACCTTTTAATAATAGGGAATAGCGGGCGTATACGTGTTGACTTTTGCAAAAATATGAAAAATCGACTTTTCGACTTTTGAAAAATCGATTTTTCGACTTGTGCAAATAAATAAAAAGACGACATTGCAAATGAATGAAAAGACGAATAGAGCAAATCAAAACAAAATCGAGAGACATTTATATTGGATATAGAAATCTGAACCGATCTTACCCACTTTTTGCATAGATGTTTCTAGTTGTTGTGCCAAATTTGAAGAAAATCGGATAAATGATGTGTTTTCTAGAGCGAAAAAATAAAATCGGTATTCAACAACTTAAATTCATTGATTCACAAAGTCGAAAACAAAAGTCGACTTTTCCATTTTTGGCAATGGTAAAGTCGATTTCGACTTTTTCCTCCCAAAAGTCGATTAATCGATTAGTCGAAAGTCGATTTATAGATCCATAGGTCACAGTAGTAGAAAAATCCTCCGACATTACTGGAATTGACCTAATTTATTAGACAAAATTATTACTCCATGTGGTTACTCCATAAATATTAAAATTTTGAAAAAAAGAAAAGAATATTTTGAGTTTATATTGGAATAAATACGCATGGTATTATGTGTCCTCCATCCATGATTATAAGATATAAATTTATGGATGAGATTTTATAAAATACTCAATAATTGTAAATGAAATACTTCCCGAAGAAAGCGTTAAGCAAAATGATCCGAAAAATTCGTCAGAACTATTCACGAAAAAAACTCTATAACTAATTTGTAATTTTAATGAAAATAGTGATTATTCAATCCGAAACAAATCTGGATGTAAAGGGTGATTTTTTAAAAGCTATAGGGAAGTTTTTCAAAAAAACACATAAAATTCAGAAAAATGCATGAAATCTTTATTTGAATCGATAGTACGGTCCAAATAATTTAATGTTTGAAGATTATTTCATGCAAATGTTGACATTGACTGTGCCTCAAATGGTCCATCCGCTTAGTCCAATTTTGGCATACTCTTTCCAACATTTCGGCCGGTATCTCACGAATAAATGCTTCAATGTTGTCTTCCAATGCGTCAATTGAAGCGGGCTTGTCTGTATAGACATGACCTTTAACATAGCCCCACAAAAAGTAGTCTAAAGGCGTTAAATCGCACGATCTAGGCGAACGTGAAATAAAATGTTCACCGAAGTCGCCTCTCAATAAGTCCATTGTTGCGCGTGCTGTGTGGCATGTGGCACCGTCTTGTTGAAACCACATGTTATGCAAGTCAAGCTTTTGCATTTTGGGCAAAAAAGTTGGACATCATCTCACGGTAGCGCTCACCATTCACAGTTACGTTACGATTCGCATCATCTTTGAAGAAGTACGGTCCAATGATGCCACCAGCCCATAAACCGCCCCAAACTGTGACTTTTTCTGGATGCATTGGTAGCTCTTGCAATGCTTCTGGCTGATATTCACTCCAAAATCGACAATTCTGCCTATTTACGTACCCATTGAGCCAAAAATGAGCTTCGTCGCTAAACACAATTTTTCGGTAAAAAAGTGGATCTTCGGCTTTCTTGAACTATCTTAACAGAGCAAGCATTTTTATCATAAAATTCAATAATTTGCAAGTGTTGTTCGTTTGTAAGACGATTCATGGTTAAATTATATACCAAACTGAAGATGTTTGACAGTGAAACAAAACACGAAACGCGCGTCAGCTGTTTAAAGCAGTGATGCCAAAAAGATAATATCTAAAAAATCACCCTTTATATACTCTCTTCTGTGCAAATTTTTAGACTATAATTAGAAGAATATCGGCATTTCATAAACTAAATTTAGAAATGGAGCTGGCAAACTTTGACTTCCGAAAAATTCAAGATATTTTTTTATATTTTTTCTCTAAACATCAAATTTGCAATGAATTAATTTAACTAATTAACTAATTTTGTTACTCAAAACTAGTTTTTCACTAAAATAATTCAATTAAAGTGTTATTTGGTGAATGTAGGTCAAGTGGATGGCAAGCTATCAGTGCTGTTTCAAATATTTCCGATATCTGTTATTCATATGATTATGTTGTCAATTTTATAATTCTATATCAAAGAACACCGGAAATACTTCTATAATGATTTTTGTATGTTTTGGGATGATGTAATATATTGATATAATCTTTTGTAAAAGTTGAGACCAACATTAAAAATAATTAAATATTTGTAAAGCATTAATGGAATCAAGGTACCACTTTCAAACAATGTATAGATGTATATAATCTTTTAAAAAAATTGCCAAATAAAAGGATTTGAATATACACTCGTCAACAGGATTATTAAGTTTTTGAAGAAATTTCTATAACAAAATTTTTATTTTTCCTAAGACGTCGTTTTTGGAGGAAAATATTTCATGAGATTTTTAAAAAATTCGGAGCGATGTGATTTTTTTCCTGTTGGATATGGAATCACGTGGAATACGACATTACAGACGTAATAATACGTAATGTATTAGCATGTGCTAAAATTGGCCACTCGCTTTACTATGCATCGCCTTGCTATGTAAGTAATTAGTTTGAATGCTATTCCTAAACTCTTGTGCAACAAATATCTTCTTTACTGGACAAACAGTCTTTCATTGAAAGGAATTATTTGTTTTATTATATGTTTGCCTCGTTACAAATAGAACATGTGAGAATTCTAATTCTAAGAATATATGTACGTGTATGTCGTGTCTATTTTCTGTACAGTCTGAAAACTTTCTTTATTTGTGGCAACACAACCCTTAAAATTATGTTTCGTTAGGAAGAAATTAAGACCAATCTATGTTGATTTAATATAATTAAAAAAATATTATTAAAAAAAAGTAAAATTCCTAAAATCCAAAAGTGAACTCTTCAAAATGCCATCCTTCACTTCTCACAATAGGCGTTTCGGTAGTATAGAATGTAGGTATAGTACGAGGATATTTTTTTTCTAAGATTTCTATTGATAATCATTTCAATATGTTCATGTCGTTTCGTGATATTAATAATTTCTCCGAAGTCCAAGTAAACTTAAACAGGAAAATGAAAACACTGGAAGGATATTTCAATAACATTTTGCTACATATACACATACGAACATAAATAAATAGTATATAATAGAGTATATATATATATATATAATATAGTTATATCACCCATCTGACAAGAGTTACTGCCACCAAAAAGCAGCTCATATACATGATATTTTTGTTGTTGTTGTTTGGAAAAATGTTAAGTTTTTTTTGTATTTTTAGAAAATTTAGCACTTCGTTTTTAGTAAAAAATGTTTTTTTTTTGTTTGGTTGTAGTTAGTTATACGTTAGTACGGTTAAGTATTTTCTAGGTGGGTTTTTAAACACTAAACAACATTTAAATATCGAGAAATATATTTTAAGACACATCCTTCTCCACCTCAATCCCATCACTAACACGTATTCTAAAGGAGAGCATGAAGCCGCTGGTTAAAATACCAGGGATTGTATGAGAAATTATAAAAAAATTGCATCCCATTGTGCAACAAACTTACTTCGATCTCAACAGAAAGTGTCATTGTTAGTTATATTTTTAGAAATAGAAGGCAGGAATAAATTTAATCGATCTTTTGGATTAGAAAATTTTTGAAATTGCCCTGAAACATCATATTAGGGTTTTTCGGGGGGTGTGTGGAGAAGAATGCGTTTAAAAATTAGTTATATTATATATAAGTATGTATATGTGGTATAGTTAGTATACATATATATAATGGCATACACATATACATGTACTATGTATTTTGTTTTTCATCAATTAACTACTACAACATTACTTAGATTTTTAATTGGTTTTATTTTTGTATTTTTCTTAAAAAAACATCTAAACAATTTAACAAAAATGTATAGTTTCTATTTAATATATCCAAAATTCATTTAAATATTTCGAAAACGAACCTTTTTTCTTCTCGTGTTTGATTTTGGTTTTTCTTTGTTTGTTGGAGTTGTGGGAGTGGGTGGGGGTGGGGGTCGGGGTCGGGTCTTTTTATTAGTAGTTATTATTGTTCTTCTACTTGATAACATTAATTACAGCACAATTAATATTTAGGTAATATCAAAAAACAAACTTTAACATTTTTCAATTTGTTTAGGTTAAACATTTATCTTTTTTTTTCTTCAATATATATTTATATGTATATATTTGTATATATATACTTGTATGTATTAAATAGTATTTGAATGTGTATTTGTTTAATTATTTGTTTTTATTAAATCATAGTTTTTATTGTTCTAATTCGAAGGACATGTGGAAGACGTGCTACCGGAATTGTCATCTGATTGTACTCTAGCGTGTGAGTGTGTGTATAAAATCGTAGTGTCACAGCGAAAGACAGCGGGTCTGAAGAAAAGTATCATCATGAAGTATATACGAAATGATATTTATTTGGTAAAATTAGTAGTCATAAATTCCCTTGAAGGTGGTAAAAACTATGAGTTTAGCTGTGAATTTACCCTATAAAGGCTTGTGTACTTGTGTCTCGGACACAGGCCAATAGTCTAGATTGCACATTTTGATCCAAATTTGTAAAAAACTATACATGTCCGTACTTTCAAGAATATAACAACCAAGCTACCAAAACGTAATTGAAGTGCTATAGATCCAGTGGTAAAGCTATTTCATTTCGACCATTTAATGCTTTTAAATCAATTAAAATCGATCGATATAAAAGTTATTTGAATCAAATTACATGATTCGATTAAGCTGATTTTTGGATGATATTCCACCGCTTGTCCCAGCCCCCAAGCGAATGAGCAATATTATCTCCAATAAATATAACTCATACGCCACCAATATGGTATGTCCCAGCCTCCCAAGCGAATGAGTAATATTATCTCCAATAAATATAACTCATACGCCACCAATTGGCGAAGCGATTAATGGAACAATTTATGGCACTTTCTTTAGATTTCTTAACCAGCACAGACTGGAAAGCCAGTATTTTCGACATTCTTCTGAATCAAGTCAATGGCAGAAAATTGAACTTTGTTTTCCTATTATGAATAATTTTGTTTTTCATTCCTCCACTTATTCCCCCTACTAATTTGATGTAGGAAAAGTTGTTCAGAAGTCCCTTTAGTTAACTATTCTTTAGCGATCGATTCCTATAGAAGAGTTCCCAGGAATATGTAGGCGTAATCATATTTGTACTTCTTCCAAGTAGCCTTATTCTCTGGTTGTGAACAAATTATAGACTACAACTTTGAAGTACTTAGATTGGTTGATTGGTCTACTTTAAATACCTTCTCACACCACCGATTGGGTCTGTCAAAAGCGGTAATTAACTCACGACACAAGGCCGTTGGGAAATAATTACTACTATTGATATTAGAGATCTAGTCATTTACCTCAATCTTTCAGACTGGACATAACAGACCTTTCCGAGTGGTGTTGTCCATTCAAGCAAAAATTCGAAATTCGTTCCTATTCATTTTATTTTGAATACTGTCATATTTTGTCCATCCGATTTTCTTAAGAAATGGTTCATTCGCTTCGTAAATTAACATATTTTGCCGTTTTCGATATTTCATGATTTTTTTTATCATTTTTTGCTAGAAAATATTTCTACGCCTTTATAAATATTTCCTCAACTTGTGGTAATATTAAGAAAATAATGCTAAGAACAACACATGGTTATATATTCTGCTCAACTTTTTGACCGATGCGAACCAATCTTAACGTTGAATTTGAGTTCGTGTTTCGTTTTTCTAGATAAGTTCTAGTTTTTCAGCTGTTGACATCGCTATTGTTTTGCTGGCTTTTGTGTCTGTGGTATAGCCGTTCAATTGACCAGCATCATGTGAAAATTGATTGGCCAAGTCGTTATGAACCAGGAAAATAGAACGTCTCTTTTACATCATTTGTGAACGCACAGAACATTTTCCTGTCTCCTCTCAACATAATATTTGGTCTTATCGAAAACTCCCTCAAGGTACTGCAAAATCAAAGAACGACTATTTGTTGGACAGGACATAAATTAAATGACGACAGAAATTTTATAAAATGTTTAACGCCCAATGAAGCATCAGCATGGTCATAATTTTAAGATGTTGTTCACAACTTTCGCTGTAACCGAATATAAGCAATAGTTTGCTGCAAAATTATCGCAAGATTGAATGTCTCTCAAAATGTATTTTCTTCATTGCCATTTTTTCCTGAAAACTTGGGTGGTATGAACGACGACCAATGAGAGCGACTACTTCAAGATTTGGCGAAAATCGAATGACAATATCGAGGATTTTGGACTACTGTTGCTCTCATATGCATGAACCAGATCCAAAACAGTACAAACCGCCTCATTTTAGTCGCATTTATTTGTATTGAATAAAAGGGACATTAATTGTCAAAATTGTAAAAAATATTTTAATCAATATCTTGAAAACTAGTACCAAACTTTAAAGAGGACACTTTATTTCAGCGTCCCAAATATGATTGATTTCGGGGTTTTTATTACACTGTGCAACAGTCCAAAAACTCTGGAAGTTGATATTATTTTTCTGCTAGGTATTGTCGAGTAGAATAAGAATGTGTATTTGAAATTTGCAGGACTTACTTGGTTCTCAATCGATTTTTACTCTCTCATCGGATTTAAAAACAATTTTATCCATTTTTCAACTTTGGCAATGTCTTGTAAATTTATTTAAATAACACATTTAGTAAGGAGTAGAGCCAAAGTTGAAAAATGGTTATACAAATGACAGAAAATTTATATCGCTTCCCAGAGTAATCTTTTTAGTAGCACAAAATTATTTTTGTAAAAGAAAAAAAAACGAACAAATAGTTCTCGAGTTATGATGACATCTGTGGAACAATTTTACTAAAAATTTAAAAAGCATTTAAAAATTAGACTTTTAGGAAGATGAACGACAAAGCCAAAAAAAGTCTTTTCACATTTTAATCCTTCATTATCCTTCAAGACATAAGGTAAAAATTACTGTTCTATTGTATATAAATTTCATCTTTCTACAATATTTTTTAAAGTTAGAGCTATTCTATATAAATATTGATGATTTTTACTTAGACATAAAATTGCACAGCATAAAAATAATTGTTGATAAATATAATTCAGGTCATGTTTTCATTAAAAACGACTTGTAATTATTTTATACGCGAACACGGCTAGAAAAATCAAAACAGTACACCAAATATGGTGGTTATTGATTCATAGCACTGTCCAACAGTCCATATTACACACGAACCAAATGATAGTCATCTGAAACTATAGGTTAAATAGAGTTAATTGACGTTTTTAGTTTTTTATTTTCTCATCCTGTTGTCCCTTAAAAAGACTTCAAAGATCCAAAGGATATAATTTTTCAAAAATTATTTTTAATACTTATTCGCACCCTATGAAACCTGTATAAATGTCAAATCGAAGAAGAGAATTTGTGCTAAAAATACTTTAAGTTTCAAGCATCTACCTGCATTAGTTTAGTATTAACAACCATTTCACATTTTGTCTCTTAAAAAGCGAGATATGAAAAACTAGAAAAACTAAGGGGTAAAATTGGTGTAGGTGTTAATGCATCATATTTGGAGTATTTTTAATAGATATTCTCCTCTTTAATTTGCCTCCAATACTGTTATCATTGGATGCGTGCAAGTATATAAAATAATATTTTTTGAAAAATGGTATCCTTTGGAACTTTGTAGTCCTGTGAAGGGGCAACAGGATGAGGAAATGAAAAACTAAAAACGCCAAGTATTTCAATTTTGCCTATAATTTGTATAATATATGTATATCAGCCAGTTCAAGTGTAACGACTTTTTTTAGTATTACATGACATCGACCCAAAACTGTACAACAAGTTTCAACAACAAGTTGTGGGCAAAATACTAGCTAGGACTGTCAACCTATGCAGCAATAAAAAATCAATATAGCTTCTTTTGATTTTATTGAAATTAAAACAGAAGTCATAAATCTAGCAAATCTAATTTTTAAAATTTCTTATTACACCGCACAACAATTTAAAAAAGTCGTTACACTTGGACCGGATGATATTCGTCTTAAAATATAGACAAAATAGAGTTAATTGGCATTTTCAGTTTTTCATGTCTTAATGGTGTTGATCCTTCAAAAGTTTAAAAAAATATATTTTAAATACTCTGATGCTGGTAAAAGTGTAAAATAAAAGAGGAGAATATCTGTTAAAAATACTTCAAATTTAATGTGTCTGAATTAACAACCATTTCAAGTTTAATCCTTCAGTTGAATCAGTTTATTCATATTTTGCTTTTTAAAAGCGAAAACTTAAAATCGTTCTTAATGCCAAGATAATACAAATATTGGCATGAAATTTGAAACAATTTTTGTAGATATTCTCCTCTTTAATTTGGCACATATACCGCTATTAGAGGATGCTAATAAGTAGAGTGATAAAAACCCGGTTTTTCTGCAATGTCGGGTTTTTCGAAAACCGCGATTTAAAAAAACGGGTTATAATTTTTATAACCGAGTTTTTTTCGGGGTTTTCTTGAAACAGTAAAAAATGGGCAAATTATTCATTATAGAGCAATTCCGAAATTCCTAAATGACTCCAAATATTCCTGTAGGATCATTTGGCGATTTTTTAATAATATATCAACCCATCATTACTTTTCGTTCTGCATCTATCCAAAAATTTCTGTTTCGAACAGGTGTGAACATCGTAAAGACTACAAATTATGTCTTCCTGAAATAGGAAATCAAAAACAGCTATAATTTCTGAACCAATTACCCCATTCTGCGATTCAGATATCTTGTAGAGAATAAAATAAGATAAAATATATAAAAAATAAGAAAATAAACCATAAGTTTGACGTTGAAGTTCAAATATTATGCGTAATTTTTGGATCTTTGAAATACAACGACTATTCTTATAATCGCAAAGTTCATCGGCCTCATATTACCTTCAAAAATATACCTTCTGCAAAATATTTCGTCCTTTAAAGGTCAAATCGTCACATATCACATATATTCTTATATGTATGGTTGGCAGAGATACAAGCCGACCGATTTTGTTCCGACTAGCCGCCGCCGATTTCATCGGCTCACATCGTCTTCAACTACGCCGCCGATATTTTTTTTAGATCTGACGGAGTTCATCTAAATGTTTAACCAAATTTGTTTTGATGAAAGTGGATTGAACTTAAAAAGATTGTGTTTCAAGAATATATCACTTATTTTGTGCCTAAGGGGTGTCTTAGTAAACACACATCTGGATGAGTATCAGTAATGTTGCAGTACATTTACAAAAGAAAATATAACTGTCGACTTAAACAACCATACTGCAGTGATATTTCTATGAATTTGGTATCTCACGATATGATGACGTCTATAGTAAATTGAATGATTGTATTTTTATTTGAAAGTCGCATTTATTTAAGTCAATTCTTCTATATCCTTCAAAAGAAGGATAATAATATGAAATTATGGGAACATTGGCTAGTATCGGCTAATATTAATGAATATTAAACTGCTTCCAAAAAATAAAAGCAAATGTATTAAAAGCCAATACAAATTGTTCCTTCACTTTTCCCAAAATTGCAAAATAAATTTTGTGATTGAGGTGATCGAATGGAAGAACGAGCCGATAAATCAGCCGAAAGTCGCCGATTTGAAAAAAAAAAAAAATCCCATGTAAAATGTGGGTCCTAGAGAGGTAATAATTCAAACGGGGCCCACTTGTAAGGGCGCTACATTAAAAGTGGGCCTTTATAGATCGCTTTCAAAGTGGGTATTCTTAATTGAAATATAACATGATCTGCAAAATTTTATAAAGATCCAATGTAAGATGTGGGTTCTAAAGCGATAATAGTGTAAACTGGGGTCCCATTAGTATGGGGGCTATACCAAAACATTGACCTATATAGTTGGATTTCAAAATACGTGTTTCTAGTATAAATGTAACATTGTGTGAGAAATTTGATCAAGATCCGATGTAAAATGTGCATTTTAGAGCAGTAATATTGTAAATCGGATGTACATTTGTATGGGGCTATATCAAAACAGATACCCATGTGGTCAACTTTCCCGTGAGCTGGTTCTAGTTCAAATATAACGCGATCCTGAAAAATTGGTCATATCCCATGTAAAATGTGTATTCTAGAGCAGTAATAGTGTAAATTAAAGGGATATTTGTATGGAGACTATATCTAAATCTGAACAGATTTTCTCCAAATTCAATACCGGTCATCCTTGGCCAAAAAAGTAACTTCTGCCAAATGTCATGCCAATCGGACAACAATTGCGACCTGTAGAGTGCGAACAAGCTTAGATGGACAGCAGACGGACGGACAGACAGACATCGTTAAATCGACTCAGCTGGTGATTCTAAGCCGATCGGTATACTTAAAGACTGGTCTAGCTCGATTATTTCTTGGTTTTACAAACATTTGGCGCGAAAGTAACTTATAATACCCTAGGCCACGTAGTGGTGTAGGGTATAAATAGCACCGAAAAAGAGATTTTTGCAATATGAAAAACCGGTTGAGAACGACGGGTTTCCCGGGTTTCCAAAAACCGCGATTTTAAAAAATGAAAAACCCGGTTTTCTGTCTTGTGTTTGATCACTCTGCTAATAAGTATTTAAAATATTTTTTTGAAAGCTTTTTTTGAAACTTTGTAGACCTTTGATGAGGCAACAGGATTAGAAAATGAAAAACGTCAATTAACTTCACTTTACTATAGCTTCAGACTTATATCATCAGGTTCAAGTACCGGACTGTTAATAGTAATAGTTACTGTTAGTAAAAAAACGATAAATATTGATGGAATTTTAAGTTTTTTTTACCCGAGCAGCGCAACTTAATCTAGACTTGTAATTGAAAATTCTTTCATCTGCAGCTACCTAAAATCCCATTCAACCGAGACTCAAATAGCTGTATTATATTTAAAATATGTACATACACCCATCGGAATGTGCATTAAAAATGGAACATTTTTAAAACATTGCCATTTCTTTTGTGAAAGTAATGCATTTTCGTAGCAAATTCATAAGAGTACTTTGATGATTTTTGAAATTCGACAGAATCCAAGATTTTTAAGGAAAGAGCAGAAGAAATTATATCCACAACTCGATCAATTCGTTTATTGATTTTAAAATAATTTTATATTAATTTTTATATTAATTTAAATTTTAAAGCAACTGGTCTATGAAAACTGGCCACCGTGGATGGTTTATTTTTAAATATTCTTTCGGAACACCTGCGATTCGTGGAATATTGAGACACCAGTTAATTCCATCATGACCTCGATTTTAGGAGACAAAACAAATCTCGATGACAAATGCAGTAGGGCGCCTTGAACATGTCCTCTAAGTTCATTATCTTAATTAAATTTAAATGATTTTATTTGTTTGTTTCTTTGTTTGTTTATTTATAATCTTGGTGCTTTGCTCTTACTGTGAGAGTAATTCAATTACCCATAGAAATATGTATGTATGTATGTACGATTAGTTAGTTAGTTAGTTAGTAGTTAGTATGAATGTATGTATAAGTATTTGAACATGAATGTACAAGTAAGACTTTGGTAGTAGTAGTAGTTACGACTACTATCATAGATAAATCAAAAAGTGCAATTGGGGTATTCAGGGATTACGATGTACTTGAAATGCAACAGCAGGAAGAACCCCCCCGGACGCCCTGAATACCCCAATTGTAGTTTGTGTGTTGTCCATATAAAATATACGAGTAGTAATTAGTATCGGTATACAAGTATACGAGTATAGAGTATATATGTATGTAGTTGCTATCATCAGTGCAGATGTCTCCGAGTGAAAATGGAAAAATCAAATAATCTGTGTACTGTAAGGACTAAAGATAGGATATGTTTGTTGGGAGAGCAGGTAAGGAAGGATGGTTGGAGGACAGAATTAAGACGAACGAAATCAGCATCTTTCCAAAATGTAGTCAAACACAAATCCTCTCAACATTCAAAAGACATTTCAAAATGTCAACTTTGAAAATTGAAATTCAAAGAAATCTTAATTCAATTTCAAATGATTTTTCATGTCATGTCTCACAGTCATTTGAATTTGCTGGGCTGGCTACACTCTAAAATAGATGCAGTATTTCGTTTGAGAAGTGTCTTAAGGTCTTTGTGATTTTTCCAGGAAATTCGAAATTGAAGAAGAGAATATTTCACTGTTTTGTTTTTAGGTTTCAATATCTTTGTTTCGTTAGGTCATTAATATTGTTTGGAAGGCGTATAAGAGCGATTTGAGTTTTCCCCTTTCTTTTGGTTGATTTTGTTGTTGTTCTTTTTTCGATTTAAATTATAATAACATTTTCTAATACTACGACATCAATTAATTATGATTTCTTTAAACGTATGTAATGTAATGATAGTAATGAAACATAAATGATAAGGTTTTTGTGTTTTTTTTTATTTTGAAACGTTTCTCAAAAAAGGCTACGGCATGGTATGAATTTCATAAGAGAGAATAGTTTTATACCCTCACTCTACACAGTAGGAGGGTATATTTCATTTGGGACAGACAAAGAGTGTAACACATGGAATGAGTGATTTAAGGCCCTAAGTATGTTTCAACCTAATCCGTTTCATGACTTTTTATACCGTTTGAGCCATGTCCGTCCGTCCTTCTAGTACCATCCACACAAATTGGCATACAATTTGGTTAAAAAAGCTAATATAAACGTCATACGTCAGTTGCAATTTTATATTTAAAAATATTTTTCTAATTACTTTAAATCTGTGAAATATTTATGCTTTTGCAAAACCCCTTCTAGTACCTCCCTCACAATTTTTGCTATCCTATGTAAAATTAATCCTTTTTAATTTCTATAGTAGTGGCTGGAATCCATTATAAATTGATATTTCATCATGTTTTTTTATAATTGTTTTACAAATGTGGAAGCTGGGACCATGTGCCACAAACCTTCTAGTACCTTCCACACAAATCATCCAGCCCTAAGTAAAATTTAATTCCTTATAACTTCCATACATAGGTTCTATGAGAGTGAGGGTATATATTTAAGTCGGTTTAGCCAACTGACATTTTCATACTTGTTTAGCTATGAAATGTGTTCCGAAAGTAGGCAAGCCCCAAAAGTGTTCCTGTGTCCTTTTCTGTTTCAGCTTCCATGGATTTTCTACAAAATTTTTGAATTGTTGGGAAGCAGTTGGGGAAACTTTTACAAATAGTTTTGGGTCTTAAACAAGTTTTTTATTTACATCCTCGGAATTTTTTATATCGGAAAATTTTAAAATATTTTTCGCTTTGTTAAAAAATTTAACATTTTTCCTGATGCAAATTTGGATAAAATTTTAACACCATTTTTTTTAATACTTTCATATCTGGGTGTATGAATCGCCTTAATAAAGACATAGTAATATTGGATTTTTTACTCATAACGACTATTCGAATAGGGAAAGTATATGTAGAAAAAATTATTCGCGTGATTTAGAAGACATATTTTATGAAGTCTTTCATTCGATTCGTTTATCTAGAGACGAAAATACTTTAAATTTCTATTTTAAAATTTATTTTTATATTCTGTTCAAAATGTATTTACATAAAAATTGTTCGGACAAAATATTTTTCATTTGGCCTAACTAATTACATTTTCGGTCGATGATAGAAACCAAAAAAAAACTGAGAAGTAATTCCAATAGAGTTGCTTTAAACCGCACCCTAAGATGCAGAATGAACATATTTTCATTTCTAAGAAATTTGAATGAAAAAATTTGAAATGAAAAATGATATTAAATTTGAAAATTTTTCGAATTTTTTCCCTTCTGAAGGATTTATTTATCACCTTTACTGCCCTCCAACCCATATAATATTTTTTTTGCGTCCTTGACGTGGTTATAAGATCTAAATATTTATACTTTCGCAAGTACCAAACACATGAAAACGAACACCAACAAAATAGAAACTTCATAACAAACGATAAAAGAAGGACATTGCAAGCCCATGTTAAATTCATTAATGAAGATTAAAATTTTCACAACTTCTGAATCAAAAGATGGGGATATATTTCATAGGAACTGTGGTATTTTTAAGAAATAACTTAAAATCGTTTTTTTATCATTTATAAATAATGAGTATTCTATTGGTGTAAAATGGCACTGTCTTTATCTCTTCAAAAGCTACAAGTAATTTTAAATTAAAATAAAACAATTAATTTTAATTAAAAAAATCGTTACACTTGAACCAGATGATATACGCCTGGAACTATGGACAAAATGGAGTTTATTGTCATTTTAAGTTTTTTATTTCCTCGTCCTGTTGCCCCTTCACAGGACTACAAATTTCCAAAGGATACAATTTTTCAAAAATTATTTTGAAATCTTATACACACCCTATGTCTAGTGTCGAATTCAAGAGGAGAATATCCGTTAAAAATTCTTCAAATTTCATGCTTCTATCTTTATTAGTTTAGCATTAGAAATCATTTCACTTCTCCCGCTTAGTGTAACTACACCTTTTCAAGTTTATAATGAGAAAATGTAATTTATAATCGGAGTATGTAAATTCATAATGACAAATGTAAATTCATAATAGGAACATCTTAATTCATATTTAGCACTATAAATTCATATTGAGGAATATAAATTCATAATAAGAACACATTCATAATAAGAACATACAAATTCATAATAAGAAATATAAATACAAAGTGAGAAAATCCAAATTGATAATGAGAAAATATAAATGCATATTCAGGAATTATATATTCATAATGAGAAAATATAAATTCATAATCAGAAACAGTAAAATTTATAATCGAAGCTATATAAAGAGTGATTTTTTTGAGGTTAGGATTTTCATGCATTAGTATTTGACAGATCACGTGGGATTTCAGACATGGTGTCAAAGAGAAAGATGCTCAGTATGCTTTGACATTTCATCATGAATCGTCTTACAAACGAACAACGCTTGCAAATTATTGAATTTTATTATCAAAATGCGTGCTCTGTTAAGAAAGTTCATTGCGCGCTTCCATTTTATGGTCAGTTTAATCGACCAACTGAAGCGGCTATTCGGGCTATTGTGACTAAATTTCGCACCAAATTTACATTGTTGGACATTAAACCACCAACACGCTTACGTAGAGTGCGAACTGAAGAAAATATCGCAGCTGTATCGGCCAGTGTTAATGATGACCACCAATTTTCGATTCGTCGCCGTTCGCACCAATTGGGTCTCTGTTACTCAAAAACGTGGAAATGCCAAAATTGGACTAAGCGGATGGACCACCTAAGACGCAGCCGCGGTCAACATTTAAATGAAATTAAATGTCATGGACCAATCTAACGTTTCAAATAAAGAACCGATGAGATTTTGCAAATTTTATGCGTTTTTTTTTAAAAAAAAGTTATCAAGTTATCATTGAAACACATATTTTATCAATGTTCTCATTATAAATATATATGATTTTATATTTTCTCATTGTGAATTCATATTTTCTGAATATGAAAACATATTATCTGATTATGAATTTCGATTTTCTGCTTACGAACTTGTATTTCTCATTGTGAATTGGTATTTTTCTATTATGAATGAATAGTTCTCAATATAAATTAACAATTCTCATTATGAATTTATATTTCTCATTATGAATTAACATGTTCCTATTATAAATTTACGTTTTTCAATATAAATTTGTATGTTCTGATTCCAATTTTTAAGAGCGAAAACTTGAAATCATTTTTTAATGCTAAACTAACACAGATAAAATTATGAATTTAAAATATTTTTAACATATAGTCTCCTCTTTAATTTGATTCTTACATCGGTGTCATAGGATGCGAATAAATATCTAAAATAATATGTGTAACATTATATCCCTTGGAACTTTGAAGTCCTTTTAAGGAACAACAGGATGAGAAAATGAAAAACTAAAAACGGCAATAAACTCCATTTCGGCAATAGTTTTCTATATCATCCAGTTCAAGTGTAATATGGACTGTCGGACAGTATAATACGATCTACAGGGTGAAATAGAATGACCTGCATTGTTTGTGTTCTTTATAACTTTTTAATTATTATTTTTCGAAGAACGTACCAGAACAATTGAATTTTATTTTTCATCTCGAATTTTTGCGAAAAGTTATGGAAAATATTATTAAAAATAATAATTAACAATAAGCTCATTCTAAGCGACCCTGTACAAATATGCAATACCTATTGCTCGATTTCTAAAATATTATTCAGATTTGATGTCAAAATTGTAAAGTTTATTTTTGAAGTTGTTTTGCGAAAGGATAATGCCAATTTATTAGTAATTTACTATTCATTTTATGCCCATTAATAATATGTCGCAGAGGTCATTTTCTAAAAATAAAAATACATTTTTGGAATTTATTTCCCCCTTTTAGGAATTGTGAGATATTTATATGAGGTATCTCGAAAATGTTTTTCGAAGTAATTCAATACAGTACGAGCTCGATGATCGCAACTTATTACTGCCCTTGCCTGTTGCAATAACCGAATAGTTGCGATAACCAAACCCCAAAGTCTCAGACTAAACTCAAGAGATTTAAGCCTTTCTTTTGGATTTTTTCTGAATTATTAAGCCATTTTGACCCAGTGTTCAATTAATCGAACAATAAGCAGTAAGAAACAGAGGCTTTAATGGGTTAACCCACCATCTTGCAAAGACAAAGTAAGACTCTAGATTTTTTTCTGGATAGTTGGGGTTTTAATGAGCTCTCAGAAATTCTAAAAATATATTTTTCGACATTGGTTGATTTTGAAAAATAGAGGTGATTTAGAAAAATTAGATACCTGACATACTATAAATGTGTTATAGTTCCCGGCTTCGATATCAACTCTGAAAAACATAAGCTATCGAAAATGCCGGAGACTTCACCTTTTGGAATTTTAATTTCACGAAAACTTTCATTAGCCAAGGATACTGTAACAAGATTTGCCATCTGCGGACCATAAATAAATAATAAATAATAAATAATGACTAAAGTTAGTGTAGTATGTATACTAGGGCATACCTCAAAAAAAGAAAGTTCGCCGTACACCTTCGAATATGAAGTATTATTGAAAGGTAGTTTCAAACAAAATTTTTTTATTTTTTTATGCCGAACGTAGGGGTCGCGCTTTTACATTTTTCTATATAACTTCTGCATTTATAAACGTATTTTAAAGTGTGATACATCGATGTTTTTGTCTCGACGAGGCCGATTTTTTTGTCATTGAAGTCATTGAGCTCAAGCACCCCCTTCTGGTACTTATTCATCATATCTCAGTTGCTACTACCCTAATGTACCACTCTAATATCAGAAAATTAAAGCTCGCATAAAATCATGAATCATGCTTGAGCTCAATGACTCAATGACTTTTGTATATATATGTTGCGTCATTTATTTATAGGTTAACCATGATTTTTCTCCTTTTTAGGTTTTGGGCCAATGTTATTTGTTTCCTTAGAATCACCCATAGAGAGCATGCCTTAGAATTTGTCTTGAGATTTGCCTCACTCATATCTAGTCTTTTAAGAAACGTTTCAATATTTTAAACACGATGTAAATAAAATGATTAATTGATTTGAAATGAAATGTAAAATGTGAATTTAATGTTAATGACAATATTATTATCAAACTAAACACTGTTTCAATACGAGTACTATGTAGTTTTATATGTATTTATGTAGGTATGTACGAATATCTATGTATGTACTTTAGTAGGTTAGTATGGTGGTAGGTGGTGTATTATACGAGTATATGGAATGTACGTGGTGTTAGACGCACGTTTTTTTTCTGGGTTGTTTGTTTAATAAGTAAATAAGTATAAAAAATCCAAATGTTTACGTTTATATCAAATAACTGATCTACAAACACATTAATCGATAATAATATTGAAGTATGTATGTAAGTAATTAAATCATATATACTTTGTAATAAATTTATATATATATATAAGTATACGCATATTAAAAGCTTACCAAATGGAATTCCAATAAATCAAAAGAAAATCAACTCAAATCAAACTCAATTCAATACAACTGAAATCATAACGAACGAAACCAAAGGACTTGTTAGTGTTGCTTCAAATCAAACGCTACAGAAGTGAAAACGAAAAACTAAGAACGGAAAACCAAAACCGAAACAGAAACTGAAACTTAAACAGGAACTCAAGGCAACTGAAACGAAATGTGTCCTCTGATTGAAAGCATTGAATCCAGGGTGTTCAAATTTATGTTTAGTTTGTTTAACTTTTTAAATATTTTCCTTTAAAAATTTGTTCTACTTCGTTTGATACTTTTTTATGTTTTTCTGTGTTTTTGTTTTTACTTTGTAACATTTTTCTATTAAATTAAATTTTAAAGATTTCTATCGTTTCTTGTTTTTTTATTTTTGTTTGTTTTTGTTCTTGACATCCGTTATCCTTCACCGGAAGTGAGGAAGGGACAGTGTGCTTGGGTTTGGGATGCATTCAACACATCTCCGATCCGAAGAAGAAGATTAATTATAAATATATATGTATATATGTGGTATGTGGTCTAGTATACATATATAGTTATAGACAGAGTGTGAGTGTGTGTGTTTGCGTGTATATATGTGTGTGTGTCTGTGTGTGAAAGAGAGAGGATATTGAATGCGGAACATATTTATACCGGAGTTTTTGGTAATTTCCGTCGTGTCGGTGACGCCGGTGATTTGTCTGTGGTAGTTTCGGGGTCTGTTGATTTTTTTGCAAATATTGGTTGAATTTCGGAATTGTTTGATTTTTTTGGGGGTAAAATTTCATAATGTTTTTTTTTTTCATTGTTGTTTTTTGTAGCGTGAGCAAAATGTTAAGACAAAAACCAACCAATAACGGAAAAAAGAAAAAGAAGAAGAAAAGAGAAAAATCAGGTAAGTTTTTGGTTTGTTCTTTCAAATGTTTTGATCGAAATTAAACAAAATATATTAAACAACAAAAACGTAATTTTTTTATTTTTTTTCTTTCACAACATAAAATTTCAAATAATTGGATTTCAGTTACATGAAATGTCTTATGTACAAGGACACCAAGACATTTATGTGCAAATACCAAATACCACAACATTTAGATATTTTACTCAAAACTAAAAAGTACAAAGAAAGGAAAACGAATACGATTTTGGTGTACAATGAGATTGAGATGACTTACCCGCTATAAGACCCAAACCTACGGGGCCATCGCCCGAACGCCGTGGCCCTCTTTCACTGCCGCCACTGTTGCCGGGTGGCAGATTCTCATCGAACAGATCACACATTCGAAAATCGGTGGCATGTTCCACCAACAGCTCGACAATATCACCAGTTCGGTCCATAATACTGCAGACTTCTTCGAAACTGCGATCGATCAGTGACATGCCGTTCCATTCCAAAATCTGTTAAATTTGAAGAGGTCAACAAACGCATTAATATTTAAGAAATGTGTTCACAGCACAGGTCTGTAAAGCTTAAACAAATGGCTGACAAGTTTTCTAGGACAGAAATCGAGATAATTACAATGTTGGACTACTTAGGATTCTGGCCATTACATTTGGTATTATTGGGATGTCAACAATTTTATTAAAAATTTAAAATAAGTCGATTATCTATACATATAAAAATCAATGTGTGTCTGTATATTCCGCATAGGACGCCAAACCGTGGACCAATTCGCCTGAAAATTTTACTATAGCTAACTAGTGGACAGATGATGGTTCTTGGATATACTGGGTTATGATATTTCCCACACAAACACAACACAAAGTAGGGGAATAGGGAAGAATGGTCCCGTGCAACACCGGGTACAAAATACTAGTACAAAATAAAATTCAAGTGTAATGAAAGAGTGAAAAAAGTATAAAATATAAAATGAACTAGAAACTGGCTAGAAAAATATTTGAAAATGTTCGCTCGCAGCCACCTTCATTTTAAATGTGCAACCGCAGTATATTTCCCTGAAAGTTTCATGCCTAAAAAGTTGCAAAATTTTTTTATTTTATTACGGGAAAATATTTAAAAAATCTATCTCATCCACTCAAAATTTCTAAAGAGAAAAATGTCCATAAAGTAACAAATGTTTTTTAGTTTGTTTTTTAATTTGCTAAAATGTTATTAGCAAATTTCTATTAAAATTTAAAGATATGTCTTAAAAATATTAATAGAATATAGACTAAAACTAAAACTAACCGTCAGTTATTATGTCAAATTTTATGTAGTGTAGTCAGACTTCAGTCGAATTTAACAAATATGGCAAAACATGATGAACATATTTGCATATTTTACTCCTACATGTGAGAGCTAATTCACAAACAAAATCGGCATGGTACTATCTCATTGTAGCTGCGCCTAGGGAAAAATATAAAATCATTTTAATCAAGTAGAATCTTATGTAAACAATTTGGAATTTGATCAACTTCTGATGTAAAATGTGGGTTCTAAAACGGAAATACTAAAAAATGGGTCCCTTTTTAAAGGGACTACACCAAAAAGGGTGGTTAAATTTTAAGGGCCGATGTTGATTTTGAATAAAACACAAATTATTTAGGAAATTATTGTCATTTCTTTTTATTATTGGTATGCACTATGGTCCCAAACCCATATTTTTTGGCAGAAATTAAAAAAAAATTGGAAATTGTTAAATGTGTATATATTTGCTTAATGGCAACACTCCAAGCTATCAAGAAAATGTATAGGAGAAAAGTAGGTGGCAACACCGCAATCATGAGAGGCATTTAAATTTTGCCGTTAAAAAAAGTGGGATTAATTCGGGATTAAAACAGTTATACAAAATACTTCAAATTAAGGCGTAAAAAGAAAATAATGAAGTGACTATATTATTGAAATTGAAAGCTGGCGTAAGTAGTTGAAAAGTTATATTTGACATTTTGTGATTACTGTAGAGTTGTCAGTATTCGTAAGTGTTGTAATTTTGTGATTCGTATTGAGCATAACCTAAAAATGTCGTGGACCAAAAGTCTCCAAGTGTAAATGTGAAATTGTTCGTCTGAGTGTGTAGTTTATGGTAGATTTAATATCTCGTCAGCATTTTTCGGCAAAGTCCTGCAATTGCCACTTTATTTTAGCACAATTTCGATTAGCCATAGTACACATATTTGATCATATCTCTGAATCAGATTTGTGTATGAGACCCATCAACATCTCATTTTAAGGGTATTGTAAGTACATTTAACGTCATTCACTTTTCTGTACATACTATGTAGACATTTTATATTATGTCCTGAAATAATTATTTAAATTGCAGTGTCAAGTAGAATATTTGTCTGTTATATTTTGCTCTTGTAATAATGTTCAGAAAAGCATTGTTCGTCAAAGCGAAATAAGTTTCATTATTTTAAGCTTTCATAAAATTTTGTTTTTGGCCACCCTGCACTAATACAGAGTGATAATTATGGAGGCTATATATTAAGTTTATATGGGAGGTGATAGTTGGTGTGGTCCGATCGGCCCAATTTTATTTTTTATTTTTTAAGTGTCTATGTCTAGCAAATGTGCAAAATTACAATATTGTATATTTATTATTCGACTTTATGCCATAAAAAATGGATTTGGGACCAGTGTGGTATGGTTCAATTATGTATGGAACAAAATATCGGCCAACTGGCCGCAGCGACCTCGGCGACACACCTCCATCCGATGGTCCAAATTTTCGATGACGCTGAGGCATAATTGAGGTTCTATGTTACTAATGTGCTGAATTATCTCATCCTTTAGCTCTTGAATTGTTGCTGGCTCATCGACGTACACCTTTTCTTTCAAATAACCCCAAAGAAAGAAGTCCAACGACGTCAAATCACATGATCTTGGCGGCCAATTGACATCGCCACCACGTTAGATAAAACGGCCATTGAATTTGTCGCGCAAAAGAGCCATTGTTTCGTTAGCTGTGTGGCAAGTGGCACCGTCCTGTTGAAACATTAAACATATCGTCCACATCCATATCTTCCAATTCGGGCCATAAAAAGTTCGTTATCATCTCACGAGAGCGAAAACCATTCACAGTTACTTGCTGACCGGCCTCATTTTGGAAAAATACAGGCCGATGATGTCGCCAGCCCATAAACCGCACCAAACAGTCACTCTTTGTGGGTGCATTGGTTTTTCGACAATCACTCTTGGATTATCATTCGCCCAAATGCGACAATTTGGCTTATTGACGAATCCACTGAGGTGAAAATGAGCCTCATCACTGAAGATGAGTTTCTTCGAAAGTTGATCATCCACTGTTGCCATTTCTTGCCACCATTCTGACCATTGACGACGTTTGGAATGGTCAAGAGGCTTTAGTTATTGAGTCAATTGTACCTTGTAAGCGTGTAAATGCAAGTCATTATGCATAATGTTCATAAACGACGAGCGTGAGACGTGCAATTGATGGGCACTGAGGTGGGCGGCTCTTTAGCCACACTATCCGGAACAGCAGCAATATTTTCTGCAGTACGAGTTGTACGAGCTTTCAATAGCGTTTTCACATTTACTACAGACCCAGTTTTCCAATTGTACGAACATTTGGACGATTAAATTGACCAAAAAAATCACGAAGTTCACGATATGCATTTTGATTTTCATAATAAGCCTGAATAACTTTAACGCGTTGCTCGATTGTGTATCTTTCCATAGTTCAAATTGAGTTAGTCTGAAATTGAGAAATATCAAAGGAAATGCAGAAAAAACTTGACGTTTAGCTGTGGTTCACATTCAACAATTAACCACCCTTTAGATCACTTTCACAGTAGATATTCTTCGTTGAAATATAACATGATCTGCAAAATTGTATAAAAACCTATATAATATGTGGGTTTTAGTGCGATCATAGTATTAACTGGGGCCCGTTTGTATGGGGGCTAAACCAAAAAATGGGCCCATATAGTTGACTTTCGTAGTATGTGTTTTTAGTTGAAAAATAACATGATGTTTGAAATTTCATCAAGATCCGATGTAAAATGCGTATCTTAGAGCAGTAATAGTGCAAATCTACATTTGTATGGGGGATATATAAAAACATGGTACCATATAGCCTAATTTTCAATCAGCTGTTTCTAGTTCAAATATAACATGCTTCTGAAAATTTTGTCACGATCCCATGTAAGATGTGAGTGTCTGTGTGAGCGATAATAGTGTAAACTAAGGGCCCATTTGTATGGGGCTATACGAAAACATGGACATGGACTTTTATAGTAAGTGTTTTTAGTGGAAATATAACATGATGTGGGAAATTTGATCAAGATCCGATGTTAAATGTGCTTTTTAGAACAGTAATTGTATAAATCGGAGGCTATATAAAAACACTTTAGCTGTTTCTTGTTAAAATATATCATGATGTTGGAAATTTGATCAAGATTTTCGGGAAAAATATATTTTATGGGCCTTTCTATTTATATACACATTTCATTTCTCTTATGTTATGTTATGTTTATGGCTTACTTTCATATCCTAAAAACTGCATAGCATAGAACTGAACGTTAGTTATAACGAATAAATCTATATTTTATAAAACTTGAGATTCAACATAATTATGTTGTATACTAATTATTAATTTGTTGACCCTCTTTTCAACAGGACTTTGCCCCTTTTAAAGGATGCAAGTCCTTTAAAAGAAATATAGATTCATTGTTACAATTATGAGAGAACTCTATGGACACAGAGTGGGATCTACTAAATGAAATTAAACGAAATCTCTCGAATTTCACGATTCCAGTTCAATCACTCCTCGTGGTAAAATTTGCATCCCCCTTTGGCCCCCCCCACTACAGTAACGGAGCTGTCAATTATATGATTCTAGCTACATCAGTTTGGTCAAAATGATGCCTCCATTTATTTCCCTTTGTCACTTTAGGTAAAATTTTCGGAAAATCATTTCTTAGTATGGGTCTCCATTAAAATTCCAACATACATTCCAAATTATTATCGTGGATAACATAGTCTGGCGAATGTTATTTGTATCATTCTTGAATATCTACAACTCTTCAATGAACATTTGGACAATTGGATTTAAAAAGATGCTAAAGTTTCAATTTCATTGCCCACATACAGTTGGATATAAACACTCGTGCGTCCATACATATGTATGTATGTAGATTAATAAAGTTGTATCCCCCAGAAATTGCCACTCAACATTCGTGTTTAAATATTTTGGTATTAGCATATGAATAAATTTAGTTATTATACGTGTGTGCGTTTTCTCTTTCCTGAATCAAACCCACTACATATGTATGTACGTTAGGGTGGAGTGAATATACAAAATTAATAAATTTGATTTAGGCGCTTTGTGATGCCCAGAGGCATTGTGAAATTTCAGTAGTATTTTGGTAATTGGTCTCAATATTAAATATTCTTTTGGTTCCGAGAAATATCCAGCATTTTTTGAAAAATATGCTTTTTTAAAAGCTATAGGAAAGTTTTTCAAAAATAATTTTTGGCATTTCCACGTTTTTGAGTAACAGAGGCCCAATTGTTGCCACTGGCCGATACAGCTGCGATATTTTCTTCAGTTCGCACTCTAAGTAAGCGTGTTGGTTTTTTAATGTCCATCAATGTACATTTGGTGCGAAATTTAGTCACAATAGCCCGAATAGCCGCTACATTGGGTCGATTAAACTGACCATAAAATGGAAGCGCGCAATGAACTTTCTTAACAGAGCACACATTTTGATAATAAAATTCAATAATTTGCAAGCGTTGTTCGTTTGTAAGACGATTCATGGTTAAATTATAGACCAAACTGAAGATGTTTGGCAGTGGAACAAAACACGAAACGTGCGTCAGCTGTTTAAATCAGTGTTGCCAAAAAAGCTAAAAAATCACCCTTTAGTTATCGATTCTAGTTGAAATGTATCCCTTCTAGTACCACTTCCACTTTAAATGTGCAAATTTCGAAAAACCCATTTATGTTGCGCATCAACGTATTCAGAGTAATCTGTGTACCGAATATCACGAAGCTAGCTCCAATACTTATGTTGGTACCATTTTTATCCCCTTTTTGTTTCGCTTCCTCCACAAATCCAGTTATGTCGCGCGTCTACGTAGTCAGAGTAATATACACACAGATTTTATCTGCAATACTTTGATTGGTACCATTTTATCCCTATTTGTCCCACTTCCGCCCTAAAAGTTAAATTTTCGAAAGATCTATTATTGCTGCTCTTATTGTGCGTCCCAAGTATAGTTGTTGGAACCATTTTAAACCCGTTTTTGAGACCTACTTTCTACTTAAAAGTTAAAATTTCGAAAAAATACCGCACGTCAACATAGTTTATCACGATTTTAGCGGAAATAGTTAGGTTGGTACCAAATTTATCCCCTTTTGACCAAAGTTGAATTTTCGAAAAATCAATTTATGTTGCTTTTTGCGTAGTCAGCGTTAAATACACACGGTATATAATGAATTTAGCTGCAATACTTAAATCGGTACCATTTTTATCCCTTTTGAGTCCCACTTCCGCCCTATAAGTTTGATTATCGAAAGATCCATTTATGTTGCTTGTCTGTATAATAATGTCTGTAGAATAATGCCCAATAAATTCAATGTTCGAAATATTTAACGATTCTTGCTGGACTTGGACCATTTTTATCCCCTATCGTCTCGCTGCCGTTCAAAAATAGTACCAAAATTCCGAAAATCGCTTTATGTGGCGAGGTAAGGGGTGTGAACACACCTATGGAATTAGGTGTGTTCTTTAGGTTTTGCCATTTAATTAGGAGGAAGGTTTCATGTTTCACGAACCAGGAATTTGAAGACATGGCGGATACATGTTTGTTCTTAGAGCTGAGTCAGACATTCAGTCACGCATGGTATAGGGTTCCTATTGGTACCCGCAGTTGGAGGTATTGGTGATATTCTGAATACTTAATTTTTATGTGACCATTAGTATCATGGACATATAACTCAGAAGACATTTAAAGTTTTATGAAATTGGCAAATTTGATATTTTTGCTAAAATCATTTTTGAAATTTCTCAGGTTTGTTAGTAAACGCTGAAGACCAAGTTCTATTTGAAAAAAAACCGTAGAGTCCTCATCAAGAATATTGTAGAAATCCACTCCACCCTAATCCACGTTTGTTTGTAAACAACATCCCAGTGTTGACAGCAGAAATTTGCTTAATCTGGATTTTGTGGTTTTTGACCATTTTTTTCTTTTTTGATTTTTTCGATGTGTGTGTGTGTGGCCAACAAAATCTATTCTATTTGGTTTTTGTGTCAATCACTTCTAAGTATTCTGTCATATTTCCAAAGTGAGCTCTGCACGTTAAATCCCATGAATTTATAAAACAGATTAAACTGTGTTCAGATTTCATGGCGCTCTCACTCCCACTTCCACTTGGACTCCGTCTATCCTGCTTTTTATGGCTGAGTTTTCATTTTGAAGTTGTGTTCATTTGTTGGCGTACCCTTTTTTATTTGCTTACTTTGAGGGTATTATAGTAAAAATTCAATTGAATTGTAGGTTTTTCATGGGAAAATCCATAAAATGAAGAGCCTGTAAATGTGGCAGTGTGCTCTCGTATGGATGGATGGTTCGGATGGATCTGAAGAAGGAGGTGTAGTAGGGATTTGCAAGAATTTGTAATTAAATATTCATGCTTGCTTGGGAAAAAGTTTTAATGGAAACATTAAACTTTCTTTTTGTGATGCCAGCAACAATGTATTGGGATCATGTGTTAATCGGTAGGTAAGTGGAATCATGAAGCGGAGAAAACCTGTTGAAATTGCCAGAGTTATAAATCCAATGAGACTTGCCTTAAATTTTGAAGTGGTTTTATATTTTTAATTAATTCAAAATTAATAAAAATTAAAACAAATATAATGAATTAACCAAAGATAATGATTTTTTTGGGTAAGCCAATTGCATAGAATTGGCCACTGATAATGATTTTGTTACCTTTTTGGTGGGCATGCCGATTAATTAAAATCTTGGTTGAAATTTAGGAATCTGTTTATTTAGATTTAATTTAGATAGTGCCTATAGCCTTCATTTAATATTTCATGAATCAAAGGTTTCAAATCTAATGAATCTACCAACAAACTTGACAATTGTCATTAGCCAAGTCATATACATGATTCACACCCTCATAAAATATCTTTAAGTCAATTGTGATAAATGATTTCCATCAAAGTGTTGTTAATGCAGCAATTGCCAGAAGCCAATTGAAGTCAGTCGACGAAGGCTTTTTGTTTTGAAAAATTCTACATTTGTCACACTCTGCTGGACAAATGGCTGGACTCCATTTGCATTTGTAGTTTTATTGTTGCATTCAATTCAATTGCATTTGAAATCATAAAATAGACATAAAACTGAACAAGCAGGACAGGCTACGACACCCACACAAAAACACACACAGTATCACTGTATGCGGTGGATTAGGGTGTCCGGTTTCATAAAATTCTAAGCAAAAATTTCAAATTTTATGAAGATGGTACAGTGGTTTCAATTTGAATTTTTAATTAATTCTCTAACTTTTGAACGGAAAGGTTGAAATATGAAATATTGATGAACTATAGAGGGTGGTTAAATTGTAAGGGTCGATGTTGAATGTGAACCACATCTAACCGTCAAGTTTTTTTCAGCATTTCATTTGACATTTCTCAATTTCAGACTAACTCAATTTGAACCATGGAAAGATAAACAATCGAGCAACGCTTTAAAGTTATTCAGGCTTATTATCAAAATGGGCGTTCAAATCAAAATGCATATCGTGCAAAAATTTGAGCAATCCGGGTCTGTAGGAGATGTGAAAACATCAGTGAACCCACAAAGAGTGACTGTTTGGTGCGGTTTATGGGCTGGCGGCATCATCGGGCCGTATTTTTTCCAAACTGAGACCGGTCAGGCAGTTACTGTTAGGGTTTGCATTCTGGGATTTCCCGCGGGAAAAATCCCGGAAATTTGTTTATTTTCAGTTTCCCGTATCCCGGGAAATTTGTGCGGGATTCCCACGGGAATTCAGAAGCCAGTTTTACCTATTTCTCGCATATTTTTTCACCACTTTTTAACAATTAAATTGTCAAAGGTACAAAAAAATTTAAAAAAATATCACTTTTAATTAGATATGTGTCAGCTAGGCGATATTAATCTTCTAACGTAATTCAATATAATTAATATAAACTTAATATAACAGAATAGAACGCTACTATAATGCTATTAATATTTTGAGATAATTCAATTTCAAAATTTTTGATATCTTCATGAAAAAAAGTCTATATATACGGGAAAATGCAAACCCTAGTTACTGTGAATGGTCTTCGCTATTGTGAGATGATAACGAACTTTTTATGGCCCGAATTGGAAGATATGTATGTGGACGATATGTGGTTTAAAATGGACGGTGCCACTTGTCACACAGCTAACGAAACAATGGCTTTCTCATGTGGTGGCGATGTCAATTGGCCGCCAAGATCATGTGATTTGACTCTCTTTGGAGTTATTTGAAAGAAAAGGTGTACGTCGATAAGCCAGCAACAATTCAAGAGCTAAAGGATGAGAAACTCGGCATATTAACGGCGTAGCACCTCAATTATGCCTCAGCATCATCGAATAGAGGTGTGCCGCCGAGGTTGAGACGGTCATTTGGCCGTTATTTTGTTCCATACATAATTGAACCATACCAATGTTATCATAATAAAAAGAAATTACCACAATTTCCTAAATAATTTGTGTTTTATTTAAAATCAACATCGGCCCTTAAAAACTTGTAACAATTTTTGTTAGGCTCGAACAGACAGTCGGACATGGATCGGTATACAGATAGATCGGTATACTTACAATGGGTCTATCTCGCTTCCTTTTGGATGTTACAAACAAATGCACAAAGGCATAATACCCAAGAGGAGTTTATAAATATAGAGCAAAATATTACGCCAGAAATTATACAATTCAAAAGACAAAACTTCCAAAAATGGTCCCATCTCTATTTTTTTGTCCGAAAAGCCGGTAACATTATTTCGCTTGTGCATTTTTTGTTTCTTCCTGTAGGTGCAGAACTCTAGAACTAGACGTGCTAATTATCCTTCCTCATTTTGGTCAACAGACCAAATGACCACCTCCCCGGTATATCGTCTCCAAAATTGTCAACTTTTCAATATAAAGGCTGATTTTTTAAAAGCTATAGGAAAGTTTTTCAAAAAACACATAAAATTCAGAAAAATGCATGAAATCTTTATTTAAATCGATAGTACGGTCCATATAATTTTAGGTTTGAAGATTATTTCATGCAAATGTTGACCTTGACTGCGCCTCAAATGGTCCATCCGCTTAGTACAATTTTGGCATACTCTTTCCAACATTTCGGCCGGTATCTCACGAACAAATGCTTCAATGTTGTCTTCCAATGCGTCAATTGAAGCGGGTTTGTCTGTATAGACGTGAGCTTTAACATAGCCCCACAAAAAATAGTCTAAAGGCGTTAAATCGCACGATCTAGGCGGCCAATTGACCGGTCCCGAACGTGAAATAAAATGTTCACCGAACTCGCCTCTCAATAAGTCCATTGTTGCGCGTGCTGTGTGGCATGTGGCACCGTCTTGTTGAAACCACATGTCATGCAAGTCAACTTTTTTTGCATTTTGGGCAAAAAAAGTTGGATATCACCATTCACAGTTACGTTACGCATCATCTTGAATAAGTACGGTCCAATGATGCCACCAGCCCATAAACCGCACCAAACTGTGACTTTTTCTGGATGCATTGGTAGCTCTCGCAATGCTTTTGGCTGATATTCACTCCAAAATCGACAATTCTGCCTATTTACGTACCCATTGAGCCAAAATGAGTTTCGTCGCTGAACAGAAGAAGCGCGCGATGAACTTTCTTAACAGAGCACGCTTCGTTTGTAAGACGATTCATGGTTAAATTATAGACCAAACTGAAGATGTTTGACAGTGAAACAAAGCACGAAACGTGCGTCAGCTGTTTAAACCAGTGTTGCCAAAAAGATAATAGCTAAAAAATCACCCTATAAAAAAATGTTTATTTTCAAAAATTTGATTTGAACTGGGATATTCAAGACCATGTTGCATCTATATTTTATAGAATGCAAATAACATGGAGATATTTATTACTTGGCTGCACACTGTCATGTGCGAAAGGTTTCCTCAGGCAGCTTCGCAGCGACTTATCAACAACATACCCGACTTTTTTAAGTAAATGATTCTCACACACGAACGAGAAGCACAACTCATTGGCCGAATTTGCGTTTAAAAAATCGCACCAAGTAATAAAGTACACATGTCATTTTACAAGCATCTCATTGAGTTGCCAATGTAAGGTATAGTTACCCAGCAATACTACTGCCGTGCCAATATTCGTGAAAAAAACCCTTATTTCGAAATATATTTCCCCCAATTTGCACATATTGTTGAAAAAAATGCAAAAGATTTTATTCCACTTTTTTTCTACATAATTTTAAAATTTTGGTATCTCAATTTTTGTACATTTTACTCAGTGTTCAATATGAATTTGTTTTTCTAAGAAAGTTTTGGGATTTATTTTCCCAGTCTTAGGAATTATTGGATTTTTGTATGAGTTATCAGAAAAGTGTCCTTCAAGATTACCACAATTGTATATTCTTAAATTATTTTCATTGAGTTCTTAGCAATAGAAAAGTACTTCATGTTTGATATCTTATTTGAAATACTTTTATTACAATCACGAATTCCCCTAGAACACCAAACATTCTCTCCATCGACAGTGGAAACTGTAACAATGTCTAAGGGACACGCGTATGCACATATACCCCCATCGCAACCCCGTGGAACCTTAATAGAAGGGACTGGCATGCAACAAAATGGGGGGGGGGGGGTTGCAGAAATATTTGCAGCTCGGGCAGAAGGCACAACAACTAACAAAGTAAGTAAACATTAAAAATTGCATTTGTATTGTGTAAAAAATGATTCTAACTCAATTACCTTATCGCCTTGCTGTAGACCGTTCTTCTCGGCCGGACCTCCGGGCACTGTCCACACAATATACGCAAATAGTCGACCATCTGCTCCAGTCTTGCCGCCCACGACACGCATACCAAAACCACGCGCTGTTCATCACGAGGGGTGGTGGGGGCGGTGGAGAGCGAAGCATTCAATTTAGTTCGGTGGTTTGTGTCAAGATCATAATGATGTTGTTATTGGCGACGACGACGACGACGATGGCGATGTTGATATCCAACAAGGATCCAGATTGAATCAGGCACAATGAATTGTAATGAACATGGAGGGCAAAAGGAAAAGAAGAAAGATAATAAAATCAATTTAGTATTAAATACAAAAGGCACAATAATATCCAGCTAGCTAGCGGCTAAGGGAAGGGTAAAGCCAGCATTATTCCACGATGATATGATACTGCGCGTATAATAGGATAAGGCTTTTTTATTTATGTATGGCTCAAAAACAATGTATGCAAGTGGCAAAAAATATCATAGCATTCAGCTGGGCCACCCTCCACCCTCTGAGAGTGGTCGTAACATAGTCCCTATAATCCATTTATGTTTCGTTCCGGACAATGAAAAATTCTGGTTTAAATACGTTTAATTTGAAAAATCATATTTTAGTGAGTGCGACAGAAAATCGATGTTTAGCAAAAAAGAAAAAATCGTTATGCTAAAATATATATATAATGGCATCATCATTAACTCAATGATGGTGCCGATATTGAACGAGACTAATCTTTTATTTTATTTTGTGTTGGCACATTGAAAAGAGATTGTTGTTTGACGAACAAAAGATTACATAGCTTTGATTTAAAAAATAGAAACATTTTGCAGTAAAATCTATTTTTTTAAAGATAAAAAAGTAAAAATGCGTTTAGATCGACCGGGCCGAATCTTATATACCCTCCACCATGGAGTGTATTCCACAGTATTATCGGTAGATTAGAGGCTGTCGACATTACATAGAAGTGCACTACCATGCACTATTCATTATTATAATACTAGCAGTACTCGCTGCTTCGCACGCGAAATAGCCAGTTATTTGTTAATTTTATCCGTCTCTGTTTTTGGATAGTATTTATTTAATTTTCTTTTGGTGGATATAGATAAATCTAAAATAGTAATTTGGAAACCTCCTATTAGCTTGCACTCACATGTGTGCTTGTCGATATGCACTATTTTAGCTGAACTACTTCGTATGTATAATTTTTATAATTTTTTTTAAAGACATTTCTACAACCATTTATATCCTCGATCTCATTTTGTAGATTTAGCCAGTCAGTTTATAACTTTCTGCACTTATTTCCCAAAAATTACACATTTTGAAAAATCACTATAGGTAACATGTGTTTTTGCTTCCCCTAAAAATATGTACTTTGTTTTGTAACACATTTATTCCTTGTTGTCCCGTATCCCCCTTTTAAGTACAAATTTTGAAATATCCATTTATATTTTATATGGTCAGAGGAATTTACACACTAAACTTCACGATTCTAGCTGTAATATTCAAATTGGTACCATTTTTATCCCTTTTTGTCCCGCTCGCCCCTTAAAAGTACAAATTTCGAAAAATCCAATTTCACTTCGTTTCTATATGGTCAGAGGAATTTACATACCAAATTTCACGATTCTAGCTGTAATACTTTAGTTGGTACCATTTTTATCCCTTTTTGTCTCGCTCGCCCCCTAAAAATACAAATTTCGAAAAATCCAATTTTGCTTCGTTTCTATACGTTCAGAGGAATTTACATACCAAATTTCACGTTTCCAGCTGTAATACTTTAGTTGGTACCATTTTTATCCCTTTTTGTCCCTCCTACCCCCTAAAAATACAAATTTCGTAAAATCCGATTTTACTTCGTTTCTATATGGTCAGAGTAATTTACATACCAAATTTCACGATTCTAGCTGTAATAATTTAGTTGGTACCATTTTTGCCCCTTTTTGTCCCGCTCGGCCCTTAAAAGTACAAATTTCTAAAAATCCAATTTTACTTCGTTTCTATATGGTCAGAGGAATTTATATACCAAATTTCACGATTCTAGCTGTAATACTTTAGTTGGTACCATTTTTATCCCTTTTTGTCCCGCTCGCCCCCTAAAAATACAAATTTCGAAAAATCCAATTTTACTTCGTTTCTACACATTCAGAGGAATTTACATACCAAATTTCACGATTCTAGCTGTAATACTTTAGTTGGTACCATTTTTATCCCTTTTTGTCCCGCTCGCCCCTTAAAAGTACAAATTTCGAAAAATCCCTATTTGTAGCAAGGAACTTACCGAATTTCATGTTTCTAGCTACTGCCGTTTAGTCAGGACGAAGGTTCGATGTTTATCCCTTTTTGGGCCATTTTACCCCCTAAAAGTACGAATTTCGTAAAACCCTTTCTTAGTCGACGTCTACGTCAATTTGGGAACTACTCTGAAAATTTCATGACCCTGGCTTCAGCCGTTTGGTCTGGGGACTGGTTAACGATAAGTCAGTCAGTCAGTAACGCAACTCTTTTATATACATATATAGATTGATAGTCCCCTTCTATATATAAATATTAATATAATTATTAGTCAAAAACTTCAAAAATGTGCCCTAAATATTATTAGGTAGAACCAATTTCCCTAAAGCTTGATTTTTGATTACATCTACAGCATAAATGTATGTACCATTTTGATAGGAAAAGATGTAATATTGAAGATCCAATATGTTACAGAGTGAGTGGAATGTACACACCTAATTTCAAGATTTCAACTTAAGCGGTTTGGTAGGTACCATTTTTATTCCTCTTTTCCAATTGTACCCCTTAAACGTATGAATTTTGAAAAAATCCTCTATTTTACGTATCTGCGCAATTATATTTCATGTCTCTAGCTATTGTATTATCATTGGTAACATTTTTATCACTTTTGGTCCCATTTCGCCTTCTAAAACGTGTATTTACTCTTTGGTGCTTTGCAAATTTCAAGTGCAGAAATTTACAGAAATCCTTAAATATTCTAAATATTAGGTAGTTATAGTTTTTTTCGTTTGTATTTTTTGTCTGTAATCAATATTTGATTTGAACTGGGATATTGTCCTGGCTCAAGACCACTTTTGCATCTATATTTAATAGAATGCGAATTTATTTACACATATTTATTTTCTACCATTATCATGATTTCGACATTCAAAGATCTTTTCAAGTGACTTCGCAGCGACTTTTCAACATCAAACCTGGCCTTTTTAAGGAAATGATTCTCACAAACGAACGAGAAGCACAACTCACTGGCCGAATTTTCGTTTAAAAAATCGCACCAAGTAATAAAGTACACATGCCATCTTACAAGCATCTCATTGAGTTGCATATATAAGTATGTGTAAAATTCGCAAAACACCTTATATTTCAACTGGAAACACCTGTTGTAAAAATGTGTTAGATCGGTTCAGATTTATATATAGCTCCCATACAAATTCCGTTCCCAATTTGAATTTTTCCGCTCTAGAATCCACATATTTCAACAGATTTTCTTCAAAATTCGCAAACCACCTTATATTTAAACTGGAAACACTTGTGGTAAAAATGTGTTAGATCGGTTCAGATTTATATATAGCTCCCATACAAATTTCGCTCCCAATTTGAATTTTTTATTTATAAAATGTTAATATTTGTATCAGAAAAACTTATTGGTCGAATTATTGAACGTTTGTGTTACGAAGGACCGACAGATTTTGCCTAATAGAATCAGTTGGGTTTAGAGTGGTTAGGCGTATCAACTAATAGTCGGAAATTCGATTTCGACAAAATTTCTTCCCCATTTTCTCCAAAGTCTTCTGATATCATTTTCAAAATTGATCTTTAAATATGCAGAGTTTGAAACTTGAGCCATGATGACCCACTAAATTTACTTGCACTTCAGTTGGACAGTGTAATCAAGTCGGAAACGTCAAAAGGAAAACTTCTGTTGACATTTGCATACTGCTCTCCAGTTCCGACAATATATACATACATAGTTATGTATGCACTCGTAGCAGTCTGCTGCATGTTCCATGTTTGATCGAAGTCCCCCGCCCAGTGTTGTGTACACGAATGAATTCGAGTCATGTTTCCGTTTCCTTGGTTTCGAGTCATGTCGCCGCTGGCCATGTACACAGGCATAGAGTCGTGCATACATCATTACGCTTAAAATTGCCATACAAAATGCAAATGTATGGCAAATTAAGTTCCACTTCCACTGCTCCTCCTCATACTCCTCCTCCTCAACAGCCACACAATTGCTGTGTGGTGGGCCACTCTGCTGAATTTGTGTGCAACCGGAAATTAAAAGGATTCCTACAATGATTAGTGCCTTAAAAGCAATTTAAACAAAGCCGGAGCGGAGCGAAGCGTTGCAATTGCAGCTCCGAAACAAAGACTTTGTGGTTGTCGGAACCTTCGAACGAACAGCCAGCCAGCCAGCTGCAGTCCTATTTGTAGCGGAAATACAGTTTGTATTGATGTTGGCAAATTGTTGTGCAGATTTAAATGAAATTAATTAAAACCAAGCAACCTTCTCTCTATGGCAGGGGTTTTGGCTAAGGACAGCGGAAGAGAAGGGTGTTGACAGGCAACCCTTTTGTCTTTCAAAATGGTCAACTTTGTTTTAATATTCATTGCTTCAATTTGTATATCAAAAAAGAAAAAAAAGACTTTATTGGGAATCATAGAACGGAAGTGTGGAATTAGCTTAACTCGCTCGCTCTCTCTCTCATTCTCTGTCAGTCGCTGTTTGGTCTAAAATAAGTAAACTTCAAAAATGGCAACATCTGCAAATATAATAAACATTTCCTTCCGCCGCCGTCATCATCATCATCTTTTGGGAACACAATGAACGTCAGCTCACGCTTAATGAGAAAAGAAAACTCCTCGTAATGAACACAAATCGAGATAAGAGCGGCACACTTAGGTCCTCCTTTACGGGGGATTGGGGAATGCGGACCAGGAGGAGTGCGGCGCATATTACAAACGCTTGGTAATGTGAAAGTTGCCCGCATCCCTGCTCATGGCTCATGGCCCGCCCCGTACCGTCGTTAGCAAAATTCTTTAAGTTTGCTTAAGAATTTTGTGAATTTTAGTTTAATTTTTGATTAAGGCTTGACATACAGACAGACATACATAAATATATACGTATATTGAGAAAAAAAAACGCAAGAAACTGAAACGAAACTTTTCCATACTTCAGCCGAAAAGAGACAACTAAAGTTAACAACTTTTTTCATTGCGAATAATTATAATTGCATGGCGAACGGAGGATGTCTTAGATAAGAAAATTGCCTTTTTTGATTTTATCTTTGACAAAAACGAAAAGAAAAATACATACAATTTATGTATGTAGGTGGCTATGGATGGATATGCACTGTAATTACAGCATTATGCCTCGTATTATATCTACCAATTACACTAAGCAACAAAGGAGAAAAAAATTTATATCCGAGATCTAAAAATTCCACGTAGAAACAAAGATTGAAATAACAAAGAAAATATGTCCAGTTTATAGAAAATATATGGATAAATATAGAAGCTATGACCCTTAGTTTAGAATTAAGAGAACTTCAGAAATTTACATTAAATTTTACTACATTTTCAACGATAAAACTAAATAATCTTTTTCTTCCACAATCTGTTGGGGAATGAATGCTGAATGCTAGTCAATGCAAACTCAAAAGTAAATCTGAAATATAAGGTACTGGTCTAAAATCAATTTGGCAATGCGGCGCTCAATTAAGAGGCAATGAATGCTCCAGCAAAATCGAAAAAATTCAAAAGATTCAATCCAAGACTCTAAGGTGCAGCTTTATACATTCGAACTCATATCATTGTTATGTTTGTAACAATGTATTGAAATAAATAAGAATACAATATGATTTGATTTCATATTCGGATTCAACACACTGAAGTCTTTCGAAATAGACTACAAACATTCCTGTCCGGCCCTGTCCTGATCCACTGCAACAAATAAATTAGTCATTTTTTAAACATTTTTTAGAGTTTCAGTTTATCGTTCATTCCATATCAAACAGAACGATTTTCGTAAAGAAAATACGACCACTACAATTTTTCGCAGACATACTCTACTGTTAAAAATATTTTACACGTATTTTTGTAAAAAAAACTATAAAACTGACCAAATATGTAGACGACTTATTCGCAATTGTAAAGCGTAGTGAAGTAGAAGCCATACTTAACGCATTAAACTCTTTCAATCGACAAATACAATTTACGATGGAAAAAGAATTGGACAATAAACTACCATATTTGGATTCGGTGATAATTAGACAAGGGAATCTGCTGAAAGTTGACCAAACGGCTTCCGGACTAATTAATTTCTATTCTAAGCACCCAAGACGAACAATCATAAAAACCGCGACGAATTTTATAAACAGGGTCCTACAAACCGGTGATAAGGAATTTCACGAAACAAACAAGTCCAAAATTAGAAATATACTGCGTATGAACGACTTTCCCGAAAAATTAATAAATAATCTAATAGATCGAACGACGGAAGAAAAACTTAACAAAAATGACTAAAGACCAAGCAAAATTTATAAATCCACAACATACATTCCAGGACTATCCGAAAGGCTAAAACATTCTAATATTTACAACAACGAAAAAATTGAGTTGGCATATAAAACACACAGGACCGTCAACCAACTATTTAGTAGGACAAAATCAAGAAGGAGGAGAAACCAAACGTCGTGTACAAGATAAAATGCAATGGTGACAAGTCCGACATATGCCAGAAGGTATATGTCGGCACTACAAAAATAAAGTGAAAACCAGACTTTCATCACATAAAACCGAACACAAATCTCTTGACAAACCCATTGAGCAAAATACTGCCCTTGCAGCCCACTGTACCTTGACGGGACATAAACCAAACTTTAATGACGTCGAAATATTAGCGGAAGAGAATAATTATACAAGGATATACACTTTGGAAATGCTAAATATAATTGACGTCTCCCCTGGAAAAGGGCTTAATTATAAGAGAGACACAGACGGTTGGGCTCAAATATATATGGACACGGTGGAAAAACATAGACGAAAAATTAGACAGTAGTTGACAAAAGCTTGCAGAGAGTGGCAGGAGAATTTCCTATTGTGAAAAACTTTTTTAAAAATGTACATATAAATATTGTGATATTTTTTGATTGTTAATGCTTGTAACTTGTAATTGAATAATTTGTGTTTTTTTTTGTACTAGACCCCTGAAGATGACCAACGGAGTTGGTCGAAATATTGGGAAATAATAAAATAGTAATTTTTGTTTTATTATTTGAAAAAACTGACCTCAAGCCGAACAAAATACAAAACGCAACACATCAAAAGGTCAACCATACATACCACTAACAAAAACTATTTTTTTAAAGATAGGACCATTTGAAATTTAGAAAAATCAAACGTGCCGAGGTATGAACATTGAAAATGATGTAGTGATAAAACGCGTGGGCTCAATTCAAAGAATGGTGGCTTATTTTAAAGGTAGTTACAAGTACTTCTCGCCGTCGTTAATGTCTAGTGACTACTACTAACAACAACTTTGTGTATTTCTGATTTTTCTTCTTTTTTTGTATTTTACACTATGAAAATACCAACCTAAAAATTCAGAAAAAAATAGGCATATTCCCTGATCGATTCTAAACAAACCCTGAAAATTTCAGCTTGGAGAAATAACGGGTTGTATTTAAAAAAAAAAACATTTTCTGAACGATTGTTCATAAAATAACATACACACACACGTAGTTTGTGTATGCTTAGCTAATGGGAGTACACTATTTGTAGTTTTTGGTGTTGGTAAAACTGCAAAAATTAAAAGTTTTATTGATGTCTTGAAGAAATAGAAACACTGGTGTGAACAAAAATTATGTGATACATTTATCATTATTTAGCTCCCGGTAGAATACAGTCGCAATTCCTCGAACTTAGAGAAAAAGACTGTGTTGAAATTGGAAATGAATCTATTCAAAAAAGACTGGCACTGTGCAACTTAATGTTAGTCCATGTATTATTCAAAGAAAAACAACCAGAGGCGAAAATAAAATTTGGTTACATGTATGTATGTATATTGAAATATTTATTATTTTTTCCTGTTTTACACACAAAGAAATAATTGTATCTCCCTGAATAAATGTATCACATAATTTTTGTTCTTATTTCTTCAAGACATCAATAAAACTTTTAATTTTCGCAGATTTACCAACACCACAAACTATTTTTGCGCTAGATACTCGCGTTAGCTAAGCATACACAAACTACGTGTGTATGTAATTTTAAAAACAATCGTTCAGAAAATACTATTTTCGGGCGACTACTTTAGTAAATGTTTTTTTTTAAATACAACCCGTTCCAAGCTGAAATTTTCTGGATTTGTTGAGAATCGATCAGGGAATATGCCTATATTTTTCCTGAATTTTTAGGTTGGTGTTTTCATAGTGAAAATTACAAAAGAAGAAGAAAAATCAGAAATACACAAAATTTTTGTCAGTAGCAGTCAATAGCCAAGTATGTCGGCGAAATGTAATTGTAAATACCTTTAAAATAAGTCATCATTCTTTGAATTGTGGCCATGTGTTTTCTCACTACCTCGGCATACCTTGATTTTCGTAATTTTCAATTGGCCAGATATTTTGAAAAAAAATTTCGTTTTTTTTTCGTCTTCTACGAATCAAATATTTTATAAAGTTTAGTTATCGTACAAAGTTTCAACGAATTCGGAAATGGTGATTTTAAAAAGGTGTTCGGTTTGACATGGAATGATCGATATAGGTCTATCAAACCCCGTTATTACTTTTTTCCTACACTTATTTTTTGTCCTAAAATTACCTCAATAACTATAACGTTGCCTGGCTTAAATAGATAATCATTTTGAAAAACATTTTTAGTTTCTAAACCTATGCTCATTCCACTCTTAATTTTTGATATTTTTAGAGAATGAAATAAGCTAAAATACACATGAAATAATGGAATTAAAGATATGTTTATTAGATATTCAAGTATTAAGATTATTTAAAATTTTTTAGTCCTTGGAGGCGAAAAAATTTCATATGATACCAATTTCGTTAAAATCGGGTGTCGCGATCCAGAGATATGATATTGTTAAGGATGCAAACTCTTCATCAATTTTGGACCACTTTAAAATTGAAACCAACTCCTACTTTTAGTTACGGTAAACGCTATACGACTAGTAAAGGGTCCGCCATCTAACGTTTTTTTTAACTAGTGCTTATTTCGTGAATGGTAACACTTAGCTCATGTCTGATTTGACAGATAATTAGTTGTATCCTTCCGCTGAACGAATATGGTTGTGTACACGCTTGAACAACGCTGGGAAATATTGCGACATTACTTTTACAATTTTGCCCAAAAAATCATCTTTTCAGATGAAGCTCATTTTGATCTTGGCGGGTATGTAAACAAGCAAAATTGTCGCATTTGGGGCACAGACAACCCGTACGCATACATTGAAAAGCCGATACACCCAAAACGTGCCACTGTTTGGTGCGGATTTTGGTCCAGAGGCATAATTGGGCCATTTTTCTTCGAAAATGAGCGAGGAGTGGCCGTTACAGTCAATGGCGATCGTTATCGGGCCATGTTGAACGAATTTTTGTTCACAAAAATTGAAGAGGAGGATATTGGCGACATTTGGTTCCAACAGGACGGCGCTACGTGCCACACAGCCGAAGCTACACTCGATGTTTTGCGCCCTGTTTTTGAAGATCGCATTATCAGCCGCAGAGCTGATGTCGTTTGGCCACCTTGGAGCTGTGATTTGACACCGTTCTACTATTATTTGTGGGACAATTGACGCTTTATAGGACAATATTCGTGAAGCCATTGGTGAAATACAGCTGCACACAATCGATAATGTTCTTAAAAATTGGACCGATCGTGTAGGCTACGGTATGGCCAGCCGTGGCAGCCATTTGAATGAAATTATTTTCCATTAATAACCGGAAGGATTGTACTTTCAAACAAAAAAAGACATTTGAGAAAATATTCAGTAGTTTTTTTATAGCATTTTCAAAAAAAAAAAAAGTTATTTGACGTTATTTTAGAATCTATGTGCCAGATTTCATAAAAATTCAAATCTATGATTTTTACGTCGTTTTCTGATGGAATTACCCGTAACATAATGGTTTCCGAGATTTATTAAATTTATTTTATGTATCAGGCACAACCGGCCCTCTTCGGGAAACCGGTGTTTTAAAATATGAAAAACAGGCTAAACCAGTTTATTTATTTAAAGCTAAAATTTAACATTTTCTATTATTTTTATACTTTTTCAGATTATTGAACACAAAAACAGTAAATCATAAGAATTCAAATACTATTTACTTATTTTAAATGAAAATTCACTTAAATCGCCGATCTTGTTTATTTAAATCAACAAATGATTGTGAAGTTTGTTTTGATATTTCTTTTGGACACCGCAAGAAATACGTTAGTGAATGCTATACTATCTTATAAAAAATTTGCACAAACAAGTATAAAAATATGCTTTATGTCTCACTCGGCGATGATGTCAGAGTTCAATATGAGACATAAATAAATCTATATATATAACAATGAATCTGTGTTTGTTTGTTCTTTATAGCCGCCTAAACTACTGGACCGGTTTTCTTGAAATTTTCACAGCGTGGTGAAAATAGACTATATTAGTTTTTGATATTTTCAGTAGGCGTGGCACATCCCACACAAATTGGGGATTTATTAGTGTCTAAACTCATGTTTAGACAATAAATTATTTTTTGGTCTAAACGATTGAACTATTTTTAATATTTGAATTATTTTCCGTTACAAACCCCTTATTGTGAATTGTTTTTTAACTTAACGTAAATAACGATTACTTTAAATTGTAACCTTTAGATACATAGATAAAAAATGAATTTTGAACCTGATTGTCTTTTGTTTTATTTCCTCCCCCATTTATCCCGCATATAATATCTCAATATTTGAGAATTATATGACAAAAGACAACTAACTCAATTTTCTTCAGCTCCTTCTCCTCACGAAGTTTTATTGCCCACCAGTTCAACAATCGCAACAACAAACTATACAGTCCACTATCATCATTCCCAGCAGCTTGTGACGTAACAACAAATAGTCACAAAAGAAACAAAACGGGTGTCAGCAGCAGCGATCATCATCGACTCAAGTCGCTCTCTTCTTCCATTACACGCTCAGTGACGGGTTCCCATCATCCCCGCTCCCACAGCAAGCACTCCAACATCCCTTTGGCCAACATACTCGCTGCCTAAGACCCCCTATTTTGTTCAATTAGTTTTTTCTAAATTATCATATTCTGAGTACTGTTGCAGCGAGAGTCTTGAATTTTTGTGAAAGTTCACTAACCGTTAATCTGCACTGATGTGCAAAGTGGGCGTGGCACCTCCCATACGAAGTTGAAACCTCTTATTGAATATTGTCAGTTCTATGACGCCTACAGTGCTGAAATTTTGTGTAAGTGCATCTAGCATCTATGAGCGTAGTTGTGCCAAAAGCGGGCAGTATTGGAAAAGTGGTCGTGGTATCTCCCATAGGAAGTTAAAACATATTATCGAATATATTCAGTTCTATGACAGCTACAATACTGAAATTTTCTGTGAGTGCATTTGGCATCAATGTGCGTAATTGTGCCAACAATGGGTGGTATTGGGAAAGTGGGCGGTAAACTTCCCATACGAATTTAAAACCTATTATCGAATATAGACACCTAGAGTACAGAAATTTTGTGTGAGTAGATCCAATGTAAATGGCTGTGCAAAGATGGGCAGAAAGTGGGTGTGTCCCTTCCCATACGAAATTAAAACATGTTTTTGAGTATATTCGACACCGAGACTGCTAAATTGTTCTGTGAGTTAATTTAGTTGTAACCTGCTTAGACAGTACACAAATGGACAATACAAAGATGGGGTAATATTGATTTGAATTTTGTAAAACTACACGGTTTCTTTGGAATTTCTTAGCACAATAGTAAAGAAATATTTGCAAAAAAAGAAATATCCATTCGTCAAATGCCGACTTAAGTCAAGAAAACGGAAATTGTATAAATTTGTTTAGTTTTTGTGTTGTTTGCTTAGTGAACGATTTGATTCTATGTGTTTTGAATGTAGTATATTCGAATTCCAGCTATTCGATTAAGTAATTTCTTCTTACGAATGGAGTTTTTTGTTTTGATAATTCTTTTTTTACATTTCTTCCTTTATTCGCCGTTCTGTTCTTCAATGTTCTCCATGCAACATTTTTTTAGTATCTCGGGGAAGTACCTTAATTATAATTGGTACATATATTACCCATCACGAGAAAAACAAATATGAATGCTGATTTTAATTTTACTGTTTGTTTTTTTGTCTTGCGAAGCGGGCGGGGGTTCAGCTAGTGACATATAAATATAAAGAAACGAAGAACAAATCTTATTTTTAAAATTGTTATGTTTATTTTTTAATTAAAAATTTAAATTAAATTAAATTTTCCCCTTAACATGCATTGTCGTAGCAGTATTTAACAAAAATACGCATTCAAATAACATTTTAAGATTTATTGTACATGTAATTCAAAATATCACGAACACTAAAAAATTACACATTGTTTTTACAAAATATAAGTTGTATACAATATTAACGATTATAATAATATTTTTTCCGAAATATCTATTATATTTCGTATGTTTTCTAACCTATCGTATTTATATGGTTATTTTCGAAAAGATTCCCTATATTTATAAACTAGTAAATAGTGATATTCTGCTTACATTAATCCACTGCAAGCCAATTGAAATAATTGAATATATTAACACAATACCTTTAGAAAGAAAGTTATTATATGTAACTTTTTGTTACTTGAAAAATATTTTTTATTATAGTCATATTGTCAGGAGCTAATAGAAATTGAAGTTCCGTCAGTCTGAATGGTTTTTAAATCCACAACGGTCATTCTGTATATTATTTTTATATTTTAATTAAAATCAGTAATTTTTAGCAGACTGCAAACTCTTCAGCAGTTTGAATGCTGATGCAAAACTGCAGATAAACTGTTGTTATGGCAGAAGACCTGCTTTAATAGCAGAAAAATGCCTGATGATAGGTAGCAAACAATCTCTGTTGTTAATAACAGACATTTTTCTTTTGTGTATCATATAACTGATGCAGAGATATAATTAGCACATATAACAATTTTTTATTTAAAAACAATGGTTTTTTCCTGATACCGGTTACCACTTAAAATTCAACTTTTTGCCGGATTAAATTAACATTAAAGCATGTGTTCTCGTTACACTTGAATTATGGATAATTTGAAATTTGTTAACTCAGCTGTCGTTGTCTGACATTGTCAGTGTTTGTAAATGTCAATAATTAATTAACACTAATTAGCTAATGCAATTTATGTATGTGTGCATAAATTCCTTCATGAATGGACATATCGAATTCATGAGAATTCATTAAACTTCAAACCTCAAGGATCTTCACACACCATTAATTATCTACAGAAGACACACCCCCACCAGTGTCGGCCAGTGTCGTTTCCTATCGATGCATTGCAGTGTAACTACTTTAATGGCCACACAGTTGCAAATGTCCTTCACACTTTTGTAATAAAAATAAAAGAAAAAAACTTTTCTCTCACCTCCTACGGTGTGTGACACACAGTGTCGTAATGTTGTGTACGAGTATCAATGGAACGTGTCCTGGTAAATTTGCAGAGCCTGAGAAATGCAGGTGTTGCCATTTCAATAACTTTACATTACTATCTGACAAAGCACACACCAATACAGGCGTAGTCACACACACACACACTTTTGTATACCTTAACAAAATATATATAGAAATTATACGAGGGAGGTTGGGAAAAGGTACAATATTTGCACTTGATGTCGAGTACATTAATACAATGCCAGATTTGCATAAACCCAAAATAAGTTTAGTTCTATCAATGCTTAGGTCCTTTGTTAATGACAAGTTTCATTAATACAATGAAGTCAGTCCTACCAGAGCCTAGCTAATCCCCATAATTTAGACATTTCGCCGTATATAAGGGTTGGGATTGGCAGATTTTCTCTTACGAAAATGCGGGGAAATAATTGTGGGCTCCTATTTCCTGGTTAAGTCAATTTCAAACCTCATTATTTTCTTTCTTTCCCTTCCACCCTCGTTCTTTTGAATGTTTGTACATAATTGTTGTTACAGTGTCATCTGTTGTTGCAGTAAATATAACGAGTACCTTTGAATTGCAATCGATATTTACCCTATTGTCAGAATATGGTTATTTGGATAGTTAGAATGTAGAAGTACTAGAGACAGAGTGAGAGCGAGGAGAAAAGTTACCATGGTGACTTTGTAGCTAACTGTGGAAAGTGAAAAGTTAACTACATGCTGTTGCTGCATTTCAATTAATTAAATTCTGCAGATTGAAATTTGCAGTTAAATTCATTTCAGGCAATTGCCAACATACGTGTGTTGGTGGGCTGGTTGGATGCATCGCATACGTTGTGTGTTGTTTGTGGCATTCCATGGAACACCTTGGCAAACTTTTCATGGAGACACTTCTTTAGTTGGTTTTTAAGCTTTTGTTGACTTTTATGCTGTTTTGCACAAATATTTGCATTGCAATGTTTGTGTGTGCGTGCTAAGATTTAAAATCTAGTTAAACAGAGTAAAGATGTTCTAGGGAATCTTTTAAATGATATTATGGGCGTAGATATGTGTAAACACACAGAAAGGTGTACTAAATTCGAATAAAAATTAACTTAAATTAAGGAAATTTGTTTGGCACCCAGTGTGCTTTTACTCATTTTAAGTTTAATTTTTAATTGTGATTGTGATGTGATATGTACTTACTCAAAATGAGTTTCATTATACACTCCACGAGAGTATTATGTCTTTGTGCATTTGTTTGTAACACCCAAAAGGAAACGAGTTAGACCCACCGTTTATTATACAAATCGGCTTAGAATCACTTTCTGAGTCGATTTAGCACATATAGTACCCGATTTTTTTTTCAAATTTGTCTTAGCACCTTATAATCTAACTAGAAATACATGTGGCGAAAACGGGTTAAATCGGTTCAGATTTAGATATAGCCCCCATACAAATGTCGCTCCCGATTTAACTTTTTCCGCTTTAGAAACCACATATTGTACCCGATTTTCTTTACATTTGGCACAACATCTTATAATTCAACTAAAAACACCCATGGTGAACGTGGGTAAGATCGGATCAGATTTAGATATAATTTTGTTTATATATATAGAAATGTTGCTCCCAAATGTTAAACCGATTTTGGCCAAACTTTACATATTATATTTCATCTATAAACTGACATAGTGAATGCGGGTCACATGGTTCCATGTTTCAATATACTCCCATGCATATGTCCTTTCCAATTTAAAATTTTTTGTCAAACACATACATTTACAGGATACAAAAATCCTTCCCGATTTCACTTTTTTACAGAATTGAATTATAATAGGATAGCAAGTGGAGTGTATCATATAGTCGGCTCCGTCCGACTTTAGCCTTGCCTTACTTGTTTTAACTACAAATGTAGTTGGATTGACTACATTTCTCAGAATCCATTTTTGTTTGTTCCAGTATCATTTTTTTTCAGTGAAAAATTTAAAATTGAAATACACTGAAAAACTATATCCACAGAACTTTCGTAACTTCGGAATTATTTTAAACTGACAAATGTTTGTATCTTTTGAAGAAGTATACAACTTTAGACCAATTTCTCTCACATGCTACAGTACACAGTCAGAGAAGCTGCATAGCGTTGATCCCAGTCAGAGTACACACCGAGTTTTTATGATATTGCACTGACCCTAAAATTATGAATATCGAAAGAGCTCTATATGCTTCGCGTCTACTCAGTCAAAGCGTTCTAATCTAGTATATTATTTACCTAAGCTAAAGACCTTTGATTGGGCTATTTATATTCACTTGTGTCGCATTTACGCCATAAAAGTGCAAATTTCTAAAAATTCCTATATTTTGCACGTCTACCCTTTCCTTTTATTTTTCCCCATTTATTTCCCCATTTATTTTTCCTAAAAAGAACGAATTTCGACAAATCACTTTATTTCGGTTTCTACGCAATATACACACACTGAATTCCATGCTGACATATGTACCGTTTTATCTCTTTTTGCAACATTTCCTCACATAAAAGAATGAATCAGACTATGGCCTGCATTCACTTTAAACTTATCACATATAGGGTCCGCCATCTAACGTTTTTTTTTCAACTATTCAAACGTTGGACTATTATTTGTGGGGTACCCTCAGCAGTCATTTGAATGAAATTATTTTCCATTATTAACCGGAAGGATTGTACTTTCTAATAAAAAAAGAAATTTGAGAAAATATTCAGTAGTTTTTTTTATAGCATTTTCAAAAAAAGTTATTTGTTGAAATATGTGGTTTCTAGAGCGGAAAAAGTAAATCATAGAAGACATTGGTATGGGGTCCGCCATCTAACGTTTTTTTTTTTCAACTATTCAACCGTTGGACTATTATTTGTGGGGTGCCCGAGGCAGCAATTTGAATGAAATTATTTTCCATTATTAACCGGAGTGATTGTACTTTCCAATAAAAAAAGAAATTTGAGAAAATATTCAGTATTTTTTTATAGCATTTTCAAAAAAAGTTATTTGGCGGACCCTATATGAAGCAAATTTAGGGTGGGCCATGTAACATTTTAAATTTGAACTACCGATTAATCTGACTTCGAAAGGTAGAATTATTATTAGTTAGTTTTTATTTTCAGGTTTATGTTTGACATTTGCAAAATGGGACGTTATACGCTCGAAAAAAATATTAAAAACTTGCTTCCAATGTAGTGAGTCTTTAACGCAAACTGTAAGTGAAGATCATTTTCATCTCGATGGCCATGTCAATAAGTAAAATTGTCGCATATGGGATTCAGGGAACCCATACGTGGCTACTGAGAAGCCAATACATCCACACCGAGTCACTGTTTGGTGTGGATTTTGGGCTGGCGGCATCATTGGGTCATGTACTGAAAATTAGGTTGATCGGATGAGGTACTGCCAGCCAGCCAGCCGTGGTAGTCATTTGAATGATATTGTGTTCCATTATTAAAAGACAAAGTTCTACCTTTCCAATAAAACGAGAAAAACAGTACTTTTTATATCCGATTCTATTATTATTATTATTATATTATATTTATTGTTATATATTTATATTATTATTATTAAATATTATTGTGGGTATTTTTTGTCTTTTTGGGGAAACATTTTCTCTCTGAACCGATTTAGCCTATTTGCAATTGCAATTAGTATATTTTTTATTTATTTATTATGAATTACAATACAAAGTAAATTTATATTCTAATTTAGGGTCCAGGGATTGAGCCGGGGTGACTAAGACCATTGTAGCTAGTTATTACAGACACAGACCAGAGCCTCTGATGGGAATCGAACCCACGACCCCCACGTTGATAGCCGAGCACGCTACCAACTCGACTACCGGGGCGCTCCGCAATTAGTATATAAATATACTGTTTGAATAACCATACCACTTGTGTAAAGTATCTTGTTCATTTGTGTCATTAAGGAACAGTCGATTTAAAGCTTTAATTCTGCATTGTATTAGTGCTGGGCAGGAACATTTGAATTATTTCCAATTAGCCAGTGGCCACTTAGCACCGCGAATTTAACTGATCAGAAACTTTGTTCGTTCACTGTGGCCAGGTACTTTTGGATATTCGACATTATCTTATCCAGTTAGTGATTAAAGATATCCTTTTTAACGACGATGCGACTGACGCCATCTTGTGGTCGTTAGAAGAGGATCCTGCTCTAGCTAGTTCGTCTAATTTTTCATTCTCCTCAAGTCCCCTTTGACCTGGGATCCAGGTGAGAACTACTCTTGACACACGACCAAGCTTAGCAAGTTCTTCCTAGCAGTTTTTCACAAGCCGCTTGACTATCGACTTCCACAGATTGAGGGGCGGACGGACAGACGAAAATGGATAAATCGTCTTAGAATTTTACGGCTATGCCATGTCGACAGAAAAACAAGTTTTCTTTAAATTATCTTTACAAAAAGATTAAATTTGATATATTGATCCATAGAATGCCATTGTTTTCTTCGGTAAATAATGAAATATTTTTAACGTTCTTTTTTTGTCAGGAAAATAAGTTAAAACCAGTAAGGAAAGGCTAAAGTCGGGCGGGGCCGACTCTATGATACACTCCACTTTCAATCCGAATATAATTCAATTCGGTGAAAAAGTGAAAACGGGAAGGTTTTTTGTATCCTGTAAATGTATGTGTTTGACAACAAATTTTATATCGGAAAGGACATTTGTATGAGGATATATTGAAACCTGGAACGAAATAGGTGAAATATAAAATGTATAGTTTGGCCAAAATCGGTTAAGCTTATGTTGTGCGAAATTTAAAGACAATCGAGCACAATATGTGGCTTTTAAAGCGGCAAAAGTCAAATCGGGAGCGACATTTATATGGGGGCTATATCTAAATCTGAACCGATCTTACCCAATTTCTGCATAGGTGTTTCTAGTAAGATTATAAGATGTTGGGCCAAATTTAAAGAAAATCGAGTACAATATGTGGTTTCTACAGAGGAAAATGTCAAATCGGGAATGACATTTGTATGGGGGCTATATCTAAATCTGAACCGATTTGACCTATTTTCACCATAGATGTTCTTAGTTTAAATATAAGATGTTTTGCCAAATCTGAAGACAGTCTGATACATTATGTGGTTTCTAGAGCGGAAAAAGTCAAATCGGGAGCGAAATTTGTATGGGAGCTATATATAAATCTGAACCGATCGGTCCGATATTCACCATGGGAGTTTCTAGTGGGAATATAAGATGTTTTACCAAATCTGAAGACAATCTGATACAATATGTGGTTTCTAGAGCGGAAAAAGTCAAATCAGGAGCGAAATTTGTATGGGAGCTATATATAAATCTGAACCGATCTGACCGATATTAACCATGGGTGTTTCTAGTGGAAATATAAGATGTTTTACCAAATCTGAAGACAATCTGATACATTATGTGGTCTCTAGAGCGGAAAAAGTCAAATCGGGAGAGAAATTTGTATGGGAGCTATATATAAATCTGAACCGATCTAACACATTTTTACCACAGGTGTTTCTAGTTACAATATAAGATGTTTTGCCAATTTTAAAGAAAATCTGTTGTAATATGTGGTATCTAGAGTGAAAAGAGTCAAATCGGGAGTGAAATTCGTATGGGGGCTATATCTAAATCTGAACCGATTTTCTCAAATTAAATAGCGTTCGTCCTTATCCCGAAAAACATCGTTGTGCAAAGTTTCATTTGGTTCTGTCTACAATTGCGACCTGTATCGTGATTACAAGAATAGATGGACGGACGGACGGACAGACAGACAGACAGACAGACGGACATTGCTAAATCGACTCAGAAAGTGATTCTAAGACGATCGGTATAATTAACAATGGGTCTATCTCGTTTCCTTTTGGGTGTTACAAACAAATGCACAAAGACATAATACTCTCGTGGAGTGTATAAAAACAAGTAAGGAAAGGCTAAAGTTGGGCGGGCCGACTACATGATACACTCCACTTTCTATCGGAATACAATTCAATTCGTATAAAAGTGAAAATGGGAAGGATTTTTGTACGTATCCTATAGTACGTATAGTAAACCCGGGAGCGAAATTTATATGGAATCTATATAAATCTGAACCGATCTTAGCCATTTTCACCAAAGGTGTTTCTAGTGGATATATAAGATATTTTGCCAAATTGGAAGAAGATCTGTCAAAATATGTGGTTTCTAGAGCAGTAAAAGTCAAGCGAAATATGTATGAGAGCTATAAATAAATCAGAACCGATCTGGTCTATTTTCACCATAGGTGTTCCTACTTTAAATATAAGATATTTTGCCAAATTTGAAGATAATCGGATAAAATATGTGGTTTCTAGAGCGGAAAAATTCAAATTGAGATCAAAATTTGTACGGGAGCTATATATAAATCTGAACCGATCTAACACATTTTCATCAGAGGTGTTTCTAGTTGAAATATAAGATGTTTTGCCAATTTGAAGAATATTTGTTAAAATATGTGATATCTACAGTGAATAGAGTCAAATCGGTAGTGAAATTCGTATGGGGCTATATCTAAATCTGATCGCTTCTTTTGGGGTGTTACAAACAAATGCACAAATACATAATACCCTAGTGGAGGGTATACAAATATAAATCACACGACATCACACACTTATGTAACCTATTTCGTAATTGTTTACAGCCTGATACCAGCGGCTAATCCTTTCAGTAAGTCTTAGGATGTCTTGTGTCCCTGACTAAATTGTCACCCTTCTTTTCTCAATGGAGTTTGATCCACGACATATAACGACATTTTCGAAACCCGATACAAGTGATGCGATTTTGTACAGTGTATATTATGTATATGTGTATATTATGGCTCAACTTTAAAGTCAATTGTTTAATACTTTAGTTTCTTCGTAAGACTGAGTACTCCACATGAAATGATTTTAAATATATTTATTTTTTTCTACTTGTTAATTAGAAATTTTAGCCCAGAATAAAATGGGCATTGAATATAGGCATTTAGTTTAAAGTTATTGTTCTGATTATACCATGTAAATCATAGTCGCACTTCCAGCCAAATTCAGTTTTTTATTGTTGTTGCCCACTGTATCTGTATCTGATTGAAAATGAAACATTCTTTAAAATTTGTTTGCAGCAATAAAAATATGGATCAGATTGTTTGTGTATTTTTGGAAAAATATTCCCTATGACCTTTATGTAGGTAGTATGGATTACTGCTGCTCTTACGTACATTGTTCAATACAATTTCATGAATGTTGGATGCTACATGACCCGTATCGAATTACCTTTCATACAAAACTAATCCATTGTCAATTGTTCGAAATATGTGTGTAAAATTCTCAACATGAAGTCGGTCATTAAGAGAGTGGACAGAGTATATATGAGACATTTCAATATATATGAGCCATTCAATATTTAATCAACAAATACATTTTTTATTGTAAATTTATTTCTAATATTTATTTCATTGTTATTAATTTTAGTCAAATTGGACAAAATATCGAGCCCTTAGCGCGGAATGATCGCAAGCTCCAAAACACACATTTTACAGGAGAATATTTTTATTGATTATTTTTAAATATTTGCATAATATTAAATATGTTTTAATGCAAAATGTTTTAATTCCGCCGTACCCAGACGAATTTTTCAAAATGTGCCGATCTCAAGCAATTAAATTTTATTTTAATATTTGGCGGTAGAAGTGCTGTAGAAAATGAATTCCAGTCCTTAAAATCTAAATGATTTAGTAAAATACTTTCATAACACTTCGGTATCGTGTGGGAATTTGTAATTATGGTCGGCCACTCTGAAGGGGCCCAAATTATTCTTCCTTTACAAAATGATTCAATTGTATAGTGTATAGAATCAACTGATATCATTGTATGACCGGGAAGCAAAAATGTTCTGTTAACGTTCTTAACGAAAACTGAAGTTTTTATACCCTCCACCTCCAGGATGGGGGTGTAACACTTTGAAATATCGTCCTGAGACCCTATAAAGTATATATAATCGGGCCATGTCCGTCCATCCGTCCCTTTGTTGGAAGCACGGTAGCATCTGAACGAAAGGAGCTAGGACGTCCAAATTTTCCATAAATGCGTCTTATAGTCGTAGATCGGGGTTTTCCCTCACAAGGACTAAAAATACCCATAATTACCCCTAATATGTCTGCTTGTACTTACTTGATATTGGGTATGCGCATTCCCCCTTTAACAAAAAGTGCACCATAAAGTGATTCTTATTCGTAGGGGGTGAATTGGGGCAAAAGGGATAAAAATGGTACCTATCAAAAGACAACGCTATAAACACGAAATTCGGTGAGTACATTCCTTTAATTGAGTAGATTCATAATATAAAAGTTATTTTTCCAAATTCGTACTTTTAAGGGGTAAAATGGAAACTCTTAAGGGAGTAAAATGCGTAAAGGGGGATAAAAATGGTACCAACCAAATGGCCTATGCTAGAATCGTGGAATTCGGTGTATACATTGCTTTGACTGCATAGACACGCAAAATAAAAAGATTTTTCAAAATTTGATCTTTTTACTTTTACGTTAAAAATTTAAATAAAATATTTTAAGCTAAATATTATGTTTCTTTGTCAAATTTGCCACTATTTGAATTAAATAATTGGTAACGTTTACCCACAATAATAGAGAAATGATACCAAAACCATGTAGTATTAGGCTTAATATACGAATATTCCAATAAGTATATTAAATTATAATATATAAGGCACAAATCATACAAAAAGGCTTTGTGTTCTCCAAAAAAGGCAATAATTTAGAGCTACTTTCAGTTCTTGTGGGTAAACTTTTTTCTTCTGGATCGATAAAAAAATATTTAAAACAAATATCTGGGAACCTTCGTTCGTAACCTATCGTACTTTCAACCAACAGACGAACACTTCATTATATGTCCGAGGGTATTTACAAATATCTCTTACATTATCTGAAAGTTTTTGCCTAAATTCATAAACTGTCGCTTACGATAAAATAGCTTTCTTTGAAAATGTAAGCAGCGACTTACGATAAAATCTTAGCCCCGTTTTTTATATAAACGTTAACAATTTTGACATTTTGACAATTTTTATTTATGTATCAGCCCATCAAATTTTAAATTGAACAATTAAAAATATTTTCAGGAAATGTCGCTTACGATAATTCCGCGCTAAGGGCTCGATATATCTAAAAACTTATTGTGTATTTATTTTATTAATATAATGCTCACAAAACTAAATGTTTAAGTTTCGGACAACATTTTTTCTGTTTGTTTATTATGGAATGCCCTAATGAACATATACATTAGGATGGGTCACGAAAATAATAAAATAAATTGCCCAGAAATGAAGATTGGATTGTTTAATGATGATCTGCGAAATATTTCGTCATTGTGAGCTAAACGCTATTAAAAACATCTCTAAACATCATGTTTTTCCCGTGTAATTAAATTTTTGTCCAAAATTGTTTATGAATTTATACACCCTTGGAAGCAATTTAATGTGCATTTTTATACTTGTCTTAGAATAACGCATTTGTCTTATTATTGAACGCTAAAAACTCATATTTCTTGGAAAATTTTTGTAAAATGAGTTATGAAAAATAAATAGAAGGCATCAATACTTTTCGAATGATGCATACCTGATGAATATCGGAAGAAAAATGGCGTTACTGACTCCATTTTTGTGAAATAATTTAAAACAGGAGATGGATTTACAGAGCCAAAATTTACAAACTTGTTTTACAAAAATGTGTGCAGCGGCGTCAATTTCCTTCCGATTTACATCATTTAGGCATCATTCGAATGGTATTGGCTGCAGACATTTATTTTTTATGAAATACTGCAACAAAATACGAAAATGTTTAAAGTTGTCGCTATGAAAAAACACATACAAATTACTATAAAGGTTCAATAATTCGCCCAATAAGTTACCCTAAGACACGAATCAAAATTTATATTTAAAGTGCTTTCAAGGGTCTTTTTAATGCAGAAAAAATGGAGAAAAATGCTACATATAAAAAATTACAAGGGAACACATAATTTTTAGGTTTATTTGCAGTAGCGTTTAGCTCACAGACAGCTTGATCTAGGAACGAAATATTTCCCAAATCCCAACTTTATTTTCCTGGGGAGACTGGAAATAAGTTTTTCATTTGTATGGACCGCGACCCAGCCTAATATACACATATGTATGAATTGTGTTGGTGCTCCCCTGAAAGTTCCGTATTTACCACAATAAGGTATTGTTCCCATCCTCTATAGAAAAGTGGAGAAACAACCCAAAAATAATATCCTGGTTCAACACAAACAGAGAATTTGGCCATATACAATTTAGCTTTCTTTTGTTGCGAAACAACAGATAAACATACCGTTATGATCACATGTGTATGTGTACATAGCCATTATATAATCGCATGCTACATGTAGGTATTCTATATAAAAAAAATCGGTGGTAAGGGGGTGGGTGCAGCTTTTTTATGCCTTTTTTATATCGGGTTTCATTTTCTAACAAAGTACACCGAAAGTAATAAAAAATTCAAATGTCCAAAAAAGCCATCATTAAATTCAATTTTCTTCCAGGTGTGCTGACGTTGATGTAGCGGCTCTTTTATTTTCCAAGTTTACGAGCCAAACCATGCTCGGGTGCCGTCCCTCCCCCTCTCGCCAACAGTCACTGCCATTGCTAACATTTCATCATTATGGGTACTCTTCGAAGAAAAATGCGAACGAAAACAAAGACAAAGACAAACAATGGAACGCAGCATCGAGTGTGTGCTTAGCACAAAAGGAGGTGTATGTATGGGAGTACTTGGGAGTGTTTTAATAAAAATTGTTATGGTCACTTCGTAAAATCAACATCAACAACACCACCACCACCATCTCGCTCGCTTTTACGGCCGGAGATTGCATTGAAGCAACAAATTGCAGACATTTCCCAGAATGTTACGATGCTTTTAATAATATCGAAATGGCAGATATGAAATGAAAAGATTTTGAGGAATTTCGAGAATGCTTTACGGCCATGATTACGCCAATAAGACACCGGAGTCGTGTTACTGACTGTCACGGTAACAGTGTCGGCGGTGGTAAAAAAGGGGGAATGCAGGTTACAGAAGGCAGCCCGGAGTTAGATACGTAATGGTAGACAAAAAGGGGCAACTAAGGGTATACATTAGTCGTTATGTATGCACGTGAAACATTTTTATTTATTTTTAGAATTTTCAACTTTTAAAATGTGGTTAACTCAAAAGGCCAATAAAGTCGCTGTTGCAAAGAGGCTGAGGAAAATTTTGCCTTCCTTCTACAGACGTCTGTCAGTTTGTCAATGAGTGTTTGTTAACATTTTAAAATGAATTTGTGCCGATTTGGGGAGCAATGATGGGGATAGGTATGAACTTTAACATTTATCCCAAAATTCAAACGAATTTGGTTTAAACTATGGTAGGAGTAAACACACGGCAAATTGGCAAATCTGCTTTAAATTTAAAATTTTTAATTTCACACTGAAAGAAAAACGTACGTAACCCGAACGAAATTGTACGTTGCGGCAACGAATTTGTTCATTGAAAGTCAACCAACGTCGGCGTTTGTTGCTGCAACGAACAAAGTTTCGTCGATGTATCGAATGTTGATTTAATGGAAATTATAGTCCTACAACGAATATGTTCGTTGCTGCAGCAATGCTGATTCGTTGCTGCAACAATGTTTTTTCATTGCTGTAACAATGCTATTTCCATGTTGCAACAACTCTAATTCATTGGTTCAACAACTCTGATTCGTTGCTGCAACAACTCTGTTTTGTTGCTACAACAACGCGGTTTCCATGCTGAAACAATGTGGTTTCGAAAATATTCGTGGCAATAAATTAAACATTTTCGTTGCAGCAACGAAATTTTATCGTTGCAGCCATGAACGCCGACGTTAGTTGATTTTCAAAAACAAAATTCGTCCCGGCCTCGAACGTTTTTCTTTCAGTATAGATAATTTAGTTCCATCATGACCACCGTCACTGGACTTCGAAGTGATTATTTGCAACAGCAGCTCAACTACTTAAGGCAGAACTCCAACAACGTGAATGAGAATTACTATCGAATACATCCCAAAAACACACACTAGAAAAACACATGCTTTGTGTGTCTCCGATTGTTGCACCAATGTTGCTGCAACGATACCAGTTTCGTTGCTGCAACGAATGAGTTGTTGAGGCAAAGTGTTCCATCCAATCTCCATTAATTTTAATAATTTTTGACAAAATAATATGGATTTGTATAAAAACAATGATTATAATCAGAAATTTATAGATTTTTTGTATTAATTAATGTTTTCCCATGTAAAAAATGAAAGAGAATATTTTCGTTGCTTCATCGAATATTGAATTGTTGCGAAAAGTACGAAAAAACGGTTTCATACCATAAACGTTCATATCGTTGCAGCAACGTGTCGGATTGTTGTGGGAACGAAATATTTCGTTGATGTTACGAAATGGCAATAACGAATCTGATTCGTTGATGCAACGAACGATTTTTCTTTCAGTGCATAAGAAGAGAATATTAGTTAAATTTAACTCGATACACGGTTTACTTCGGCCATGAGATATCTTCTCATAACATATGTTTGTGCATTTGTTTGTAACACCCAAAAGGGAGATAGACCCATTGTTAATTATACCGATCGGCTTAGAATCTGAGTCGATTGAGCAATGCCCGTCTGTCCATCTATTGTTGTAATCACGATACAGGTCGTAATTGTAGCCAGAACCAAACGAAAGTTTGATACCACATATTTCAACAGATTTTCTTCAAAATTGGCAAAACATCTTGTAGTTCAACTAGAAACACCTGTGTTAGATCGGGTCAGATTTATATATAGCTCCCATACAAATTTCGTTCCCAATTTGAATTTTTCCGCTTTAGAATCCACATATTTTAACAGATTTTCCTCTAAATTCGCAAAACACCTTATAAAGGGTGATTTTTTAAGAGCTTGATAACTTTTTTTTTTAAAAAAACGCATAAAATTTGCAAAATCTCATCGGTTCTTTATTTGAAACGTTAGATTGGTCCATGACATTTACTTTTTGAAGATAATTTCATTTAAATGTTGACCGCGGCTGCGTCTTAGGTGGTCCATTCGGAAAGTCCAATTTTGGGCAACTTTTTCGAGCATTTCGGCCGGAATAGCCCGAATTTCTTCGGAAATGTTGTCTTCCAAAGCTGGAATAGTTGCTGGCTTATTTCTGTAGACTTTAGACTTGACGTAACCCCACAAAAAATAGTCTAAAGGCGTCAAATCGCATGATCTTGGTGGCCAACTTACCGGTCCATTTCTTGAGATGAATTGTTCTCCGAAGTTTTCCCTCAAAATGGCCATAGAATCGCGAGCTGTGTGGCATGTAGCGCCATCTTGTTGAAACCACATGTCAACCAAGTTCAGTTCTTCCATTTTTGGCAACAAAAAGTTTGTTAGCATCGAACGATAGCGATCGCCATTCACCGTAACGTTGCGTCCAACAGCATCTTTGAAAAAATACGGTCCAATGATTCCACCAGCGTACAAACCACACCAAACAGTGCATTTTTCGGGATGCATGGGCAGTTCTTGAACGGCTTCTGGTTGCTCTTCACTCCAAATGCGGCAATTTTGTTTATTTACGTAGCCATTCAACCAGAAATGAGCCTCATCGCTGAACAAAATTTGTCGATAAAAAATTTCGAACCGAACACTGATTTTGGTAATAAAATTCAATGATTTGCAAGCGTTGCTCGTTAGTAAGTCTATTCATGATGAAATGTCAAAGCATACTGAGCATCTTTCTCTTTGACACCATGTCTGAAATCCCACGTGATCTGTCAAATACTAATGCATGAAAATCCTAACCTCAAAAAAATCACTCTTTATATCAACTGGAAGTACCAGTGCTAAAAATGTATTAGATCGGTTCAGATTTATATATAGCTCCCATACAAATTTCGTTCCCAATTTGAATTTTTCCGCTCCAGAATCCACATATTTAAACAGATTTTCTTCAAAATTCGCAAACCACCTTATATTTAAGCTAGGAGCACCTATGGTGAAAATGGGTCACATTGGTTCAGATTTACATATAGCTCTCATATAAATTTCGTTCCCGCAGAAACCGCGTATTTTCAGAGAATTTCTTAAAATTGAGCATAACACGTTATACTTCAACTAGAAGAACTTATTGTGAAAGTTAGTCACTTCATTCCATGTTTGGATATAGCCCCGAAACAAATATTATTCTCGACTTGACAAATTGGACCAGGTCATATTAGCCTGTGATTAGGAAACATACAACAAATTTTCCCGTTTTCACTTTTTTACTGAATTGAATCGTATTCCGATAGAAAGTAGAGTGTACGGCCCGCCCGACTTTAGCCTTTCCTTACTTGTTTTCATTTTGCGTTGGTATCTATCATCTATCATTAACTTCCTCCTCTATTACATTTTTCACCCGAGATATCCGTTTAAATCGACCACTTGTACTCTGGAGTGTGCTGAAGTTGTTCAAGCAAATAATAAATTTCAAAGGATGAAATTCCTTTTAGTTACATTTAGCATTGCCAATTGAATGTAAGCAAATTCGTTTATCCATACATTTCTGAGCATTAATATAAAACGAATGCAGCTAAAAATTGCATATGTCAGAGGTACATGTACACTAGAGTGCCCCGATCTTAAAGTACTCGTTTATGTCGTTTATGTCGTTGACATGTTGGAGTTGGGCTAAATTTCAATAGTCATGTTTTGGTACAGAAAAATTACAAAATTTCAATGTTGGTGCACGTTACATACAAGTCTGTATAAGTCTTCTAAATAAATTGCTGTGGGAAATTAAATGTAAGTCATTCAAGAAACGAGAAATTTTCAGAAGAAGTCCAATATATATATCTAGGATCATAAAATTTAAGTAGTTTCCCAAATTCATAAATTTTGGGTCAGAATGGGAGAAGAAGGGTACCAAAAGAAAAAAACGAATGTATCCAGAATCATAAAATTAGGTCTGTACATTGTATACTGTGGACGCGCAAGAAAGTGGATTTTCGAAATTCGTACTTTTATTAATTCAAAATTGTATCAATCAAACGATAGCATCTGCAATCACAAAACTCAGTATGTATGATTGTCTGACTGTGTGTACGGTAATAGCTCACATACTACGGCAATGAAGAAGAAAGTGCCGCCGGAAATTTCAAATATTTCATTTAACCCCACTTTGGTGAAAATACGTGGTTTCTGGGCGGAAAAAGTCAAGCCGGGAGCGAAATTTGTACGGGAGCTATATATAAATCTGACCCATTTTCACCATGGGTGTTTCTATTTGATATATAAGATAGATATGAAGAAGATCTGTTAAAATATGTGGTTTCGAGAGCAGAAAAAGTCAAATCGGGAGCGAAATTTAAATGTGAGCTATATATAAATCTGAACTAGTTTAAATATAAGATGTTTTGCAAAATTTGTAGACAATCTGATAAAATTGTGAGCGAAATTTGTACGGGAGCAATATATAAATCTGAACCAATCTTACACATTTTCACCACAGGTGTTTCTAGTTGAATTATAAGATGTTTTGCCAATTTTGAAGAAGAAAATCTGTTAAAACATGTGGTATCTAGAGTGAAAAGAGTCAAATCGGGAGTAAAATTTGTATGGGGCTATATCTAAATCTGAACCGATTTCCTTCAAATTAAATAGCGTTCGTCTTTAGCCCGAAAAACTTCGTTTCTAGCGAAAATTGCGACCTGGTGTGGAAAATTTGATCAAGATCCTATGTAAAATGTCCATTTTACAGCAGTAATAGTGTAAATCGGAAGTACATTTGTATGGGGGTTATATCAAAACATGGACCCATGTAGTCCACTTTTATGTTAGCTGCTTCTAGTTCAAATATAACATGATCCTGTATACTTTATATATATAAATTTGAACCGATTTCTTCAATAACCATCATTTTTGGACTAACAAGCTCAAATGGACAGCAGACGGACGGACAGATAGACATTGATAAATCGATTCAGCTGGGGATTCTAAGCCGATCGCAGAGTGATCAAAAACCTTGGTTTTCGGGGTTTTCGAAAACCGTGAATAAAGTAATTCTACAAAATGTTGACATACATTCTCGTTCTTGGGGATAGGACAATTCTGATGTCATAATCAGATTTAGCGCACTGAAATAGAAATTGAATCCAAACATTCTTGTTTGAATTAGCTTCAAGAGCATTTCGGTCCACAGCTAAAAATAAATTTCCTGATTTTTTAATAATATATTTTTTTAAATTATTACCTTTCGTCCTGCAACTTTTTTTTTGGAAATATCAGTTTAGAACTGGCGTTAACACCGTAAAAACTACAAATTATGTCTCTCTGAAAAAGGTAATCATTTTTAAAAGCAACTATAATTTCTGTACCAATTCTACAATTCGGATATCTTTTAGAGCAGGATTTAAGTTAAAATACATAAAAATAAGAAAATAAATCATATGTTTGAAATGAAATTCAAAGATTATGCGTATTTTTGGACTACTTACACTTTTCTCTCAAGGGGGAGTTCATCAACCTTTCAGACTATATCAAAGATATCAATGCGTGCTTCAATGTCATTAAACCATTAACGAAGCTATCTCCTCACAAAAACGCCCAAAATTATCAAGTTTGGACCAGTGTAAAACTAGAACCACGTACAACTTTGACCTAAGGTAAACGTCATATTACCTATACGTACATTAGTAAAATGCTGCGGTCACCCCCAGAAATAAATACTGGATTGTTTAATGATCTGCAAAATATTTCTTCGTTGGGTCAATCAGTCTGTGAGCTAATCGCTCATGAAAACACCTCTAAAAATAATCAATTCGTCAATTTCCTTCTTATGTGCATGACTGGACGTCATCCGCAGCACTATGAAAAACCGGTTGAGACCGACATAAAAAAAAGGGTTCCTCGGTTTTCCAAAAACCGCGATTATAAAAAACCCGACGGTCGGTCTCAGATAAAAAACCCGGTTGAACCGGTCTCGGGTTTGATCACTCAAGCCGATCAGTATAATTAATATTTCTTGGTGATACAAATATTTGGCGGAAAACTAACTTATAACTAACCCTATACCACGAAGTGGCTTGCAACTACCTTTAAAATGAGGCTTCATTCTTTGAATGTTACACCATTGTTCCTACCTTGCCACTTTTTCTTGATTTCCCCATTTTTCAATTGGTTATATCTTAAAAAATCTGTTTTTATTTCAATACTTATAAAATGTTTTTAACAGTAGAATATGTTTTAGCAAAATCGGGGTCGTCATCGTATTTTTTACGAAAATAGCTCGGTGTGATAAGGAATGAACGATATCTTCAATCAATTTTCGTCGTCAGGCAGAAAGCAAGCCAGATTTTTTTCGGATTTTCCATTGCCTATTACAAATTCACGTTACATAAGTATACGGATCGGTTTAGAATCACCAGCTGAATCGATTTAACGATGTCTGTCTGTCTGTCCGCACGTCTGCTCTCCATCTAAGCTTGTTCGCACTCTACAGGTCGCAATTGTTGTCCGATTGTCATGAAATTTGGCAGAAGTCACTTTTTTGGCCAAGGACGATTAGTATTGAATATGGTTTAGATTTAGATATAGCCCCCATATAAATATCCATATAATTTACACAATTACTGCTCTAGAATACACATTTTACATGGGATCATGACCAAATTTTCAGGATCGTGTTATATTTGAACTAGAAACAGCTCACGGCAAAGTGGACCACAGTTGATAAAGCCCCATACAAATTTACATCCGATTTACAATATTACTGCTCTAAAATGTACATTTACATCGGATCTTGATCAAATTTTCCACACAATGTTACATTTATATTAGAAACACGTATATTGAAAGCCAGCTATATAGGTCAATGTCTTGGAATAGCCCACATACAAATGGGCCCTCAGTTTACACTATTATCACTCTAGAACCCACATCTTACATTGGATTTTGCAGATCATGTTGCATTTCAATAAAGAATACCTTCTTTGAAAGTGATCTATAAAGGCCCACTTTTTAATGTAGCGCCCTTACATGGGGGCCCACCATTTGAATTATTACCTTTCTAGGACCCACATTTTACATCGGAAGTTTTTCAAATTTTCAGATATGAATATAATACATATTTCATTCTACGAATACCTACTTTGAAAGTGATCTATATGAACCCACCTTTTAATGTAGCGCCCTTACAAATGGCCCCCACTTTTATTATTACTCCTCTAGGGCCCTCAATTTACATCGGAAATTTATAAAATTTTGCATTTTCTATTATATTTCATCTAAGAAGACATATTATGAAAGTCAAATATATGGGTCCATATTTTGGTATAACCCCATAAAAATTGGGCCACCATTCTACTCTATTACAGCTCTAGAACCCACATCGTGCATTAGATCTCGATATAATTTTGCATATCATGCCATATTTCAACTAAGAATGCCTACTTTGAAAGTGATCAATATGGAACCACTTTTTAATGTAGAGCCCTTACAAATGGCCCCATTTTAATTTTTACCCTTCAAGAACGCAAATTTTACATACAGCTAATCTAATACAGTTCTAGAACTAAAGGGTGATTTTTTAAGAGCTTGATAACTTTTTTTTAAAAAAAAACGCATAAAATTTGCAAAATCTCATCGGTTCTTTATTTGAAACGTTAGATTGGTCCATGACATTTACTTTTTGAAGATAATTTCATTTAAATGTTGACCGCGGCTGCGTCTTAGGTGGTCCATTCGGAAAGTCCAATTTTGGGCAACTTTTTCGAGCATTTCGGCCGGAATAGCCCGAATTTCTTCGGAAATGTTGTCTTCCAAAGCTGGAATAGTTGCTGGCTTATTTCTGTAGACTTTAGACTTGACGTAGCCCCACAAAAAATAGTCTAAAGGCGTCAAATCGCATGATCTTGGTGGCCAACTTACCGGTCCATTTCTTGAGATGAATTGTTCTCCGAAGTTTTCCCTCAAAATGGCCATAGAATCGCGAGCTGTGTGGCATGTAGCGCCATCTTGTTGAAACCACATGTCAACCAAGTTCAGTTCTTCCATTTTGGGAAAAAAAGTTGGATATCATCTCACGGTAGCGCTCACCATTCACAGTTACGTTACGATTCGCATCATCTTTGAAGAAGTACGGTCCAATGATGCCACCAGCCCATAAACCGCACCAAACTGTGACTTTTTCTGGATGCATTGGTAGCTCTTGCAATGCTTCTGGCTGATATTCACTCCAAAATCGACAATTCTGCCTATTTACGTACCCATTGAGCCAAAAATGAGCTTCGTCGCTGAACACAATTTCTTTCTTTCTGAACTTTCTTAACAGAGCACGCATTTTGATAATAAAAATCAATGATTTGCAAGCGTTGCTCGTTAGTAAGTCTATTAATGATGAAATGTCAAAGCATACTGAGCATCTTTCTCTTTGACACCATGTCTGAAATCCCACGTGATCTGTCAAATACTAATGCATGAAAATCCTAACCTCAAAAAAATCACTCTTTACTTCTTGAATACCTACCGTGAATGAAAAATATATAGGCCCATGTTTTGGACCAGGCCCCAAGTGTTGTTATAGACCTCCTTTCAAATGTCGGTCCGATTCATCCTATTACTACTGTATAAGTTGTATTTGTCTGCCGGAAAATTGGATCAATTATCATATTTTCACCATATTCGTTAAATATGACTAAAGATGAATTTATGGTAAACTGTATAATTTATATGAACTACATAAAATTGCTCCCATGAGTCGTCCCCGACTGACTTTATCCTGTCCTTACTTGTCTTTTACTACACTTCAACGTAAAGCCTACATCACCTTAACATGGTGTGGAATGCAATCCGTAGTGGGAGGTATATAAGGTTCAGTCCATCCTAACTTAACGTCCTTTTAAATTATTTCAATTTTTCAAATAATGGATTCTCTTGTAATAAATAACCACTTGTCTACAAACTGCTTATGCAAATTCTAAAATAATCATAATTTATCTAAAAAGTGCAGTATGTGGAAAAATCTAATTGTGACACAAAAAAATGCCTAATTATTAAGTTGTAAGTTAAGATTTTTGATAATTCTGGCATCTCTAATTTGACCAGAAATTCTTTAGAAATTTCACTTTTGGAAGTGTCTTTAAGTTTTCCAACTGTTTTTCCAATAGCTAATCCCGAGAACAATATTGAACCATCAAGGAAATAAAAGTTTAGTTTGGGGTAGTAGCAGCGTAATAACTTATTGTCGTGAGACACTCTAGTCTACATATCTATGCACTTATCAAAATACATGTTAACATATTTTATGCAGTGCTAACACTAAATGTATATTTCTTTTTCCATTATCCATATTCGTTTGGTACTTATCTACATACGAGTACATGCATGCATGCAGAAGAAAAAGGGCTCCAAAATGTTTCGAATGCATTTGTATTTTAGTATAGGGTCTTCAAAGTAGGATAAAATTCAATATACGTTTATACATAAGTTTAAAGAAATTGTTTATGGGCCGTGTATAACATTAGTATCAGGCCTATAATTAATTTACAAGATTTAAATAAATTTCTCTTAATTTCTTCGATCTCTGCATATATGAAAAGTCTATATATTTAGGGAAGAATATATCTATTAATATTTACATTTCAATTTCAAAATATATCACTCATAGTTGATAACCCTTTTTCATATTGCAGTTGCTGTAGCTCTGCACAAATTCCCCTTGTGCTGCTGTTGTTTACTCGTATTATGTACACAGCCACATTCGAGGACATACTCCACGGCATCCTTCAAATGAAAATGCAACACACCCTAACAAAAAAAAAACAACAACAACAACAGCAGCAAAGTCCAACTCTTAAGATGTGGAACTCAAACTTGAGGGGGATGGGGAAAAGTGTAGCAAAAAACACTACTTGTGACTGATATTTGCTTTTACTTTGACATTTTTTGCACATTTCATACTCATTTAAATCCATTAAGACTTGATACCTTTCGTCAACACGCCACAGTCAGAGGCAAGAGATAAGGGAGGTGTGGAACACCCATCCACCGACCGACCGACCGACTCATTTAATGATACTTTGATGACAGGTGGTGCTTAGCAATTTGCACAGTCTCCTTAATCGCCCTGTGAGAATTTATAATAATTCTTGGCATAGCAAATGTAGCCAAGTGTCCGTGGGAGGTATGTCTGTGTAACCTGTTGTGGAAGCCTAGAAATCCTTCAAACTAATAGAGAGTCGGTGGCCATTAGGAGGGAAACATTAATTGGTGTGCTTAAGCCGTACGCCCAGGGGATGGCTGAGTTGGAAGAAAATATATGTGTTTGAGAAAAGTTTAGCTTCATTAACGGAACGGCGTCAATGTGACATCATCATTTCCCATCCGATTGTGTTTTATAACTTCGCCGTTCATTCTATGTGAGTTGGTTTTGAATTCAAGGCATCTGATATATTAAATCAATTAGGGAAGTTACAGGCGAAGGACAATAAAGGTAATCCATTGCTAACAGGAAATCAATTTACAAATTTCATTGGATTACTTACAGTATGATCAGAAAGCAATTCAACATTTGTGTAACATATTGGACACTTGTAAGGGTCACAAAGAAATGTTATCATCCCAAAATGATATTTGTATTGCTTTACATTTGTTCAAAAAATCGTTTGTTTCAGGCATTTTCAAAATGGGTACATTACACTGTCCAACAGCATTTTTGGAACAGAATAGCGACCATACAATTCTGAAAGGGCATGTTGAGTAGATCATTTTTGTAGAAAAAACTTATAGTGCAGCTGGTCTGACTTTCTTTTTGCAGCGGGTCAAAGTTTTCATTTTTTGGTCAAATGGAGCATTATACTAAGTGAAAAAAGATTTATAAGTTATTGTCTGAGAAAATTCTTATTATCACAACTATATAGTGGAATTTTTTGAGGATTATTTTTGGGGAAAATCTTTACCCTCTACCTCCTTTCTTTATGGGTCAATTTGACCTTTTTTCGAGAAAATCAAAAAAGTCCTTTCAACAAGTAAGAAAACGTCAGTCGGCTAAACCGATATATATATATATACCCTAACACTCAGAGAACATGTATATGGAAGGACCTAAATTTTGCTTAGCGACGGAGTTTGATTGTGGGAGGTACTAGAAGTTTTGTGCCAATTTGACCCAGCGTCCACATTTGTTAATAATTGTAAAGACATGATCAAATATGAAGTCATAATGGATTTTAGGCACCGGTAAAGGAGTTATAAAGCATTTAATTTTACCTAGGATAGAGAAAATTGTGTGGGAGGTACAAGAAAGGGTGTGGCTAAAGCGTAAATATTTTTTAGGTTTAAAGTAATTATAAAAACATTTTTAAATACCAAATTGCGAAAGATTTTGACAAACCCGTATGGATGTTATGTCGGTTTTATTGTAACCAAAGTTTATGCCACTTTGTGTGGGAGGTACCAGAAGGGTGTGACAATATCGCCCATATTCCATGCGAATGTGTCTTCTATAAAAGCATTGCAAAATGTCAAATTTCGGGGTATTCCGATCATCAATATAGAAGTTATAACAGCTTTAATCGTTCGTTAAAGTAAATGTAACATGTTCTGGAAAAATTGATTAAGATTATACAGCGGTAATATGATGAATCGGATGGACATTTGTTGGGGGCCTATAACAACACTTGGGGCCTGTGCCAAAACATGGGCCTATATAGTTCTCATTCAGGGTTGGCTAGTTTAAATATGTCATGCTCTGCAAAATTTGATCAAGATCCGATGTAAGATTTAGTTTCTAGAGCTGTAATAGAGTAGAATGGGGGCCCATTTGGATTATACCAAATTATGGACACATATATTTGACTTTTATTGGATGTATTCTCAGCGAAATATAATATAATCTGCAAAATTTTAAAAACTTCCGATGTAGACTGTGGGTCCTAGAGAGGTAATAATAAAAATGAGGGCCATTTGGGAGGGCGCTACATTAAAAAGTGGGCCCATATAGATCAGTTTCAGTTTTTTAGTTGAAATATAACATGATCGTCAAAATTGTATCGATGTGGGTTCTAGAGCTGTAATATAGTAGAATAGGGGCACAATTTGTATGGTGATTATACCAAAATTTGGATCCATATAAAGAGTGATTTTTTTGAGGTTAGGATTTTCATGCATTAGTATTTGACAGATCACGTGGGATTTCAGACATGGTGTCAAAGAGAAAGATGCTCAGTATGCTTTGACATTTCATCATGAATAGACTTACTAACGAGCAACGCTTGCAAATCATTGAATTTTATTACCAAAATCAGTGTTCGGTTCGAAATTTTTTATCGACAAATTTTGTTCAGCGATGAGGCTCTCATGGCTACGTAAATAAACAAAATTGCCGCATTTGGAGTGAAGAGCAACCAGAAGCCGTTCAAGAACTGCCCATGCATCCCGAAAAATGCACTGTTTGGTGTGGTTTGTACGCTGGTGGAATCATTGGACCGTATTTTTTCAAAGATGCTGTTGGACGCAACGTTACGGTGAATGGCGATCGCTATCGTTCGATGCTAACAAACTTTTTGTTGCCAAAAATGGAAGAACTGAACTTGGTTGACATGTGGTTTCAACAAGATGGCGCTACATGCCACACAGCTCGCGATTCTATGGCCATTTTGAGGGAAAACTTCGGAGAACAATTCATCTCAAGAAATGGACCGGTAAGTTGGCCACCAAGATCATGCGATTTGACGCCTTTAGACTATTTTTTGTGGGGCTACGTCAAGTATAAAGTCTACAGAAATAAGCCAGCAACTATTCCAGCTTTGGAAGACAACATTTCCGAAGAAATTCGGGCTATTCCGGCCGAAATGCTCGAAAAAGTTGCCCAAAATTGGACTTTCCGAATGGACCACCTAAGACGCAGCCGCGGTCAACATTTAAATGAAATTATCTTCAAAAAGTAAATGTCATGGACCAATCTAACGTTTCAAATAAAGAACCGATGAGATTTTGCAAATTTTATGCGTTTTTTTTTAAAAAAAAGTTATCAAGCTCTTAAAAAATCACCCTTTATTTGATTTTCATTGTATGTATTTTTAGTTGCAATATAATATAATCTGAAAAATTTGATAAACTTCCGATGTAAATTGTGGGTACTAGAGGAGTAATAATACAAATGGGGGTCCATTTGTAAGGGCGCTATATTAAAAAGTGGGCCTTTATAGATCAATTTCAAAGTTTGTATTCTCTATTGAAATATAACATGATCTGCAAAATCTGAACCGATCTCTTCCAAATTCAATACCAATCGTCCTTGGCCAAAAAAGTAAGTTTCGCCAAATTTCATGACAATCGGACAACAATTGCGAACTGTAGAGTGCGAACAAGCTTAGATGGACAGCAGACGGACGCACGAACAGACAGACATCGTTTAATCGATTCAGCTGGCCGATACGTATACTTAAAGGTGGGTTTAGCTCGACTATTTCGTGGTGTTATAAACATTTGTCGGAAAACTTACTTATAATACCCAAGTCCACGAAGTGCACTTTAATTGTAGCGATTATACAAATTAAAGACGAGCTAATGCCACATTTTTATGGACCTTAGATTCAAACAATGAATATAATAATATGGTGGCGCCTACATCACAATTTTGAGCTTTTGATTTTGAAAAAAGTTTGGCTTTTATAAAATCAATTGTAAAATCTTCAAATATTCCAATAGCTCAACTAAATAGAAAACTTCATATTTTTCATACACAAAGTTCCCCAAATAATATACCATTGCTGTACCCAATCTGTAGTAAGACAAAATATTCAAAAATGTTCATGAACTTCCTAGGAATGACACTTAACACCGTTTAGATAGGAAAAATATATCTTGCAGGACTGTTTCTATTAATGGTCAGTCCGACTACAGTGCGTATGAGTGATATTATCTTTAATCAACAGCACGTATACGCTACCTACACACACTACTACCAAAAGTGGGCAACAACAATTTAAGGAATACCGCAGGGTAGGAAACTCTGACAAAAGGAAAGTTTTTTAAACATTGTTTCAGCGCGATATAAAGCCAAAACTATTCCACTGTCTTCAAATTCCACTAAGACTTGGAATAAAATAGGAGCCACAATATCATAAAAGACGAAAAATGCAGAAAATTGGTGCGCAATGAAACAACAAACGTGGCACGTGGGAATTCTTTGGAGTTTCTCGCTTGGCCACCGCATTTTCACAGCTCACATGGTTCGTTTTAAATTCTCCCTCTCAATATTGTATTATTCTAAATCGGTATATCTCAGAGTATAATCTACCTTTTATTGGTTGGACTGACATTGCAGGTCGTTTTAATATTTTTAACTCTATTTGTTCACAATTTTTCGTTCATGTCGTCAGAATTAATAACGTGAATCATAGCATATGAATTTGGGACAAACTGCCAACATTATTTATTTAACACCAACATTTTCCAAATTTCTAACAAACATTTCAAAACTTAAGTGGACATGGAGCCTGTCACCGTGTCATCTGTCAACGTAAGTTGGTAACTTTCCCATTTAAATCGTCCATGAATTTCACTTAACAAGTTTGCGCTAGAAGCAAATTCTTCACACTCCACCATTTTTCACAATGTCAATTAAAATATCTTGAAATAATTCAGAAAATAATCATCACGAAGTACATACTGACATACAAGCTTTCTATATTTACCAAGAAATATGCCGAGGTGTGTATGTGTAAGTGGGATAATACATTCTTGGGAATAGTAAATACACTCATACATACACACGTCAAAGCATATGAGTCAGTCCATATGAAACCGAACAACATTTCCTAGACACTATTTTTGATTTCTTTTATTTTCAAAAATTAGAGAACACAAAGGAAGAAAGGTTATCATACAACACCTTCCAAATTTACGAGAGTCATTATGTAGATTGAGAACATTGACAACCATAAGAGTGGTTAAGTGTCAGCTGATATTACCAAAGGAATCTTTGACATTTTTGAACATAACCTTATTCTGTCAGCAAAAAATGGAATTAACTAGTGAAAAATAAAACTGATAATTCAAGATCATTATGTAAGATACTGATAACTGATATGAAAATTATTTCAATACTTAAATTAGTACCATTTTCATCCCTTTTTGTCCCGCTAACCTCTCAGAACTATAAATATCGAAAAATTCAATTTTACTGCGCTTCTACATGGTCAGAGGAATTTACATACCAAATTTCACGATTCTAGCTACAATACTTTAGTTGGTACCATTTTTATCCCTTTTTGTCCCGCTCACCACTTATAAGTACAAATTTCGAAAAATCAATTTATATTGCAAGTCTACGTTGTCAGAGGAATGTAAATACCGATTTTTACGATTCTAGCTGCAATTCTTAAATTGGTACCATTTGTATCCCTTTTTGTCTCTTTCCTCCCTTCCTCGATAAATCCCTGTTTGTAGCTCGTCTGCATGCTCATTGCAAGGAACATACCGAATTTCATGTTTCTAGCTACTGCCGTTTAGTCAGGACGAAGGTTCGATGCCCTTTGCCCTTTTTGTCCCATTTTACCCCCTAAAAGTACGAATTTCGTAAAACCCTATCTTAGTCGACTACCCTGAGAATTTCATGACCCTGGCTTCAGCCGTTTGGTCTGGGGGCTGGTCAGTGGTAAGTAACGCAACTCTGAGAACTGATAAGATAATCTTAGTAAATATAGAATCAATATTGAGCCGGGAAAAATTTGTTTCCGCTGGATCTTGCATAATTTGATAAAAAGATCAATGGGGTTGGTTGACACCAGGCACCACAAGGCTGGTGCTTAGAATATATAGGTTCTACCATATGGACCTATAGGGCACAGATATGCTTATAAATTTCATAAATTAGAACCTGTCTTGCATTTTTTTTTAAGAATATCATTTGGTTTGCCATGGAATTGCTCATATAGTGCCATACCATAACAAGTGCGGATCTATTGTCATCACTTTCACCATTTTTTCGTGCTCCAAGGATGTGTGAAAATTCCACCGTGTCAACGAGGATGCCTGCCAACATCGTGTCTGCTGTCTATTCCTTGTTTGTCTTGTGCATTAGCATTTAAAACAAATCCACACTTTCTTGGTTCTTCGTTCAGGTTCCGGTTCAGTGCAGATAACGTCTGTCACAGATCAAGTAGTTTATCACATCCTTAACCGATGACTTGCTAGCACAGTGGAAGTTCAACGAAAAACAGCTCTTTATATAGGGTGGGCGATTTAAAATTTTCAATTAGAATCGGCTATTAAATAGTACTGATTATTTTTTCAAATTTCTGATTATATTGAAAAAGAAAAACTTTGTCATTTAATAATGGAACACAACATTATTCATATGATTACCCAAAATCCACACCAAACTGTGACCCGTTTTGGATGCATTTGCTTCTCAGTAGCCACGTGTGGGTTCTCTGAACCCCATATGCGGCAATTTTGCTTATTGACATAGCCACCGAGTTGAAAATGATCTAAAGAGTGATTTTTTTGAGGTTAGGATTTTCATGCATTAGTATTTGACAGATCACGTGGGATTTCAGACATGGTGTCAAAGAGAAAGATGCTCAGTATGCTTTGACATTTCATCATGAATCGTCTTACAAACGAACAACGCTTGCAAATTATTGAATTTTATTATCAAAATGCGTGCTCTGTTAAGAAAGTTCATTGCGCGCTTCCATTTTATGGTCAGTTTAATCGACCCACTGAAGCGGCTATTCGGGCTATTGTGACTAAATTTCGCACCAAATTTACATTGTTGGACATTAAACCACCAACACGCTTACGTAGAGTGCGAACTGAAGAAAATATCGCAGCTGTATCGGCCAGTGTTAATGATGACCACCAATTTTCGATTCGTCGCCGTTCGCACCAATTGGGTCTCTGTTACTCAAAAACGTGGAAATGCCAAAATTGGACTAAGCGGATGGACCACCTAAGACGCAGCCGCGGTCAACATTTAAATGAAATTATCTTCAAAAAGTAAATGTCATGGACCAATCTAACGTTTCAAATAAAGAACCGATGAGATTTTGCAAATTTTATGCGTTTTTTTAAAAAAAAGTTATCAAGCTCTTAAAAAATCACCCTTTATATTTGAAAGCACGAAAAATTTCCACTTACATTTCTTACAGTTTGCGTTAAAGACTCACTACTTTGGAAGTAAGTTTTCAATATTTCCCAATTTTGTTCGAGCGCATAGCGTCCCATTTGGCAAATGTCAAATATAAAGTCAAAGTAATCGAAAGTTCAAATTTAAAATGTTAAATTGGCCATCATATAGCTTTGAGTTGGAATTAAATTTTATATTTTTCTAATATTTTTAAATAAAATTAAAAAAAATCAATTCAGTGCAATGTTTGATATATGAATTTAAGTAAAATCGAAAAAATTAATTTTTCCGAGTGTGTTCTCATATGAAAGTTAAACTTGCCAACTCAACACTCATATGTCATCGACGCCATAAGCCATCCAAGAAGCCCACAAGAGCCAGGTGAATTGTGTTCTGACATTTTCCACGAATGCCCCCACAGTGGGTGTCATACGTAGTCTTGGCTGCAACACTAATGACATTCTTGTTGTTTCCACAAAACTTGGCAGCTGTGTTTGTATAGCAAATAAAGGAAAGGAGGTGACACAGAACGCCTGTCCGCCCCATCCCATGCATTAGTTAACACCCACCCACTGCATGCATTAGTTAACATGATTCACAGGAGCTGGAGCTCGTTGTATTTGCATTATGTTGCCATAGTGCAAATACACACAAGTAGATGGCGTTGATTGTTAAGGCAAGGCAAGGCAAACGATTACAAATCATTGTGTATTAATATCGGTAATGATGCTGCTATTCCATGAAGCACTTAATAATAATGTTGGAGCAAATGTATGTGAGTTGCTTATACCAGGAAGTGCATCCATGTGAGGCTGATGATAAATATATGAGATGTTGGCAAGAAGAACAACAACAATGTAACTGAAAGCGTAAATCCTGCAATTATTATATATGTAGATACATATTGTGACAATTTCAAATGAAATTTAATTTGTTTGAGAGCTCGAAGGTTATTTGAGTTTTTCTTTTGTATGATTCCTGGGAAACGAAGTAAGAGTAAATCTGGATTATTTCCCTGCATGAATATGTATTGTACCGCAGGCAAAGAATACATTCGGTTTAATTTTTCTTGGTAGTAAATGTTATTACAGTAGAAAACATGGGATTATTATACATAATGAGAAAATTCAATGCGAAATTCCACAAATTCCAGGTTTTCTAAAGTAGCCATGAAAAATTCGAAAAAACTAATTCTCTAATTCTATCTTCTATGTTCATTTTTTGCAAAACATTTCGAAACTGTTTCTAAATGTTTTGGGTTATGTATTTTTTAAATAATTTTTTTTACATTCAATATATAAATTGAAAATAAAAATATTATGTTTCGATATATATTTTTTTGTAAAAAATTACATTTCAAACCAGCCACATAATTGGCCAATATTCCCATTTCGATTATTACTAACTCGTACCACCAACATGCCATCGTTTTGAACCATTTGCATATCATTCATTTGCATATCGGCAGGTAAATATTATATAGAAATAAATAAATGTTAAAATTACTCACTGCGATGTGCTATATCCGAGGGATCTCTTCTTAAGATTATGCGTCGTTTCGATGAACAAATTGGTCCAGAATCCACATCGTGAATAACAATTTTGATAGCCTCACCATCCATGGAAGTCTGTCGGCGCGGTGCTTCCAAATCTTCCAGATTCGGACCGGTGAAGGAGGCTAACGGAGGTGGTATAGCAGACTGGGGTATGGTAACGCCCGGTATAGCACCACGAGATTGTAAAGCCGCTAAATCGGGTCTAGAAGAAAACAAAAAAAAAAAAAAAAACAAACAAAAAAACCGAGGTAGTCAGCGTCAAACACTACTAAACCCCCTTATTTTCTTGAAAACTTACAATTGTGAACCCCTTCGTCTCATGCGTCGATCATCGTCGACCGTTAATACTGGGCTGCCCTTGTCGGGGCTGGGCGATTCATCGTTATTCAGATCTTCCGATGGATGTGGCACTCTAAACGAAGGTCTTCGAGAACCGGGTAAAGCTATCTGTGGGGTCATTGTATTATCACCAGAGGTACGTTGTGCAGACTGCGCTGCAGCTTGCAAAATGCCAGGAGCAAACACATCATAAGCGGATTTTCTGAAAACAAAATAGTCCACAATTCAGTCATCTAATTTCCCAAATGGACAGAGTTCAGCGATATACCTTCTAGGCATGGCCGGTATGCCAAGGCCGATATCAGCACCCAGGCCGGCGGGACCAACTCCCGCGGCACTGGTCGCTGTGGCCTCGTCATCGTAGCTATGTTGTCGTGCCACGCGCGAACCTCTTCTGGAAGCCATGCGGGATAAGGGTGGGCCAAATCCAATTTCATCTTGCCGCGGTGGGCTATTCGAACGACTCGGTGCCATACTCTGGCCACCTTTACGCCAATCGCCATCGCCACCCGGTGTTTTGTTACCTTTCAACTGCTGTGGGAGGGAAGACAAGAAAAAAAGCCAATCACAAACCAGGATACACGTATAACAAACATCCACCATGAATTCATTTATTATTGTGGTTCATATTGTGACGTATTTTTGTTTCCATTTCCCTAATCCTTTCATGTCATTCATACAGTCATTCATTCATGCAATACGAGCACACCTACCCGTTCTAGTTCTTTCAGTGACGCAGGTGATACATCTGAGTGCCTTCGCAATTCTGGACTACGTGGCGGTGCCAGGGCTGCCCCATTGGCCGGTGCCAATGTCTGTGTACTTGATCCCAGTTTGGCATCTGAATGACGTCGTTGTAGTGCTTCTAACACCGGCACATCTAGACTTGAATCGGTCGAAGCTTGTGGCATGCACACCCTGGATGCCATTTTCCGTCGACACACACTGCAGCGCCACATATTCTGTAAAAGGCAAAACGGAAAACAAAAGAATCGAGAAAAATGATGAGAAAAGGCTCACGTACACGGAGGAAAATAAAATATATATTATTGAGTAAAATATGAGATCTGTATTTTGGACAGACTTTTATTTTTGTATCCTACAAAGTCAAATGATTGTAATGCAAAGAAGTAATCAGCATAGACCCACCTTTAAGTACTTCGATGGGCTTAGAGTTGTCAGTCGCTGAATTTCCCTAACAATGTCTATTTTGTAGAGAGCCGTCTGCTGGATATCCTAGCTTAGCATTTCCTTACTAGTTACACCGTACGACAATTTATAAAAAATGTCATTACACTTGAACCGGGTGATATACGTATGAAACTATAGACAAAATGGAGTTACTTCGCGTTTTTAGTTTTTCATTTCCTCATCCCGTTGACCCTTCGCAGGACTACAAAGTACCAAAGGATACAATTTTTTATAAATATTATTTTATATATTTGTTCGCACATGATATGATATCGGTTTTTAATTTATTTTTTTTTTTTTATTTTTATTTTTTTTTTTATTAACGGGATGAGAAAAAAACAATTAAAAACGTCAATTAACTCTATAGTCACCTATAGTTAAAGATGTATATCATTTAGTTTAAGTGTAATATGGACTGTTAGACAGTGTTATATTTGTTATGTTTCCCAAATAAAATTCATTGGCCTGCCAACCTTATTTTTCTCCGTGTATCAAATATGTACATAAGAAGTGAATTATTGATTTCATTTTGTGATAAGTTCATGGCAAACAAATCTCTTCTTTGTTCTGGTCGATTTCATTTTTTTGTGGCATCAACAATTGAGAGTTAATTAAAGTCAAACACAATTCATGAATTTAGATTTCAATTTAAAGGGAAGCCATGTGATTTTAGGGAGCTTTAAAGAAAATCCTTTGTAGTATTTGTTGATGAGAAATGATTTGTGGATATCAAAAGAGAAATATATGATTTGATATGTTTATATCTATTATATAGAATTTTTCGCAATTGCTCAATGCATGGTCGACCTTTGTGCACTTAAAATTATTTGAAAATAGACTAATTCCATATGCATATACGGAATGGATATTTTCCTTAGGTGCTCCGATTTTAAAGAGAGTTTGCCAATTTTTACTTCTGAATAAAGTTGAATTTCCCGATTTTCAAAACATAAGGTATTTTTTTATTTATTTTATTTAATTTTATATAACTTATAACTTTTTTCTGATAGGAGATAGATATATATTTTTTGCGAATTTCAAGAAAATTGCTTCTATATATAATATAAAATTATGAAATCTTAAAAATAAATATATTTTTATTTATTAGTTTTTGTGTTATTGATTAGTGATCGATTGATTGATTTTCTATGAGTTTTGAATGTAATACATTCGAATATCAGCTAATTCGATCAAGTAATTTCTTAAGAAGGAAATCTTTGCTCCCTCAAGAGTACGACTATCTAAAATCTCTTTATTCTACGTATCTACACAATTAGAGGGATGTACACACTGAATTTCATCATTCTAGCTGTATTCGTTTAGTTGGTACTATTTTTATCCCCTGTAGCCACTGAATCCCTTGAAAGAACGAATTTGGAAAAAACGTTTTATTTTTCGTGTCTACGCAGTCAGAGGTATGTATACTCCGAATTTCATGATTCTAGCTGCTGTCATTTGGTAGGTACTATTTTTATCCCCTTTTTCCATTTGAACCCCAAAAAGTACGAATTGTGGAAAGTTCATTTATTTTACGTGTCTACGCAATCAGAGGAATGTATATATCGAATTTCATTATTCTAGGTGCAGCCGTTAGGTTGGTACTATTTTTATCCCTCTATCCTCATTTAACCCCTTAAAAGTACGAATTTAGAAAAAATACTTTTATATTATGTATCTATTCTATTACAGGAATGTACACGCCAAATTTCGTGTTTCTATCTGTTGTCGTTTGATAGGTACCATTTTCATCCCTTTTTGTCCCATTTCGCCCCCTACAAATAAAAATCACTCTATGATGCCCTTTTATGCTATAAATGGAATGCGCATTGCAAATATCAAGTAAATACAAGCTAATATGTTCAAAAAACATTCTGAAATACTCTAAATATTAGGAATATTTTCAGTCCTTGTGAGGGAAAAATTTTTCCCTCTGGGCCGATTTCGTCCACTTTCAATCCCAACCGATCTACAACCATAAGACACATTTAGGAAAAATTTTAACCTCCTAGCTCATTTCGTTCGGCCGCTATCGTGCTTTCAACAGACAGACGGACATGGCTATATCATCTTAGAATTTTACCACGACCCAGAATATATATAATTTATGGGGTCTCCGATGAATATTTCAAGGTGTTACAAACGGAATGACAAAGTGAATATAGCCCCATCCTGGAGGTGGAGGGTATAAAAATAAATATAGTTGTAATTTCTTTCCTAATTCTAAGTTATTTTTTAATTACACTGTCCAACAGCATTTTTGCACAATTCATATTGTCAAAACTATATTGTGGAATTTTATGAGGAACACTTGTGGAAGCTCTTAACCCCTAGCTTCTCTTTTCGATAAAATCCAAAAAGTCCTTTATAACATTTTGCTTCTATATTTAGGCTGTTTATAAATGTTGGATGTAAAGTGAAAAAATGTGAAAACTCCCTTTTAAAAAACCCGAGTAACTTTTTTGCCATGATTGATGACTAAATAGGAAGATTTTTTTAGAAACCCAGATAGAGAAAATTTAAATAAACGCAATTGCAACTGCGAATTTTGGATATTGCAGCTTTTTTGCGGTTTTGGTTCTTAATACACATGAACAAAATAAGACGGATCCGTTGGATAGATCGCGAGAAAATTAACAAAACTCAACATGCCCTTTCAGAATTATTGGGTCGCTTATTTGTTCCAATCAAAAAGTTTTAATTTGTTGGACAGTGTATTCAAAATAGTACCACTTTGAAAGACACTCAACAAGTTTCATGATGGAGTTTCTGGTACTTACCCTGCAACAATTATAAACGTGATTACAGTCGAAGTTAAAAATATTTAATAGTCATAATTAAACAATTTTGCTTTAAGCTGACTTCAATAAAAGTTGTGGTTGTTCCCGACTAAACTTAATCTTTGGTTTGCTTAATGCGTTGTTCGAAAATATGTTGGCTTTATCGCTGCCCATTCGTGAGCTAGACAGTTTTATTTTATTTTAATGATTTTTGTTAAATCTACTATAACTTCAATTGAATTGAATATGTGTATTCAAATATTATTATATATTCATTCACTATTATATACTCAAGAACTATGCGCTTTGTTCAACAATGTTTTCAAAATATCCTTCTTTATAGGTCACGGTCAATTAGCAGTCGACGATGCTCTGGGTTCTCCTATAGTAGTGTCGTGTAGATATTGAGCAGATCTGCTTCTTTCAATACATCAAATATATGTTTTGCCTAACGATTACCACATTATATCTTCGTGTTCTGGATATCAAGTGAGTCTGATTGTTCAATAACTACACCGTTCATTGAAATTTACAACACCATTGAATTACTTGTGAGACAACAAGGAGTACTGACTGGGTCGTATATGTATTGAAATGTACTCTATTCACTTGACCCCATACGGAAATTTTGAGTAAAACCTGACCAGTAAACAACAGTATGTTATCTTAAATATCTTGAGATTGCGCTTATGGTTGAATGATAACAAAGACATATGCTCATCCGATGGGAACCCGCGTATAGTGAGGAAAGAATCTCTGAGGAAGTTCGACATCAAAAGCGATGAACTTTAATATGTGAACATCATCCGAGACTAAACTTGTGGACGAAGAAGGCCAATGATCTCACAAGATGGTGATTTATCACACTCTCCATAACATTGGAGAGTACAGACCATATCACAATTAAGCGGTGGTTCGCAGGAATTTTAGCCTCGCCTCTCCTATGGATTGACTGAGAATACACCTTCATGGAGTACAAGTTTTAAAAGGATTGCGGAGTGGACGAATTGTATGGGATTTTTAAGAACTCTTATATTATAGGCTGAAATATTTATGAAATAGATTTCAGTTACCGATATAGAAGTTATAAAGGATTTAAGTTCACATAGTATAGGGACAATTGTGTGGGAGGTACTAGAAAGGTGTGGTAAAAGCATAAATATTTTATATGTTTAATGTGATTATAAAATTTTTTTTCGAATATAAAATTGCAACTGATTTCGACTATCCTTATGGAATATATGCCAGTTTTATTTTAACCATAGCTTATGCCAATTTGTGTGGGATAAACCAGAAGGGGTGTGGCAATATCGCGCCCATTTACGGGTGGGTATAACGACTATGAAAACGTTGCCAAATATCAAATTTTATAGTATTGCGATCATTCGTATATACCTTATAAGAGCTTTAATTTTACGTGGGTGAGGGTGATTTGTGTGGGAGGTACTAGAAGGGGCGTGCCAAAACCCGCCATATTTCGTACACTTAAAATTATTATAAAAACTTTACAAAAAAAAAAAAAAAAAATAGCTCATTGCGAATATCGGTTTGGAAGTTATATGGGTTTTAATTTTACATTGAATATGGGCTATTTGTGTGGGAGGTATCAGAAGGGCATGTCAATTTCGCCCATCTTCGAACTTAAACAAAGTTTGGGAAAAATTACTATGTGGGCATTTCCATGATGTCGATCGTGACCGTCGTACACATTAAAAGTGACAAAAAAGTCAAAATAAAACGGTTTTTTATTTTGACCATATGTTTAAGTTATAGTTCTTAATTAGCTGTTTAATTGGTGCTAATGTGGATTTTGGGTAATTTTTCGTTTTCAAGATAATTTAAAAAAACAAGGCACGTGACCAAAACAGAAGTCGTTTTCGCGGCCAACCATTCAAACGCCGATTTTAGCGAATCCTGTGCAATATTTCAATGTGACCAATTTAAGAACGTTGTGCACTGATGTCTCTTCAAAATGGCTTTGATTGTATGCAAAAATAATTAATGCTTTTTTTGTAATTTAATTTTAAGCCCGGTCGAACGTGACATGTCGCACGTGACATTTTTTCCATCGTGGTATTTATGTTGTTTTTGTTGCACTTTTTACGAAATTATAATTAATATATATTTTTTTTAATCAACAGAAGTATTCAATGTATTTATTCTCACATAATAAGAGCAAACAATAAAATTTAAAATTATTTCAACTTTAACTGCGATTTTTAACTTTCTTTATTTTTTTGGCCTCCGTTTATACTCATCTAGATTTAAATAATAAAAAAGGAATTTTTCACATAAATAAATTATTTATGTAACAAATTGTTTTTTTTTTAATTTTTAATTTTCACACTTAAGATGTCGCACGTGACCAACTTTATAGAAGTGCCAAGGTCACAAATTTTCTTATATTCCAGTAAGATTTTTTATTTTTATTGTATAAAAATCTCTGTTTGTACTCAAAATTTGATAATCTTTCAGCGTGTATTTTAGACACAGTAACAACAAATGTTTTAATAGCAGTCGTATAACTCCGTATCCTTTCTTTTTTGACTCTTTGTACTCCATGAAAGATTTTAGACACCAAAAGTCAATGAGTAATGCCTCTATTTATGAACTTTGATCAAAACAAAACATGCGAAAGAAATATTCATACGAGTAATGTTGCACTTGCGCTACTTTGCATTCGAATATCTCAAGATAGGATATAAATGAATGTAAAATTAGTTTACATTAGTTAAATTTGTTTAATTTTCTATGAAAATATGATAAGAGAAAATGTTTACAAGAACTTTTAATTCTTTTGGTGGACCTTTCTGTGGAAATGCCCATATGCAAAGTTTGAATTGAATCCTTAACTCCTTTCGAGAGTTATCGTGTACACCAGCCAGACAGACGGACTGACGGGCATGGCTCAAACAACTTACGGATTTGGTCCAAACATACTTAGGGTCTTAACTCACTCCTTCAATACGTTATACTTTTTTATGTCCCAAATGATATATACCCTCCTACTTTGTAGAGTGAGGGTATAAAAAACGGTAATTATATTAATTTTTTTTATTTATTCTTTCTTAATCGGCTTTGGTTTAAACGTATTTTTGAAAATTTTCTGCCAGTTTTGCACTACTTGAATACAATTTAAATATTGAACATTGCCGTGATATAAAGACTTATTTTAAGAAATATTGTATATTTATTTATGGAGTTAGATTGCAGAACGATTGCGGCCAGTTTGCATTTCCATACATATGGCAACATTTTTGGGTTTTTGCTTCATATACATATGTGCACATATACATATATGAATATTCTTTTATGCTGTAAAAAAGTAAAATATTATTCTTTCCATGTCAGAACTTTGGCGCTATAAAAGCGTGTCAACACTTGGTTGGAATCATTTACCAACATTAACATGTATGCTTTGCTTTGTTATTATACATACATACATATAACAAAATAAAGAAAAATTAAACAACACATCCGTTTCCGCCAAAAAAACACGAACACAATGTGTCTGCCACGAAGGACAGAGCAACCTGAAGTTCTGTGTAAACTGCATTCGAAATGAAGGTAGTGCATCGCAGGTGATGGAATATGTATGAACGCACACACACACGCGCCTGTGAATATACACACGCAGGCACACATATACATATTTAATATTTGTTGATGTACTAACAATTTGCATGTGGTCATGCTCTCCTCACATGCAAATGGATGCAAATGAAGAATGGTCACGGATTTCAGAGGAAATCATTTAATAAACGGACGCTTGGCTTTGATAGCGGACAATTTTATGCAACTTTTAAAAAAGGTTTAAAGAGTTGAGTTTAGTAAGTGACTGCTGTTGGCCAAGTCGACCACTTTAATGTGACCACTATGAATACAACACGGTGAATTCTCGTATTTGCATGGGCCGAACAGTGAAACTACTAGGCTACAGAATGGAAAAGATTTGCAGGTTGATTAGATTAGAGTCAGAAACTAATGTTTTAATACAACCATCACATTTGTAAGAGGTTTGCGCCAGACTTGAGCATGTTCGTCGCTTCCAAACATATTGAAATTGCATTGAACAATTTGATCAATTAGGAAATATAATAAAATTCCATACTTAGAATTGTAATGGAGTATTTACTTTCTTTAAACTCCAAATCTGAAAATTGTATTTAAACTTTTCTCTCCGACAGTATATATACATTAGAGTGGCTTCTTTTGTGAGGAAGGAAAAATGTTGTTGATGTTCCCGACTAAAATGAAAGACTGCATTTTTTATAAAAAATGCAATAACTTCCACATATTTAGTTCGATTTATGATTTTAGGCGTTCGTTGGAGGGGTATTGATAAACAATTGCAATTTTTAGAATTTTCTAACCCATTAAGGGCCGCAAAATTTGTTCACACTGTTAATACTCAGTGGGTTGTGAAGTAAAAACTGAAATATGGGGTTATTTGTATAGTAAACACATTCTAGTCTTATATAAAGCTAATTTTTGGAAAGAAATTCAACCATTTCAAATTTCCGCCTTAAAATGAAAACATGAATAATCTACATAAACTTTTTAAAGGGGAAAAATTTAAATGGTTGTTAATATTAAATTAACATAGATAGACGCAAGGAATTTAAAGTATATTTAGCAGATGTTCTTCTCTTTCATTTGATATCCATATCGCCATTGTATGACACGCAAAAGTACGAAACTAAATTATTGAAAGATTTACATCCTTTGGAAATTAAAAGTCCTGTAAAAAAGACAAACGACCACGAAATAAAAAACTGAGTATGAGTTTTCCTATTAGTGACCTATAGTTTCATTTCACATTTCACAACAGTAAGGAAAAAATTGTTGGCCCTTTATAGGTTAGGAAGTTCTAAAAGTTACAATTGCTGATCAATACCTCTTCAACAATCCAACAAAAACACAATTGGTGTTTTTTATAAAAAATGCAACAACAATTGCACAAAAATGTTAAAATTCTACAGCCTATCCTGGGTTAAAATGCAAGTTTTTGATATGGTTTGATACGCCTTGGATCAGATTTTAGATTCTAGCCGGTTTTTACTAAATACCATTCTCACCGCAAATTTTATTCAAGAAAAAACTGATTTACAGTGGTTATTTTGAACGCGTCCAGCTCACGAATGGACAATGATAAAGGCGAAATATTTTGGGAGAACACATAAAACAAACCTATCTTTCATTTTAGTCGGGAACATCCACTACTTTTTGGGTCTTCGTCCATACAAATGAAAAAAACAAGTTATTCTCACCCCACGAAAATAAAGATTGAATTGGAATGATGAATTGCAAAATATTTCGTTCCTAGATGAAGCCATCTGTGAGCTAAACGCTCCTGAAAATAGACCCTTGAAAGCACTTTAAATATAAATTTTGATTCTTGTCTTAGTGTAACTTATTATTAGTGTAACTTATTATCGAATTATTGGACGTTTATAGTAATTTTTTGTGGATTTTCACACTGACTACTGAAAACTTTTTCGTATTTGGTGGTTTTATAAAAAAAAATAAATAGCTGTAGTCAATACCTTTGTAATGATGCCTATATAATGAACATCGGAATGAAATTGAAGCGGCAGCGTTAATCTTTGTAAAAAGTGTTTGAACATTTTGGCTGTGAAAACCATCGCCTGCAATCATTTTTCATCCGTTGTTCATCATTTAGGCATCATTCAAAAGGTATTAATTACTCCTATTTATTTTTCATTACACCTCTTACAAAATCTTTCCAAGAAATATGAGTTTTTAGCTGTCACTTTGACCATGGCGAACTTTTTTTCCAACTTCTTCATCAGCGAAGATGGGCTCTGCTTCTGCCACGACGTGACCGGTCTGTTCGAGGAAATCGGAATTGATTTCGAACCAAAAGAGTGGCGCCTCTTCATTGACAGCTCATGCAAGAGTCTCAAAGCCGTGTTGCTTCACAATGGCAACAAGTATCCGTCTCTTCCTCTGGCGCATTCAGTATCTCTCAAAGAGAACTACGACATTGTCAAGAAAGTGCTGAACGCATTGAAGTATGAGCAATATGGCTGGGAAGTGATCGGAGATTTCAAAATAGTGACATTCTTAATGGGCCTGCAAGGCGGTTACACCAAGTTTCCTTGCTTTCTTTGCCTGTGGGACAGCAGGAACGACAGTGCACACTACAGTAAGCGTGAATGGCCACAACGAACTGAATTCACAGTGGGGAGGAACAACGTCAAGTGGGAGCCCTTGGTGGACCCCCAGAAGGTACTGATGCCACCACTCCACATCAAACTGGGTCTTATAAAGCAATTCGTCAAAGCTCTCGACAAAAATTCTTCAGCGTAGTAACTACAAGACTTGTTCCCTAAGCTCTCTGAGGCGAAAGTTACAGCCGGTATCTTCGTTGGACCACAAATAAAGAAAATCTTCGAGTGTGAGGAATTCCCCAAGAAGCTCACTCGTGTTGAGAAAGCAGCTTGGATGAGTTTTATGTCAGTGGTACAGGGATTCCTGGGCAATCACAAAGCCGCAAACTACGTGGAGCTGGTCGAAAGTCTGGTGGAGAGCTACGGCATATATATTAGCATATTTTAATGAATCACATTGTCCTAGTCACAAAAGCAAAGTTTCAGAGGAATATTAGGTGGTTTCCACACTTTTAAGACATAACAGACTAGGAAATAACAATTACATCCCAAGGACTGAGAACTTTTTTGTTACATAGTGTAATACGACCAATGAGTTATTCTAAGACAAGAAAAAAATTTATATTTAAAGTGCTTCTAAGGATCTACTAATTCAGAAGAAAATGAACAAAAATTCAACGTAAAAAATTACAAGGTGAAAACATGATTTTTTTTAGATGTGTTTTCAGGAGCTTTTAGCTCACAGGCGGCTTGATCTAGGAACGAAATATTTTGCAGAACATCATTAAACAATCCAATATTCATTGCTGGGGGTGACCGCAGCAATTTATTTCCGTAACCCACCCTAATATACATATGTATATTGTTTCGATTCTGTGGAATACATATGTTGAAAAATATAAAATAATAATATTATTTTTTGCCTCAAAGTATTTATAAAGAACAGACTTATCCTTGAGTTGCAGAAATCTTTTTTCAACGAAATACAAATCCAAATACACTACCAATGTAATCAGATTCCACTGTTCCAGTGAATACAAATACACATACACATGCATACATTGGCTGCGCAGATTACAGATTAATTTGAGCACGCACACATGCACACCAAAGGAGCCTGTTAACACGACGAACCACAAAAACACACACACACACATGGTGATGGCGGTGAAAAATGTTGCCACTTTTTTAATTAAGTTGCCAGGAATTAACACAATGAGATTGCCGCCGAGAATGGGGCCGAACAGAACATGTGAAACAAACACCATCGAACAAAGCGCAGGATGTCGTGCTGTGAATTAGCAAGGATGGCGGCGGTGGTGGTGGTGTTGGGCGGGGGGACTATCATTATGGATTGTTTTACATGTCACATGCGTGTCTGCCGCTCGTATGTTGCCTAGCACAGAGAAGGTGAAGAATACACTCGACATCATCAGGAGGAATCATCAGTGCTGTTCTCCTGTTGAAGACACTAAATATCCGGTTGCAGGACAACAATGCAAACAGCACATAACTCGTCCGGGAACAAAGGAGCTTCGCTCGCTAGTTTGCTTTCAAATTAAGGTCGTATGGCGGTGGATGAGAGTGCAGTTTCAAGTTTGAACTAATGAGGAATTTAAAGGACACCATTTGTTTGGGTACCCCCACCACACACACACACACTCACGAGAAGATGGCATTTTTGTGACAACATTGTGTCATACAAGGATAATTCATGAATGCATTCATGCAAGTTGGCATGTGAGAGCATGAATAGAAGGAAGAAAAATGAGTCCTGTTCACTCATTAACTCTTTTTTCTACTTTCCTTGAAGTTAGAGCATGCTTTGCACCTGATTCTAGTTTAATCCTCGTCATACAGACACAAAGTGCTTCTTAATGAAACCATTTTTAAAAGAATGGGAAATCGTTGAATGGGTTCAACTGAATTAATGTAAAAAATATATCAGCAATTATATTCCCTCAATCCAGGTAAATTTAAGTTTACGTTTACACTGTGCGACAATCCAAAACAAGGGAAGTGATATTATTTTTCTTGTAGGTATAAACCAGTAGAACAAGAATCTGTATTTGAAATTTGCCAGACACCCCCAAAATCTTGAGTTACGGGTAAAAAACCGGTTTTCGTATCTTTGCACACGTATATGCGTGCAACTTAGTTGATGGTCAAAAGATTTTCACAACGAATTTAAAAGGAAGGCACGTGGAGCTTTCAATCGATATATAGCTAATTTAAGAAAACTTAAGAAAAAAGAAAAAATTACTAAAAAATTTAAAAAAAGACAAAAACATAAGTTTTTTTTTAATTTTTTTTAGTAATTTTTCAACTTTGACAATATTTTTGCACATTATTTTGTTTGGTAACCGTACCACTTGCAAATTTATTTAAATAACACATTTAGTATAGAATCGCCGCTTTGTTTTTAAAAATTCGACAATAATTTGAAAAGTTATTGAAGTTTTCGCTAAATTGTTGCAAAAATACAAATTTTCGTCACTCCAGTTCAAATCCCTTATAATTTTAAGAATAAAAGTCAAATAAAAATATTCGTCCATCCCTCGATGTGGAAATTCGATTTTGTGATAGATAAAATGCATAAAAAACGGAAATGCAGACAGGGAATTTTAATGGGGAATTCTTAAATTATTTGGGACATGTACTGGGAATATTCTAAGCATATTGAAAAATATTAAACGTTTATTATTTTTTATGTAGAAAACTTCATTGTAAACAAAACACTAAGTAGATGTATAGACTTCTAGTTTCGCTTAGAAACAATTCAGACAGAATTCATAGAATTTGTGAGTCTCAAAAGTTGCGTAATGTGAGGCTCAATACAAAAACAACGACAATATAATTATTTTGTGTCCGAGGTCAGCAAATTTATTTCGTATTTGCACTGGGGCATACTGATGCATAAAATCAAGGCCAAAATTGTGAATTTTTCACTAGCATTAATAACGTCCTATTAAATTAACCGTAGAAACTTTGGCTTAGGAACAGTAGGCTGGGTCGCAGTCCATACAAATGAAAAAGAAATTTCCAGTCTCCCCAGGAAAATAAAGTTTGGATTGTTTAATGATGACTTGCAAAATATTTCGTTCCTAGTTCAAGACGTCTGTGAGCTAAACGCTCCAGAAAGTACCCCTAAAAATCATGTTTTTCCCGTGTACTTTTTGTCAAAATTTTTTTCTGAAATAATAGACCCTTGAAAGCACTTTAAATATAAATTTTGATTCTTGTCTTTATTGAATAATATAGTAATTTTTTGTTGATTTTCACACTGATAACTGAAAAATTTTTCGTATTTGGTGTTAGTATTTTATAAAAAATAAATAGAGACAGTCAATACCTTTCAAGTGATGCCTCAATGATGAACATCGGAATTAAATTGACGCTGCTGCGCTCATTTTTGTAAAAAGGGTTTGAAAATGTTGTCTCTGAGAATCCATCTCCTGTATTAAATTATTTTACAAACAAGGTGTCAGTGACGTCATTTTTCGACCTATATTCATCATTTAGGTGTCATTCGGAAGGTAACAACTCCTTCTATTTATTTTTTATATTAACTCTTACAAAATATTTCCAAGAAATATGAGTTTTTAGCTGTCACCTTGAAAACCACAAAAAATCAATATAAACGTCAAATAATACTACCAATGAGTTATTCTAAGACAAGAATAAAAATTTTTATTTAAAGTGTTATTAAGTCATAAAAAAATTACAGGGGAAAAACATGATTTTTAGAGGTGTTTTCAGGAGCGTTTGCTCACAGATGGCTTGACCCAATGACGAAATATTTTGCAGATCATCATTAAACAATCCAATCTTCATTTCTGGGGGGTGACCGCTGCAATTTATTTCGTGACCCAGTCTAACGTATATGCGTGCAACTTAGTTGGTTGTCAATCGAATTTCACATGGAATTTGAAAAGAAGGCACGTAGAGCTTTCGATCGATATATAGCTTATTTAAGAAAACTTAAGAAGTCTTTAGGCTTTTGTCAAGCAAACACATTTTAAAAAAAATTGTAGTAACTTTTCACCTTTGACAATATTTGTTATAATATTTATGCTAACAAATATTATAATATTTATTATAATATTTATGCTCGTTATTTTGTTTGATAACCGTACCACTTGTAAATCTATTTATATATAACAATAACACATTTAGTATGGAGTAAAACGCCGCTTTGTTTTTAAAAATCCATCAATAATTGACTAAGTCATTGAAGTTTTTGCTACAACAAAATTGTTGCAAAATACAACTTTTGGTCATTCCAGTTCAAATCTCTCATAATTTTACAAATAAAACTCCAATAAAAATATTCGTGCATCCCTCGGTGGAGAAATTAGATTTGGTGATATATAACATGACAAAAAACTGAAAAGGAAGTCAGGGAATTGTCATGGGGATTTCATAAAATCTTTCTTTATTTACTGGGAATATTCTAAGAATATTTTAAAATATTTAATGTTTATTATTTTTTATGTAGAAAATATATTTTATGTATATAGACAATACACTAAGTAAAGACTTTTAGTTTCGCTCAGACAGAATTCATAGAACACAGAAAAGTTTTCACTTTGAAATACAGCAACAAAAACGCTACTTCAGGACACAGTCGGTAATTTGCAGTACAATTTCTACTCATATTAATTAACGAAAAGTCTTTTAAAATTATCGAACCCATTTTTATTTTAAATGTACATACCAAGTGTATTCCACTGAATTTGTTTGTCTCAAAAGTTGAGGTGTGTCTCAAAAGTTGCGTAATGTGAGGCTTAATATAAAAACAAAATTTTGTGTCCAAGGTCAGCAAATTTATTTCATATTTGCACTGAAGAATACTGATGCAGAAATTAAAGCCAAAATTTCTTATTGTTGAATTTTTCACTAGAATTACAATGTTCGTCGATGGAACCTTCATTATTATTCTAGTTTATTTAGTTTTGCGACGCGCGAATTTTGTTTTTTGTTTCTTGTGTCTCCATTCTTAGAATGACAACAGCTTTTAACGTCAAGTTCTAGAAATGACTTCTGGAATCAGAATTTTGTCTAAACGACAAAATGTTTTTTTTTGAATTCCAGTATACATTTTTATTCATAAACAAAAAGCTACAGAGGTTCAAGAAACCAATTTGGCACACAAGTGCAACTAAGGCCAAAACTTATTGTTAACGAATATTGGCATAAAGAGTCAAAATGTTTTTTTTAACATCTGTAACTCTATTGTTTATGAATGAAAAAAAACAAAATTTCATGGAATAAAAAACGTTTTTATCGTTTAGAAAGCATTTAGAAAACCCGCAATTCCAGAAGTCACTTTTATAACTTGACGTCAAGTCAAAAGTGATCAAAGTAGAAAATGTATCTGTGTTCATTCTGAGAATACTATGTTACGATTGGGCTATAAATGGCGACACAGGAAACAAAAAATCAAATGCGCGGGGTCAATGTAAAGGGTGATTTTTTAGCTATTATCTTTTTGGCAACACTAGTTTAAACAGCTGACGCACGTTTCGTGTTTTGTTTCACTGTCAAACATCTTCAGTTTGGTCTATAATTTAACCATGAATCTTAAAAAGTCTTAAAAACGAACAACGCTTGCAAATTATTGAATTTTATTATCAAAATGCGTGCTCTGTTAAGAAAGTTCTATCGCGCGCTTCTATTTTATGGTCAGTTTAATCGACCCAATGAAGCGGCTATTGTGACTAAATTTCGCACCAAATTTACATTGTTGGACATTAAACCACCAACACGGTTACGTAGAGTGCGAACTGAAGAAAATGTCGCAACTGTATCGGCCAGTGTTAATGATGACCATCAATTATCGATTCATTGCTGTTCGCAGCAATTGGGCCTCTGTTACTGAAAAACGTGGAAATGCCAAAATTGGACTAAGCGGATGGACTATTTGAGGCGCAGTCAAGGTCAACATTTGCATGAAATAATCTTCAAACATTAAATTATATGGACCGTACTATCGATTCATATAAAGATTTTATGAATTTTTCTGAATTTTATGTGTTTTTTTTTTTGAAAAACTTTCCTATAGCTTTTAAAAAATTAATGATTTAAGTCAAAGGCATACATTCGTTGCAAAAGTTCTGACGAGATGGGGTAGCGCCCATCGAAACTGCGCAGTCAACTTTTAGCTGCAACAATAAAGGTCTCACTTTGCCTTTTTGCTAATTTTGGGTTCTGCTGAAGACTTCAGCACAACCTTTGGTCTTAAACCAAAATAAATGACAACCCATACAACATAACAGACCAACTATACATACAAACAACAAAAAAATTTAAATCGTACTTTAAGGGATACAATTGGAAAAGAGGGATAAAAATGGTACATACCAAACCGCTGAAGTTGAAATCATGAAATTCATATTGTATACATTCATCTGACTGTGAATACGCGATACAAAAACGAATTTTTCGAAATGTGTACTTTTAGCCGGAAAATGGGGCGAATGGGGATAAAAATGGTACCAAACAATGAAATAATGAAGTTCGGTGTGTACACTTCTCTGACACGAATAATAAAGAGATCTTCTGATATTCGTAGCATCAGGATCTACATTGAATTAATCAATCAAACGGTTGTAGCTAGAATAATGATATTCACTATTTGCTGTCGACATTACATTGAAGTGCACTACCATATTAGGAAGTTTGTGATTTTTCATTATTATAATATTAATAGTCCTCTACTATATATAAATATTAATATAGCTATTAGTCAGAAGTCTTCAAAAATGTGCCCTAAATATTATTAGGTAGAAACAATTTCCTTCAAGGTCTATTTTCCCCATTTGCAATTTTTTGATTCCAGGTACAGCATAAATATCTGAACCATTTTGATAGGAAAAGTTCTAATATTGAAGATTCAATATGTTTCAGAGTGGACTGTGCACACCTAATTTCACAATTTTGGCTACAGCCGTATTCTATTCAGCTACATTCTAGCCATAGTCACTTGATTGTTGCCAAATTTAATCCCATTTAGATCCAGAAAGTACGATTATCGAAAGATCAATTTATTTTTCGCGCCTTTGCAATCAAATAAATGTACATACCGAATTTCATTATTATAGCTGACAGCATTTGGTTGGTACGATTCTTATCCTCACTCACGTTATTTTCCGCCTAAAAGTACAAATTTCGAAAAATGCATTTATGTTTCGCGCCTGCACAGTCAGATGAATGTATACACCAAATTTCATGGTTTCAACTTCAGCGGATTGGTTGGTAGCATTTTTCTTCATCTTTTCCAAATTGTATGCCTTAAAAGTACGAATTTTGAGAAATCCCTCTTTTTACGTATCTACGCAATTAGAGGGATGTGTATTCCAAATTTCAAGTTTACAGCTGTCTTCGTATCATTGGTACATTTTGTATCACTTTTTGTGACAGATAGACAGACGGAAATGGCTACAGCGTCTTATAATTTTACTACGATCCAGAATATATATACTTTATAGAGTCTCCGATCAATATTTCAAGGTGTTACAAACGGAATGACAAAGTGAATATATATATCCCCATCCTTAGGTGGAGGGTATAAAAACACATTTGTTTTACTAATTTTGTTTTAGTTACCACAAAAAAGGTCTTATGTTGTGCAGATTTGGAAAAATCCAAATATTGGTAAAAATCCAAAAACTACCCTAAACACCAAATAATTTGACCAATGATAACATAATCATAAATATGTATATTTGAAGTGCTATCAAAGGTCTATTAATTCAATTACGTAACGTAACATAATACACACTACGTTTAGGGCTGTTTTCAGGAGCGTTTAGCTCACAGACGGCTTGACGAAGGTACGAAATATTTCACAAATCATCATTACAGAATCCAATTTCCTGCGTGGTAAAAGTAGTTATAGGGCCATAATTGGGGAACCTATAACAAAATTGGTAAAAATCACAATTTTAGGAATTTTTCATAGTTTAGGAATTCTGAGATTATTTTCATTTGCAATGTATAAACCAATACTGATGCAAAATTTCATTGCAATATATCGATTAACAACGATTTTATTGAATATTGAAATATACCTTCGGAGGTTTTCCAAATGTTATCTCACAAATATAGTTGCCTCATAATATAGCAGTTAACGACAATGAGAAAAAAATATTTTTTTATTTTTGTTGACGCAGCTTGTTATCGCCAATACCTTCGTCCATAATCTTTAAAATGCAATTTTTACACTTTTATTCTTAAGGTAAAAGTTTTTATAATAGGGCTGTTTTTCTTTAAGCCGGGATAACAAGCTGCGATAACAAAAACTTTAATAAAAATTTAATTTTTCGTTCAAAATAAAAAATTATTTTTTCACATTGTCGCCAACTACAATATAAATATATGTATCGACTTTATTGGACTTAGCCTCGATATCCATCAGTTTGACTTACACTGGATAATTATCCAGGCTAAGTCAAACATTTTTAACACAAAATTATTTTTTCAAAATTTGTTTTCACACACACATTGACATTGCTTTTGGCGACAATTTTAAAAAAGATTTTTTATTTTGAGTGAAATTTTAACATTTTATTTAGATTTTTGTTATCGCAGCTTAGTTATCCAGTCTTAAAGAAAAACAGCCATAATGAAACACAATCATGTGTCTAAGAATCACTTTCTTAAATTTAGTAGAAATCTCCTTCTCTATCCCACTTTTCTTTCGAGAGAAACCCAAACAAGCCCTCATCAATATGTTTGCCGGTGATAAATAATCGATTATCTACTTTATATTCCATGTTTATTTCTCGCAATTATGAACCAGATAACTTACCGCATCTTCGTTCTCCTCCAATTTACTGTAGCTGGCACAATCCTCACACACCCGCTGCTGGCATTCGAAACACGTCTTATGGAAATCATCCGGCTTAAACGATTTCAGGCAGACGCGGCATGCCCCCGCTCGACGACCCGGCTCCGTGGATTGCTTTATGGAATTTGTCATTGTAGTGCTGCTGCCACCGCCGGTTGTCGTATTATTGTTATTGTTGTTATTTTGATTTGTCGCTGCATCCTGTTGCTGCTGCTGATAACTGCCGTAGGTGCCATCAGCGTCTGTCGGTATCAGCGAAGGACGTGGTGACATTTTATTCACTGCAATGAATGAATATCGAAATAATGCAAATTAAATTAAACTTTAAGAGATGAACGTAAGGATTATGTAGGAGTAGGGTGGGACGTGAGTTAAGGCAGTGGGCGTGCTCTATAACATAACCAATATTTTTTTAAAGAGAATCGGCTCCAGCAAAATATAGAAATCCCAGAAGACACTAGCGTAGTTAGTTCAGCTAATACAAGCGTACAGAACTTACCACATCGCGGCTGTATGTATAATATTTTTGTGCAATATTGTTGATGGTGTTAAAATGTATATTACCACCAGAAAATAGTTTGAAGTTTTGTAAATTTAAAAGCTTGTTGTTCGCACATTACAGGTCGCAATTGTAGTCCGATTGTCATGAATAATATTTGTTTTTTGGTGCAAGGACGATCGCCTCCATACAAATATTCCTCCAATTTACCTTATTACTGATCTAGAATGAATATATGTATGTACATTAGGATGGGTCACGAAAATAAATTGTTTAATGATGATCTGCAAAGGATTTCGTCACTGGGTCAAACCATCTGTGAGATAAACGCTCCTGAAAACACCTCTAAAAATCATGTTTTTCCTGTGTAATTGTTTATGTTACATTTTTGCCCAATTTTTTTCTGAATTAATAGAAAATTTTTCTTGTCTTTGTGGGTTTTCAAGGTGACAGCTAAAAACTCATATTTCTTGGAAACATTTTGTATGAGATGTAATGAAAAGTAAATAAAAGGAATCAATACCTTTCGAATGATGCCTAAATGATGAATATTGGACGAAAAATGACATCACTGACACAATGTTTTAGCCAAAATGTTCAAACCCTTTTCACAAAAATGGGCGCTGCGGTGTCCATTTCATTTCATGTCCATCATTTAGGTATCATTCGAAAGGTATTGATTCCAGCTATTCATTTTTTATAAAATAGTTCACCAAATACGAAAAAGTTTTCAATTGCCACTATGAAAAAAACGAAAAAAAGATATAAACATCCAGTAATTCGACCAATAAGTTACTCTAAGACAAGAATCAAAATGTACATTTAAACTGCTTCCGAGGATCTATTAATTCAGAAAAAAAATTTGGACAAAAATGCAACGTAAAAAATATTTTGCAAAACATCATTAAACAATCCAAACTTTATTTTCGTGGGGCGATTGGAACTTGTTTTTCCATTTGTATGGATGCCAACCCAGCCTAATGTACATAGATTCGAAAAGGTTCCTTATGAATATATACATTAATTTCAATTAGGGTATCCAATTGTTCGTACTTTTGGATTATTCGATTAATCGTTTATTCGAAAATACAACATTTCTAAATTACCGAATAAGGTCGACAGCTCTTTTTCGAATATTCGATTAATCGAATAAAATTTTCTATAAATTATTTAGATTTTGATAGGAATATATAACACATACTCAAGTTTCATCGTTTTATTTGAAAAAACTATTGGATTTAAGGCTATTATTTTCCTTTGTTTTAATAAAGTTTGATGTCGAAAAAACTCTTTCACTTACTGTTGAAGTCGGGGCAATAGAAAGAAGATCATGTAATTAAGTTTTTGAGTTCTTTTTTCGATTTATCTAAATATAAAAAATCATCTTGTATGTCATTCGATTCTTTTTTTTATTCATTTATTATGAATTACAATACAAAGTAAATTTATATTCTAATTTTGGGTCCAGGGATTGAGCCGGGGTGACTAAGACCATTGTAGCTAGTTATTGCAGTGACAGACCAGAGCCTCTAGTGGGAATCGAATCCACGACCCCCACGCTGATAGCCGAGCATGTTACGAACTCGACTACCGGGGCGCTCAGTCATTCGATTCTACTTTTCGTTTTTTTTGCTGGAATTTGTAAAGGGTGATTTTTTAAGAGCTTGATAACTTTTTTTTTAAAAAAACGCATACAATTTGCAAAATCTCATCGGTTCTTTATTTGAAACGTTAGATTGGTCCATGACATTTACTTTTTGAAGATAATTTCATTTAAATGTTGACCGCGGCTGCGTCTTAGGTGGTCCATTCGGAAAGTCCAATTTTGGGCAACTTTTTCGAGCATTTCGGCCGGAATAGCCCGAATTTCTTCGGAAATGTTGTCTTCCAAAGCTGGAATAGTTGCTGGCTTATTTCTGTAGACTTTAGACTTGACGTAGCCCCACAAAAAATAGTCTAAAGGCGTCAAATCGCATGATCTTGGTGGCCAACTTACCGGTCCATTTCTTGAGATGAATTGTTCTCCGCGGTTTTCCCTCAAAATGGCCATAGAATCGCGAGCTGTGTGTCATGTAGCGCCATCTTGTTGAAACCACATGTCAACCAAGTTCAGTTCTTCCATTTTGGGCAAAAAAAAGTTGGATATCATCTCACGGTAGCGCTCACCATTCACAGTTACGTTACGATTCGCATCATCTTTGAAGAAGTACGGTCCAATGATGCCACCAGCCCATAAACCGCACCAAACTGTGACTTTTTCTGGATGCATTGGTAGCTCTTGCAATGCTTCTGGCTGATATTCACTCCAAAATCGACAATTCTGCCTATTTACGTACCCATTGAGCCAAAAATGAGCTTCGTCGCTGAACACAATTTCTTTCTTTCTGAACTTTCTTAACAGAGCACGCATTTTGATAATAAAATTCAATGATTTGCAAGCGTTGCTCGTTAGTAAGTCTATTCATGATGAAATGTCAAAGCATACTGAGCATCTTTCTCTTTGACACCATGTCTGAAATCCCACGTGATCTGTCAAATACTAATGCATGAAAATCCTAACCTCAAAAAAATCACTCTTTACTATTTTTATTGTTTCGTTCAGTTCGGACAAAAGTCTAATTTCAGCGACAATATTTTCTTTTTCAATGACAGGATATTCTGAAACGTTTTCAACTCCCAATAGACTTTTGTATACTGAACTAGCAAAGCAAGAATTTATTTTTCAAAAAAATTTTTATTAAAAATTTAATGCTGACTTCCAAACTTTGGTAGATATAAATCAATTGTTCTTTATTCGAAAATCGTCCATTTCTGATTTTCGAACAAAAATTTGATACTAAATATTCGATGGATATCCTAATTTCAATATATCAAAAATAGGATGTTTTGGATATTTGTTGTTGTTTTTCATATACAAAATATTTTTTTAAATTTTGACGACTGCTGAAATGAAATTTAAATTCGGAACCTTTGTGGTCGTCATAAATATCTTTAATTTAACGTATAAACAGGAGTAATCTGGCTTATAATGCCAAAGGTATAGTACAGATTGACATTTTAGTAATATTTTTCTGAAAATCATCAGAAAATGTTCTACACAACTCTTCGACACAACTGTTGTATTCAAGTCTGACCAACATTACTATCGAACTGAGATAAATCAGTTGCACATTTGGCTGATATTTCTTCTAACCTATATAATTCAATTAACCATCGATCTAAATTTGATTTAGATAGATTTGTTTTTCTTTTTAGCTTCGATTTAAAAAGCATTTCAATTTACTATTAACAGATTCTTAATTAATGCGGCTACTGTTGCATTTTGGTAAAGGAAATATTTCTTAAGTTATGGTTCCAATGTGTTGCAACAAATAGAACATTTGTTGGTTTTTTGGAACAAATTATAATCAATTATAGATATAAAAGAAAGTGCATCTAACTACCTATTCTTCGTTTTTTTCTGGATAGGTTGTTCTTGATTTAAGTGCTCCCATTGTTCTTTTCTATCATCTCCTATGTTATTTAATCCCTTAGAAAAACACCAGCATCATATGATGACAAGAAGCCGAGACAGGGAATTACGAAGTTAACAAAGGAGCCATACCTCCTTTTGTGAGTGAGTGATGGACATTAATATATATAGTGTGCTCTATTGTCTCGTTATTTTTTTCAAGCGACTCCGTGTAGCTGGTTTGTTGTAATCGATCAGATGTCACAAAGACTAATGAAAATTTCTATCATAAGACGAGCATTGCTCTTATCTAGTTTCAAGAGAGTATTGGTTAAATTTCTTGAGACTCTACAGCCTGAGGCAGCTTGACTATAAACATTAGGCCGAGTCAATTTGTATAGGTGGAAAAAATTCGAATTGTAAGACGATCTATCCTATATAAAATTAATTTTTTAATTGATTGATCAATATTTTTTAATTGATTATGACATAGAAAACTGTCATACTAATTGGCGCATATTATATAACATTCCTGTGTGGTCTTTCTGATTCGGACTAGTTATACACTAAAAATTCTTGCCCCCAAGAGAAAATTCCACATAATATAATCTTTAAAGTACTGATGTTGACTACTACATTTTCAGATTTTTTAATAATTTTGAATATCAAAACTGCAGTAAATTGTTGTTTGCGACTTGTTCGAGCAAAGCGACTTCAGAGCCGATTCACTGAAAATAAGTCGCCTGGCTTTAATTCTTGCAGAAGTTGAATTTTGAACGCTTTAAGACCGATATCAATACGTAAAATACGCCAAGTTGTCGAACACGACAAGTCAAGCTGCTGAGAACGACGACGAATCGATTCGCCACGGTCCTCTTTCCCATAGAAGCTGTTTTTGAATTCCTATTGAAAATCAAACCCCACGATGAAACACCCGGTTTGACTTTGTACATTTTGAGATTTATGACTAAAAACAGGGTGTACGTTTCTTCAGGCATTCATTTGGAGTTGAATCTTCGGGAATTGAGGCAATAGAAAAATTCGAGCTGAACCTAAATTGTTAAGCGACTGATATTGAAATTGATTGGCTGACAATTCTGGGGATGACCATGACCCTCCCTTATGGTGTCCAAAAAAATATATATTTTTTTTAATTTTGTTAGAATGATGTTGAAACAATCGCAAATAAAGTTTAATGTACTTGGAACCATGGCAACACGTGCCTACTTAAATCGAAACATGTCACTACTTCCACGTTTGGGAGTTCGCAGAAAATGTATGTAAGGTCTTTCGATTTGGATGAAATTTGGTGAAAACTATGGTAATCCCGTAATATTAAAGTTTTGCATATTTTGCAATATGTGGTTTCCTCAATCATTGATAATTTTTGTTCAATTCTTGTTGGTTTTTAGCATAAAAAAATAAATTCAAAAATATTTAAATTTATTAGGGGAAAAAAATAAAAAATACTTTAAGATTCAAAAAAACACGCGAGTATTCGTAAATATTGGCTGATATCTCAGAAACTACTGAAAAGACACTCTGAACAGGATATTTTGAGCACATATGCAGCTATTTGCCGAGAAAAAATACAAAAGTCAATATTAAAATCTATTTTTTAAGTTTGACATCAAGTTAGTATCGATTTCCGATAATAATAGTTGTTATTTCAGCTAATGGAGTTAAATAAAAAAGTACAGGTTATGCGTTTCGCAATTCGACAATTATTTTCTACCCTTATAGCCTGAGACAACCTATCCTCCCACCCTTCATTATCCTTTCCTACGCCAATTTTCACACTAGTTAATCTTCGTTTGGATTCTTATTTTTTGCTTTTGTTCGACAAACATATTCGCTAGTGTCTGGTGTCCGCTTTTGGCATGCACTACGATGAGTCGTATCAAAATTTTTCCAAGTTTTTCCATAATGTCACAAAACTATTATCTATCGAATACGAGACAGCGTTTAAACGGAATAAATTTTGCAGTTTAGACAACCGGAATTCGTTTTCGTTTTTCCGTAAAACCCACAAAACACTATTCTAAAATTATTACCCAGCACTGGGCCATCATTCATCATGGAGCGAATCCATAATGCCACACAAAGACCATGCTTCCGGTTCAAGTGGGCAAACTACTCCATAAATGTAATATATTTCTATTTTACGTGGTTTCACTTGAGCACAGCACAGCGCAGTGACATTTCCCGCTCCGTTTGGTATTCCCCATGAAAATGTGAATGCAAAACCAGTTCTGTGAAAGGGCGAGAGGGGAGGAAATGTTACAGGAAAATAGGGCAAACCAAAAAAACCAAACAAATGGCCTGTCATGTGCATACTCATACCCTACCACCCATTCCCCCCTCGAAAAAGGACATGTACCACAATGTGCATCAGCCATGAAACCGAAGAGTTACACAGGCATTCAAGTCGGCAGGTACTTCAACAAATTATTTTTGCACTTTCGTGCCTTGCCAGGCCACCACGTCTGTTGGTTTATGCGCCACTCATAGAATTTCGAATTTCTATGGTCGGCAGGAGTGGTATGTGCGATTTGAAACGTTTTTCCTCGCTCGCTCGCTCTCTCTCCTTCTTTCTCATAAATAAGCCTTTCAATTTTGTTGGTGGCAGTTGCAACGCCAAGGTTAAGTTTGTTCAACAAACTAACCTAAAGGTTAGACAGTTTGAAGATTAGTTTTTCTTTATGGACTTATACTAGCATTAGTCGTTGAAAAGGTTATACATTTTAATTTAATGATGTCACAAGAGCACTAATGATAACAGGGGCATCCTTGGTATTTATATATGAGATGACGGTGGAACATCATGTAGATCCATTATATTTAAATGCAAGTCACAATGTGTATGGTTATCACATACTGCACAAAATCTAAATTTAAAAACAAATTATCATTCTATGAAATCTATAAGGGAACGCATCTCCATCCATTTGGCGAATGTCCTCGAATAATACCTGACTAATGTGGCCAACATACAGGACATACTAAGAAAATGTGTACAAGAGCAATCACCATCTGATATTGAGAATCATGTGTTTTTATGAAAACCTAGGTCGTCCTATACAAATTTTCCGTACATTTCAATAATGACGTCAAAAGAGAAGTAATGATAAGGGGACATCCTTGGTATTTATATTTGAAAGAGATATAGATCCATTATATTCAGATCCATATTTTTCTGAAAACCTAGGTCATCCTCTACAAATACTTCGTACATTTCAATAATAATGTCAAAAGAAAAGTAAAGATAAGGGAATATTTATATTTGAAAGATATATATTTTCATTATATTTAAATTCTGAAAACCTAGGTCATCCTCTACAAATTCTTCATAAATTTCCAATTTAAAAATTACACTTTTCCAGAGATCTTTAGCTTTTACCATTTTTTTCAAAACATCTCCACCGTGGAATGCCTCATAACAAAACTGTACATGAGTGCACACATCCGAACCTATGAAATAAAATTGCTGTTCGCCATGCTTTTGGGAATAGTAGTTGGGGGAAAATCACAACCGCAATAATCCACTTACCTCTATCTTGTGCCGTTAAAAGTGATGAGGACAGCGTCTGCTTTAACTTTCCAAATGTACCACCACTGTCCGGTGTATTCTGGGTGGAAGCATTTTCGTCGGTGGCGACCATCTAAAAGAAAAGAACAAAAAAGGTACACATGAAATATAAATTAAAATGTTGAATATGTTTTTGATTTTAGGCGTTGGGGTTTCTTTTGCACAGAGATTTATGAGAGGTCAAACATTGGGGTGCATCGAAATCGTTGTTTTGTTGAATTTTTCTATTATACTAGACGTTATCACTTAACAAAATTTGATTTCAATATAAATTGTTTTACGGATTTCGAGTTATATGTGAAAAATATTAATAGGGTAATGGTTAATAGCTTGGACATTAGGGTAAGGCAATATTCAAACGAAACTATGCGCTCGAACAATATTGGGAAATATTAAAAACTTACTTCCAAAGTAGTGAGTCTTTAACGCAAATTGTAACAAATTTAATTGAACAATTTTCGTGTTTTCAGATGAAGCTCGTTTTCATCTCGGTGGCTATGTCAATAAGCAAAATTGTTGCATATGGGGATAAGAGAACCCACACGTGACTATTGAGAAGACAATGCATCCACAACGAGTCACTGTTTGGTGTGGATTTTGGGCTGGCAGCATCATTGGGCCATGTACTGAAAAATTGGGTTGATCGGATGAGGTAATGTCGAGCCAGTCGTGGTATGAATGCTATTGTGTTCCATTGTAAAATGACAAAGTTCAACATTTCTAATAAAAACAGGAAATTTGAACAAATAATTTGTACTTTTTTATAGCCGATGCTAATTTAAAATTTTAAATTGCCCAACCTATACATAATTTTGGGGTCAAAATGGAAAAAAGTAACAGAAATGGCATCAAGCAAAAGACTGTATCTAGAATTATGAAATTAGGTGTGCATTTTCCACGGTGGACGTGCAATATAATAGAGTTTCGTTCCTTTGACAGTATGAACGGTTGGGATTTTAAGTGGGCGAAATTGATCATGATGAAATTTTTTCACTAACAATGACAGAAGACCTGAAGATTTCTTTAACATATTTTTCAAAATAACAATTTCCAAAAATGTTTCTTCATTTATACGTAAAGTGGGCGGGGCATATTATAAGATTGGTATAATAGTTTCTGATGTATTTTGGCTTTATAAACTCGAAAATGTCTTAACATAATTATGGATAATTTTTTACCCTTACTCTACAGAGTAGGAGTGAGGCCCTAAGTATGTTTGGACCAAATCCGTTTCAGGTCATTTTAAGCTGTTTGAGTCATATCCGTCCGTCCGATAGACGGACGTCTGGCTGGTGTAAGGGAGTTAAGGAATCAATTCAAACTTTGTACATTGTAATACTTTTCCCTATCTTACTTTAAGTTCGAAGAAGGGCGAAATTGCCACTCCCCTTCTGGTATCTCCCACAAAATTGGCCTATTTTCCTATGCTAAATTAAAACCTATGTAACTTACATACGGATATTCGGAATCACCTATATTTTGGTATGTGATAAATTTTTATAATCACTTTTTTCGTTTAAATCATCGCTAAAGTCGGGCGGGCCGATTATATAATACCCTACACCACTCCCTGCGTATATACCTAGCTTTGATTACTAGACCCAGGTATTTCATAGGAGCAATTTTATGTAGTTCATATAAATTATACAGTTACTATAAATTAATCTTTCGTCAAATTTAATGAGTATGGTAAATAATAAATTAATTGATCCAATTTTCTAGCAGATATTCCGAGTAAAGTAAATATAACATGATATGGAATAACTGATCAAGATCTAATGATAAATACAGATATATAGCGGTAATAGGATGAATCGGACGGACATTTGAAGGTGGCCTATAACAACACTTGAGACCTGTGCCAGAACATGCGCCTATACATTTCTCATTCACGGTAGGTATTCCTAGTTGAAACATATAATGATCTGCAAAATTTGATGAAGATCCGATGTAAGATGTAGTTTCTAGAGCTGTAATAGAGCAGAATGGAGCCCCATTTGGGTTATACCAAAGTATGGACATATGGTCATCTCCCAAATAAGTATGGAAAGGCTGAAGACGGACGGAGCCGACTATTTGATACACCCCACTTTCTATCTCACTTCAATTCAATTCGGTAAAAAAGTGAAAACGGGTAGGATTTTTGAATACTGTAAATGTATATGTTTGACAAAAAGTATTAAGTCGGAAAGGACATCTGAATGGGGGCATATTGAAACATGGAACGATGTGACCCGCTTTCACCATATATGTTTATTGGTGAGATATAATATGTAAAGTTTGGCCAAAATCGGTTAAAGATTCGGCAGCGACATTTGTTTGGGGGCTATATCTAAATCTGAACCGATCTTACCCACTTTCAGCATAGGTGTTTTCAGTTGGATTATAAGATGTTGTGGCAATTTTAAATAAAATCGGGTACAATATGTGGTTTCTAGAGCGGAAATTGTCAAATCGGGAGCGACATTTGTATGGAGGCTATATCTAAATCTGAACCGATCTTACCCACTTTCACCATAGGTGTTTTTAGTTGGATTATAAGATATTGTGCCAATTTCAAAGAAAATCGGGTACGATATGTGGTTTCTAGAGCGGAAAAAGTCAAATCGGGAGCGACATTTGTATGGGGGCTATATCTAAATCTGAACCGATTTTCTCCAAATTTAATACCGATCGTCCTTGGCCAAAAAAAGTAACTTCTGCCAAATTTCATGATAATCGGACAGCAATTGCGACCTGTAGAGTGCGAACAAACTTAGATGGTCAGCAGATGGACAGACAGACAGACATCGAAAAATCGATTCAGCTGGTGATTCTAAGCCGTATACTTAAAGGTGATCCTAGCTCGATTATTTATTGGAGTTACAAACATTTTGGGGAAAACTAACTTAAACTAACTTAACTTAGTCCAGGAATTGGTATAGGGTATAATTAAAGCTGTTATAACTTCTATTCGGATATTCGAAATACTGTGAAATTTGATATTTGGCAATGCGTTTTATAGAAGTTGCATTCACATGGACTATGAACGATATTGTGACACCCCTTCTTGTACCTCCCTCACAAAGTGGCATAAGCTTCGTTTAAAATGAAGCCTATATAACATCCACACGAGTGTCAAAATTATTTGTAGACTGACATTTGAAAATGTTTTTATAATCGCTTTAAACCTAAAAAATATTTACGCCTTAGCCACTCCCCGTCTTGCAACTCCTTAAATCTTTCATAACTTGTGTACTGATGCCTGGTATCCACTATGACTTGATATTTAATCATGTTTTTACACGAACCTTCTAGTATCTCCCACACAAATTATGCTGCCGTAAATAAAATTTAATTCATTATAAGGGGTGATTTTTTAAAAGCTATAGGAAATTAAAAAAACTCATAAAATTCTGAAAAATGCATGAAATCTCATATATTATTTCATGCAAATGTTGATCTTGACTGCGCCTCAAATGGTCCATCCGCTTAGTCCAATTTTGGCCTTTCCCTGTTTTTGAGTAACAGAGGCCCAATTGCTGCGAACGGCGACGAATCGATAATTGATGGTCATCATTAACACTGGCCGATACAGCTGCGATATTTTCTTCAGTTCGCACTCTACGTAAGCGTGTTGGTGGTTTAATGTCCAACAATGTAAATTTGGTGCGAAATTTAATCACAATAGCCCGAATAGCCGCTTCAGTGGGTCGATTAAACTGACCATAAAATGGAAGCGCGCGATGAACTTTCTTAACAGAGCACGCATTTTGATAATAAAATTCAATAATTTGCAAATTGAAAATGTTTGACAGTGAAACGAAACAGAAACGTGCGTCAGCTGGTTAAACCAGTGTTGCCAAAAAGATAATAGCTAAAAAATCACCCTTTACATATAGTTTCTGAGTTAGGGTTATTTACTTATTTACTTTTTTAATTTTTTTTGGTTAAACAGTGTAATATTCCTAAAACTACAAATCTTAAAGATAACTTCGGCGAAAATTAAAAAAAATTATCCATACAAAAATTGATGTAGATTTTTTGAATCAGTACTCCTCAATTCACACTATGAATGGGTTGCATAGCGTAATAAAAAATCGTAAATAAAAATGCCCGTTATCACATAAATCAAAATCCTTAACGTGTTTATTGTGTAGTAGTTGATAGTCTATGAATATTAAAAAAGTTCGGCGATATTAAAAAATACGAGCATATTTTTTTAAATAATTAAGATTTCACCGATCGATCATGTTCATTATCTTGATAATTTCGATAATTGTCAAAAAAGTCTCATTTTAGATTCGCAAAATCCTCGGGTGATTGTTTACAAACAAATAATTTAGGGCTGGAGATCTCATCGACATGCGAGTGGTCACCCAATAAGAGTGTATATTCCTTGCTATCATAATACGATGATCTAGTTTTTGAGAGTCTAAATTGCCTGATTTGAATTTGAGAATGAAAAGAATTTGTAGCCCAGACCATAAGGTTTAAGACTGCTGGACGCTATTTTAAGGATTTTGAAGTCTAAGGTTTCCATAACCGAAAACGTTTTAATGAAGCATAGAAAACGGTCATTGAAGCGATAAGCTACTCCAGACATAAACCTATACGAGAACTGTGAATCAATAACAATTAGCACCTGTACTTTCTCTCAAAAATTGCTTGCAAGGACACACTTTATTAAATCAACTCAACTGTTGATTCTAACCCAAATGATTTACGAAAAGGTCTATGTCACATTATGTCATTCATCAGAAGTCGTCTGAAAATAATAAAAGCCGTGTCCTTTGAAGAAGTCGTCTACACTGGTCTAACAAATAATTTAGCGAAAGCTCGTGTAAATTGTACAATAATTCTAAATGACCTCTGATACCATAAATCATAATGATGTCGAGCAAAATCGTTTATCGTCCAAAAAATTTCATTGATGTAAACTCCTTTTAAATAAATCCCCCTCAAGACGAACATCTTAAATAGAAGCATTAAAGTTTTGTCGAAGACATCGTTCATGAATTTGAATCACTCTTACCAGCATTATTTTATTGAGTGGAAATTTCCCATTAACATACATGCATATAGTACATAGAGACGAGAACGAGTACTCATACCTGTGTTACACATAAAAACATTGTGACACTGAAGCACATGACCGACCGACCGAATGTGAGCTCACAAAAGTGATGATGGGTTGTATGATTTACGGATGTCACCCACCAACACACACTGAGAATGAAAGGAAATTTCTTAACAAAGACTAGCAAAAATGTTGTATACCCAACAGGCATATTTTCTTCACGTTTTTATAGCATACATTGAGGCGGTCTTTTAGCGTGGCTTTAACTCACATACACATACATGTATATGTATACATTCATAGATGTATGTTTATTCAAGATTGTTCATGCTCCTTGTTTGAGGGTAACATTTGGGGGAAGTAATTTGATACCAGGCCCGAGGGCCTTTTTGTTCTGGCCCATATAAAATTTTGTATTTAATATTATGGGTGATTTTGGACTGAATCTAAACCTAATATGACTTAAACCCCAACATGAACATTAGGCTGTCCCAAAAATAAAAAGTGGATTTTTTTTACAAAATTTGTAGAGAAATTTTGGTTTACTACATCCTCTCCAAAGGAAGTTTTCTTTCCCAAGAGAAAATATTTTGCTCACTCAGGTATATATATATATATATTTTGCTTGCAGGTAGCCTCGGATAAGTTAATATATTAATACATATAATATATTTATCCAGAAATCTTAACACCCCATATTATTGGCTATGTTTACTTAACTGAACTAAAAGAAACGTGTTTCGTTGCTACAATGAAACTACTTCATTAAAGTGGTGATGATGCCAAGTAAAGTAAATTACCAGTAGTTCCCGAATAGTTCTCTATAAAATACGGGCGATCTATCAATATATCATTTGCGTTATACTAACGAATCGGTGTCATTGCAGCAACGAAACAATTTAATTCCTCAATGAACTAGTTTATTACTACAATTACTAAAGGCGTTGCATTAATGAAGCTAATTACATTAACAAAACTGTTTCATTAATACAAGGACAATGTTTCATTGATGTAATAAAAATGTACATTATTCTAACACTAATGTTGCATATATTGACTATTCGTGTAGTGAGTTACAGTTGGCCCAAAAACAATGGCATGTTTCATTGATGCAGCATAAAATTGCATTGATGGAATGAAGCTATTTTTTCAGTGTAATGTCTGGTACTTTAAATAACAATAATTCTTAATGCATCCATACAGACATGTATAATAATTTCATATGAAATACTCTGAATTGTTGTCATCTTTGCACAATAATTACATACTCCATCACATTCATGTACGACAGGGTATTATGTGCTATACACCCTCTACTCTAGCATAAAGTAGTCACCTCCAGACAAGTCACACCGCCAACACCAACGTACACAATTATTTCGTATCCGCCCCTGCATTTTACTCGGTTATGCCCAGTGGTTTTTTACGAGGCTGTTGCTGTTATCTTTATTGACAATAACCGAGACTAGGATGAGATGATGACGATGACAATGTCGTTTGCTTTCCTTTGTCGCTCAGTTAGCCGCAGTGTTCCACACCAACACCCGTACCCGCACCCGCACACGCACTCGCCCACAGCCTCTTTCACCGTACTATGCTGGCAGTTTTATGAGACCACTCTGGCGCTCTTTTGAATTTATGGTGAAACGTTGTTGTGTCTAAAAGTCACTTGTGCTGATGGTATTTGACAATCACAAAAGGCAAGCGTATTTCCCCGGCTTGAGTGTGTGCGTATGTATGTATGTGCGTGAGCATTTACCACAAAAAGGATCTCATACTCATGCACATGGCTTTACAATGGAGCACATGCCCACGCACTTGTACAATGTACCTTGTACATACATACATACATACCATGCCAAACATACACCTGGTCTCTTCTATGAACAATTCATTCATTTAAGCAGAGTTCGAGGGTGGATCGAAAAGCGGGGGACCTCGGCGGGAAATGTTGATACACAGAGTGGAGATTTTTCTTTTGGAAAATTCCATAATATTAACGAAACTGCTTAATGGATTTTTATTGAAAGGATTGTAGGATTGATTCTGAATGAGCTTAACTCGACTGCGACAAAATTTACGACCTTGTATATTTTCTGAACATGAACCGATTAAAGAAATTGTTGGCAGAAATGTTTCAAAAATAGAATGTTTAGATAATCTATATATTAAAATATTAAAAGTTATTAAAAATCTTTGCATATATGTAATCCAAAGCAATTTATAATTATTAGATATCAAAGTCATTTCATATTTAGAATTTCTTAATTGTTTTCTAAAATATATATACAGTGGTGGCCAAAACATATGCAACTAATTTAACTTTAATAGGCTCTGCAAGTTTAAAAATTTCAATCACAAAGAAACCAATGTTGTTAAAATAAATATTAATACAGCATTAAGATTTCAAATAATTAACAAAATTCACATATTCGGTCAATTTTTTTTTATCATAGACAGTTTTGTTGATAAACATAAAAATCGGTATGGAAAAACATATGCAACTCTAGAATTTTGATTTAAATGACAGCATTTTGGAAATTTATTTTGATTTGTCGTTGTTCGAATTAGTAAATAATTAGCCAGTGTAAAGAAATTTATAAGAATATTTGATTTTATTTTGTTATTTTTTCTATTGAAGTTAAAATAGAGTTTGTATTGAAATGGCCTGCAATAAATACGGATCTTGGCTCAGACAAAGAATTGTGACTGCTTATTCTTGTAGAATATCTGGAAAGACATTGCCTAGGAATATAACATTCACAAAAATTCAATATTTCGCATTATTGCTAATTTTTTAAAAGAAATCAAAAATTGCTGCTGTATACAGCAGCAGTGATTGACCGCCCAAGATAAGTGGTCTAGCGGACAATTTTATAAGCAGACATGTGAAATGGACACATTTGTCTCTTCCTATAAACGAACTGAACAATTGCAACTGCCAGTTTCCAATTTAACTTTGGTGTAATTACGATTGCGAAGTTCTCATTCAAATAAATATTTCTTAGAAAAATAAATATTTCTAGAAAATAAAAATACAAATTTCGCGAGTTACGACCAAATTATCAGTGATGAATGTTGGTATAATTTTTTTTATGAGAAGGATTCATACACAAACTTTCAAAAAAATCCAATTCGTCAAGTTGGGAGTTCAAGTTACTAGTAGTAGTTATTTTCAGCCCTTGTTAGGAAAAACTGAACATTCTAGCTGATTTAGTAAAATGGGAACATATGGATAACAAGTAAGGAAAGGCTAAAGTCGGGAGGGGCCGACAATATGATACACTCCACTTTCTATCGGAATACAATTCAATTTCACAATAAGTTCTTCCAGTTGAAGTATAACGTGTTATGCTCAATTTTAAGAAATTTTCTGAAAATACGCGGTTTCTGGGGGAACGAAATTTCTATGAGAGCTATATGTAAATCTGAACCGATGTGACGCATTTTAACCATAGGTGTTCCTAGTTTAAATATAAGATGTTATGTCAATTTTGAAGAAAATCTGGTAAAATATGTAGGTTCTGGAGCGGAAAAATTCAAATTGGGAGCGAAATTTGTATGGGAGCTATATATAAATCTGAACCGATCTAACACATTTTTACCACAAGTGTTTCCATTTGAAATATAAAGTGGTTTTGCGAATTTAGAGGAAAATCTGTTAAAATATGTGGATTCTAAGCGGAAAAATTCAAATTGGGAACGAAATTTGTATGGGAACTATATAAAAATCTGTTGAAATATGTGGTATCTATAGTGAAAAGGGTCAAATCGGGAGTAAATTAAAAATCTGAACCGATTTTCTTCAAGTTAAATAGCGTTCGTCCTTGTCCCGAAAAACTTCGTTGTGCAAAGTTTCGTTTGGTTCTGGCTACCTGTATCGTGATTACAACAATAGATGGACAGACAGACATACGGTCATTGCTAAATCGACTCAGAAAGTGATTCTAAGCCGATCGGTATAATTAACAATGGGTTATCTGCCTTCCTTTTGGGTGTTACAAACAAATGCACAAAGACATAATACTCTCGTGGAGTGTATAAAAATGATTCGAACCAAATGACTACAGCAGTAGTAATGATTTCTGCTGTGTACTTATCTGATATTTGTTAAATTCAATACTTTTATAGCGTGAACGCGTACTACAAAGTGGTTCATTATTTTATGGGGTGAAATTTGGAAAAAGGGATAAAAATGGTACCTGTGAAACGACAAGCGGTAGTACAATGAAATTCACGAAATACACGTTAAATATAGTGGATGTGGAAAGGGGATAACATTAGTAACAACCGACTCTTGAAGGGAGCCTCGAAATTTATTCTAACTCTGAACAAAGTTTATTTCTCCAGACTTAGTTCAAATTCGGAGATGGATGAAATTGATATACCCCTTATGGTACCCCACATGTATATATATCCTAGTAAAATATTTGGAACAACAATATTTTGATATTTGACAAAGTTTTTTATCACTTTGAGCGTTTTTTGCCTCCCACACAAATTACCATTACATACGTAAAATTATATATGGATGATCGGAATAATTTGAAATTTGATCTAAATGCTGATCACACGAAATCAGTTGCAATTTTAGATTTTTGTACTCACTATAAACCTACAAAATATGTATGATTTCGCCACGTCCCTTGTAGTCCCTATCCAAGGTAAAATTAAATCATTTACTTCTATACGGGTGCATGGCTTGAAATCTGTACTTGTAAATAGAACAAAATTTGTATACCCTCACTTTACAGAATAGGAGGGTATATATCATTTGCGACAGAAAAAAAGTGTAACACATTGAAGCAGTGACTTAAGACCCTATGTATGTTTGGACCAAATCCGTTTCACAACTTTTTAGGGTGTTTGAGCCATGTTCGTCCGTCTGGCTGGCTGTGTACACGATAGCTCTCGAAAGGAGTTGAGGAATCGTTGCACATCGTAATATTCTACTCAAACTTAGTTTAAGTTTGAAGACGGGCGAAATTGCCACTCCCCTTCTGCTACCTCCCACACAAATAGCCCATATTCCAGTGTTATATTAAAAACCCATATAATTTCCTCACCGATAATTGGAATCAGCTATATTTTGGTATTTAATAATGTTTTATAGTCACTTTAAGTGTACCAGATATGACGGGTTTTGCCACGTCCCTTCTTGTACCTCCCACGCAATTGTCTCTATCCTAGGTAATATTGTATTCTTCATAACTTCTATACTGGTGCATGGTCCACTATGACTTTAAATGTGGAAGCTGGCATCATGTGACACGAACCTCTTTGCACCTTCCACATAAATTATCCTGCCCTACATAAAATGTTATTCCTCCTAACTTCCGTATATATGTTCTCTGAGAGTGAGGGTATATACAAATCGGTTTAGCCTACTGAAGTTTACTTACTTGTTTTATATATTTTTATTTCGACGGGGCCACTTATAATGTTCCCATAGAACTTCACGATTCTAGAGCAATATTTTGGAAGGTACTATTTTTTTATAAATTTTTGTCTCAAATTTAAAAAAAAAAGTATTTATGTTAGTAAGTGGGTACCATTTGTATCCATTTTTGTGCCGGCCTTAAACGAAAATTTCGAAAAAATCATTGTTATCAGTGATCTGTTCTGTAAAACGAATTTCATCCGTGTTGTTGGTATCTTTTTAACCCCTTTTCCCCGTTTACACTTTAAAAGTACGAATTTCGAAAACAATCCTACATTTAGCGTTTCTAAGCATTTTGAGGGATGGACACACCGAATTTCATGATTTTAGTTCCATCCAGTTGATTGGTAACATTTGTATCCCTTTTTACCCCATTTCGCCCCTAAAAGTACAAATTTTGCAAACAAAATTGAGAGCCTTCCAGTTATTAGAGACATTTTCGTACCAAATTTCAAGGTTCTACGCCCAACCGTTTGGTCAGGACGGAGGTAGCAGTTTTTTTACTTTTTAACCCTTTTTTACCCCTTAAAAGTTCGAATTACGAAAAATTCTCTTCCTATCTGATCTCTACGCTATAGGAGAAATGTACACTTCGAATTTCATGATTCTAAGAGGAATGTCCGTACCCAATTTCAAGATTCTACGTCCCACAGTGGTTCAGAATCAAAATCCATCGGCCAAAATTCAATAACTTTTGTTCTAGTAGACATTTTTGAGTTCTGTAAAAAACCAAAATTAGACAAGGACACAAGGATTATTTTGAGATATTAAATATTAAATATTAAAAATCGCAAAATCGGATATATTTTAGAAATCGGTCCAAAGTTGACTACTTTTCGTTTTAAAAGAAAATTTTTTTCGATTTTAAAGAAAATTAAAATTTTTATTTTTTGTTTTTATGTTTTTTAACATATTTTTACGTAGTTGTTCATAATGCGAAGAAAAATTTTATTTTTTTTTCGTATTACAGATTTTCACGTTTTTCAGATTTTGAAAATTGAAAATTTCATTTTATTACAAATTGTGGTTTCTTAGCTTTATTATGACGCTAAAACTGTTTGTGCCAAATATAGTTTGTTTTTAATAAATATATTAAAAATATGGTTTTTGAACAAATGTCTGACTTTGAACCAACACAACGAAAAGTAGTCAACTTTGACCGATTTCTAAAATATATCACATTTCGCGATTTTTAATGTTAGCATCTCAAAATAATCCTTGGGTCCTTGTCTAATTTTGGTTTTTTACAGAACTCAAAAATGTCTACTAGAACAAAAGTTATTGAATTTTGGCCGATGGATTTTGATTCTGAACCACTGTGCGCCCTGCCCTTTGCTTCTAGCTCTAGCCGTTTGGTCTAGGCAGTGATCAGTCAGTCATTCAATAACGCAACTCTTACATATAAAAGATTAAAATGTCAGAATCTTTTTATTTTTCGGTTAGATTTTCACGATCCCGCTTTTTACAACAAAATTTAGCACAAACCTTGCATTTTGAACTCATATATCCCTCTTTTCGCCCAAATAGAGATGGTCGCGTTTGCTTTGTCAGATTCCCATAATAAAACTGATACCTTTCGATCCCAAAAGCGGATATCATATCTCAATAATTTGTCATTTGTATTCACTTGTGTAAAGACAAATCGTTAAATGTTAACAAATACAAACACATTCTGGAAGTTTAAAAGAACTTCTTCAAGAGAGTAAAAAATATGCACATGGAAGTACTGGCATTTTTTGCTGAGTACTTGTCAAATTATTTTGTCACTCAAGTTTATTTTAATACCCTTGACACCTGACATTTAGTCGATTACTTTCCCCCACATCTTCGTATGTCGGCTGTACATGTTTTGCAGAGTGAAAACATTTCATTGTTCAGCCGGATTGTATGCACTTCATACCTACACAAGACTGTAATTAAAAGCTATGCAATTTCATCACTGCACTCTACACTTTGGATTGTTGTACGACCATTTGCATATTCATATTATTCTACACGAAGAAAATGTTATCCTTAAGTATTATGGTTTACAGACGTTTTTTACACACAAATACAAGTCCTTTTGGTAAGTTATTCTTTGTAATGGCCTGCATAAGAGGTAGCATTACAAGAGAGTGTGACTTTCAACATCCTTGTTTGACATTGAATTAGTTTAAGCTAAAGTTCTGAAAAAAAAAAAATAGGGAAGTGAATGAATAGTGGCCGAAGGTTATTTGTTCAGTTTAGTTGTTAATTAGAATTTCTGTTTTTAAATAAATTACATTCAAGGGAAGTATGATTTGGTTAGGATAAAGCAGAATAGGTTGGTATTGAAAATGGGCGAGAAATTGGTTCTGAGGGAAAACTCGTGAGGGCTATTCAAATATTACAGTATTCCTGAACTTATGTATTATAACACAGTGCAACACGAAAAAATATAACCATATACGGATACCACTACCTGATAAAACACCAAGTTTTGCCCAAAGTCATGAACTTTTTTATGGCCCCCAAAGATTTGGCGATTCGGGGTAATTTTTGCAAAAAGTGATCATTTTCTTAGGCTCATACCTTGCAAACCGTTAAGAATTTACTCTCTGAGGCAAAGTTGTAACTAAAAACAAGTAAGGAAAGGCTAAAGTCGGGCGGGGCCGACTAAATGATACACTCCACTTTCTATCGGAATACAATTCAATTCAGTAAAAAAGTGAAACGGCAAAATTTTTTGTATGTTTCCTAATCACAGGCTGATATGACCTGGTCCAATTTGTCAAATCGAGAATAATATTTGTATCAGGTTATATCCAAACAAGTGACTACCTTTCACAATAAGTTCTTCTAGTTAAAGTATAACGTTTTATGCTCAATTTTAATAAAATTCTCTGAAAATACGCGGTTTCTGGGGGAAATTTGTATGAGAGCTATATGTAAACCTGAACCGATGTGACCCATTTTTACCACAGGTGTTTCCAGTTGAAATATAAGGTGTTTTGCGAATTTTGAAGAAAATCTGTTAAAATATGTGGATTCTAGAGTGGACAAATTCAAATTGGGAACGGAATTTGTATGGGAGCTATATATAAATCTGAACCGATCTAACATATTTTTACCACAGATGTTTCCAGTTGAAATAAAAGGTGTTTTGCCAATTTTGAAGAAAATCTGTTAAACTATGTGGATTCTAGAGCGGAAAAATTCAAATTGGGAACGAAATTTGTATGGGAGCTATATATAAATCTGAACCGATCTAACACATTTTTACCACAGGTGTTTCCAGTTGAAATATAAGGTGTTTTGCTAATTTTGAAGAAAATCTGTTAAACTATGTGGATTCTAGAGCGGAAAAAATCAAATTGGGAGCGAAATTTGTATGGGAGCTATATATAAATCTGAACCGATCTAACACATTTCTACCACAGGTGTTTCCAGTTGAAATATAAGGTGTTTTGCGAATTTTGAAGAAAATCTGTTAAAATATGTGGATTCTAGAGCGGAAAAATTCAAATTGGGAACGGAATTTGTATGGGAGCTATATATAAATCTGAACCGATCTAACATATTTTTACCACAGATGTTTCCAGTTGAAATATAAGGTGTTTTGCCAATTTTGAAGAAAATCTGTTGGAATATGTGGATTCTAGAGCGGAAAAAATCAAATTGGGAGCGAAATTTGTATGGGAGCTATATATAAATCTGAACCGAACTAACACATTTTTACCACAGGTGTTTCCAGTTGAAATATAAGGTGTTTGGCCAATTTTTGAAAAAAATCTGTTAAAATATGTGGATTCTAGAGCGGAAACATTTTTATTGGGAACGAAATTTGTATGGGAGCTATATATATAATTCTGAACCGATCAAACACATTTTTACCACAGGTGTTTCTAGTTGAACTATAAGATGGTGTGCCAATTTTGAAGAAAATCTGTTGAAATGTGTGGTATCTAAAGTGAAAAGGGTAAAATCGTGAGTGAAATTCGTATGGGAGCTATATCTAAATCTGAACCGATTTACTTCGAATTAAATAGCGTTCGTCCTTGCCCCGAAAAACTTCGTTGTGCAAAGTTTCATTTGGTTTTGCTACAATTGCGACCTGTATCGTGATTACAACAATAGATGGACAGACAGACAGACATTGCTAAATCGACTCAGAAAGTGATTCTAAGCCGATCGGTATAATTAACAATGGGTCTATCTCCCTTCCAAATGCACGAAGACATAATACTCTCGTGGAGTGTATAAAAACGTCATCTCCAAGGTCAAAATCGCAAAAAAAACTTAAACAAGTAAGCTTCAGTCGGAAAACCCCGATTTATATATACCCTCACTCTGAGAGAACATATATGCAGAAGTTATTAGAAATTAAATTTTCAATAGGGTAGGATAATTTGTGTGGAAGGTGCTAGAAGGTTCGTGGCACATGGTCCCTGCCTCCACATTTTTAAAATAGTTGGATTCCGTGCACCAGTATATAAGTTGTGAATTATTTAATTTTACCTATGATACAGACAATTGTGTGGGAGGTACTTGAAGGGGCGTGGCTAAAGCGTAAATATTTTTTATGTTTAAAGTGATTATAAAAACATTTTCAAATATCATATTACAAATGATTAGGACTACTCGTATGGATGTTTTATCGGTTTTATTGTAACTAAAGTTTATGCGACTTTGTGTGGGAGGTACCAGAAGGGGTGTGGCAATATCGGTCATATTTCATGCGAATGGAATATAAGTATTGCTAAATGTCAAATTTCACAGTATTCCGATTATTCGTATAGAAGATATAACAGATTTAATTTTACCTAGTATAGTGTGATTTGTGTGGGAGGTACCAGAAGGGGAGTGACAATATCGCCCATATTTCACACGAATGTAACTTCTATAAAAGCATTACCAGATGTGACTACTCACAGTATTCCGATTATCCGTATAGAAGATATGACAGATTTAGTTTTACCTAGTTTAGGGTGATTTGTGTGAGAGGTACAAAAAGGGGTGTGGCAATATCGCCCATATTTCACACGAATGCAACCTCTATAAAAGCATTACCAAATGTGACATCTTACAGTATTCCGATCATCCGTATAGAAGATATAACAGATTTAATTTTACATAGTTTAGGGTGATTTGTGTGGGAGGTACCAGAAGGGGTGTGGCAAAACCCGCCATATTTTGCACACTTTAAGTGGTTATAAAAACATTATCAAATACAAAAATATAGCTGATTCCAAAGATCCGTGTAGAAGTTACAGTAGTTTTAATTTAACTTAGGAATATGGGTCATTTGTGTGGGTGGTACTGGAAGGGGCGTGGCAATTTCGGCCATCTTCAAACATAAACTAAGTTTGGGAAAAATATTACCATGTGCAAAGTTTGAATTGATTCCTTTGCTCCTTTCGAGAGTATAGTGTACCAGCCAGCCAGACGGACGGACGGACATGGCTCAAACATCTTAAAAAGTCGTGAAACGGATTTAGTACAAACATATTTAGGGTGTTAAGTCACTCGTTCAATGCGTTACACTTTTTTCTTTCCCAAATGATTTATACCCTCCTACTCTGTAGAGTGAGGGTATACAGAATTGTTTAACCTTTTTCCCCTGTTCAGGTCCATAGGTAGCAAACCGTTCATAATTCAAGAAAACGATGAACAACAAAAATGTACCTCTGATCTCAATAAAGAACTTTCTAGAACATACGAACTTCCTAGGGATGATTCTTAACACCGTTTAGGTAGGAAAAATATTCGTATCTTGCACAACTGTTTCTAAAGGGTGATTTTTTAAGAGCTTGATAACTTTTTTTTAAAAAAAAAACGCATAAAATTTGCAAAATCTCATCGGTTCTTTATTTGAAACGTTAGATTGGTCCATGACATTTACTTTTTGAAGATAATTTCATTTAAATGTTGACCGCGGCTGCGTCTTAGGTGGTCCATCCGCTTAGTCCAATTTTGGCATTTCCACGTTTTTGAGTAACAGAGACCCAATTGGTGCGAACGGCGACGAATCGAAAATTGGTGGTCATCATTAACACTGGCCGATACAGCTGCGATATTTTCTTCAGTTCGCACTCTACGTAAGCGTGTTGGTGGTTTAATGTCCAACAATGTAAATTTGGTGCGAAATTTAGTCACAATAGCCCGAATAGCCGCTTCAGTGGGTCGATTAAACTGACCATAAAATGGAAGCGCGCAATGAACTTTCTTAACAGAGCACGCATTTTGATAATAAAATTCAATAATTTGCAAGCGTTGTTCGTTTGTAAGACGATTCATGATGAAATGTCAAAGCATACTGAGCATCTTTCTCTTTGACACCATGTCTGAAATCCCACGTGATCTGTCAAATACTAATGCATGAAAATCCTAACCTCAAAAAAATCACTCTTTATTAATGTTCAGTCTGACTACAGTGCGTATGATTGATATTATCCTCAATGAACAGCACGTATACGCTACCAACACACACTACAGCCTATACGATTTGTCCGACGACATTTGCGATTTTGAAGATGGATATAAAGTTTTTTAATTTTTAGTGTTCACAAATTTTGTTTTTTTTTTTTTTTACAAGAGCTACAACTTGAGAGAGTAAATCAAAGTTGCAAACGGTTTGCAAGATATGAGCCTGAGAAAATGATCACTTTTTTTGCAAAAATGACACCGAGGTCCCAAATCTTTGAGGGCCTACATCTTTGGGCAATATTGGGAGACACGGGTCTTTTTTTGGTCTTTTATCACGTAGTGGTGTCCGTATGTGGTTATATTTCCATGACTTAAATAGTGTAATCGATAAAGCCATACAATTTCTGCCTTACGTTAAATTATAATTATGCCAATAAACATAGCAAACTGTTAACCTTCCCATTTGCTAGACGCCAAATTCAAATTCGTTACAGACGATTACATTCTCAGTTCCTTTAATGAAATGCCCTAGTTTGTCCTTGGATCAATTAAGCTTCGAGCTCTTGTGAAGTAGTGTTACATGCTCGCATACATAATATACCACAAATACTTTCGAGTATATTTGAAATTGGTGTGCCTTTAAGTCCCGACACTCTGCTGGCTTATACAGATATCCTATATCTCGTATATGTACTCAAGTAACTTTATATAGATTTAGTTAGCTAAAATTCAACAACTTTTGTTATTTTAAAGGAATAAAACTATGCAAACGACAAGTAAACAGAAAACAAGAAAATATATTCTTAAGCTATTCTGCACTTTAGCTGTCATTATGAACTTGCCAGCGTTCCGGTACATTTATCCTAATGCGCTGGTCGTATTAAGTGTTGCTTTGCATAAGAGACCGCGTAAGTTATTGAGGTGATTACGTTCGTGTGCATGATACTCGAATAGATTGGCCGTTAGGATAACTTTGTAATGACATATTTTTTTGTATCTCAGACGATATTGAACTGCTGGAATGTCTAAATTGTCAGATATGTACACACGAACTACCAGAGCAAACAATTTCATTTTCAAACTGCTCAATAAACGAAAATATTTTCTATCTGTGTATACGTGTATGTATGTATGAGTGTTATATGTCCCATTTGAAATTGATTTTGAATTTAGTTGTTTCGGCAATGATGCCAAGTTACGAAAGGGCCATCACATTACACAATTTATCAGTTGCCAAATAAAGTGAATGGTTTTTGAATAGCTTTGAGCAATATGTATGTATGTATGTCTGAGTGACATAGACAAGTATACAAATATATGTATGTACATAAATGATAGTTTGGAACGATAATAATAATAATGAGATTGCATTATATTTTGTCAAGCTTTTGAATGTAAATGAACATTGATGTACCATAAAATCTTTGTGCATAAAGCATAACGAAGTTTAAAGACTGTATGATTGTACAGTATGCTGACGATTAATTAGAATCGTTCAAATCGGCCAAATAAAATTTCACAATGGGATGAAAATGGCTGACCATGAACTTAATACTACTGAAAGGGATTAGACTACCATACTACCAAGCTAATGAATATAGTTTCTGTCGATATGACATTTACAAATTTTGAATTGTTCAAATCTATTTTTCGGGGATAAATAGATTTAGTAGAGATTTATTATCGAATAGTTTTTTAATGGATTATAGATTGCTTATTCGATTCACTAGAGTAATTAAACTGATCCTTCTATATACGTTAGGAGACATACAAGTAAATAATACGGGACATACAAGTAAATAATACTTCAAGTCAACGCACGGAAAAAATGATTGTTTAATCATGACTTCCAAAAAATTGTATTTCTATATCAAGCCTTTCAAGTTTTTCCCGTTTACTTTTATGTAGCATTTCAGAATTAATATACCCTCGAAAGCACTTTAAACACATTTTTTAATCTTGTCTTAGAATAATTTTCTGGTCGAATTACTGGAATTATACTAATTTTCACATCCTCAACAGTTTCTTTACAAATAATGTCTTCGAGTTAGACCCATTGTTTATTATACAGATCGGCTTAGAATCACTTTCTGAGTCAATATAAAAATGTCCAGGTTGGCCAGATTTAGATATAGCCACCATACAAATTTCGCTCCCAATTTGACTTGTTCCCCTCTAGAAACCGTATATTTTAACTGATTTAGTCAATTTTGTGTAACACCTTGCATTTCAACTAGAAATTTCGCTCCAGAATAATTTGTCTTAGTATTACTAACGTGACCATCAGAATTTGGGCAAAAAACGGGATATTTAATTCAAAAATAAGGATTTGGAGGGATTTTGTAGTTATTTCACGATCCCAAAAATGTAAAAAAAAATATAAAAAATGATGGACCCGCCAAAATAATGGGAAAACACTCATTAACTTAGCACTTTTATTATGTTCTTTTTTTTTGTTTATTTTATTTGTGTAACCATAAGAATATTATTCCATTGAAAACCGAATTAGATAGAATAAGATCTAAGTAGTCAGAAGTTCTACAGTCATATTTGGTAGGTCATAACTACAAAAGCAGATCCTGGAAAACAGTATTGTTAACCTGTTTTAGATAAGTCATGTACAAGGAAATTTAGATGGATTTTAGTAATTTATATATGTTCATAAAAATTAGCTGCTGTCTTTGTTACGTGCGGAATTGTGCGTTCGAACATATACCCAAAATCCAATTTTTGCGGATTTTGCATATGGTTTGACAGTCAAAATCCTTTGTAAGTAGTATTTGAATGCATTTCCGATCTCAGCATAACGCGAATGCATTCCCGAAACGCTAAATTTATGCATGAGATAATGTTAAAAAAAACTATTATTTCCCGAGATAATCTAAATATAAACAAGTAAGGAAAGGCTAAAGTCGGGCGGGGCCGACTATATGATACACTCCACTTTCTATCCGAATACAATTTAATTCGGTGAAAAAGTGAAAACGGGAAGGATTTGTGTATCCTGTAAATGTATTGTTTTGAAAAAAAAAAATGTTAAATCGGGAAGGACATTTGAATGGGGGTTTATTGAAACATGGAACGAAATAGGTGAAATATAACATGTATAGTTTGGCCAAAATCGGTTAAACATTTGGGAACAATATTTGTATTAGAGCCATATCTAAATCTGAACCGATCTTGCCCACTTTGACCATAGGTTTTTCTAATTGGATTATAAGATGTTGTGCCCAATATACACAAAATCGGGTACAATATGTGCTTTGTAGAGCGACAAAAGGCAAATCGGGAGAACATTTGTATGGGGCTATATCTAAATCTGAACCGACATTACCCACCTTCAGCATAGCTGTTTCTAGTTAGATTATAAGATGTTGTCCCAAATTTGAGGAAAATCGGGTACAATATGTGGTTTCTAGAGCGGAAAATGACAAATCGGGAGCGACATTTGTATGAGGCTATATCTAAATCTGAACCGATCTTACCCACTTTCTGCATAGGTGTTTCTAGTTGGATTATAAGATGTTGTGCCGAATTTAAAGAAAATCGGGTACAATATGTGGTTTCTAGAGCGGAAAATGTCAAATCGGGTAGCGACATTTGTATTGTGCTACATCTAAATCTGAACCGATTTCCTCCAACTTCAATACCGATGGTCCTTGGCCAGAAAAAATAACTTCTGCCAAGTTTCATGACAAGCGGACAACAATTGCGAGATGTAGAGTGCGAACAAGCTCAGATGGACAGTAGACGTACGAACGGACAGACATACATTGTTAAATTGACTCAGCTGGTGATTCTAAGCCGATCCGTATACTTAACGGTGTCCAGCTCGATTATTTATTGGTGTTACAAACATTTGGCGCGAAACTAACTTATAATACCCTAGTCCACGAAGTGGTGTAGGGTATAATTACTCTAAACGTCCAATAAAACTGTGGACCAAAATGAAACTTTTTCGAAAATAACAAGGTTCTGACAACTGATTCTGATAGGTTTTGAAAGTTTACATATGTTGTTCACTTTAGAGGTGGTGAATATTTCCCCCCTTTGCCCATTCTTATGGTGAATCGGCACCAAGTTTCTTAGGTGATCCTTATATTTTAAGTACAGGATGTGTTCAGTAATATTACTTGAAACACTACGAGAAACATTTTTGTGGAACATGTTAACCCTCTAGCTCCTTAATGTAGGGGTATTTTGTCCCTTTTGTGAAAATGGATAAAACCACTCCTAAAACAGAGGTTGAGCGGTTTTTTACCTCCTCTATCAGAATGCGTTGTCATTTTAATTTTTTATGTTAATTTTTATGACAATAACAAACAATTATAAAGGGTGATTTTTTAAGAGCTTGATAACTTTTTTTAAAAAAAAACGCATAAAATTTGCAAAATCTCATCGGTTCTTTATTTGAAACGTTAGATTGGTCCATGACATTTACTTTTTGAAGATAATTTCATTTAAATGTTGACCGCGGCTGCGTCTTAGGTGGTCCATCCGCTTAGTCCAATTTTGGCATTTCCACGTTTTTGAGTAACAGAGACCCAATTGGTGCGAACGGCGACGAATCGAAAATTGGTGGTCATCATTAACACTGGCCGATACAGCTGCGATATTTTCTTCAGTTCGCACTCTACGTAAGCGTGTTGGTGGTTTAATGTCCAACAATGTAAATTTGGTGCGAAATTTAGTCACAATAGCCCGAATAGCCGCTTCAGTGGGTCGATTAAACTGACCATAAAATGGAAGCGCGCAATGAACTTTCTTAACAGAGCACGCATTTTGATAATAAAATTCAATAATTTGCAAGCGTTGTTCGTTTGTAAGACGATTCATGATGAAATGTCAAAGCATACTGAGCATCTTTCTCTTTGACACCATGTCTGAAATCCCACGTGATCTGTCAAATACTAATGCATGAAAATCCTAACCTCAAAAAAATCACTCTTTATTTAAAGTGCCTTTACGGGTCCATTAATTCAAAAAAAGGTTAGATAAAAATACAACATACAAATATTATACGGGATTTTAGAAGTGTTTTCAGGTGCGTTTAGCTCACAGACGGCATGACTCTTCGACGAAACATTTTGCGGATCACCTTTCTGGAGGGCATCAATTTTTTTGTGACTCAGTCCCTTAATGACACCAAAGTTTTAATGGATAAAATTAAAAAAAAAATGTATTAGTTTTTATCCGGTATAATTAACGACTTTTAACTTTCGTACGATGTTTTCATACAAATCAGTTTTCTTGGTCGACATAACTCACACAACCAGACGAGACCCGTATCTAATGTTCTGGCGGGACACTGTTTGACGGATGCTTAAGGATTCATGTGCGGATTTGGCGCCATGTGAATTTGTTATAAATCAGCATTTGCCAAACCGGAAATGACAGTCATTTGTAAATCGCAGAGATTTTAATGCAATTTTATTGCATTGTTTGGCCAGTGTTCGTTCGCACACACACACATTTATCCTTTCTCAAATACAATTGTGCAATTGCTGATGTGTGTGTGTGCGTGTACTTGTGCGTCTTTATACACTTGACGTTTGATTATGTGACATTTGATTTTAATCACTGGGTGGTGATGACAGTATACTTGACAAATGTCTAGTCAGAGACCACAATTTGGTTAGGAAAGCATTTGTACATACACGTTCATACATTGTGAGAAGAATGTCTTAACTCAAAATGTTTGAATTGTCTATTACCAACTACTCTCTGGATTACCCCAATTCCAATTATTTTTCCCGTGTAATTATCATTTTCAATGTTGATAATTACATGCTACTCTCTGCAATTTGAACACATTAATGTCTCATTTTTGTAACGGATAAGTTAGTTTGGCAATATGACGGTCTTCTTGCAAATGAACGCTTTATAATTTGATTATGACAAATTACTTAATGATTTACGAGTATCCTTTCGTTGAAATGTTTGTCGCATATATAAGTATATGCGAGTGTACTATATAAATATATCATTTATCATGGTTATCATAAAATTATGTATGTACAACCGTCATTCGGTATCCTCGAAGAAAGCGGGTCTGCTTTTTGTTTCTTTAACATTTTATTAATGCGAATGAAATGTTTGTATTTCAGTTGTGCTTTAAATAATTTATTATGTTTCATTAGTCAAATGGTGGCAGTCAAATTCAATTACTTTTGATGACCAAAACCAAAGTATTTGTATGAATAGGAAAATATTTATATTCGAAGAACATTTTGTGGATTCAACTAGAGATGACATTCGTAATATAAAAAACACAATTTTTCGTTTTTTTTTAACAAAAAATGTGAATTTTTCTTACATTGTTGCTTATAAGCATGATATATATATATATAAATATAGAAATTAAATAAAAACAAATGAGGAAAAGCTAAAGTCGGGCGGGGCTGACTACATGATACCCTACACCACTCCCAGCGTATACAACTCGTTTTGATTACTAAACCCAGGTTGTTTAAGGGGCCATTTTATGTAGTTCATATAAATTAATCTTTAGTCAAATTTAACGAATATGATAAAGTTGATGAAAATCTTTTGCATTACTCAGTGAAAACCGAAAAAATATAAACATATACGGATACCATTACGTGATAAAAGTTCAAAAAAAGACCCGTGTCTCCCAGTTTTGCCCCAAGTCATGCACTTTTCTATGGGTCCCCAAAGATTTGGGGACTCGGTGTCATTTTTGTAATAGGTAACAAACCGTTCAAAATTCAAGGAAACAATCAACTACAAAAATATACCAAAGATCTCAGTAAACAACTTTCTAGAACATACAAACTTTCTAGGAATGATTCTTAACACCGTTTAGGTGGGAAAATATATCTTGCAGGACTGTTTCTGTCAATGGTCAGTCCGACTACAGTGCGTATGAGTGATATTGTCCTTAATCATAATGTTGTGTTATATATTCAACTAGCAAATACCCGCTACTTCGTACGCGGAAAATGGTATGGTATTGACAGTAGTTTGTATCTGTATTCAAACTGTTTTTATGGATATCAATTTCAGTGTTTATACGTAGTCAATAGTTTAATTTATAGGCACAAAAAATGGAAACAATCATATAAAGTAGAAAATTATTTGCACGTTTCTTTCTTAAGTTGTGAAAATTATACCCTCGCTACAGAGTAGGAGCGTATATATCATTAGGGATAGAAAAAAACTTTGGAAGGGACTTAAATAATTTATTCAAACTCTGCACATAGTACTATTTTCCCAATCTTAGTTTAAATTCGGAAATTGGGGAAATTGATATACACACACGTATAGTCCATATTCCAAAACAAACGACCCGTACGTAAATTTAAAGCTAATATAACTTATATACTTTCCACGCAATTTGACATAAGCTTTGCTCAAAATAAAACTGATATAACTACCATAACTATGGTTGAAATTAGTTGCAATTCGAGATTTTAAAATGTTTTCTATCTTTTTATAAAATCTATCTTTTGTTTTGCCGGGGATAGTCATTATCACACATAACTCTTTCTGTGCCGTTTGTGCCCTTAAACATACAAATTTCGAAAAATTAATTTATGTACTCGGAGAAATTCTTTTCATATTCTAGCTGATAACTTTGGTAGGTACTATCTTTATCCCAAATCCCCAATTTTGATTGGTATCATTTGCACCACTTTTGATCCGCTTCCCCTTAAAGTACACATTTGATACAAGCCAATTGTATTGCAGTATCCATTTTAATCGCTTTTTTCCAAGTTCAACTTAAAAGTATAAATATTGAAAATCAGTTAATGTTTCGCGTCTACACTGTCAGAGAAATAAACACACCGAATTTCACGATTCTAGTTTCAGCCATGTTGTGGGATATAAAATGGAACGAATTTCGAACAATATATTAATTTTGTGTTTCTATGCATGTACAAACCGAACTTCATGATTGGTACCGCTGTTATCCGTTTTTTCCCCAATTTCACACCTAAAAGTTTAAAATTATGAAGAATATTTTCGTGGTCGTATTCGCGTTATAAGAATAATATGCGTTCCAAATTTCAAGATTCTAAGACCAGTCTTTTGGTACAATTTGGCGGTGGTACAATTTTTAAACCACTTAATCCCTTAAACATATAAATATCGGAAAATTCCTTGTTATTACTCATCTACACTGTAAGACGAATATGCGCACCGAATTCAATTATTGTAGCGTCATCCATGTTGTTGACACCGTTTTTCTCGTTTACCCTTTAAAAGTACGAATTTCGAAAAATTCCTTAATTTTTTTTTCAGGGATGTATACGCCGAATTTCATGACTCCACCTCCGTCTGTTTGATTGGTACCATTTTGTATACCTTTCTACCCAATTTCACTCACAAAAAGTACGAATTTTGAAAAATATTTTCTTAGTCGCATTCGTGCTGTAAAAGTAATGCCCGTTCCAAATTTCAAGATTCAAGGCCCTGCGGTTTTGGTCAGGGCGGTGGTACAATTTTTATCCCATTTAATCCATTAAAAGTACAAATTTCGAAAAATGATTTCTTATTAGTGATCTGCGCTGTAAAACGAATATACACACCGAAATTCATTATTGTAGCGTCATCCGTGTTGTTGGTACCTTTTTTATCCCCTTTTCCCTTTAAAAGTACAAATTTCGAAAAATGCCTTCATTTGATTCTAAACATTTTGAGGGATGTACACACTGAATTTTATGGTTTCAGCTTCATCCATTTTATTGGTACTATTTTTATCCCTTTTTACCCGATTTCAGCCCCAAAAAGGAAGAATTTTGAAAAATATTTTCTTGGGCACGTTGAAGTTATAAGAGGAATTTTTTTACCATCTTTCAAGATTCCAGTCCAGCCGTTTGGTCATAGCGGTGGAACATTTTTTATCCCTCTTTAACCCATGTTACCCCTTAAAAGTACGAATTACGAAAAACTCCCTTCAAATCTGATCTCTTCGCTGTAAGAGAAATGTACATACCAAATTTCATGATTCTAGCTTCACCCATGTTGTTGGTACAATTTTTGTCCCATTTGACCCCCCAAAGTTACGAATTTTGGAAATGACATATTGGGATGTATTCATGCTGCAAGAGGAATGTCCATACCAAATTTCAAGATTCTAAGCCCAACCGTTTGGTCATTGCGGTGGTACTATTTTTATCCCTTTTTACCCGATTTCACCCCCAAAAAGTACGAATTTTGAAAAATATTTTCTTGGGCGCGTTGAAGCTATAAGAGAAATTGTTGTACCAAATTTCAAGATTCTAGTCGCAGCCGTTTGGTCATTGCGGTGGTACAATTGTTATCCCTCTTTACCCCTTAAAAGTACGAATTACGAAAAACTCCCTTCAAATCTGATTTCTTCACTGTAAGGGAAATGTACATATCAAATTTCATGATTCTAGCTTCAAACATGTTGTGGGTACCATTTTTATCCCTTTTTGTCCCATTTGACCCCCAAAGTTACGAATTTTGGAAATGACATTTATTGGGATATATTCATGCTACAAGAGGAATGTCCATACCAAATTTCAAGATTCTAGGCCCAGCCGTTTGGTCATTGCGGTGGTACTATTTTTATCCCTTTTTACCCGATTTCACCCCCAAAAAGTACGAATTTTGAAAAATATTTTCTTGGGCGGGTTGAAGCTTTAAGAGAAATTGTTGTACCAAATTTCAAGATTCTAGTCCCAGCCGTTTGGTCATTGCGGTGGTGCAATTGTTATCCCTCTTTACCCCTTAAAAGTACGAATTACGAAAAACTCCCTTCAAATCTGATTTCTTCACTGTAAGGGAAATGTTCATATCAATTTTTCATGATTCTAGCTTCAACCATGTTGTGGGTCCCATTTTTATCCCTTTTTGTACCATTTAACCCTCCAAAAGAACGAATTTTTAAAATTTCACTTTTTGGGTTTTCTTCATTCCGCAAGAGGAATATCCATACTAAATTTCAAGATTCTCGGCCCAGCCGTTTGTCATTGCGGTGTTATCATTTGTATCCCTTTTTACCCCGTTTTACCCCTTAAAAGTACGAATTTCGAAAAATAAGAGTAGTGTACACACCAAATTTCATGATTCTAGCTATAGCCGTTTGGTCTGGGGAGTGATCAGTCAGTCACTCAGTCGATTGAGACGCAACTCTTTTATATATATATAGATAGATTTAGTTTTTGATCATCCAGGTTTGATAGTAAAAACTTGTAAAGAGATTGAGAATGGTTGGTTCATATAGTTAGCACCGCCCGACTTTAGCCTTTCCCTACTTGTTTTTTTTTTTGTTAATTTAAAACAATATGAAAGATATGCAATTCTTTTGCCACACAGTCACACACACCCACACGAAGTCCACATTTATTGTTCCCAGCAAACATTGAAAATATTGTCATTGGCACGTGTGCGAGCGTGGGTTGGATTTTCCATAATCCAGTGTCACCAACGTTCCGTTCCGTTTCGTTTCGTTCTGTATTGCCGCTTGCTGTCCAGTGGAAATAAACAATTTAGTCATTAAATGTTATTAAATTCAATTACTTGCACATTTGACAGGACATGCTCGTTTATTATTAAAAACCGTATCACGACACATGAACACGGTGTCATTGAAATAACAACAGCCAACAGCAACCAACCAACCTTGCTTCCATCCTTTCTTTATCTGCCATATTTACGAATTGTGAATAAATTGTGTTTGCACAAAAGAAAGGAAATACAAGGATTGAGCCAAGAGAGTAACCCAACGTTTAAAATATATTTTATGTCACAAACAACTGTTGGCGATTTAAAAATAGTATTTTTCAAATTATCGAGAAAGGTTATTAATCGAAGAAAAGGAATTCCGGGTTTGGACTATAGAAGATTTTTGTAAATTTTGAAATAGAGGAGACAGAATTTTCTGGGTCCATCTTTTATTCGACTAACTTCTTAGAGCTGTTGATTTTTTTAATCCGACTTGTTAATAAACTATTTTGAAAATTAATACCTTTGAATAGTGTGAAAGTGAGGGAAAGAATATAGATTTACACTTACCTTCTTCATAAATGTCATTACGTTCGTTGGCAACATTTTGCTGGATTTCTGTTGCTGCTGCCTTTGTTGTTGTTCGACTTATGAAGGATTCAATGATTTATCTTCTTCTGGCAAAACGAAGAAGCTGTACTCCAATTTGTATGTATGTATGTATATCGTAAAAATTATCAATATCAAATTAACAAAATCTTAACGAAAAATATTCACAACTTGTCATTTCTTTTTTTGTTGTTGTTTTGTTTCCTTTAAAATATTGTCACGTTTATCTTTACATGCTATCCTGTTGCAGGTATGCCGATGAATGCTGATTGTGGCACTGGAACTGAACTGAACAACAACCTTTTGCTTCCTGTAGTGAGATAATTAATTTTTCATTCTGCGATTCGTTCATCTGCAAATGCGGGAAGGTCTGCAAAGAAAGCCAAGGGGATGAAGAATAATAAATTTAATGAATTCTCAATAATGGGAGATTGATGTGAATGTAATAAATATTAATATGAAAATTTAAAGTGATTTCATTTGAGAGAGATACAGAAATATATTGTAATTGAAATGCAATCAGCTGAAATACAAATGCAAAATTGAATGGGTTCGAATAATTTGATGTATTGAATCTTAATATAAATAAACTGCGAAGTTTCTGAGAAAACCCTGGAATTAAGTACATATAAGATATATAGATATTATTTTATTAAAAGCTTGATGTTTGTGTAAATGTCAGCAAAATAAAAAATT